>CM077012.1:91179951-91843444 GCA_039090855.1 Macrothele yani
AAGAAAACTTTCGTTCCACAACACAAGTGCCGTGGTTGTCCAAAGTTCATATTAGACCAGCTGGCCATCTGGTTTGGTGGCAATCGTTTCATGTCTCACTGCAGTTGAAGAAAAACTTTCGTTCCACAACACAAGTGCCGTGGTTGTCCAAAGTTCATATTAGACCAGCTGGTCCATCTGGTTTGGTGGCAATCGTTTTATGTCTCACTGCAGTTGAAGAAAAACTTTCGTTCCACAACACAAGTGCCGTGGTTGTCCAAAGTTCATATTAGACCAGCTGGCCATCTGGTTTGGTGGCAATCGTTTCATGTCTCACTGCAGTTGAAGAAAAACTTTCGTTCCACAACACAAGTGCCGTGGTTGTCCAAAGTTCATATTAGACCAGCTGGGCCATCTGGTTTGGTGGCAATCGTTTCATGTCTCACTGCAGTTGAAGAAAAACTTTCGTTCCACAACACAAGTGCCGTGGTTGTCCAAAGTTCATATTAGACCAGCTGGCCATCTGGTTTGGTGGCAATCGTTTCATGTCTCACTGCAGTTGAAGAAAAACTTTCGTTCCACAACACAAGTGCCGTGGTTGTCCAAAGTTCATATTAGACCAGCTGGGCCATCTGGTTTGGTGGCAATCGTTTCATGTCTCACTGCAGTTGAAGAAAAACTTTCGTTCCACAACACAAGTGCCGTGGTTGTCCAAAGTTCATATTAGACCAGCTGGCCATCTGGTTTGGTGGCAATCGTTTCATGTCTCACTGCAGTTGAAGAAAAACTTTCGTTCCACAACACAAGTGCCGTGGTTGTCCAAAGTTCATATTAGACCAGCTGGCCATCTGGTTTGGTGGCAATCGTTTCATGTCTCACTGCAGTTGAAGAAAAACTTTCGTTCCACAACACAAGTGCCGTGGTTGTCCAAAGTTCATATTAGACCAGCTGGCCATCTGGTTTGGTGGCAATCGTTTCATGTCTCACTGCAGTTGAAGAAAAACTTTCGTTCCACAACACAAGTGCCGTGGTTGTCCAAAGTTCATATTAGACCAGCTGGCCATCTGGTTTGGTGGCAATCGTTTCATGTCTCACTGCAGTTGAAGAAAAACTTTCGTTCCACAACACAAGTGCCGTGGTTGTCCAAAGTTCATATTAGACCAGCTGGCCATCTGGTTTGGTGGCAATCGTTTCATGTCTCACTGCAGTTGAAGAAAAACTTTCGTTCCACAACACAAGTGCCGTGGTTGTCCAAAGTTCATATTAGACCAGCTGGCCATCTGGTTTGGTGGCAATCGTTTCATGTCTCACTGCAGTTGAAGAAAAACTTTCGTTCCACAACACAAGTGCCGTGGTTGTCCAAAGTTCATATTAGACCAGCTGGCCATCTGGTTTGGTGGCAATCGTTTCATGTCTCACTGCAGTTGAAGAAAAACTTTCGTTCCACAACACAAGTGCCGTGGTTGTCCAAAGTTCATATTAGACCAGCTGGGCCATCTGGTTTGGTGGCAATCGTTTCATGTCTCACTGCAGTTGAAGAAAAACTTTCGTTCCACAACACAAGTGCCGTGGTTGTCCAAAGTTCATATTAGACCAGCTGGCCATCTGGTTTGGTGGCAATCGTTTCATGTCTCACTGCAGTTGAAGAAAAACTTTCGTTCCACAACACAAGTGCCGTGGTTGTCCAAAGTTCATATTAGACCAGCTGGCCATCTGGTTTGGTGGCAATCGTTTCATGTCTCACTGCAGTTGAAGAAAAACTTTCGTTCCACAACACAAGTGCCGTGGTTGTCCAAAGTTCATATTAGACCAGCTGGCCATCTGGTTTGGTGGCAATCGTTTCATGTCTCACTGCAGTTGAAGAAAAACTTTCGTTCCACAACACAAGTGCCGTGGTTGTCCAAAGTTCATATTAGACCAGCTGGCCATCTGGTTTGGTGGCAATCGTTTCATGTCTCACTGCAGTTGAAGAAAAACTTTCGTTCCACAACACAAGTGCCGTGGTTGTCCAAAGTTCATATTAGACCAGCTGGCCATCTGGTTTGGTGGCAATCGTTTCATGTCTCACTGCAGTTGAAGAAAAACTTTCGTTCCACAACACAAGTGCCGTGGTTGTCCAAAGTTCATATTAGACCAGCTGGCCATCTGGTTTGGTGGCAATCGTTTCATGTCTCACTGCAGTTGAAGAAAAACTTTCGTTCCACAACACAAGTGCCGTGGTTGTCCAAAGTTCATATTAGACCAGCTGGCCATCTGGTTTGGTGGCAATCGTTTCATGTCTCACTGCAGTTGAAGAAAAACTTTCGTTCCACAACACAAGTGCCGTGGTTGTCCAAAGTTCATATTAGACCAGCTGGCCATCTGGTTTGGTGGCAATCGTTTCATGTCTCACTGCAGTTGAAGAAAAACTTTCGTTCCACAACACAAGTGCCGTGGTTGTCCAAAGTTCATATTAGACCAGCTGGGCCATCTGGTTTGGTGGCAATCGTTTCATGTCTCACTGCAGTTGAAGAAAAACTTTCGTTCCACAACACAAGTGCCGTGGTTGTCCAAAGTTCATATTAGACCAGCTGGCCATCTGGTTTGGTGGCAATCGTTTCATGTCTCACTGCAGTTGAAGAAAAACTTTCGTTCCACAACACAAGTGCCGTGGTTGTCCAAAGTTCATATTAGACCAGCTGGCCATCTGGTTTGGTGGCAATCGTTTCATGTCTCACTGCAGTTGAAGAAAAACTTTCGTTCCACAACACAAGTGCCGTGGTTGTCCAAAGTTCATATTAGACCAGCTGGCCATCTGGTTTGGTGGCAATCGTTTCATGTCTCACTGCAGTTGAAGAAAAACTTTCGTTCCACAACACAAGTGCCGTGGTTGTCCAAAGTTCATATTAGACCAGCTGGCCATCTGGTTTGGTGGCAATCGTTTCATGTCTCACTGCAGTTGAAGAAAAACTTTCGTTCCACAACACAAGTGCCGTGGTTGTCCAAAGTTCATATTAGACCAGCTGGCCATCTGGTTTGGTGGCAATCGTTTCATGTCTCACTGCAGTTGAAGAAAAACTTTCGTTCCACAACACAAGTGCCGTGGTTGTCCAAAGTTCATATTAGACCAGCTGGGCCATCTGGTTTGGTGGCAATCGTTTCATGTCTCACTGCAGTTGAAGAAAAACTTTCGTTCCACAACACAAGTGCCGTGGTTGTCCAAAGTTCATATTAGACCAGCTGGCCATCTGGTTTGGTGGCAATCGTTTCATGTCTCACTGCAGTTGAAGAAAAACTTTCGTTCCACAACACAAGTGCCGTGGTTGTCCAAAGTTCATATTAGACCAGCTGGCCATCTGGTTTGGTGGCAATCGTTTCATGTCTCACTGCAGTTGAAGAAAAACTTTCGTTCCACAACACAAGTGCCGTGGTTGTCCAAAGTTCATATTAGACCAGCTGGCCATCTGGTTTGGTGGCAATCGTTTCATGTCTCACTGCAGTTGAAGAAAAACTTTCGTTCCACAACACAAGTGCCGTGGTTGTCCAAAGTTCATATTAGACCAGCTGGGCCATCTGGTTTGGTGGCAATCGTTTCATGTCTCACTGCAGTTGAAGAAAAACTTTCGTTCCACAACACAAGTGCCGTGGTTGTCCAAAGTTCATATTAGACCAGCTGGCCATCTGGTTTGGTGGCAATCGTTTCATGTCTCACTGCAGTTGAAGAAAAACTTTCGTTCCACAACACAAGTGCCGTGGTTGTCCAAAGTTCATATTAGACCAGCTGGCCATCTGGTTTGGTGGCAATCGTTTCATGTCTCACTGCAGTTGAAGAAAAACTTTCGTTCCACAACACAAGTGCCGTGGTTGTCCAAAGTTCATATTAGACCAGCTGGCCATCTGGTTTGGTGGCAATCGTTTCATGTCTCACTGCAGTTGAAGAAAAACTTTCGTTCCACAACACAAGTGCCGTGGTTGTCCAAAGTTCATATTAGACCAGCTGGCCATCTGGTTTGGTGGCAATCGTTTCATGTCTCACTGCAGTTGAAGAAAAACTTTCGTTCCACAACACAAGTGCCGTGGTTGTCCAAAGTTCATATTAGACCAGCTGGCCATCTGGTTTGGTGGCAATCGTTTCATGTCTCACTGCAGTTGAAGAAAAACTTTCGTTCCACAACACAAGTGCCGTGGTTGTCCAAAGTTCATATTAGACCAGCTGGCCATCTGGTTTGGTGGCAATCGTTTCATGTCTCACTGCAGTTGAAGAAAAACTTTCGTTCCACAACACAAGTGCCGTGGTTGTCCAAAGTTCATATTAGACCAGCTGGCCATCTGGTTTGGTGGCAATCGTTTCATGTCTCACTGCAGTTGAAGAAAAACTTTCGTTCCACAACACAAGTGCCGTGGTTGTCCAAAGTTCATATTAGACCAGCTGGGCCATCTGGTTTGGTGGCAATCGTTTCATGTCTCACTGCAGTTGAAGAAAAACTTTCGTTCCACAACACAAGTGCCGTGGTTGTCCAAAGTTCATATTAGACCAGCTGGGCCATCTGGTTTGGTGGCAATCGTTTCATGTCTCACTGCAGTTGAAGAAAAACTTTCGTTCCACAACACAAGTGCCGTGGTTGTCCAAAGTTCATATTAGACCAGCTGGCCATCTGGTTTGGTGGCAATCGTTTCATGTCTCACTGCAGTTGAAGAAAAACTTTCGTTCCACAACACAAGTGCCGTGGTTGTCCAAAGTTCATATTAGACCAGCTGGCCATCTGGTTTGGTGGCAATCGTTTCATGTCTCACTGCAGTTGAAGAAAAACTTTCGTTCCACAACACAAGTGCCGTGGTTGTCCAAAGTTCATATTAGACCAGCTGGCCATCTGGTTTGGTGGCAATCGTTTCATGTCTCACTGCAGTTGAAGAAAAACTTTCGTTCCACAACACAAGTGCCGTGGTTGTCCAAAGTTCATATTAGACCAGCTGGGCCATCTGGTTTGGTGGCAATCGTTTCATGTCTCACTGCAGTTGAAGAAAAACTTTCGTTCCACAACACAAGTGCCGTGGTTGTCCAAAGTTCATATTAGACCAGCTGGCCATCTGGTTTGGTGGCAATCGTTTCATGTCTCACTGCAGTTGAAGAAAAACTTTCGTTCCACAACACAAGTGCCGTGGTTGTCCAAAGTTCATATTAGACCAGCTGGCCATCTGGTTTGGTGGCAATCGTTTCATGTCTCACTGCAGTTGAAGAAAAACTTTCGTTCCACAACACAAGTGCCGTGGTTGTCCAAAGTTCATATTAGACCAGCTGGCCATCTGGTTTGGTGGCAATCGTTTCATGTCTCACTGCAGTTGAAGAAAAACTTTCGTTCCACAACACAAGTGCCGTGGTTGTCCAAAGTTCATATTAGACCAGCTGGCCATCTGGTTTGGTGGCAATCGTTTCATGTCTCACTGCAGTTGAAGAAAAACTTTCGTTCCACAACACAAGTGCCGTGGTTGTCCAAAGTTCATATTAGACCAGCTGGGCCATCTGGTTTGGTGGCAATCGTTTCATGTCTCACTGCAGTTGAAGAAAAACTTTCGTTCCACAACACAAGTGCCGTGGTTGTCCAAAGTTCATATTAGACCAGCTGGCCATCTGGTTTGGTGGCAATCGTTTCATGTCTCACTGCAGTTGAAGAAAAACTTTCGTTCCACAACACAAGTGCCGTGGTTGTCCAAAGTTCATATTAGACCAGCTGGGCCATCTGGTTTGGTGGCAATCGTTTCATGTCTCACTGCAGTTGAAGAAAAACTTTCGTTCCACAACACAAGTGCCGTGGTTGTCCAAAGTTCATATTAGACCAGCTGGGCCATCTGGTTTGGTGGCAATCGTTTCATGTCTCACTGCAGTTGAAGAAAAACTTTCGTTCCACAACACAAGTGCCGTGGTTGTCCAAAGTTCATATTAGACCAGCTGGCCATCTGGTTTGGTGGCAATCGTTTCATGTCTCACTGCAGTTGAAGAAGAACTTTCGTTCCACAACACAAGTGCCGTGGTTGTCCAAAGTTCATATTAGACCAGCTGGCCATCTGGTTTGGTGGCAATCGTTTCATGTCTCACTGCAGTTGACGAAAAACTTTCGTTCCACAACACAAGTGCCGTGGTTGTCCAAAGTTCATATTAGACCAGCTGGGCCATCTGGTTTGGTGGCAATCGTTTCATGTCTCACTGCAGTTGAAGAAAAACTTTCGTTCCACAACACAAGTGCCGTGGTTGTCCAAAGTTCATATTAGACCAGCTGGCCATCTGGTTTGGTGGCAATCGTTTCATGTCTCACTGCAGTTGAAGAAAAACTTTCGTTCCACAACACAAGTGCCGTGGTTGTCCAAAGTTCATATTAGACCAGCTGGCCATCTGGTTTGGTGGCAATCGTTTCATGTCTCACTGCAGTTGAAGAAAAACTTTCGTTCCACAACACAAGTGCCGTGGTTGTCCAAAGTTCATATTAGACCAGCTGGGCCATCTGGTTTGGTGGCAATCGTTTCATGTCTCACTGCAGTTGAAGAAAAACTTTCGTTCCACAACACAAGTGCCGTGGTTGTCCAAAGTTCATATTAGACCAGCTGGCCATCTGGTTTGGTGGCAATCGTTTCATGTCTCACTGCAGTTGAAGAAAAACTTTCGTTCCACAACACAAGTGCCGTGGTTGTCCAAAGTTCATATTAGACCAGCTGGTCATCTGGTTTGGTGGCAATCGTTTCATGTCTCACTGCAGTTGAAGAAAAACTTTCGTTCCACAACACAAGTGCCGTGGTTGTCCAAAGTTCATATTAGACCAGCTGGCCATCTGGTTTGGTGGCAATCGTTTCATGTCTCACTGCAGTTGAAGAAAAACTTTCGTTCCACAACACAAGTGCCGTGGTTGTCCAAAGTTCATATTAGACCAGCTGGCCATCTGGTTTGGTGGCAATCGTTTCATGTCTCACTGCAGTTGAAGAAAAACTTTCGTTCCACAACACAAGTGCCGTGGTTGTCCAAAGTTCATATTAGACCAGCTGGGCCATCTGGTTTGGTGGCAATCGTTTCATGTCTCACTGCAGTTGAAGAAAAACTTTCGTTCCACAACACAAGTGCCGTGGTTGTCCAAAGTTCATATTAGACCAGCTGGCCATCTGGTTTGGTGGCAATCGTTTCATGTCTCACTGCAGTTGAAGAAAAACTTTCGTTCCACAACACAAGTGCCGTGGTTGTCCAAAGTTCATATTAGACCAGCTGGGCCATCTGGTTTGGTGGCAATCGTTTCATGTCTCACTGCAGTTGAAGAAAAACTTTCGTTCCACAACACAAGTGCCGTGGTTGTCCAAAGTTCATATTAGACCAGCTGGCCATCTGGTTTGGTGGCAATCGTTTCATGTCTCACTGCAGTTGAAGAAAAACTTTCGTTCTACAACACAAGTGCCGTGGTTGTCCAAAGTTCATATTAGACCAGCTGGCCATCTGGTTTGGTGGCAATCGTTTCATGTCTCACTGCAGTTGAAGAAAAACTTTCGTTCCACAACACAAGTGCCGTGGTTGTCCAAAGTTCATATTAGACCAGCTGGCCATCTGGTTTGGTGGCAATCGTTTCATGTCTCACTGCAGTTGAAGAAAAACTTTCGTTCCACAACACAAGTGCCGTGGTTGTCCAAAGTTCATATTAGACCAGCTGGGCCATCTGGTTTGGTGGCAATCGTTTCATGTCTCACTGCAGTTGAAGAAAAACTTTCGTTCCACAACACAAGTGCCGTGGTTGTCCAAAGTTCATATTAGACCAGCTGGCCATCTGGTTTGGTGGCAATCGTTTCATGTCTCACTGCAGTTGAAGAAAAACTTTCGTTCCACAACACAAGTGCCGTGGTTGTCCAAAGTTCATATTAGACCAGCTGGCCATCTGGTTTGGTGGCAATCGTTTCATGTCTCACTGCAGTTGAAGAAAAACTTTCGTTCCACAACACAAGTGCCGTGGTTGTCCAAAGTTCATATTAGACCAGCTGGGCCATCTGGTTTGGTGGCAATCGTTTCATGTCTCACTGCAGTTGAAGAAAAACTTTCGTTCCACAACACAAGTGCCGTGGTTGTCCAAAGTTCATATTAGACCAGCTGGCCATCTGGTTTGGTGGCAATCGTTTCATGTCTCACTGCAGTTGAAGAAAAACTTTCGTTCCACAACACAAGTGCCGTGGTTGTCCAAAGTTCATATTAGACCAGCTGGCCCATCTGGTTTGGTGGCAATCGTTTCATGTCTCACTGCAGTTGAAGAAAAACTTTCGTTCCACAACACAAGTGCCGTGGTTGTCCAAAGTTCATATTAGACCAGCTGGCCATCTGGTTTGGTGGCAATCGTTTCATGTCTCACTGCAGTTGAAGAAAAACTTTCGTTCCACAACACAAGTGCCGTGGTTGTCCAAAGTTCATATTAGACCAGCTGGCCATCTGGTTTGGTGGCAATCGTTTCATGTCTCACTGCAGTTGAAGAAAAACTTTCGTTCCACAACACAAGTGCCGTGGTTGTCCAAAGTTCATATTAGACCAGCTGGCCATCTGGTTTGGTGGCAATCGTTTCATGTCTCACTGCAGTTGAAGAAAAACTTTCGTTCCACAACACAAGTGCCGTGGTTGTCCAAAGTTCATATTAGACCAGCTGGCCATCTGGTTTGGTGGCAATCGTTTCATGTCTCACTGCAGTTGAAGAAAAACTTTCGTTCCACAACACAAGTGCCGTGGTTGTCCAAAGTTCATATTAGACCAGCTGGCCATCTGGTTTGGTGGCAATCGTTTCATGTCTCACTGCAGTTGAAGAAAAACTTTCGTTCCACAACACAAGTGCCGTGGTTGTCCAAAGTTCATATTAGACCAGCTGGCCATCTGGTTTGGTGGCAATCGTTTCATGTCTCACTGCAGTTGAAGAAAAACTTTCGTTCCACAACACAAGTGCCGTGGTTGTCCAAAGTTCATATTAGACCAGCTGGCCATCTGGTTTGGTGGCAATCGTTTCATGTCTCACTGCAGTTGAAGAAAAACTTTCGTTCTACAACACAAGTGCCGTGGTTGTCCAAAGTTCATATTAGACCAGCTGGCCATCTGGTTTGGTGGCAATCGTTTCATGTCTCACTGCAGTTGAAGAAAAACTTTCGTTCCACAACACAAGTGCCGTGGTTGTCCAAAGTTCATATTAGACCAGCTGGCCATCTGGTTTGGTGGCAATCGTTTCATGTCTCACTGCAGTTGAAGAAAAACTTTCGTTCCACAACACAAGTGCCGTGGTTGTCCAAAGTTCATATTAGACCAGCTGGGCCATCTGGTTTGGTGGCAATCGTTTCATGTCTCACTGCAGTTGAAGAAAAACTTTCGTTCCACAACACAAGTGCCGTGGTTGTCCAAAGTTCATATTAGACCAGCTGGCCATCTGGTTTGGTGGCAATCGTTTCATGTCTCACTGCAGTTGAAGAAAAACTTTCGTTCCACAACACAAGTGCCGTGGTTGTCCAAAGTTCATATTAGACCAGCTGGGCCATCTGGTTTGGTGGCAATCGTTTCATGTCTCACTGCAGTTGAAGAAAAACTTTCGTTCCACAACACAAGTGCCGTGGTTGTCCAAAGTTCATATTAGACCAGCTGGCCATCTGGTTTGGTGGCAATCGTTTCATGTCTCACTGCAGTTGAAGAAAAACTTTCGTTCCACAACACAAGTGCCGTGGTTGTCCAAAGTTCATATTAGACCAGCTGGCCATCTGGTTTGGTGGCAATCGTTTCATGTCTCACTGCAGTTGAAGAAAAACTTTCGTTCCACAACACAAGTGCCGTGGTTGTCCAAAGTTCATATTAGACCAGCTGGTCCATCTGGTTTGGTGGCAATCGTTTCATGTCTCACTGCAGTTGAAGAAAAACTTTCGTTCCACAACACAAGTGCCGTGGTTGTCCAAAGTTCATATTAGACCAGCTGGCCATCTGGTTTGATGGCAATCGTTTCATGTCTCACTGCAGTTGAAGAAAAACTTTCGTTCCACAACACAAGTGCCGTGGTTGTCCAAAGTTCATATTAGACCAGCTGGCCATCTGGTTTGGTGGCAATCGTTTCATGTCTCACTGCAGTTGAAGAAAAACTTTCGTTCCACAACACAAGTGCCGTGGTTGTCCAAAGTTCATATTAGACCAGCTGGCCATCTGGTTTGGTGGCAATCGTTTCATGTCTCACTGCAGTTGAAGAAAAACTTTCGTTCCACAACACAAGTGCCGTGGTTGTCCAAAGTTCATATTAGACCAGCTGGCCATCTGGTTTGGTGGCAATCGTTTCATGTCTCACTGCAGTTGAAGAAAAACTTTCGTTCCACAACACAAGTGCCGTGGTTGTCCAAAGTTCATATTAGACCAGCTGGCCATCTGGTTTGGTGGCAATCGTTTCATGTCTCACTGCAGTTGAAGAAAAACTTTCGTTCCACAACACAAGTGCCGTGGTTGTCCAAAGTTCATATTAGACCAGCTGGGCCATCTGGTTTGGTGGCAATCGTTTCATGTCTCACTGCAGTTGAAGAAAAACTTTCGTTCCACAACACAAGTGCCGTGGTTGTCCAAAGTTCATATTAGACCAGCTGGCCCATCTGGTTTGGTGGCAATCGTTTCATGTCTCACTGCAGTTGAAGAAAAACTTTCGTTCCACAACACAAGTGCCGTGGTTGTCCAAAGTTCATATTAGACCAGCTGGCCATCTGGTTTGGTGGCAATCGTTTCATGTCTCACTGCAGTTGAAGAAAAACTTTCGTTCCACAACACAAGTGCCGTGGTTGTCCAAAGTTCATATTAGACCAGCTGGCCATCTGGTTTGGTGGCAATCGTTTCATGTCTCACTGCAGTTGAAGAAAAACTTTCGTTCCACAACACAAGTGCCGTGGTTGTCCAAAGTTCATATTAGACCAGCTGGCCATCTGGTTTGGTGGCAATCGTTTCATGTCTCACTGCAGTTGAAGAAAAACTTTCGTTCCACAACACAAGTGCCGTGGTTGTCCAAAGTTCATATTAGACCAGCTGGCCATCTGGTTTGGTGGCAATCGTTTCATGTCTCACTGCAGTTGAAGAAAAACTTTCGTTCCACAACACAAGTGCCGTGGTTGTCCAAAGTTCATATTAGACCAGCTGGGCCATCTGGTTTGGTGGCAATCGTTTCATGTCTCACTGCAGTTGAAGAAAAACTTTCGTTCCACAACACAAGTGCCGTGGTTGTCCAAAGTTCATATTAGACCAGCTGGCCATCTGGTTTGGTGGCAATCGTTTCATGTCTCACTGCAGTTGAAGAAAAACTTTCGTTCCACAACACAAGTGCCGTGGTTGTCCAAAGTTCATATTAGACCAGCTGGCCATCTGGTTTGGTGGCAATCGTTTCATGTCTCACTGCAGTTGAAGAAAAACTTTCGTTCCACAACACAAGTGCCGTGGTTGTCCAAAGTTCATATTAGACCAGCTGGCCATCTGGTTTGGTGGCAATCGTTTCATGTCTCACTGCAGTTGAAGAAAAACTTTCGTTCCACAACACAAGTGCCGTGGTTGTCCAAAGTTCATATTAGACCAGCTGGCCATCTGGTTTGGTGGCAATCGTTTCATGTCTCACTGCAGTTGAAGAAAAACTTTCGTTCCACAACACAAGTGCCGTGGTTGTCCAAAGTTCATATTAGACCAGCTGGGCCATCTGGTTTGGTGGCAATCGTTTCATGTCTCACTGCAGTTGAAGAAAAACTTTCGTTCCACAACACAAGTGCCGTGGTTGTCCAAAGTTCATATTAGACCAGCTGGCCATCTGGTTTGGTGGCAATCGTTTCATGTCTCACTGCAGTTGAAGAAAAACTTTCGTTCCACAACACAAGTGCCGTGGTTGTCCAAAGTTCATATTAGACCAGCTGGCCATCTGGTTTGGTGGCAATCGTTTCATGTCTCACTGCAGTTGAAGAAAAACTTTCGTTCCACAACACAAGTGCCGTGGTTGTCCAAAGTTCATATTAGACCAGCTGGCCATCTGGTTTGGTGGCAATCGTTTCATGTCTCACTGCAGTTGAAGAAAAACTTTCGTTCCACAACACAAGTGCCGTGGTTGTCCAAAGTTCATATTAGACCAGCTGGCCATCTGGTTTGGTGGCAATCGTTTCATGTCTCACTGCAGTTGAAGAAAAACTTTCGTTCCACAACACAAGTGCCGTGGTTGTCCAAAGTTCATATTAGACCAGCTGGCCATCTGGTTTGGTGGCAATCGTTTCATGTCTCACTGCAGTTGAAGAAAAACTTTCGTTCCACAACACAAGTGCCGTGGTTGTCCAAAGTTCATATTAGACCAGCTGGCCATCTGGTTTGGTGGCAATCGTTTCATGTCTCACTGCAGTTGAAGAAAAACTTTCGTTCCACAACACAAGTGCCGTGGTTGTCCAAAGTTCATATTAGACCAGCTGGCCATCTGGTTTGATGGCAATCGTTTCATGTCTCACTGCAGTTGAAGAAAAACTTTCGTTCTACAACACAAGTGCCGTGGTTGTCCAAAGTTCATATTAGACCAGCTGGCCATCTGGTTTGGTGGCAATCGTTTCATGTCTCACTGCAGTTGAAGAAAAACTTTCGTTCCACAACACAAGTGCCGTGGTTGTCCAAAGTTCATATTAGACCAGCTGGCCATCTGGTTTGGTGGCAATCGTTTCATGTCTCACTGCAGTTGAAGAAAAACTTTCGTTCCACAACACAAGTGCCGTGGTTGTCCAAAGTTCATATTAGACCAGCTGGCCATCTGGTTTGGTGGCAATCGTTTCATGTCTCACTGCAGTTGAAGAAAAACTTTCGTTCCACAACACAAGTGCCGTGGTTGTCCAAAGTTCATATTAGACCAGCTGGCCATCTGGTTTGGTGGCAATCGTTTCATGTCTCACTGCAGTTGAAGAAAAACTTTCGTTCCACAACACAAGTGCCGTGGTTGTCCAAAGTTCATATTAGACCAGCTGGCCATCTGGTTTGGTGGCAATCGTTTCATGTCTCACTGCAGTTGAAGAAAAACTTTCGTTCCACAACACAAGTGCCGTGGTTGTCCAAAGTTCATATTAGACCAGCTGGCCATCTGGTTTGGTGGCAATCGTTTCATGTCTCACTGCAGTTGAAGAAAAACTTTCGTTCCACAACACAAGTGCCGTGGTTGTCCAAAGTTCATATTAGACCAGCTGGCCATCTGGTTTGGTGGCAATCGTTTCATGTCTCACTGCAGTTGAAGAAAAACTTTCGTTCCACAACACAAGTGCCGTGGTTGTCCAAAGTTCATATTAGACCAGCTGGCCATCTGGTTTGGTGGCAATCGTTTCATGTCTCACTGCAGTTGAAGAAAAACTTTCGTTCCACAACACAAGTGCCGTGGTTGTCCAAAGTTCATATTAGACCAGCTGGGCCATCTGGTTTGGTGGCAATCGTTTCATGTCTCACTGCAGTTGAAGAAAAACTTTCGTTCCACAACACAAGTGCCGTGGTTGTCCAAAGTTCATATTAGACCAGCTGGCCATCTGGTTTGGTGGCAATCGTTTCATGTCTCACTGCAGTTGAAGAAAAACTTTCGTTCCACAACACAAGTGCCGTGGTTGTCCAAAGTTCATATTAGACCAGCTGGCCATCTGGTTTGGTGGCAATCGTTTCATGTCTCACTGCAGTTGAAGAAAAACTTTCGTTCCACAACACAAGTGCCGTGGTTGTCCAAAGTTCATATTAGACCAGCTGGCCATCTGGTTTGGTGGCAATCGTTTCATGTCTCACTGCAGTTGAAGAAAAACTTTCGTTCCACAACACAAGTGCCGTGGTTGTCCAAAGTTCATATTAGACCAGCTGGCCATCTGGTTTGGTGGCAATCGTTTCATGTCTCACTGCAGTTGAAGAAAAACTTTCGTTCCACAACACAAGTGCCGTGGTTGTCCAAAGTTCATATTAGACCAGCTGGCCATCTGGTTTGGTGGCAATCGTTTCATGTCTCACTGCAGTTGAAGAAAAACTTTCGTTCCACAACACAAGTGCCGTGGTTGTCCAAAGTTCATATTAGACCAGCTGGCCATCTGGTTTGGTGGCAATCGTTTCATGTCTCACTGCAGTTGAAGAAAAACTTTCGTTCCACAACACAAGTGCCGTGGTTGTCCAAAGTTCATATTAGACCAGCTGGCCATCTGGTTTGGTGGCAATCGTTTCATGTCTCACTGCAGTTGAAGAAAAACTTTCGTTCCACAACACAAGTGCCGTGGTTGTCCAAAGTTCATATTAGACCAGCTGGCCATCTGGTTTGGTGGCAATCGTTTCATGTCTCACTGCAGTTGAAGAAAAACTTTCGTTCCACAACACAAGTGCCGTGGTTGTCCAAAGTTCATATTAGACCAGCTGGCCATCTGGTTTGGTGGCAATCGTTTCATGTCTCACTGCAGTTGAAGAAAAACTTTCGTTCCACAACACAAGTGCCGTGGTTGTCCAAAGTTCATATTAGACCAGCTGGCCATCTGGTTTGGTGGCAATCGTTTCATGTCTCACTGCAGTTGAAGAAAAACTTTCGTTCCACAACACAAGTGCCGTGGTTGTCCAAAGTTCATATTAGACCAGCTGGCCATCTGGTTTGGTGGCAATCGTTTCATGTCTCACTGCAGTTGAAGAAAAACTTTCGTTCCACAACACAAGTGCCGTGGTTGTCCAAAGTTCATATTAGACCAGCTGGCCATCTGGTTTGGTGGCAATCGTTTCATGTCTCACTGCAGTTGAAGAAAAACTTTCGTTCCACAACACAAGTGCCGTGGTTGTCCAAAGTTCATATTAGACCAGCTGGCCATCTGGTTTGGTGGCAATCGTTTCATGTCTCACTGCAGTTGAAGAAAAACTTTCGTTCCACAACACAAGTGCCGTGGTTGTCCAAAGTTCATATTAGACCAGCTGGGCCATCTGGTTTGGTGGCAATCGTTTCATGTCTCACTGCAGTTGAAGAAAAACTTTCGTTCCACAACACAAGTGCCGTGGTTGTCCAAAGTTCATATTAGACCAGCTGGCCATCTGGTTTGGTGGCAATCGTTTCATGTCTCACTGCAGTTGAAGAAAAACTTTCGTTCCACAACACAAGTGCCGTGGTTGTCCAAAGTTCATATTAGACCAGCTGGCCATCTGGTTTGGTGGCAATCGTTTCATGTCTCACTGCAGTTGAAGAAAAACTTTCGTTCCACAACACAAGTGCCGTGGTTGTCCAAAGTTCATATTAGACCAGCTGGCCATCTGGTTTGGTGGCAATCGTTTCATGTCTCACTGCAGTTGAAGAAAAACTTTCGTTCCACAACACAAGTGCCGTGGTTGTCCAAAGTTCATATTAGACCAGCTGGGCCATCTGGTTTGGTGGCAATCGTTTCATGTCTCACTGCAGTTGAAGAAAAACTTTCGTTCCACAACACAAGTGCCGTGGTTGTCCAAAGTTCATATTAGACCAGCTGGCCATCTGGTTTGGTGGCAATCGTTTCATGTCTCACTGCAGTTGAAGAAAAACTTTCGTTCCACAACACAAGTGCCGTGGTTGTCCAAAGTTCATATTAGACCAGCTGGGCCATCTGGTTTGGTGGCAATCGTTTCATGTCTCACTGCAGTTGAAGAAAAACTTTCGTTCCACAACACAAGTGCCGTGGTTGTCCAAAGTTCATATTAGACCAGCTGGCCATCTGGTTTGGTGGCAATCGTTTCATGTCTCACTGCAGTTGAAGAAAAACTTTCGTTCCACAACACAAGTGCCGTGGTTGTCCAAAGTTCATATTAGACCAGCTGGCCATCTGGTTTGGTGGCAATCGTTTCATGTCTCACTGCAGTTGAAGAAAAACTTTCGTTCCACAACACAAGTGCCGTGGTTGTCCAAAGTTCATATTAGACCAGCTGGCCATCTGGTTTGGTGGCAATCGTTTCATGTCTCACTGCAGTTGAAGAAAAACTTTCGTTCCACAACACAAGTGCCGTGGTTGTCCAAAGTTCATATTAGACCAGCTGGCCATCTGGTTTGGTGGCAATCGTTTCATGTCTCACTGCAGTTGAAGAAAAACTTTCGTTCCACAACACAAGTGCCGTGGTTGTCCAAAGTTCATATTAGACCAGCTGGCCATCTGGTTTGGTGGCAATCGTTTCATGTCTCACTGCAGTTGAAGAAAAACTTTCGTTCCACAACACAAGTGCCGTGGTTGTCCAAAGTTCATATTAGACCAGCTGGCCATCTGGTTTGGTGGCAATCGTTTCATGTCTCACTGCAGTTGAAGAAAAACTTTCGTTCCACAACACAAGTGCCGTGGTTGTCCAAAGTTCATATTAGACCAGCTGGCCATCTGGTTTGGTGGCAATCGTTTCATGTCTCACTGCAGTTGAAGAAAAACTTTCGTTCCACAACACAAGTGCCGTGGTTGTCCAAAGTTCATATTAGACCAGCTGGCCATCTGGTTTGGTGGCAATCGTTTCATGTCTCACTGCAGTTGAAGAAAAACTTTCGTTCCACAACACAAGTGCCGTGGTTGTCCAAAGTTCATATTAGACCAGCTGGCCATCTGGTTTGGTGGCAATCGTTTCATGTCTCACTGCAGTTGAAGAAAAACTTTCGTTCCACAACACAAGTGCCGTGGTTGTCCAAAGTTCATATTAGACCAGCTGGGCCATCTGGTTTGGTGGCAATCGTTTCATGTCTCACTGCAGTTGAAGAAAAACTTTCGTTCCACAACACAAGTGCCGTGGTTGTCCAAAGTTCATATTAGACCAGCTGGCCATCTGGTTTGGTGGCAATCGTTTCATGTCTCACTGCAGTTGAAGAAAAACTTTCGTTCCACAACACAAGTGCCGTGGTTGTCCAAAGTTCATATTAGACCAGCTGGCCATCTGGTTTGGTGGCAATCGTTTCATGTCTCACTGCAGTTGAAGAAAAACTTTCGTTCCACAACACAAGTGCCGTGGTTGTCCAAAGTTCATATTAGACCAGCTGGCCATCTGGTTTGGTGGCAATCGTTTCATGTCTCACTGCAGTTGAAGAAAAACTTTCGTTCCACAACACAAGTGCCGTGGTTGTCCAAAGTTCATATTAGACCAGCTGGGCCATCTGGTTTGGTGGCAATCGTTTCATGTCTCACTGCAGTTGAAGAAAAACTTTCGTTCCACAACACAAGTGCCGTGGTTGTCCAAAGTTCATATTAGACCAGCTGGCCATCTGGTTTGGTGGCAATCGTTTCATGTCTCACTGCAGTTGAAGAAAAACTTTCGTTCCACAACACAAGTGCCGTGGTTGTCCAAAGTTCATATTAGACCAGCTGGGCCATCTGGTTTGGTGGCAATCGTTTCATGTCTCACTGCAGTTGAAGAAAAACTTTCGTTCCACAACACAAGTGCCGTGGTTGTCCAAAGTTCATATTAGACCAGCTGGCCATCTGGTTTGGTGGCAATCGTTTCATGTCTCACTGCAGTTGAAGAAAAACTTTCGTTCCACAACACAAGTGCCGTGGTTGTCCAAAGTTCATATTAGACCAGCTGGCCATCTGGTTTGGTGGCAATCGTTTCATGTCTCACTGCAGTTGAAGAAAAACTTTCGTTCCACAACACAAGTGCCGTGGTTGTCCAAAGTTCATATTAGACCAGCTGGGCCATCTGGTTTGGTGGCAATCGTTTCATGTCTCACTGCAGTTGAAGAAAAACTTTCGTTCCACAACACAAGTGCCGTGGTTGTCCAAAGTTCATATTAGACCAGCTGGGCCATCTGGTTTGGTGGCAATCGTTTCATGTCTCACTGCAGTTGAAGAAAAACTTTCGTTCCACAACACAAGTGCCGTGGTTGTCCAAAGTTCATATTAGACCAGCTGGCCATCTGGTTTGGTGGCAATCGTTTCATGTCTCACTGCAGTTGAAGAAAAACTTTCGTTCCACAACACAAGTGCCGTGGTTGTCCAAAGTTCATATTAGACCAGCTGGGCCATCTGGTTTGGTGGCAATCGTTTCATGTCTCACTGCAGTTGAAGAAAAACTTTCGTTCCACAACACAAGTGCCGTGGTTGTCCAAAGTTCATATTAGACCAGCTGGCCATCTGGTTTGGTGGCAATCGTTTCATGTCTCACTGCAGTTGAAGAAAAACTTTCGTTCCACAACACAAGTGCCGTGGTTGTCCAAAGTTCATATTAGACCAGCTGGCCATCTGGTTTGGTGGCAATCGTTTCATGTCTCACTGCAGTTGAAGAAAAACTTTCGTTCCACAACACAAGTGCCGTGGTTGTCCAAAGTTCATATTAGACCAGCTGGCCATCTGGTTTGGTGGCAATCGTTTCATGTCTCACTGCAGTTGAAGAAAAACTTTCGTTCCACAACACAAGTGCCGTGGTTGTCCAAAGTTCATATTAGACCAGCTGGCCATCTGGTTTGGTGGCAATCGTTTCATGTCTCACTGCAGTTGAAGAAAAACTTTCGTTCCACAACACAAGTGCCGTGGTTGTCCAAAGTTCATATTAGACCAGCTGGCCATCTGGTTTGGTGGCAATCGTTTCATGTCTCACTGCAGTTGAAGAAAAACTTTCGTTCCACAACACAAGTGCCGTGGTTGTCCAAAGTTCATATTAGACCAGCTGGCCATCTGGTTTGGTGGCAATCGTTTCATGTCTCACTGCAGTTGAAGAAAAACTTTCGTTCCACAACACAAGTGCCGTGGTTGTCCAAAGTTCATATTAGACCAGCTGGGCCATCTGGTTTGGTGGCAATCGTTTCATGTCTCACTGCAGTTGAAGAAAAACTTTCGTTCCACAACACAAGTGCCGTGGTTGTCCAAAGTTCATATTAGACCAGCTGGCCATCTGGTTTGGTGGCAATCGTTTCATGTCTCACTGCAGTTGAAGAAAAACTTTCGTTCCACAACACAAGTGCCGTGGTTGTCCAAAGTTCATATTAGACCAGCTGGGCCATCTGGTTTGGTGGCAATCGTTTCATGTCTCACTGCAGTTGAAGAAAAACTTTCGTTCCACAACACAAGTGCCGTGGTTGTCCAAAGTTCATATTAGACCAGCTGGCCATCTGGTTTGGTGGCAATCGTTTCATGTCTCACTGCAGTTGAAGAAAAACTTTCGTTCCACAACACAAGTGCCGTGGTTGTCCAAAGTTCATATTAGACCAGCTGGGCCATCTGGTTTGGTGGCAATCGTTTCATGTCTCACTGCAGTTGAAGAAAAACTTTCGTTCCACAACACAAGTGCCGTGGTTGTCCAAAGTTCATATTAGACCAGCTGGCCATCTGGTTTGGTGGCAATCGTTTCATGTCTCACTGCAGTTGAAGAAAAACTTTCGTTCCACAACACAAGTGCCGTGGTTGTCCAAAGTTCATATTAGACCAGCTGGCCATCTGGTTTGGTGGCAATCGTTTCATGTCTCACTGCAGTTGAAGAAAAACTTTCGTTCCACAACACAAGTGCCGTGGTTGTCCAAAGTTCATATTAGACCAGCTGGGCCATCTGGTTTGGTGGCAATCGTTTCATGTCTCACTGCAGTTGAAGAAAAACTTTCGTTCCACAACACAAGTGCCGTGGTTGTCCAAAGTTCATATTAGACCAGCTGGCCATCTGGTTTTGGTGGCAATCGTTTCATGTCTCACTGCAGTTGAAGAAAAACTTTCGTTCCACAACACAAGTGCCGTGGTTGTCCAAAGTTCATATTAGACCAGCTGGGCCATCTGGTTTGGTGGCAATCGTTTCATGTCTCACTGCAGTTGAAGAAAAACTTTCGTTCCACAACACAAGTGCCGTGGTTGTCCAAAGTTCATATTAGACCAGCTGGCCATCTGGTTTGGTGGCAATCGTTTCATGTCTCACTGCAGTTGAAGAAAAACTTTCGTTCCACAACACAAGTGCCGTGGTTGTCCAAAGTTCATATTAGACCAGCTGGCCATCTGGTTTGGTGGCAATCGTTTCATGTCTCACTGCAGTTGAAGAAAAACTTTCGTTCCACAACACAAGTGCCGTGGTTGTCCAAAGTTCATATTAGACCAGCTGGCCATCTGGTTTGGTGGCAATCGTTTCATGTCTCACTGCAGTTGAAGAAAAACTTTCGTTCCACAACACAAGTGCCGTGGTTGTCCAAAGTTCATATTAGACCAGCTGGCCATCTGGTTTGGTGGCAATCGTTTCATGTCTCACTGCAGTTGAAGAAAAACTTTCGTTCCACAACACAAGTGCCGTGGTTGTCCAAAGTTCATATTAGACCAGCTGGCCATCTGGTTTGGTGGCAATCGTTTCATGTCTCACTGCAGTTGAAGAAAAACTTTCGTTCCACAACACAAGTGCCGTGGTTGTCCAAAGTTCATATTAGACCAGCTGGCCATCTGGTTTGGTGGCAATCGTTTCATGTCTCACTGCAGTTGAAGAAAAACTTTCGTTCCACAACACAAGTGCCGTGGTTGTCCAAAGTTCATATTAGACCAGCTGGGCCATCTGGTTTGGTGGCAATCGTTTCATGTCTCACTGCAGTTGAAGAAAAACTTTCGTTCCACAACACAAGTGCCGTGGTTGTCCAAAGTTCATATTAGACCAGCTGGCCATCTGGTTTGGTGGCAATCGTTTCATGTCTCACTGCAGTTGAAGAAAAACTTTCGTTCCACAACACAAGTGCCGTGGTTGTCCAAAGTTCATATTAGACCAGCTGGCCATCTGGTTTGGTGGCAATCGTTTCATGTCTCACTGCAGTTGAAGAAAAACTTTCGTTCCACAACACAAGTGCCGTGGTTGTCCAAAGTTCATATTAGACCAGCTGGGCCATCTGGTTTGGTGGCAATCGTTTCATGTCTCACTGCAGTTGAAGAAAAACTTTCGTTCCACAACACAAGTGCCGTGGTTGTCCAAAGTTCATATTAGACCAGCTGGCCATCTGGTTTGGTGGCAATCGTTTCATGTCTCACTGCAGTTGAAGAAAAACTTTCGTTCCACAACACAAGTGCCGTGGTTGTCCAAAGTTCATATTAGACCAGCTGGCCATCTGGTTTGGTGGCAATCGTTTCATGTCTCACTGCAGTTGAAGAAAAACTTTCGTTCCACAACACAAGTGCCGTGGTTGTCCAAAGTTCATATTAGACCAGCTGGCCATCTGGTTTGGTGGCAATCGTTTCATGTCTCACTGCAGTTGAAGAAAAACTTTCGTTCCACAACACAAGTGCCGTGGTTGTCCAAAGTTCATATTAGACCAGCTGGGCCATCTGGTTTGGTGGCAATCGTTTCATGTCTCACTGCAGTTGAAGAAAAACTTTCGTTCCACAACACAAGTGCCGTGGTTGTCCAAAGTTCATATTAGACCAGCTGGCCATCTGGTTTGGTGGCAATCGTTTCATGTCTCACTGCAGTTGAAGAAAAACTTTCGTTCCACAACACAAGTGCCGTGGTTGTCCAAAGTTCATATTAGACCAGCTGGCCATCTGGTTTGGTGGCAATCGTTTCATGTCTCACTGCAGTTGAAGAAAAACTTTCGTTCCACAACACAAGTGCCGTGGTTGTCCAAAGTTCATATTAGACCAGCTGGCCATCTGGTTTGGTGGCAATCGTTTCATGTCTCACTGCAGTTGAAGAAAAACTTTCGTTCCACAACACAAGTGCCGTGGTTGTCCAAAGTTCATATTAGACCAGCTGGCCATCTGGTTTGGTGGCAATCGTTTCATGTCTCACTGCAGTTGAAGAAAAACTTTCGTTCCACAACACAAGTGCCGTGGTTGTCCAAAGTTCATATTAGACCAGCTGGCCATCTGGTTTGGTGGCAATCGTTTCATGTCTCACTGCAGTTGAAGAAAAACTTTCGTTCCACAACACAAGTGCCGTGGTTGTCCAAAGTTCATATTAGACCAGCTGGCCATCTGGTTTGGTGGCAATCGTTTCATGTCTCACTGCAGTTGAAGAAAAACTTTCGTTCCACAACACAAGTGCCGTGGTTGTCCAAAGTTCATATTAGACCAGCTGGGCCATCTGGTTTGGTGGCAATCGTTTCATGTCTCACTGCAGTTGAAGAAAAACTTTCGTTCCACAACACAAGTGCCGTGGTTGTCCAAAGTTCATATTAGACCAGCTGGCCATCTGGTTTGGTGGCAATCGTTTCATGTCTCACTGCAGTTGAAGAAAAACTTTCGTTCCACAACACAAGTGCCGTGGTTGTCCAAAGTTCATATTAGACCAGCTGGCCATCTGGTTTGGTGGCAATCGTTTCATGTCTCACTGCAGTTGAAGAAAAACTTTCGTTCCACAACACAAGTGCCGTGGTTGTCCAAAGTTCATATTAGACCAGCTGGCCATCTGGTTTGGTGGCAATCGTTTCATGTCTCACTGCAGTTGAAGAAAAACTTTCGTTCCACAACACAAGTGCCGTGGTTGTCCAAAGTTCATATTAGACCAGCTGGGCCATCTGGTTTGGTGGCAATCGTTTCATGTCTCACTGCAGTTGAAGAAAAACTTTCGTTCCACAACACAAGTGCCGTGGTTGTCCAAAGTTCATATTAGACCAGCTGGCCATCTGGTTTGGTGGCAATCGTTTCATGTCTCACTGCAGTTGAAGAAAAACTTTCGTTCCACAACACAAGTGCCGTGGTTGTCCAAAGTTCATATTAGACCAGCTGGCCATCTGGTTTGGTGGCAATCGTTTCATGTCTCACTGCAGTTGAAGAAAAACTTTCGTTCCACAACACAAGTGCCGTGGTTGTCCAAAGTTCATATTAGACCAGCTGGCCATCTGGTTTGGTGGCAATCGTTTCATGTCTCACTGCAGTTGAAGAAAAACTTTCGTTCCACAACACAAGTGCCGTGGTTGTCCAAAGTTCATATTAGACCAGCTGGCCATCTGGTTTGGTGGCAATCGTTTCATGTCTCACTGCAGTTGAAGAAAAACTTTCGTTCCACAACACAAGTGCCGTGGTTGTCCAAAGTTCATATTAGACCAGCTGGGCCATCTGGTTTGGTGGCAATCGTTTCATGTCTCACTGCAGTTGAAGAAAAACTTTCGTTCCACAACACAAGTGCCGTGGTTGTCCAAAGTTCATATTAGACCAGCTGGCCATCTGGTTTGGTGGCAATCGTTTCATGTCTCACTGCAGTTGAAGAAAAACTTTCGTTCCACAACACAAGTGCCGTGGTTGTCCAAAGTTCATATTAGACCAGCTGGGCCATCTGGTTTGGTGGCAATCGTTTCATGTCTCACTGCAGTTGAAGAAAAACTTTCGTTCCACAACACAAGTGCCGTGGTTGTCCAAAGTTCATATTAGACCAGCTGGCCATCTGGTTTGGTGGCAATCGTTTCATGTCTCACTGCAGTTGAAGAAAAACTTTCGTTCCACAACACAAGTGCCGTGGTTGTCCAAAGTTCATATTAGACCAGCTGGGCCATCTGGTTTGGTGGCAATCGTTTCATGTCTCACTGCAGTTGAAGAAAAACTTTCGTTCCACAACACAAGTGCCGTGGTTGTCCAAAGTTCATATTAGACCAGCTGGCCATCTGGTTTGGTGGCAATCGTTTCATGTCTCACTGCAGTTGAAGAAAAACTTTCGTTCTACAACACAAGTGCCGTGGTTGTCCAAAGTTCATATTAGACCAGCTGGCCATCTGGTTTGGTGGCAATCGTTTCATGTCTCACTGCAGTTGAAGAAAAACTTTCGTTCCACAACACAAGTGCCGTGGTTGTCCAAAGTTCATATTAGACCAGCTGGCCATCTGGTTTGGTGGCAATCGTTTCATGTCTCACTGCAGTTGAAGAAAAACTTTCGTTCCACAACACAAGTGCCGTGGTTGTCCAAAGTTCATATTAGACCAGCTGGGCCATCTGGTTTGGTGGCAATCGTTTCATGTCTCACTGCAGTTGAAGAAAAACTTTCGTTCCACAACACAAGTGCCGTGGTTGTCCAAAGTTCATATTAGACCAGCTGGCCATCTGGTTTGGTGGCAATCGTTTCATGTCTCACTGCAGTTGAAGAAAAACTTTCGTTCCACAACACAAGTGCCGTGGTTGTCCAAAGTTCATATTAGACCAGCTGGGCCATCTGGTTTGGTGGCAATCGTTTCATGTCTCACTGCAGTTGAAGAAAAACTTTCGTTCCACAACACAAGTGCCGTGGTTGTCCAAAGTTCATATTAGACCAGCTGGCCATCTGGTTTGGTGGCAATCGTTTCATGTCTCACTGCAGTTGAAGAAAAACTTTCGTTCCACAACACAAGTGCCGTGGTTGTCCAAAGTTCATATTAGACCAGCTGGCCATCTGGTTTGGTGGCAATCGTTTCATGTCTCACTGCAGTTGAAGAAAAACTTTCGTTCCACAACACAAGTGCCGTGGTTGTCCAAAGTTCATATTAGACCAGCTGGCCATCTGGTTTGGTGGCAATCGTTTCATGTCTCACTGCAGTTGAAGAAAAACTTTCGTTCCACAACACAAGTGCCGTGGTTGTCCAAAGTTCATATTAGACCAGCTGGGCCATCTGGTTTGGTGGCAATCGTTTCATGTCTCACTGCAGTTGAAGAAAAACTTTCGTTCCACAACACAAGTGCCGTGGTTGTCCAAAGTTCATATTAGACCAGCTGGCCATCTGGTTTGGTGGCAATCGTTTCATGTCTCACTGCAGTTGAAGAAAAACTTTCGTTCCACAACACAAGTGCCGTGGTTGTCCAAAGTTCATATTAGACCAGCTGGCCATCTGGTTTGGTGGCAATCGTTTCATGTCTCACTGCAGTTGAAGAAAAACTTTCGTTCCACAACACAAGTGCCGTGGTTGTCCAAAGTTCATATTAGACCAGCTGGCCATCTGGTTTGGTGGCAATCGTTTCATGTCTCACTGCAGTTGAAGAAAAACTTTCGTTCCACAACACAAGTGCCGTGGTTGTCCAAAGTTCATATTAGACCAGCTGGCCATCTGGTTTGGTGGCAATCGTTTCATGTCTCACTGCAGTTGAAGAAAAACTTTCGTTCCACAACACAAGTGCCGTGGTTGTCCAAAGTTCATATTAGACCAGCTGGCCATCTGGTTTGGTGGCAATCGTTTCATGTCTCACTGCAGTTGAAGAAAAACTTTCGTTCCACAACACAAGTGCCGTGGTTGTCCAAAGTTCATATTAGACCAGCTGGCCATCTGGTTTGGTGGCAATCGTTTCATGTCTCACTGCAGTTGAAGAAAAACTTTCGTTCCACAACACAAGTGCCGTGGTTGTCCAAAGTTCATATTAGACCAGCTGGGCCATCTGGTTTGGTGGCAATCGTTTCATGTCTCACTGCAGTTGAAGAAAAACTTTCGTTCCACAACACAAGTGCCGTGGTTGTCCAAAGTTCATATTAGACCAGCTGGCCATCTGGTTTGGTGGCAATCGTTTCATGTCTCACTGCAGTTGAAGAAAAACTTTCGTTCCACAACACAAGTGCCGTGGTTGTCCAAAGTTCATATTAGACCAGCTGGCCATCTGGTTTGGTGGCAATCGTTTCATGTCTCACTGCAGTTGAAGAAAAACTTTCGTTCCACAACACAAGTGCCGTGGTTGTCCAAAGTTCATATTAGACCAGCTGGCCATCTGGTTTGGTGGCAATCGTTTCATGTCTCACTGCAGTTGAAGAAAAACTTTCGTTCCACAACACAAGTGCCGTGGTTGTCCAAAGTTCATATTAGACCAGCTGGCCATCTGGTTTGGTGGCAATCGTTTCATGTCTCACTGCAGTTGAAGAAAAACTTTCGTTCCACAACACAAGTGCCGTGGTTGTCCAAAGTTCATATTAGACCAGCTGGCCATCTGGTTTGGTGGCAATCGTTTCATGTCTCACTGCAGTTGAAGAAAAACTTTCGTTCCACAACACAAGTGCCGTGGTTGTCCAAAGTTCATATTAGACCAGCTGGCCATCTGGTTTGGTGGCAATCGTTTCATGTCTCACTGCAGTTGAAGAAAAACTTTCGTTCCACAACACAAGTGCCGTGGTTGTCCAAAGTTCATATTAGACCAGCTGGCCATCTGGTTTGGTGGCAATCGTTTCATGTCTCACTGCAGTTGAAGAAAAACTTTCGTTCCACAACACAAGTGCCGTGGTTGTCCAAAGTTCATATTAGACCAGCTGGCCATCTGGTTTGGTGGCAATCGTTTCATGTCTCACTGCAGTTGAAGAAAAACTTTCGTTCCACAACACAAGTGCCGTGGTTGTCCAAAGTTCATATTAGACCAGCTGGCCATCTGGTTTGGTGGCAATCGTTTCATGTCTCACTGCAGTTGAAGAAAAACTTTCGTTCCACAACACAAGTGCCGTGGTTGTCCAAAGTTCATATTAGACCAGCTGGGCCATCTGGTTTGGTGGCAATCGTTTCATGTCTCACTGCAGTTGAAGAAAAACTTTCGTTCCACAACACAAGTGCCGTGGTTGTCCAAAGTTCATATTAGACCAGCTGGCCATCTGGTTTGGTGGCAATCGTTTCATGTCTCACTGCAGTTGAAGAAAAACTTTCGTTCCACAACACAAGTGCCGTGGTTGTCCAAAGTTCATATTAGACCAGCTGGGCCATCTGGTTTGGTGGCAATCGTTTCATGTCTCACTGCAGTTGAAGAAAAACTTTCGTTCCACAACACAAGTGCCGTGGTTGTCCAAAGTTCATATTAGACCAGCTGGCCATCTGGTTTGGTGGCAATCGTTTCATGTCTCACTGCAGTTGAAGAAAAACTTTCGTTCCACAACACAAGTGCCGTGGTTGTCCAAAGTTCATATTAGACCAGCTGGCCATCTGGTTTGGTGGCAATCGTTTCATGTCTCACTGCAGTTGAAGAAAAACTTTCGTTCCACAACACAAGTGCCGTGGTTGTCCAAAGTTCATATTAGACCAGCTGGCCATCTGGTTTGGTGGCAATCGTTTCATGTCTCACTGCAGTTGAAGAAAAACTTTCGTTCCACAACACAAGTGCCGTGGTTGTCCAAAGTTCATATTAGACCAGCTGGCCATCTGGTTTGGTGGCAATCGTTTCATGTCTCACTGCAGTTGAAGAAAAACTTTCGTTCCACAACACAAGTGCCGTGGTTGTCCAAAGTTCATATTAGACCAGCTGGCCATCTGGTTTGGTGGCAATCGTTTCATGTCTCACTGCAGTTGAAGAAAAACTTTCGTTCCACAACACAAGTGCCGTGGTTGTCCAAAGTTCATATTAGACCAGCTGGCCATCTGGTTTGGTGGCAATCGTTTCATGTCTCACTGCAGTTGAAGAAAAACTTTCGTTCCACAACACAAGTGCCGTGGTTGTCCAAAGTTCATATTAGACCAGCTGGCCATCTGGTTTGGTGGCAATCGTTTCATGTCTCACTGCAGTTGAAGAAAAACTTTCGTTCCACAACACAAGTGCCGTGGTTGTCCAAAGTTCATATTAGACCAGCTGGCCATCTGGTTTGGTGGCAATCGTTTCATGTCTCACTGCAGTTGAAGAAAAACTTTCGTTCCACAACACAAGTGCCGTGGTTGTCCAAAGTTCATATTAGACCAGCTGGGCCATCTGGTTTGGTGGCAATCGTTTCATGTCTCACTGCAGTTGAAGAAAAACTTTCGTTCCACAACACAAGTGCCGTGGTTGTCCAAAGTTCATATTAGACCAGCTGGCCATCTGGTTTGGTGGCAATCGTTTCATGTCTCACTGCAGTTGAAGAAAAACTTTCGTTCCACAACACAAGTGCCGTGGTTGTCCAAAGTTCATATTAGACCAGCTGGCCATCTGGTTTGGTGGCAATCGTTTCATGTCTCACTGCAGTTGAAGAAAAACTTTCGTTCCACAACACAAGTGCCGTGGTTGTCCAAAGTTCATATTAGACCAGCTGGCCATCTGGTTTGGTGGCAATCGTTTCATGTCTCACTGCAGTTGAAGAAAAACTTTCGTTCCACAACACAAGTGCCGTGGTTGTCCAAAGTTCATATTAGACCAGCTGGCCATCTGGTTTGGTGGCAATCGTTTCATGTCTCACTGCAGTTGAAGAAAAACTTTCGTTCCACAACACAAGTGCCGTGGTTGTCCAAAGTTCATATTAGACCAGCTGGCCATCTGGTTTGGTGGCAATCGTTTCATGTCTCACTGCAGTTGAAGAAAAACTTTCGTTCCACAACACAAGTGCCGTGGTTGTCCAAAGTTCATATTAGACCAGCTGGCCATCTGGTTTGGTGGCAATCGTTTCATGTCTCACTGCAGTTGAAGAAAAACTTTCGTTCCACAACACAAGTGCCGTGGTTGTCCAAAGTTCATATTAGACCAGCTGGCCATCTGGTTTGGTGGCAATCGTTTCATGTCTCACTGCAGTTGAAGAAAAACTTTCGTTCCACAACACAAGTGCCGTGGTTGTCCAAAGTTCATATTAGACCAGCTGGCCATCTGGTTTGGTGGCAATCGTTTCATGTCTCACTGCAGTTGAAGAAAAACTTTCGTTCCACAACACAAGTGCCGTGGTTGTCCAAAGTTCATATTAGACCAGCTGGCCATCTGGTTTGGTGGCAATCGTTTCATGTCTCACTGCAGTTGAAGAAAAACTTTCGTTCCACAACACAAGTGCCGTGGTTGTCCAAAGTTCATATTAGACCAGCTGGCCATCTGGTTTGGTGGCAATCGTTTCATGTCTCACTGCAGTTGAAGAAAAACTTTCGTTCCACAACACAAGTGCCGTGGTTGTCCAAAGTTCATATTAGACCAGCTGGCCATCTGGTTTGGTGGCAATCGTTTCATGTCTCACTGCAGTTGAAGAAAAACTTTCGTTCCACAACACAAGTGCCGTGGTTGTCCAAAGTTCATATTAGACCAGCTGGCCATCTGGTTTGGTGGCAATCGTTTCATGTCTCACTGCAGTTGAAGAAAAACTTTCGTTCCACAACACAAGTGCCGTGGTTGTCCAAAGTTCATATTAGACCAGCTGGCCATCTGGTTTGGTGGCAATCGTTTCATGTCTCACTGCAGTTGAAGAAAAACTTTCGTTCCACAACACAAGTGCCGTGGTTGTCCAAAGTTCATATTAGACCAGCTGGGCCATCTGGTTTGGTGGCAATCGTTTCATGTCTCACTGCAGTTGAAGAAAAACTTTCGTTCCACAACACAAGTGCCGTGGTTGTCCAAAGTTCATATTAGACCAGCTGGCCATCTGGTTTGGTGGCAATCGTTTCATGTCTCACTGCAGTTGAAGAAAAACTTTCGTTCCACAACACAAGTGCCGTGGTTGTCCAAAGTTCATATTAGACCAGCTGGCCATCTGGTTTGGTGGCAATCGTTTCATGTCTCACTGCAGTTGAAGAAAAACTTTCGTTCCACAACACAAGTGCCGTGGTTGTCCAAAGTTCATATTAGACCAGCTGGCCATCTGGTTTGGTGGCAATCGTTTCATGTCTCACTGCAGTTGAAGAAAAACTTTCGTTCCACAACACAAGTGCCGTGGTTGTCCAAAGTTCATATTAGACCAGCTGGCCATCTGGTTTGGTGGCAATCGTTTCATGTCTCACTGCAGTTGAAGAAAAACTTTCGTTCCACAACACAAGTGCCGTGGTTGTCCAAAGTTCATATTAGACCAGCTGGCCATCTGGTTTGGTGGCAATCGTTTCATGTCTCACTGCAGTTGAAGAAAAACTTTCGTTCCACAACACAAGTGCCGTGGTTGTCCAAAGTTCATATTAGACCAGCTGGCCATCTGGTTTGGTGGCAATCGTTTCATGTCTCACTGCAGTTGAAGAAAAACTTTCGTTCCACAACACAAGTGCCGTGGTTGTCCAAAGTTCATATTAGACCAGCTGGGCCATCTGGTTTGGTGGCAATCGTGTAATGTCTCACTGCAGTTGAAGAAAAACTTTCGTTCCACAACACAAGTGCCGTGGTTGTCCAAAGTTCATATTAGACCAGCTGGGCCATCTGGTTTGGTGGCAATCGTTTCATGTCTCACTGCAGTTGAAGAAAAACTTTCGTTCCACAACACAAGTGCCGTGGTTGTCCAAAGTTCATATTAGACCAGCTGGCCATCTGGTTTGGTGGCAATCGTTTCATGTCTCACTGCAGTTGAAGAAAAACTTTCGTTCCACAACACAAGTGCCGTGGTTGTCCAAAGTTCATATTAGACCAGCTGGGCCATCTGGTTTGGTGGCAATCGTTTCATGTCTCACTGCAGTTGAAGAAAAACTTTCGTTCCACAACACAAGTGCCGTGGTTGTCCAAAGTTCATATTAGACCAGCTGGGCCATCTGGTTTGGTGGCAATCGTTTCATGTCTCACTGCAGTTGAAGAAAAACTTTCGTTCCACAACACAAGTGCCGTGGTTGTCCAAAGTTCATATTAGACCAGCTGGCCATCTGGTTTGGTGGCAATCGTTTCATGTCTCACTGCAGTTGAAGAAAAACTTTCGTTCCACAACACAAGTGCCGTGGTTGTCCAAAGTTCATATTAGACCAGCTGGCCATCTGGTTTGGTGGCAATCGTTTCATGTCTCACTGCAGTTGAAGAAAAACTTTCGTTCCACAACACAAGTGCCGTGGTTGTCCAAAGTTCATATTAGACCAGCTGGTCCATCTGGTTTGGTGGCAATCGTTTTATGTCTCACTGCAGTTGAAGAAAAACTTTCGTTCCACAACACAAGTGCCGTGGTTGTCCAAAGTTCATATTAGACCAGCTGGCCATCTGGTTTGGTGGCAATCGTTTCATGTCTCACTGCAGTTGAAGAAAAACTTTCGTTCCACAACACAAGTGCCGTGGTTGTCCAAAGTTCATATTAGACCAGCTGGGCCATCTGGTTTGGTGGCAATCGTTTCATGTCTCACTGCAGTTGAAGAAAAACTTTCGTTCCACAACACAAGTGCCGTGGTTGTCCAAAGTTCATATTAGACCAGCTGGGCCATCTGGTTTGGTGGCAATCGTTTCATGTCTCACTGCAGTTGAAGAAAAACTTTCGTTCCACAACACAAGTGCCGTGGTTGTCCAAAGTTCATATTAGACCAGCTGGCCATCTGGTTTGGTGGCAATCGTTTCATGTCTCACTGCAGTTGAAGAAAAACTTTCGTTCCACAACACAAGTGCCGTGGTTGTCCAAAGTTCATATTAGACCAGCTGGCCATCTGGTTTGGTGGCAATCGTTTCATGTCTCACTGCAGTTGAAGAAAAACTTTCGTTCCACAACACAAGTGCCGTGGTTGTCCAAAGTTCATATTAGACCAGCTGGCCATCTGGTTTGGTGGCAATCGTTTCATGTCTCACTGCAGTTGAAGAAAAACTTTCGTTCCACAACACAAGTGCCGTGGTTGTCCAAAGTTCATATTAGACCAGCTGGCCATCTGGTTTGGTGGCAATCGTTTCATGTCTCACTGCAGTTGAAGAAAAACTTTCGTTCCACAACACAAGTGCCGTGGTTGTCCAAAGTTCATATTAGACCAGCTGGTCATCTGGTTTGGTGGCAATCGTTTCATGTCTCACTGCAGTTGAAGAAAAACTTTCGTTCCACAACACAAGTGCCGTGGTTGTCCAAAGTTCATATTAGACCAGCTGGCCATCTGGTTTGGTGGCAATCGTTTCATGTCTCACTGCAGTTGAAGAAAAACTTTCGTTCCACAACACAAGTGCCGTGGTTGTCCAAAGTTCATATTAGACCAGCTGGGCCATCTGGTTTGGTGGCAATCGTTTCATGTCTCACTGCAGTTGAAGAAAAACTTTCGTTCCACAACACAAGTGCCGTGGTTGTCCAAAGTTCATATTAGACCAGCTGGCCATCTGGTTTGGTGGCAATCGTTTCATGTCTCACTGCAGTTGAAGAAAAACTTTCGTTCCACAACACAAGTGCCGTGGTTGTCCAAAGTTCATATTAGACCAGCTGGCCATCTGGTTTGGTGGCAATCGTTTCATGTCTCACTGCAGTTGAAGAAAAACTTTCGTTCCACAACACAAGTGCCGTGGTTGTCCAAAGTTCATATTAGACCAGCTGGCCATCTGGTTTGGTGGCAATCGTTTCATGTCTCACTGCAGTTGAAGAAAAACTTTCGTTCCACAACACAAGTGCCGTGGTTGTCCAAAGTTCATATTAGACCAGCTGGCCATCTGGTTTGGTGGCAATCGTTTCATGTCTCACTGCAGTTGAAGAAAAACTTTCGTTCCACAACACAAGTGCCGTGGTTGTCCAAAGTTCATATTAGACCAGCTGGGTCATCTGGTTTGGTGGCAATCGTTTCATGTCTCACTGCAGTTGAAGAAAAACTTTCGTTCCACAACACAAGTGCCGTGGTTGTCCAAAGTTCATATTAGACCAGCTGGCCATCTGGTTTGGTGGCAATCGTTTCATGTCTCACTGCAGTTGAAGAAAAACTTTCGTTCCACAACACAAGTGCCGTGGTTGTCCAAAGTTCATATTAGACCAGCTGGCCATCTGGTTTGGTGGCAATCGTTTCATGTCTCACTGCAGTTGAAGAAAAACTTTCGTTCCACAACACAAGTGCCGTGGTTGTCCAAAGTTCATATTAGACCAGCTGGGCCATCTGGTTTGGTGGCAATCGTTTCATGTCTCACTGCAGTTGAAGAAAAACTTTCGTTCCACAACACAAGTGCCGTGGTTGTCCAAAGTTCATATTAGACCAGCTGGCCATCTGGTTTGGTGGCAATCGTTTCATGTCTCACTGCAGTTGAAGAAAAACTTTCGTTCCACAACACAAGTGCCGTGGTTGTCCAAAGTTCATATTAGACCAGCTGGGCCATCTGGTTTGGTGGCAATCGTTTCATGTCTCACTGCAGTTGAAGAAAAACTTTCGTTCCACAACACAAGTGCCGTGGTTGTCCAAAGTTCATATTAGACCAGCTGGGCCATCTGGTTTGGTGGCAATCGTTTCATGTCTCACTGCAGTTGAAGAAAAACTTTCGTTCCACAACACAAGTGCCGTGGTTGTCCAAAGTTCATATTAGACCAGCTGGGCCATCTGGTTTGGTGGCAATCGTTTCATGTCTCACTGCAGTTGAAGAAAAACTTTCGTTCCACAACACAAGTGCCGTGGTTGTCCAAAGTTCATATTAGACCAGCTGGGCCATCTGGTTTGGTGGCAATCGTTTCATGTCTCACTGCAGTTGAAGAAAAACTTTCGTTCCACAACACAAGTGCCGTGGTTGTCCAAAGTTCATATTAGACCAGCTGGCCATCTGGTTTGGTGGCAATCGTTTCATGTCTCACTGCAGTTGAAGAAAAACTTTCGTTCTACAACACAAGTGCCGTGGTTGTCCAAAGTTCATATTAGACCAGCTGGCCATCTGGTTTGGTGGCAATCGTTTCATGTCTCACTGCAGTTGAAGAAGAACTTTCGTTCCACAACACAAGTACCGTGGTTGTCCAAAGTTCATATTAGACCAGCTGGCCATCTGGTTTGGTGGCAATCGTTTCATGTCTCACTGCAGTTGAAGAAAAACTTTCGTTCCACAACACAAGTGCAGTGGTTGTCCAAAGTTCATATTAGACCAGCTGGGCCATCTGGTTTGGTGGCAATCGTTTCATGTCTCACTGCAGTTGAAGAAAAACTTTCGTTCCACAACACAAGTGCCGTGGTTGTCCAAAGTTCATATTAGACCAGCTGGCCATCTGGTTTGGTGGCAATCGTTTCATGTCTCACTGCAGTTAAAGAAGAACTTTCGTTCCACAACACAAGTGCCGTGTTTGGACATTGGATGATACACCGATGAGCCCTTACATTAGGACCACCTACCTAATAAGCTGCAGGACTCCCTTTAGCCCGCAAAACTTCGGCCACTCGGCAAAGCATCGATTCGATGAGGTGGCGATAGGTATCCTGGGGTATCTGGTACCATAATGTCAACAACAGGTCCTCCAGTTCCCTCACATTTCGGAGTACTGGTGATTTAGCGCGAGCTCGCTTTTCCAAGTCGAACCACAAATGACCAATTGGGTTCATGTCAGGTGAATTTAGAAGCCAGTGCATAAACAAAAAATCACCATCATGTTCCTCAAGCCACTCCTTGACGATTCTGGCAGTCAGGCATGGCGCATTATCCTGTTGATAATGGCCATCACCAGCAGAGAATATATTTGCCATGAATGTGTGAAATTGGTCCGCAACGATGTTCACATACTTGACAGCTGTCAGAGATTGTGCTATTGGGGTAGTGGGGCCTAAAGTGTCCCAAAAAAAAAAACATCGCTCACAGCATAACAACGCTACCTGCGGCCTATTATCCCCCAATAGTGCATCCAGGTGCCAGCCTCTGTTGGTAATCGGCATATCCGCTCTCGGCCGTCTATGTGTTTCACCAGGAATCTTGATTCGTCAGACCAGGCCACTTTCTTCCAATCATCCACGGTCCAATCTCGATGATCTCTGGCCCATTTCATGCGTTGTAGGCGACGACATAAAGTGAGCATAGGTACCCGAATGGGTCTTCGGCTACGAAGGCCCATGCGCAGAAGGCCTCGATGAACTGTGTGCTGTGACACATGGCCCTGATCACCACTGTTGTAGCTGCGGGTGATTTGTCGCAGTGTGGCTCTTCGGTCGCTGTGAACAATGCGCGACAGGCTCAGCTCCCCTCTGGCATCAATGAGTGGCGGATGACACATGGCTGGGCGACGGTTCGTCGTTTGGCCATCTGTGCGCCACTTTTCATACGTACTCATTACAGCGTCACGTGAACAACCCGCTAGCCGCGCCGTTTCCGAGGTAGTAGTTCCAAGGCGCTGTGCTATCACGATTTGTCCTTTATAAAACTCCGATAAATCGTCAACTATTCCCTTTCTGACTCCGACCACTGTACTTACCGAAAGCCAGTCCTCGGGATGTATATACACTCATTGTCATAAAAATCCACGCACCAAGAAGGAGGCGTTGGGTTGAAATGAGATTTTAATGGTGAGATGGTACACACTAAGGACAGAAGTGATTACAATATCACAGCAGCAGGACGATTTTCCGCGGACGTACGGTACACATTCCGGTCAGCATTAGTACAGCGTCTGACCGCCTCGTGCTCTCATACATGCGGTGATACGGTCCGACATGGAGTAAAAGAGACGCCGGATATTATCCTGGGACAGATTGGCCCACAATTCTTGCAATTGACGCTCTAAATGACGAACACTGGGACATGAAGAAAGCCGACGTCCCATCTGGTCCCACACGTGCTCGATGAGCGAGAGATCAAGAGACCTGGAAAGCCACGGAAGCGTCGAAGCTTGACGTAGACAGCTTTCGGAAACCCAAGCCGTGTGCGAACGGGTGTTATCTTGTTGTAAAATGGCTCTAGACCGCCCCTCCAGAAAAAGCAGTACATGGTGCCGCAGGACCTCCTGTACGCAGCGATGGGCTGTTAGCGTCCCTCGGACCACTGCGACGAAAGTAATACTGACATACGCGATGGCTCCTCCGACCATCACGCCTGCAGTGATTCTGTAGAGTGAGGTTGGGATTGTGGCGCTCACCACCGGTCCCCCACACTCTGGCACGGTGGTCGTCCGTTCCCATACAGAAGCGGGGCTCTTTGCTGACAACTATACGTCGTCAGTCCGTAGCATTCCACGTTGCGAGCTGCTGACACCACTGCAATCCACGCTGGTGATGGTCAGGTGTTAATGGCAGAAAACGTAAGGGCCGTCGAGAGTGCAGATTCGCCTCTGTCAGGCATCTGAAAATGGTTGTAGTGGACATAGGAGTCCCGTGTATATCACGCGTTTGTACGTGCCGTTCACAGGATGCCACGGTCTTCTCTGCTGGTGGTGTGTCTGGGTCGTCCTGAACCAGTCCGCCATGTGTAGGTGCCTTCCCGTGTCCATTGCTCCCAACATGATCGCACCGTACTCTCCAAATGGCGGCCGCTTTTCCGCGCCGGCCACCCTGACCCTGTCATCCCGACGATAGGGCCTAGTTCAAACTCCGCCAGTTGCTCGTACGCACATCTGCGGCGGCACCTCGGCATGTCTATCGCTCAGGAATCTCACCTGACTTTAACCGAACACTTCTTCATGAATGTGGTGTCCCCTGCGCTGCGCCTTGTAAGTTCTAAGCATTGCGATGCAGCGCCGGTCTTAGACGCGCGGGCATGCGGAATCACACGAAACTTTAATCATTTGCATGTCTGCCCTTCCGTAGCTATTCGCCGAGTTTCGCGTTAATCGCGTGGTGTTTTTCTTGGTGCGCGGATGTTTAATACAATGAGTGTATTAAAACGTCGCGCACCAACGTTCGGTCTCCAGGCGCGCTCATTTATCTAGGCTGTGGGTGGTCATAATGGAATGGGCTCATAGGTGTAAGCCTGCTGGTTGCATGCATCGTCCCTGAATTTCTGCATGTTCGCTTCATTACAGAATGAAAATCTATGACCTTTTGCAGCGCAGTAAGAAATTAGGAACATACGGTACCGTGAGCAACTGCCCTTTTAAGAGTACAAAGAGATATCAATTTTCCCAGTTAAAAGACAACAGATAATATAACACGGTATACTTTTATTTCAGGTAGCCATAATAAGATACGGTTTTACTTTAATTTGCTTTCTGTCTTCTTCTAGAGCTAAATCTCTTCATTTCGTGGTCAAGCCGCTTTTCTGTCCTTTAAATTTCTTTTTAACATTATGTTTTTCATCGCAGACCCCAAACTACGTCTTTTTACGAATGAACAGTTGTGCACTCTATGACATTTAAATTGCGACCCAGAAGCGGTTCGCTGGCAAATCAGTAGATGGGATCATCATATCGAAGCATGTGAATGGTGCCTCAGTCGGAGAGATGAGTCAGTAGCAGCCAGTATACTAGTACACGCATTGAGCTTTCAGTTAAAATATTTAACAGCTTAACAAGCTTCCAGTGACAGATTTTGAGAGTATCAGCAGCTTCTACAAAATGCAGAGATGACACATTCGCCAGACGTATGGACAGCAAAGATACTTCGAGAGGAAACGGATTTCATTTGCTCCGAGAACACAAATTGTCTGCAGGCCGTGTGTTGGAGCATGTGAGCCGGTAATACCACAGTTCATCGATGCTGGTAGCAGTGACTACGAGAAAGTCCGTTGTACAGGATGTATGATCGTACAACTGACGAACAGCCTGCCCGACTACAGCAACGCACTGCACCAACAGGTACGTTAACTTCACTCAGCAGACAGGTTATGACGGCCAGAAGTGGGCAATCACACGACAAATCACTTTTCTGCCAACTGAAAACAGCGTCCACAACGTCGCTTGCCATTGACCGATGACTACTGACACCAGAGTTTGTACTGATGCCTGTCACGTGCCAACTGGGATAGATAATGGAGCCGTGCGATATATAACGGGGAACTTTTCTTTCGTCCAGGACTGAGGGATTTTATCGTGTGGAGTTAACGAACTGATTCAGAAGACGACACACAATGTCATGCAGCACAAAGAGAGCCGTCGTGCTCTGGAGAGTGATCATCTACGATAGCCGCACATCTCTGGTTTGTCTTACACGCACTTTGGCTGCTAAGCACTTTGTAAAAGACATCCTGGAAAGCGTAGTAATTCTCTTCGCCACAGATATGAAGCATGCTGTTTTTCAGTAGCACACAGCCTGTCCGAGTGCAGTAAAAGTCTCCGAGAAAGTCTACACGTTTCTAACGTACTGCCATAGTCAGCCAGATCTTCAGATTTGTCACTGATAAAGCATATTTGGAATATTTGCTTGGACCCAAACTTCTTCCTCAGCCCCAACTAGTGCAGACAAAATCAGCTCTACAAGACTGTAAAACACAAATTTGCCGGTGACGGAGACCGAGCCAGCATCCTTCCGCTCCAGAGCCGAATGCTCTACCAGTTAAGCTACACCGACTGAATTTAGCGCTGCAACTTTACCGTCTTGACACGTGTTTCTCTTTTGTAGTACGCCACAAAGTAGATGTATATGTACGCCCTTCTAAGGAAGAACGTACGCATTACTTATGAGCAGCATATACGCTCAAGAAGTTTTCCATAGTGTACGGTGTCAGACTGAAAATAATAGTTTTAATTGAATTTTAGGGAAAGCAGACGCTATTGCCAATATATCAGAAACAGAAATATTCCGTTAAAAACTTCTAGTGGCAAAGCCGTTTGTTGCAAAAAAAAAATAAACAGATGCCGGGCCATTAAGGTGGATCTACCTAAAATCTTTTCCCTGTATTTCCAATAGGCAAACTTTTGTAGCCATTTTCTTCACAATTAATGCGTTCCCAAGGATCAAAATTTGAGCATCGATAAAAAATCACTTCATATTATAGACTTCTCTGAAATTGAACCAAAATTAAGGAATCCAACATTTGCTTGTCTACAGATGTCATCAATGTGCAGATCGCGCCATCTATTTTCTGGTCCCAACACAACCAAAGGAAAAGTAATTGATTTTTAATGTAATTAGGGTTAAGTTGTAGAAAATATTATGTATCCTAAGCTATAATATGAAATTATTGTTATCGATGTTCAAATTTTCATCATTGGGAATGCATTAATTGTGAAGAAAATGCTTACAGAAGTTTTCCCATTGGAAATACAAGGCACAGATTTTAGATGGATTCACATTAAGCAAGCACAACGCCTGATCTTATTCCGTGACTCTGGCTTTGGCCTATCTCGGACGAATGGTTAGAAGCGAGAGCTTCAGACCACTAGCCACGTGGACGGCATCGGGAAAATACTGTATGTAGTGAATCTGAAAAGTACTTCGAAAGTTTGACCGCACGTACAGCAATCTAATGCGAAAGGTACTTTTTAAAATATGCATTTCAACGCGGAGGAACTGTGCAAAATGCAAATACATATTTACATTACTTTGCAGAAAAAAATATTGATGCCTCCTAGGTTGAAGACTTGGCACCGTGCAAAGGTGAAAAATCACGAAAAGCTTTCTTTTATGTTTAACGACCACCATGAACAACGCAATGCCGTCTCTACCTTTAATTACGGGCCACTGTTTCCAGAGATGGGCGAGAACCAGGGCAATAAGACAGATATACCATATCAATGCTTTGCTATTCGACAGTAAACAATGTTAGACCGCGCACTGTTAGGGAATGTCACTGAGTCGCTGTGGTCCCAACATGAGAACTTTCAGATCATGGGACATTAGGCAGAAGTGGTGGCGTGCTCTCCAGTTTCAATGCTTTTTTATAGCCTGACAAGTTACTTTTAAATAGTCAACCTTCGATGTACCGTCCATCGATTTACCACCATCCTTGTGTAACGCTACCCCTCGGGTCTCAACAATTGTGCCCTATGCGAAACACCCCTTGATCTCTTGATATACCGCCACACCCTAGATACCCACCAACCGCCAATACATATTTACTGCACCAACGTGCTTTTCCCAACATCAAACATACTTGATGTACAACCACTTGCAAGGTGTTTATGAATTGCCTTCCCGTTTTTTCGGACCATGATTCAATTGTGGCAAACCTTTCATGAAAACACAAATTTGTCCGTGACGGTGATCGAAACCGCGCTCTCTCACTCCGGAGTAAGTTACTCTCCCAACTAAGCTACACGGACGGAAGGTATCGCTGCAGATTTTTCGTATTGACACATGCTTTACCTCTGTAGTACATCACACTTTTGACAGAGAAAATGTCAGACGTTGCCTGGGACAGAAGTCAGCTGCTCCTGCCGAAAGTATGCTACAGTGAGAGAGTCCACTTGGACTACTCCCGCTTTCGTGGAGTGGCACAGGAGTCAAAAGAAGGGGAATAAGTTACTGAACTTTATCAGTTTGGGATATCAATCTATTTCTATTTATTAAGACTTAATGGGTGCTTCACGACCATTTACCCCTTAACCACGTCCTTCATTTGCGTACAGAGGTACATCAGCAAACAGGGCCTGCGGGGAGGCCTGGTTACCTTGGATTCAAGCGGCTGTCTTGTGAGTTTGGGTGTTGTCTTCTTCTCACCTCCTCCCTGTCCTCCCTGGTGGAAGCGAAATGCTTGCGTTCTTTACCCTGTGCCAAATATCAATTAAGATGAAAAATGAGTTGACACCTTTTTCCATGGACATAACACTTCTTTTACGCCACTGACACTTGCTGTCTCTAGCTTATTTTTTTTGGCTCTGCAAATCCGCCTGCTACTATTTACAAGCATCGAAATCAGAAGCGAAAAAAAGTTGTTGTTTGTTGTTGTTGTTTGCTGTTTTGAAAAAGGTGTCGAAAAGAACAGTCCTTACCTGAAAGCAGAAGACAGAAATTTGCGAATATCGCGATGAAAATAGTTATATCTAAAACACAGAAGAAAATAGGCGACTTTTTAAAAAGAAACTAAGGTATGTAAACGATTTTATGTAATGCTATTAATTTTCACTTGATAAAGTTTTTGTTGAAAAAAATAATAATGCTCATTTACACTCTGTCTCTCTAATCTAATATGTGACGTCACCGCAAAACCAAAGTGTACTCGTCAAGTCTGAGTGATGTCACTATGTTGCGTTCTCGAGCCAAGCGGCGCGAACGAGAGGGCGAGGGTATTCAGAGGTTTTTAAAAGAGAGCCTGGACATGTAGACGCTTTTTTTTTATCTTGTATTTTGTTTGTACTCCATTCCGTACACACAGATAAGCCATTACATTATTACCCCCCCCAGCCTAGATAAATGAGCGCGCCTGGAGACCGAACGGTGGAGCAAATGAAGTTCACAGAGCAGTATGTATACTAGAGATGAGCTCGAGCCCGGGCTCAAACAGGCTCAGAATTCATTAACTACCGAAAACCCCGGGCTCGGGCTCGGAATTACACGTCTTGAATTTCACTACTGTAATTAATTCAACACGTGTAATTCCGAGCTCAGTTGAATTACACGTATTGAATTTCATTGTGGATTTGTTACCATGGTGGAAGGATTTTCAATTTCCTAAGCTAGCTGCCATTGCTAGACAAATTTTGCTTAGCAAGACTTGCATTATGCATTGTTCAAAGCCATGGCCCAAGCAAGGATTAGTTTAAGGAGGTATGGTAGCGGAAAAACTAGGGAAAAAATCGCATTCCCATTTTTTGTATTTTATTAAAAATCAGGAATCTTATCTTTAAAAGGATGTATTAATTTTCAAAATTGTGCAGTTAGAAGTATTGTTATTTATTTTTTTAAATTTCCTCACTCCCGCCATTTTCGGGGTGACGTTGGTTTTTAGTGCAGCAGGTCGAGTTTTAGAGAAAAGGAGATCAAGTTAAAGCGCTGAGGCATTAGATGCAATTCTCTCTCTCTCTTTTTCCATGATGAACTTGATCTGGAAAATGCACACACATATGATAATATTGTGATTATTATACTATTAAGCGCAAAGCTTTGTTAATGTTACAAAATGAAGAATAATCTGGTCTGGAATGCTTTTACGCTCTTTTTTTTTTTTTTTTTTTTTTTTAATTTTGGAAATTTCCCTACATGCTTTTTTTATATTATGCTACATCACTCTAAACTACCTTTACCAATTAGCATATATGTAAATTATATTGCAAAGATTAGTTTTCTAGAGTCAAAATTTCAAACACTTGCAACTGTCTGTACAGCGTTGTACGTTTTATAATGCAATTTATTCAAAATAAAAGTAAATTTACAAATCAAAAAGAAATAACGAATAGAATTTTTTGTTTCTAAACGATTTTCTTTTCTGCAGCTTTTACCAAAATTACTGATTCCCCTGATACGGTCGAAGGACACGTTGATTATTTATTTATTTTCAAATCTACATTTTAGAACATTTGGCTTTATGCGTAGTATTTCTAAAAACATATTAATATTGTGAAGTGAATTAACTGAACTAAACTTTTTAAACTAATCCTTGCTTCTGCCATATCTTTGGCCAGTGTATAATGCATAAATGCAAGCCTTGATAAGCAAAATTTTCCAAGAATCCGGACCCGGACGGGCCCGGGCTCAGCAAACACATGAATCAAAGAGACTGGGCCGGGCTCGGGCTCGGGCTCAGCAAACACATGTAATCAAAGAGACCGGGCCGGGCCCGAGCTCCTAAAATTGAGCCCGAACTCATCTCTAATGTATACAACCCGAGGATCAGCTCTCGCTTAGTAGAGTGTTCGGAATCAGAATAATGGGAAAAGCTTCCCAATTTCTCGGAGTTTGATAAAAGACAAATTGTGATGGCACGGCGCCTCAGAACTACGATCTCGGACACGGCACGGGTTGTGGGTTGTTCACGTGTCGCTGAAGTCAGTACGTATCAAAAGAGGTGCACAGATGGCCAGACGGCGAACCGTCGTCCAGCCGTGTATGGTCCGCAGCTCACTGATGCCAGAGGGGAGAGAGGGGAGAGAGGGGAGCGGAGACTTTCGGGTATTGTTCACAGCGACTTCAGGGCCACAGTGCGACAAATCACCTGCAGACACAACGGTGGTGATCAGGACAATGTGTCACAGCCAACAGTTTATCGCAGCCTTCGGCGCATGGATCTGCGTAGCCGAAGACCCAGCCAGGTCTCCATACTCACTGAACGCCATGGCCAGCAACGCATAAAATGGGCGCTAGATAATCGAGATTGGACCGTGGGGGAATGGAAGAAAGTGGCCTGGTCTGACGAATCAAGATTCCTAGTGCATCACGCAGACGGTCGAGCGCCGATACGGTGATTACCAACGGAGGCTATGGCACCTGGATGAACTGTTAGGCGGAAACAGGGCCGCGGCCGCGGATTTATGCTGTGGGCGATGTTTTCTTGGGGCATTTTAGTCCCCATTATCTAAATAGCACAATCCCTGATAGCTGTCAGGTATCTGAACATCGTTGCGGACCAAGTTCCTCCATTCATGGCAACTGTGTTCCCTGCTGGTGATAGCCATTACCAACAGGATAATGCTCTATGCCCACTGCCAGAATCGTCAAAGAGTGGTTCCAGGAACATGCTGGTGACTTTTTGTTAATGTTCTGGCCTTCAAATTCCCTGACGTGAACCCAATCGAACATTGTGGTCCGACTTGGAAAAGCGGATTCGCGCTAAATAACCACTACCGCAAAATGTACGGAAACTGGAGGACCTGCTTCGACATTATGGTACCAGATACCCCAGGATACCTATCGTCACCTCATCGAATCGATGCCTCGCCGAGTGGTCGCTGTTTTGCGGGCTAAAGGGGGTCCTACAGCTTATTAGGTAATGGTCCATCGGTGCATAAGTGGCTCATCGGTGTGGAAGTATCATTTGAAGTCGGACTGTATTATTTAACGATCAGTGGCGTCGGGTCATTATAGGCATCACGGACTAAGCCCCTCATGAAAATGAGAAAAAAATTGCTTTCACTTTGAATAGGGAAAATTCCGAAAGAAAATCCGTGTTAGAAACAAGTCCCCAGGTCTCTGAATGCAACGTGAGCCACTACAATAGTTGAGTAACTGGGATACTCATTAAAGCCTTCCGTATCTGTTCACTAAAGCGCAATGACTACCGCGTGGATGCGAGAGGCGACTTTCGTCAACTGGTCAGCTTGGCGAAGCTTCGGAGAACAGTACTGAGTGAGCTGATGGGAGCTGGACTGCCTATGCGTAAAATTGTGTTTTGTGGCTGGTCTCTTTCGCGTCGTCAACCATAAGAGGCGTATTTCAGTTCGTGTATTTAAAATGAACAAAGTAGACATTATATTGAAAATCCTTTTAGCTTATTAAGAGATGACGAAAAAAAACCATTATAGACTTGGGCCCACATCGACCAAATATTTGCTTGGTGCAAAAACATAAGAATCAGTCTGGAACTTTTAGTGTGTGTGGAGTGGTACAGCAAAGCTACTTTGTTTTGTTTCTACTGATTTTTTTATGATATACAGCACTGTATACACATAAAAAAATATTTTACCACATTCTATGTGGTTAAGCATGATTTCAGCAGGTGGCGTTTGGAAACCTCACAATCCACTGAAATTATATTCCACATTACGGAAGAAAGTTGAGAACAATTTAAAAAATATTTAGCCCCTACAAGAGATAGTGTGCCGTGCGCTTCTGCAGACGGATTCTTGAAATCATGAAATCAGAGAAGGCGCTCAAGACGGCTTCTTTTTCTTTTTTTGATTGGAGGTTTAACGACCACCGTGAGCAACTCAATGGGCTATAAGAAGCAGTCGCCCGTCCCTAATTTAGGGTCACTGGTTCCAGGGAAGGGAGAGAGCCAGTACCGTAAGACAAACACAACATCCATGCCTCACCGGGATTCGAACCCGGACCCCGTTCGGACGAATGATCAGAGGCCATCGCTTAGACCACTGCGCCACCGGAGCGGCCAAGACGGCTTCGGTGCTACTGCTCTAAAGTATGCTCATAGATATACGTGCTTCTCGTTCCGTGCAGTATAGTAATTTCACTAATATTTTACCAAAGAATTTCTTTTTTATCCTGCAGTTATACTAAAAGTGATTAATGTCATGTATGGATAGGCAAAAATGAATATTCTTCCAAATGGTGTGTTTTGGGGAAGCTTCGTCAACTTTATTCGGGAAACACATTATCTCACATTGAATCTACGTATAACAATTCTGGTTAGTACAAATACATTGCTGGACGCAAGTTTTCTTTTTAATTATTGGGACTTTTGCCCAATCATCGAATTGAATTCTGTTCTGATTCTGTTGCAACTCTTTTTTCTGTCTCTACAGGACACAAAGTGTGTACTTGAGTGTCACATGGTACTGTACTTGGGCCTAATCTTCCCGTGATAAAGTTTACAGAACTTTGGACAAGTAAAAAACAACACCCAATTTCAATAATTTTAGACAAAATGCAATGACGTATAAAAGGCTAAAAAAAAAGGGGGCATACTTAAATAAATAATTACTAAGTGCCTGCCAACTTGATCTAGAACAAGTAAAAAAATTCCATTCGTTCCGCCTTGCCTCATCTTTTGGCACGGAAAATAGTTACCTTTTGTTTACACGACCTGTAACACGCTCTTAACGTTACACTTATTACTACTACTTTTCATGAACGATCAAACAAATAAATCGCCTTTTCAATAGCTATCCATCAAACACGCCATAAAAAAGCATGATAATGTCTAGAAATCATAGCATCGAAACTCACAGGAGCGCCATCTCGTGGTTTCATGAAAAGAGGGAACTAAAATTTAAACAAGAAGGCATTAACGCACGGCACACTATCTCTTCTAGCCACTATAATGGCACTGAAGATTTCCTATCCCATAGTCATCTATTACCACGCGCATTGGCACCATAGAGAGGCCAGATATCAGGCCATTCAGTAAGGAAAGCGTGTGCGAAAAGGAACGGCCATCTTGAACTGTAGCGGTTTCCGCAAGTTCTTGTGACTCCAACTGCACACAATTGCTATACCCTAAACCGGTCGCTGGAAATATAGCATTCAAACGTCTTGCAATGCAGCGGCACATAAGATGAAAGAGATGACATCACGCCTCCACACTCAATAGATGGAAGTGATGTCATTGCGCGCAGGCGCTGCACTGAGCAAGAACAAACTAATGCAATCAATCCAAAAGTTTCGACCGAATTTGTTTGTTTTTTTCATTGTGAGAAAAAATTCACGGATCTTTCATAAAATTATGAAAAATCAATGACTTTCTACGTCTGAAAAAAAACAAAAAAAAAATCAAATTCTAGGACTATCCCAGAGGCCGTGAGAACCCTTTAAATAGCTCATATGTGTGTAGCCATGAAATCCGAAACCAATTTTTTCATCCAAACCGAAAGTAAATAACACACCCTTCTGTGATGGGTTAAAGGTCCAACTTTGGCTGCACAACGAATGAGCAAAACAACGTTGTCTTAATTCTCTCAAAGTTGAAACAGACCGAGTTACGTATAAAAAAACTAAAGAATCGCGTATTCTTCATAATCTGAAATTCTAATTTTAAAGTATAATGGCAAAAATCGTATAAATGAATTGCGTATAACCGAGTTAAAAAGCGATAGAAACTGCAGTACAATATCGTGCGATCTCATGCTAGATCCAGCGTGAAGTTATTTGAGTGATCCTGCAAGCAAAAGGTCATTCGATCACACGAAAAAGTATTTCGAGAACGTCTCGGAACCTCTCGAGTAGTTTTCTGGAAGAGATCAGCGATTTTGCACAAGAGAATTCGAACGATGATTGGTTGATATTTTCTCGCCTTTTCAATACACTCATTGGATCGAGACAGCGCAGGAGCAATCGTAAGTTATCTCGAGAGGTTTTCCCATTCGAATGAATTGGACGTATTCGGGACGTAAAGTAATAATGGACGTAATGATTTTGGACTACGGTCACGAGTTCAGTTCGGCTGGTAGAAGAGTCAAAAATCCTCCAGCCGCTCCTCCCGTCGTCCCTCGGAGAAGCAGTGATCTAAGCGCTGGCTTGTTATCATTCGTCCGAGAAGGGTCTGGGTTCATGGATGTTGTGTTTGTCTTGCGGCACTGGCTCTCTTCCTTTCCCGGAAACAGTGACCCTAAATTAGGGACGGGAGAAAGCTCATAGCCCATGGAGATGCTCACGGTGGTCGTTAAACCTTCAATCAAAAAACATATCCTCCTAAGCTGAAGAAAGCTATGCATCACGTTTCTATACTCCACACCACAGCAAATCAACGGCAGGCCCTCTATATATTTTTGAAAACCCACAGAAGATGGGGAAAAGATCAGCATTTAAATAAAATTAATGTTGCGCTAAAATTCTTATGCTAGGGCTAAAGATCTTGGGGTTACATTGGTTGCAAATTAAATTTATTTAATTAATTAAAGTATTTAAAGTTTAAATGCAATTAAATTAAGAGTAACTGCTATCAATTTCAATATTCTGCAACGTTTTTTTCATAATGGTAGAGGGAAAGGGGTTATGTGCACGAGAAAAAAATAAAGCCCTTTTCAGCCCCCCTCCCTAATGGTCCTTTTTTTTAATAAAACTTATTTTACGGTAGGAAAAATATTGACCGCCGCTTTAAATTTGCTGTTCCTCATATGAAAAGTAAAAGTAGCCCGTATAGATATTTCGAAGCATGAAAACAAATGTTTGTTTACTAATCTATGCAATTACCCAAATTTTCGGCAAAAATGAATTTCGAATAATCTTCCTCTCGAAAAATCATCCACTAATGATGATTTCGTTTGCTAATAATCAGTATAACTTCACACTGGTGTTATTTTCGTACCTAATCATACGAATGTTTAAGGGGTCTCGATCTGGGCTAGCGACGGCGATGAAGAGAATGCGTCGCTGCAAAATAACTGATTTCCCTCGGCGTAGCTTTCTCAGACATGAATGCATACAGGGTGATTGTAAACTCCTTCAACAAAACAAGAGGGGTGATAGTACACATCAAGACGAACAATATTTGCAATGGAACATAGGGCCGCATTTCACTTCTAGTGCCAGAAAAGAGCACATTCGAAAAATGTTCAGCAGGCACACGGAGTTTCAACCAGAGCATCAGAAGCACAAGATGCAAATCAGGTGCGCTGAACACGTGCGTAGACGATGAGGAGCTAATATTCAAAAACGCAGTCGAACCCGTTCAGCGATATTACCGTGCGAACATCACATGAGAATTGACGTATTCGTGAAGGGAATGGAGGACTACACATACGAGGAATTGGCGGATATGCATCTGATGTACGCTCAAGCATGTGGTAATGGACGCGAAGCACAAAAACTGTTGTAGGATGTTCCGCTCTCCACACGGAGGGACATGTGGTTTATGCGTAATGGGCCCAAGTAAACTTTGCCACCGAGGTCCGATACTTCCTAAATGCGACATATCCCGGACGGTGGATTGGACACGGTGGACCTGTGACTTGGCCTCCGTCCCCGGACCTTAATCCACGGGACTTCTTCTGTGGACACATGAAAACATTGGTGTACGAGACACACTTGGACTCCCTGGAAGATCTCGTCGCGCGAGAATCACTGTCGCTGCGTACAAGACCAACACCACACCGGGAGTCTACGAGAGGGTGCGACAGTCCTTCATTCTCCGGTGTGGGCTGTGCAACGACGCCCGCCCTTGAACGCCAGTTTGAGCAGCTCCTTTGAGTCTTTCTGTGATGCGATTGGAATTGTGCAACTCATAAATTATGCATGTCTCTTTGTTTTCACTGTTGAAGGCTCAACGTGGATATGTAACTTTACTCTTTTCTGGCACTAGGAGAGGAATGCGGCCCTAGGTTCCATTGCAAATATTGTTCGTCTTGATGTGTACTATCACCCCTGTTGTTTTGTTAAAGGAGTTTACAATCACCCTGTATAATACGGTGATATACACTGACGGAAAAAAATCCCAACACCACGAAAAAATAGTTGTAGAGGAATGAAATGGCGGCAATACATTTGTATAGGTAACATATATAATCGATTAAGGTTTCAAGATCACAGCGTAATGTAAGCGCGAGAAGAGCCATTTTAAATGTGAAATGCTAGTACATTAATAACCGGTGTAACCGCCAGAAAGTTGAATGCAAGCATGCAAACGCTCATGCATTGTGTCGTACAGGTGCTGGATGTCAGTTTCTGGGATGGAGTTCCATGCCTGTTGCACTTGGTCCGTCAATACAGAGACGGTTAATGCTGTTTGGGGGTGACGCTGGAGTTGTCGTCCAATGATGTCCCATACGTGCTCGATTGGAGAAAGATGTGGTGATCTAGCAGGCCACGGCAACATGTCGACACTCTGTAGAGCATGTTGAGTTACAACAGCGGTATGCGGGCGAGCGTTATCCTGTTGGAAAACACTCCCTGGAATGCTGTTCATGAATGGCAGCACAACAGGTTGAATCACCAGACCTACGTACAACTGTGCCATCAGGGTGCGTGGGATAACCACGAGAGTGCTCCTGCTGTCATAGGAAATTGCTCCCCAGACCATAACTCCAGGTGTAGGTCCAGTGTGTCTCGGCTGCAGACAGGTTGGTTGCAGGCACTCACCCGGCCTCCTTCTAACCAGCACACGGCCATCACTGGCACCCAGGCAGAACCGGCTTTCATCAGAAAAGACAACAGATCTCCACTCCGTCCTCCAATGAGCTCTAGCTTGGCACCACTGACGTCGCAAACGGCAGTGATTTGGAGTAAGTGGAATGCACGCTACAGGGCGTCTGGCTCGGAGCTGTCCTTCAAGTAACCGATTTGTAACAGTTCGTTGTGTCACTGTGGTGGCAACTGTAGCTCGAATTGCTGCCGCAGACGCAGTACGATGCGCCACGGCCATACGCCGTACACGGCGGTCTTCCCTCTCAGTAGTGCCCCGTGGCCGGCAGGAACTCGGTCTTCTTGAGGCAGTACCTTCCGTTGACCACCGCTGCCAACAATCATGCACAGTGGCTACATTCCTGCCAAGTCGTTCTGCAATATTGCGGAAAGAAAATCCACCTTCTCGTAGCCCTATTACATGACCTCGTTCAAACTCCGTGAGCTGTTGATAATGGCTTTTTCGTCTTCTTAAAGGCATTCTTGACTAACATCAACACACTACGTCGAATCTCAACGATAACTAACGCTCACGAACGTTACAGCGCGTATTTACAGCAAACCTGCTTTTGCATGTTCCGAGGAGCGCTACTAGCGCCACACACGTATGCGCCGAGCGCGAAATTTGTATAGACGTCATCTTACAGATGTACTCTCGCCGCCTACCAACTGTCGTTTATCTAACACAACCCCTTTTTGGTGTTGGGATTTTTTTTTCCGTCAGTGTAATACATTTCACCATATGTTTGATTATATAATACGGTTCATCGTGTGTTTGATATTTCTCGGCTGAACTTTCTCAGGCCTGCGTGCATATAATACGGTGATCAGATATTGGATATCAAGGGATGGAATGGTGATCGTTTTTATCTGTTGAGTTGGTGCTGGAAAAGTTGATACACGTTCTTTACATGTTGCATAACTTGTCCGGCAGTTCGCTGAAAAACATTTTCGGTCCATATGTAAAACGTATGAATTGAACTGATCCTAATGTGATACACAGCTGTATACTATAAATTTAAGTCCCCTGCTTAAATAAAAAGGTTTGACGTGCTTCAACTCTTGTAGGAAACTAAATTGAATTGAATGATAAGCACCTTTACTAAGGGAGTGTCTCACCCCAAGTCTATAACAGCTCTATGGAAATTAGGCTATAAGAGATCGTATATTTATTAGAGTTAGCTTTTCGTATTACATTTCGAGTTAGAATGAGGTTAACAGGTGTTCGTTGCTGAACTAAAAGTTCTAGCAACTTCGAAATTGTATATATGGAGCTTTCCGTGTATCTCACTTTTACGTTCCACGAGTTATCTGTTAAGAAGATAGTCATGTTATTATAGAGCACCTTAACTTGTAATTCCGTCGATGATGACACTAGCAATTCATATTCTAAAGGACCACCCCAATTGATGGAAACCGTTTTCTCACGTGACTGCCTCCCGTAAATGTGATAACGCATTGGAGGGTTTTCCTGCATGCTATGAGAACCTAGTTTACTAATTCGTGAATCGCTTTACACAGCGTTTATCTATAAAAATCCTACATTTCACTACAGTGTTGTTCTACTTCAATTAATTTAGTCTATTCGCGGTTAAACTGAATACATTTTCGTTCCGCAAAGCAAATTAAATCTCTCTATTCTAAACAAAAAAAGTAACTGCCACCGCCGCCGCTGTTTTTGAAATTTCGCGACACTCGCCCTTTCCTAGCTCGCAGCGCAAAAAGTATTGAACAAAAAAACATGAAATTTACGTCGTTTGTAGAGAACTGTTTGGAGAACACGCTTAAATAAACCGTTTTTCGATTCTTGTGAAACTTCAAGAGCTATTGTATTTCAAATTTAAGGTAAAGAATAAAGTGCTATCAGTTCGCTTTCCGGACACATTACCAACAACAGAACCATGAAATCAGTTCTCGTTCCAGACACACTAACAGCAACAGAACCATGAAAATTTGTAGGCATGTAGAGCCATGGCCGAACTTTAGCACCCCGTCGCCCTTTTCTTGAATTTTAATTTAGTTTACGAGAAATTAAATGTTTAAATTTCACAAAATTCTCTATTTCGCGATGTATCTATACATATTATAACGAAGTAAATTCCTCCGTCATTTTTATCCACGCCTGGGCTTGAACCCGGATCCCCTCATTCCGGAATAAGTCACTCTACCAATTGAGCTACGCGGACGTTCGTTCTGACTGCTATCTGCCTTTATGTCGTGTGCGTCCTGCTGGCAGGTACGTCACAATATATATGCAAACTATTATATATACAAACTATAAGCATAACGCATTGCAATTTTTACACCGTAAACTCACACCTATCATCCCTTTTTAAAAAAATTTAAGAAAATATCAGTTTCTGCTTTTTAAGCAGTTTTTAAGAACTCAATGGAAAGGAACGATGAAAGGACAAACTATAATCAAACTGGTAATGATGGTAATGACGCAATGCTCAATGATGTAGCGACGCTTTTAAAGTTCGGCGTTTCCCCGGCATAGAATAAAATAAAATAAAAATAAAAGTGGTGGCTATGGAATATATCTCTGCTTGAAATTTTCGCGAATTGTTCGAAAACTTGTACATGAACTGGAGATTTGAAAATCGTCATGTTGATAGGTCTTAAGGTCCGAATACCTAAAAAGTCCGAAAACAAAAAATAAAATGGCGGCTTTGGAACATTGTCTGCTTGAATTTTTCGCAAATCGTTCGACCACTTCTCAAAAACCTTGAGATCTGAAAATCGACATGCTGATCGTCCTTAAGGTCCGGATACCTAAAAAAGTCTAGAAACAAAATAGTTCAAAAGGGAGGTTTAGCATTTCTGTTCAAAATGCTGATAGATTTAAAAATAATTATGCCAGAAACGTTGAAATGCTCTAAAAATTCCATGAAATTTTGATTTAAAATTAAGGGGCGCCCAAGCCTGATCCGTTTTACGTCAAACCGTATGCACTGCCGTCACCTGTTCTAAACCGTGAAACAGTTACGGATCTTTAATTATTTTTCTTTCCCTTAATTAATTTTCGTTCCTTTAATTTTATGTTCAAGAAATGATCGATTTACCGTTCGGAAAACGGGCATAACTGCTAGTATTAGTAAAAAATACTTAAAAATATACGGATGATTTAAGTACCCAAACTTTGCGCAGAAGTCTGGGTAAGATGCAGTTTAAATTTGAAAAAAAAATCACTCGTATAATTTATTAGGAAAACACAGAGACAAAAATATGTACTGCGTAATTTACAGAAACTTTTCTCACTTATATATCATCATCATCATCATCATCATTGTCAACCATTATCAATCCACTGCTGGACGAAGGTCTCCCCAAGTTTCCTCCACAACGGTCTGTCTTGTGCCCGTCTCCTCCATGTCACCCCTGCATACTTTCGAATTTCATCCACCCATCTCCCATGTGGTCTTCTTCTGGGTCTTTTCCTGTCCCTTGGAATCCAATCTAAAATTTCGGCTGTCCATCGATGATCTGTCCTTCTGGCAGTATGTCCAGCCCATTGCCATTTCAGGGATTTAACTCTGATCATGATGTCTTCCACTCTTGTCATTTTTCGGATCCACGAGTTCCTCTTCTTATCTCTCCTGGTTACACCAAGTATGCACCTCTCCATGCTACTTTGAGTTGTCTGCAGCTTTTGTATGTCTCTTTTAGTTAAGGTCCACGTCTCTGCACCATACGTAAGCACTGGAAGGATGCATTGATCAAACACTTTTCTTTTAAGACATAATGGCATATTGCTCTTGAAAATTATGCTGTTTCTTCCAAAAGCTCTCCAGGCAAGTTTTGTACGCCGATTAATTTCTTCATCAATGTGACCCTCACTTGATATCTGCTGTCCAAGATAAACGTACGTGTCTGTTATCTCCAGCTTTTCTCCATCAATCGATAAATCTTCATTTCTTGTAAAAGCATTGAACATCACTTTTGTCTTCTGAAAGTTCATTTTTAATCCCACTTCTTTACTCTTGTCAGCAAGTTCCTGGATCATAATCTGCAGCTCTGATGGGCTAGTTGCAAAAATGACTATGTCATCAGCAAAACGAAGGTGGGTTAGATAATCTCCATTAATCTTTATCCCCTTGTTTTCCCAGCTCAGTGACTGAAAAACACCCTCCAATGTGGCATTAAAGAGCTTCGGAGATATGGTGTCACCTTGTCTCACTCCCTTTCCAATTTTTATGTGTGTTGTATTTTCAAACAGCCTAATCTTTGCACTTGCATTTTCATAGATGTTATTAATAATATTAATGTATGCATCTTCAATACCGCAGGTTTTCAGAGCCATTGTAACTGCTGATGGTTTCACCGAATCAAAGGCTTTTTCATGATCGATAAAAGCCATGCACAATGGAAGTTCATATTCCCTCGCTCTTTCAATTAGTTCTCTCAGCACATGGATATGATCTATTGTGCTGTAGCCACTCCTGAATCCAGCTTGTTCTCTCGGTTGAGCCATGTCCAGTGTTACCTTCAAGCGGTGTGAAAGAACTTTAGTGAAGATTTTATAAACTACTGATAGGAGGCTGATAGGTCTGTAGTTTCCGAGATCCTCAATGTCACCTTTCTTATGTAGCAGGATCATTGTAGCGGTGTTCCAGTCCTTAGGAATCTTTCCTTCATTAAGGCATCGAGTGAAAATTTGGGAGAGTACTGTTTCGATTTCTCCACTTGCTTCTTGTATGATGTCTACAGTAATTCCATCTTCTCCTGGAGCTTTTCCCCGCTTCATGTTCTTGATTGCATGTGCAACTTCTGCTGGAAGGACTGGAGGAACTCTGGTACTGGTATCTTTCATGATGTCTGGAGTGCATGTATCATCCCTTTCATATAATTTGGAGTAGAAATCTTTCACTCTTGTCAAAATTTCGCCTCTATTTCTTGTTACAGAACCATCTTCTTTTCTCAGTGCCATAATCTGTTTTCTTCACTTACTGAGATGTCCCTTTGCTATCTTTAGGCTTTGGTTGTTTTCAATTGCTTTCCTCACTAGTTCACAGTTGAATTTTCTTACGTCTTCAGTGATACTTTTTCGTACTGTCTTGCATAGCTCTATATATTCCACTTTGGAAGTCACATCTTCTTTAGTTGTCCTCATCTCTCTTCTTTTTTGCATCAACGTTTTCGTTTTTCCTGATAATTTATTTACATGCAACTTGTTCTTAGACCCAGCTAATTTTGTTGCTGTTTCCATAAGAGCTTTGGTTACTTTTCTGTTAACTTCAGAAATATCAACTTCTTCCGATGTTAGGCCTTCTAAAGCAGAGAACCTGTTCTTCAGTTCCAACTTGAAGGTATTATGGTGTTTTTTAAGGTTGGTTATGTCAATAGATTTTGTTTGTCTTATGAGCTTGCCACGTTCAAGTTTAGTATTGAGGTGCATCTTACATCTCACCAATCTATGGTCACTACCTGTGTTGAACTTGTTTAGCACACTGCAGTCTTCTATGACGAATTTTTTGTTACACATAATAAAATCAATTTCACTTGTCGTCCCATTTGGATGTCTCCATGTCCATTTCCTGTGTGGCTTTTTCTTGAAAAAGGAGTTCAAGATGAAAAACCCTTCTGCCTCTGCAAACTCAACGAGAGTATTTCCACGCTGGTTTCTGTTGCCGTGACCGAATTTACCTACTGAAGTTTCATTCTGTTGCCGTTGCCCTATTTTTGCATTGAAATCTCCCATAATTATTTTCAAGTGCTGCTTACCTTTATTATTTAGATGACAAATTTCCTCATAAAATTCTTCAATTTCTTCTTCAGGATGACTTGTGGTGGGTGCATAAGTTTGAATAATCTGAGCCTGGTATCTTTTCGAGAGTTGGATAACAAGCCGTGCAGCTCTGTCAGAGGAACTTTCAACTTCTACAACTTTATCCTTCAGTTTCTTGTTTATTATAAATCCAACACCACTAGTTCTGCCAGTATCTGTCCCACGATAGTAGAAGAGATGTCCACTTTTCAGTTCGATGAGATCTTCTCCTTTTCTCCTTACCTCACTTAGCCCCACGATGTCCCACTCTATCCTTTGTAGTTCCTCTTCCAATTCAAGAAGCCTTGAATCAGAAGATAGGGAGCGTCCATTGTACGTTGCCAAGGTCAGCATCAGATGGCAGCCTAGTCCGGTCCTCCGTGGATTCTTAGCACCCTCTGCCTTCATGTCGCACTGGCCGCTGCCTTGGCCAGGTACATTCCAGCTGCCGGAGACTGAGGGCCAAGATTTAAGTTGTGGAGTCATTTTGGAGGGGTTTGGCCATAACTCACCACGCTGGCCAAGCGGGTTGGTGAGTGTGGGATAGAATTTCCTCTAATCCCGATGGTATAGTTATACCGCTATTGGCGGTCGTCAGAGCCCCTTTAGTAGGAACAGGATGCACCACGAGAAGGCGGGGTTGACATTTGTCAAGGAGAGGCTGTGATGTTACGCATCACCTGACCTTACATCCCACTTATATATATATATATATATATATATTCGTATCTTCTTTGTTTCTTTGAAATTTACTTACAGATGAAATCTACCTTTTTCTTTCTTTTATAACAAAGGTTTCAGTCACGTCTTTATAAAATGAAGAAGAAGTTTTTAATTTGGCAAGAACGTTTTCTTTTAGAGGATAAAATTGCACATTTCAACACTTGATGATGTTGCGCTTAATATCGTTAGTCTGTCTACTTTTTTCAGTCTTTTATGAAATTAGTCTGCAACCATGAACTTTAGTTATTGAAAGATTGGTTATTTGTATAGGGACAAATTACTAAGACTAATTTATATAAATGAAAATCATTGCAAAATAAGATGGTCACAAGTTTAAATAATTTTAGGGGAATTAATTTGAATACGGTGGTACGGATTAATATCTATAAATTTTTTAGATATTGAGAAATTATGGCAATATAGATTATAATGATTTATGCATAAAATGATAAAGGAGAATAGGTACCAACATCTAATTCAGCTGAACCCTGTGGATCATGACTACCGAACTAGAAACAGAAATGCATTTTTGTTACCAATGCCTAACAATTTAACAAAACAAAGATTTATTGATTACCAGGGATTTGTGTTATGGACTAAACTACTTTGTCAGTTAACACATATCAATAATTATAATTATTTTCGAAAGGAACTAAAGAAATATTTGCTAACAAACTAAAGTATAAAATTTAATTGAAAATTATTAATCAGACCATATATGCGTTAATTTTATATGTGCGGGATGTTTGGCTTCATTACGTATTTTAGGGGAATTGGGATTCACTCAGACTATATATACACTGGCTTGCAAAAATTAAGAACGAGGCGGTTTTTCAAATGTAACGTCGTGCAGAAGTGCTCCACATCGATTAAAATCATACCATAAGATCCCCAAGATGTAACAATATGGGAAAAGTGAGCAAAACCGTCCAAACAAGGAATCCAAAGGATACAAAGGCACTTTATTGAAAAGGTAGCTTCGAGCACAACTGGTCAGAAGACAGAAACGTCCATGTGACAGGCGGCTGCCAAGAAAAATTCGGTCTTTAGTAGGGGATATGATCACCCCTGACTGCGTTGCAGGATTTACAACGTCTGCTCATGCTGAAGACGAGGTTGTCAAGGAGCTGTTGAGGCATCGCGGCCCATTCCTCATGTAGCGCCAATCGCAGCTGCGGAATCGTTGCTGGCGGCTAGTGACGTGCTGCCAAGCGTCTCCCGAGAAGGTCCCACACGTGTTCGACTGGATTTAGGTCCGGTGACCTTGCGGGCCAATCCATGCGTTGAATATGTTCACTCTCCAACAGCCACTGTACGAGGAGGTGTAGCGTTGTCGTCCATGAAGAGGAACTCAGGACCCACAGCACCTCTAAACAGACACACGTGAGGCAGAAGAACCTCGATATAATAGCGGACACCAGTGACTGAACCTCCTTCGAAGATGTGGAGGTCAGTACGTCTACCAAGCATGATACCGCCCCAAACGAGAACTCCGCCACCTCCAAACCGGTCCCTTTCGATGATGTTGGAGGTGTGATTGCGTGTTCCCTCCTCTCTCCAGATGTGTATACGTCCAGAATCGCTCATCAGACTAAATCGGCTCTCATCTGTAAAGAGAACTCGACCCCATTGCTGATGTGTCCAGTTCTTGTGTTCCTGGCACCACAGAAACCGCCGTCTCCGATGAGCAGGAGTTAATGGCTCACACCGTACTGGTCGTCGTGCAAATAGACCACCTTTGTGCATCCTCCTGGCCAAGGTAAAACGCGATAACGGACGTCCAGTTGTCTGTTGCATGTGCCTTGCGATTTCTCCCGCCGTCTGACTCTTCTCGCCTGTAGGACAATATACCGGTCGTCCGCCACCGTGGTTGCTCGTGGACGACCACTGCTAAACTCTCGGACAACTATTCCTGTCGTTTGAATTGCTCTCCAAGCTCGTGAAACGATGCTGTGAGCTATCCTGAAATCCTCGGCCACATTAGTCAGACTTCGACCTTCTTCCAACTTCCCAATGACGCGACCTCGGGTGAAGTCATCCAGATGGCATCTACTGGATTGCCTGTTAGCCATTTCACACGGTGGCAGCAACTCGACGTCATTCAAACCGATGTACACCGTGCAATAGCTTTCACCGAATTGCTGAGCGTACACCGCCCGTGTGCTTTATACCCTTCCGACACTCCCCTCTCCCCCTACATCATGCTGCATATATGCGCATGCCCTACCGTACTGGACCCTAGTCTATCTCCTGAGTGGTCTTTCGGTCCGTTCTGCCTGCTCGTTCCGCTGTTATGCTAAATTTCTCCTCTTCGTCCTTAATTTTTGCACACTAGTGTATATATATAGCCTTTTACTCAATTTCCTGTTCTATGGTTACCCTGTACATAAGTATATATAATATATTAGGTACGCATGTTTTCTTTTTAATATTATATGTTATGACATTAATATTGAAATGTAATGTGGTCAAATGTGACCCGATAACGGAAAATAGATGAAACGAAATGAATGAATAATTTTTCCTGGAATTGAAGAGGACGAACACACAACTGTGAATTTTTTTTTCAAACGTAAAATGTTTAAAATGTTTCCTTAGATTGTTGATATTGGGTACTGAAACCGTTAAGATATCTTATATAATCTCTTGTTTTGTCATGTTTGCTAACTGAATTAGGAATAGCTGGATATGCTGTTTCTTAACAATTTTTATTTTATCAGTAATATTTCTTCTGCCGCATGGTGCAAATATTAAACCACGAAAAATACGCTGGCGGAAAGGGAAAAAAGAACGCCAAGAAGGAGACGTCTGATACCAACGAAATTTATACAGCATAATAACGAAATACAGAGGATAACGTGATCAAAACATTATGGCAAAATACAGCTGTATTTGCTGGTAAACTGCAAAATAACATTTCCATGTAACATGGTTAGTACGAGGTTGAACCGCCATGAACTGCGTCACTGTACAATTCTGGCATGGAGTCTGTCGTACAGATGTTGGATGTAAGTTTGGGGTATTGAGTTCCAAGCATCCTCATCCTGGACGCGTAAATCTGGGATGGTCGTGACTCCCCACACCAGGAGACCAGGTGTAGGCCCTGTGTGTCGCTGGCGGATGCGAGAAGGGTGGAGACGCTCCCCTGTGCGTCTGCGAACACGCATACGGCCATCGGAGGCTCCCAAGCAGAAACTGCTTTCATCGCTGAATACGACAGATCGCCATTGCGTTCTCCAGTGCAGACGTTGGCTACACCACTGCAGCCGTTCCTGACGGTGGGCTGGAGTCAGAGGTACACATGCCAGAGGCACACGTGCACGTAGTTCTGCATCCAGCAGACGGTTGCGGATTGTTCGCACAGTCACCTCAGGTGCAACGGCAGCTCGGAGTTGCGTCGCCGTGGATGTTCTGCTTGACAACACCGCTCTTCTTATGCGTCGATCGGTCCGCTCATTAGTCCGTCTGTGACTCCCGGTTCCACGTCTTTTCGTGTGGGAATGTTCCTCGGACCATCTACGCCACCATCGTACCACCACCAATACTTCCCGTCCAATTCGCTCCGCAATACGACGATACGACCACCCGGCCTAGTGGAGTCCGACTAGACGACCTCGCTGAAAGTCCGATAACTGCTGAAATCGTACACGTCTTCCATGTCCAGGCATTGCAGCTTCTTCAGGGTCTTCGCACGTGTCCGTACGCCGACGACTGATTACATTCACTTCGCCGTACTCCTTAAATACTACCGACGATAATCTGCATATTATGCCGTGCTGTGGCGTAATCGCTCACCGGTTGGTCCCGAAATTAACATCACACCTACGTAAACTCGACCCCATTAACATATGTAAATTTCATGATCGTCCGCCAATTCCTTTTTGGTGTTCTTTTTTCACTTTCCGCCAGTGTATATGACACTTTTTCATTACCATCTACCATTCAAGCAGATATGCCTCAGAAAATTTAAAAATTACATTGTCCTGGAACAGGTATAGAACCCGCATCTCCCATGACTAATCTGGTTGTAGTTAGCCAGTAACATCTTTTGCAGCATCTTCCGTTGTTAACATGCGAGTTAACAAACGAAATACAGAAACGATGCGAACGACCGTACTTCACGGTGAGAAAACCTCTACCGAGTAAGCCTACCCTAGCCACATAAGAGGTGCGTTTACCTTCAGTCTGGGCGCGTACATGCATTCTGAACGGGAGAGAGGACGTGAATCATGATACTCTAAGCGAGCACGTCCCGCGATTTCTGTGCCTTGTTATGACGGAAACTGCCAAATCCTTAACATAAATTACTGTTTTCCCCCAAACTTTTATTGTAGATTACTAAAATGTTTTCCTTTTCTTTTTTTATCTCTTTGATCATCATGCCTAGCATGCCCTTAGAATTCGCCACTGCTGTACATTAAAGTGACCGTTATTGTATTAAAAACATTAATTACAATAATTTGTTTTCCTCTAGAAAGGTATTGTTTCTAATGCTGTTATATAAATACGTACTGAAAGGGAATAATGTCCCTTGAACTTATTGAACAGAGATGTGCTTCCTGTATTATTCTGCATCGCGCCGACTTAATTAATTATGGACACAGTTCAACCCTGACCATCTCTGCACAATAAAATGATAACGGATCGGCCGATAGGTGGCAGCACGTCAGCGCCCACTATTACTTGTCAGCTGCTGTTGTTTGTGTTTTCTAGTGGGAGTCCGTAAGTTATTTCGACGCTTTTATTCTTTTTTTTTTTTTTTTTTGCTCAGTGAAAGTTTTTGTTTACTGTAAGATGTGGAATTAGAAGGTTCTTTTTAGTGAAGTTGCTAGGGACAAAGATACGTGCGCATCGTGTTGTGAACGATGCCGGTTTGCTTGCGACGTCAAGATGTTCCGAGGGTCATCAAATGACTCTCCGAGTGGATTCGTTTTGTCGTTTTTGCCCGGTTGTGTAAACAACGCGGAGTGATACATGTAACTACTTGAAAGGGTCAAGATTCAGAGGTTTATCCTAGCATTTTAACGGAAAAGACGCAAGATATTCTAAATAATATTCCTCTGAACACTGTATGAGAGTGACAATAAATACTTGAACAGCCTGCTAGATTAGGTGGAAAGTTTACTTTGGATTTAACGGCAGTTTATACAAGCAGTGAAAAACATTATTTTGAAAATTCTGGTCACATGATTCTAAAACTCATTCACAAACGACTGCTAACTTTCTAAACAAAACTACCTCCTACGATTGGAAGAGGGTCGTACAGACTAGTGATAACGATCACATCGGCTCGTTTTTATAAGAACCGTTCAGCATGATAGATTAATCGCAAGAAATCAGTGACTGTAAAAAAAGACAGATTACCTTCAGTCTGGGCGCGTACATGCATTCTGAACGGGAGAGAGGACGTGAATCATGATACTCTAAGCGAGCATGTCCCGCGATTTCTGTGCCTTGTTATGACGGAAACTGCCAAATCCTTAACATAAATTACGGTTTTCCCCCCAAACTTTTATTGTAGATTCCTAAAATGTTTTCCTTTTCTTTTTTTATCTCTTTGATCATCATGCCTAGCATGCCCTTAGAATTCGCCACTGCTGTACATTAAAGTGACCGTTATTGTATTAAAAAAATTAATTACAATAATTTGTTTTCCTCTAGAAAGGTATTGTTTCTAATGCTGTTATATAAATACGTACTGAAAGGGAATAATGTCCCTTGAACTTATTGAAGAGAGATGTGCTTCCTGTATTATTCTGCATCGCGCCGACTTAATTAATTATGGCCACAGTTCAACCCTGACCATCTCTACACAATAAAATGATAACGGATCGGCCGATAGGTGGCAGCACGTCAGCGCCCACTATTACTTGTCAGCTGCTGTTGTTTGTGTTTTCTAGTGGGAGTCCGTAAGTTATTTCGACGCTTTTATTCTTTTTTTTTTTTTCTTTTTTTTTTTTTTTTGCTCAGTGAAAGTTTTTGTTTACTGTAAGATGTGGAATTAGAAGGTTCTTTTTAGTGAAGTTGCTAGGGACAAAGATACGTGCGCATCGTGTTGTGAACGATGCCGGTTTGCTTGCGACGTCAAGATGTTCCGAGGGTCATCAAATGACTCTCCGAGTGGATTCGTTTTGTCGTTTTTGCCCGGTTGTGTAAACAACGCGGAGTGATACATGTAACTACTTGAAAGGGTCAAGATTCAGAGGTTTATCCTAGCATTTTAACGGAAAAGACGCAAGATATTCTAAATAATATTCCTCTGAACACTGTATGAGAGTGACAATAAATACTTGAACAGCCTGCTAGATTAGGTGGAAAGTTTACTTTGGATTTAACGGCAGTTTATACAAGCAGTGAAAAACATTATTTTGAAAATTCTGGTCACATGATTCTAAAACTCATTCACAAACGACTGCTAACTTTCTAAACAAAACTACCTCCTACGATTGGAAGAGGGTCGTACAGACTAGTGATAACGATCACATCGGCTCGTTTTTATAAGAACCGTTCAGCATGATAGATTAATCGCAAGAAATCAGTGACTGTAAAAAAGACAGATTACCTTCAGTCTGGGCGCGTACATGCATTCTGAACGGGAGAGAGGACGTGAATCATGATACTCTAAGCGAGCATGTCCCGCGATTTCTGTGCCTTGTTATGACGGAAACTGCCAAATCCTTAACATAAATTACGGTTTTCCCCCAAACTTTTATTGTAGATTCCTAAAATGTTTTCCTTTTCTTTTTTTATCTCTTTGATCATCATGCCTAGCATGCCCTTAGAATTCGCCACTGCTGTACATTAAAGTGACCGTTATTGTATTAAAAAAATTAATTACAATAATTTGTTTTCCTCTAGAAAGGTATTGTTTCTAATGCTGTTATATAAATACGTACTGAAAGGGAATAATGTCCCTTGAACTTATTGAAGAGAGATGTGCTTCCTGTATTATTCTGCATCGCGCCGACTTAATTAATTATGGCCACAGTTCAACCCTGACCATCTCTACACAATAAAATGATAACGGATCGGCCGATAGGTGGCAGCACGTCAGCGCCCACTATTACTTGTCAGCTGCTGTTGTTTGTGTTTTCTAGTGGGAGTCCGTAAGTTATTTCGACGCTTTTATTCTTTTTTTTTTTTTTTTTTTTTTTTGCTCAGTGAAAGTTTTTGTTTACTGTAAGATGTGGAATTAGAAGGTTCTTTTTAGTGAAGTTGCTAGGGACAAAGATACGTGCGCATCGTGTTGTGAACGATGCCGGTTTGCTTGCGACGTCAAGATGTTCCGAGGGTCATCAAATGACTCTCCGAGTGGATTCGTTTTGTCGTTTTTGCCCGGTTGTGTAAACAACGCGGAGTGATACATGTAACTACTTGAAAGGGTCAAGATTCAGAGGTTTATCCTAGCATTTTAACGGAAAAGACGCAAGATATTCTAAATAATATTCCTCTGAACACTGTATGAGAGTGACAATAAATACTTGAACAGCCTGCTAGATTAGGTGGAAAGTTTACTTTGGATTTAACGGCAGTTTATACAAGCAGTGAAAAACATTATTTTGAAAATTCTGGTCACATGATTCTAAAACTCATTCACAAACGACTGCTAACTTTCTAAACAAAACTACCTCCTACGATTGGAAGAGGGTCGTACAGACTAGTGATAACGATCACATCGGCTCGTTTTTATAAGAACCGTTCAGCATGATAGATTAATCGCAAGAAATCAGTGACTGTAAAAAAGACAGATTACCTTCAGTCTGGGCGCGTACATGCATTCTGAACGGGAGAGAGGACGTGAATCATGATACTCTAAGCGAGCATGTCCCGCGATTTCTGTGCCTTGTTATGACGGAAACTGCCAAATCCTTAACATAAATTACGGTTTTCCCCCAAACTTTTATTGTAGATTACTAAAATGTTTTCCTTTTCTTTTTTTATCTCTTTGATCATCATGCCTAGCATGCCCTTAGAATTCGCCACTGCTGTACATTAAAGTGACCGTTATTGTATTAAAAAAATTAATTACAATAATTTGTTTTCCTCTAGAAAGGTATTGTGTCTAATGATGTTATATAAATACGTACTGAAAGGGAATAATGTCCCTTGAACTTATTGAAGAGAGATGTGCTTCCTGTATTATTCTGCATCGCGCCGACTTAATTAATTATGGCCACAGTTCAACCCTGACCATCTCTGCACAATAAAATGATAACGGATCGGCCGATAGGTGGCAGCACGTCAGCGCCCACTATTACTTGTCAGCTGCTGTTGTTTGTGTTTTCTAGTGGGAGTCCGTAAGTTATTTCGACGCTTTTATTCTTTTTTTTTCTTTTTTTTTTTTTTTTGCTCAGTGAAAGTTTTTGTTTACTGTAAGATGTGGAATTAGAAGGTTCTTTTTAGTGAAGTTGCTAGGGACAAAGATACGTGCGCATCGTGTTGTGAACGATGCCGGTTTGCTTGCGACGTCAAGATGTTCCGAGGGTCATCAAATGACTCTCCGAGTGGATTCGTTTTGTCGTTTTTGCCCGGTTGTGTAAACAACGCGGAGTGATACATGTAACTACTTGAAAGGGTCAAGATTCAGAGGTTTATCCTAGCATTTTAACGGAAAAGACGCAAGATATTCTAAATAATATTCCTCTGAACACTGTATGAGAGTGACAATAAATACTTGAACAGCCTGTTAGATTAGGTGGAACGTTTACTTTGGATTTAACGGCAGTTTATACAAGCAGTGAAAAACATTATTTTGAAAATTCTGGTCACATGATTCTAAAACTCATTCACAAACGACTGCTAACTTTCTAAACAAAACTACCTCCTACGATTGGAAGAGGGTCGTACAGACTAGTGATAACGATCACATCGGCTCGTTTTTATAAGAACCGTTCAGCATGATAGATTGATCGCAAGAAATCAGTGACTGTAAAAATGAAGTGCTTAATTAATCTAATTTATTGTTTCATAAAATTACAGCAACACTGAAAACATCCTAGGTGTTGCACAAAATTCAAATAAGAGCAGAAATATACAAATATTGCCGAAAGGTAAGACTCTCATAATTTTCTCAGTGATTAAAATTATTGGGAGAAATATTTGTCTGTCTTCACATCGCGTTGCAAATAGGGGAAAGTTTAAAGAGTTTCTCTACTGAATTTTGCATGCGGTTGTTCAGGGAATTTCGCGAAATACACTCAGTGGACAAAATATTAGAGATAGGTGTGATGGGCAGTTGACATGGGCAGACCCAAACCGAACGCAGGCGATAAATAAGCGGACAGCAGGACATCCCAACAGTGTATCGCAATCGACTAACCTGGATAAACTTGGTGATCTGAGGGACTTTGATCTGGGACGTATTGGCGGCGCAAGACAGATTCTATCGCCCAAGTGGTAAGAACCGTAATGTTCCCGAGGGCAACCGTATCAAGGGTGTGCCGCGAGTATACCATTGACGGACGTACCAGTGCTCAGATAGCAAGCAGTGGCAGACCCCACACTATTGATGACAAGAGTCAACATAGATTATCCAGACTCGTACAGACCGACCGATTCGCAGCGGCGACGTAAATTATATCTAGGTTAAATGTCAGAGGCCCAAGCAGCGTCAGCGAGCGAACAGTGACGCCTCTTGGAATTCAGTTGCTCGGTGTGAAAATCGTTGTTTGGGATATTTCTTTAATGTGATTCTTGAAAAAATTCCATTAGGCATACGCGAATTTTCTCTGCTAGCAGATGTTGTTCCAACAATGCACAGATATTTTGATACGTAAGTTGTCAGACTTGTATAAGTCAATATTAATTGTTTTATATGAAAAGATGTATGCACTATGTATTTTGCAGTGATTTTTGGCTTTTTGAAATTATTGATGCATGTCATTATGATTATACAATGGGATAATTTTGTAATTTGTTTATTACTTTCAGTTTAGATTTATTTTCCCCTTGAATAAAACATAATTCTTGTGTTAAACAAAGCATAACTGTAAATTTTCATGTACAAATAAACAGTCCATGTACTTATAAATTTTTTAAGCAGTCATTTCTTCGGAAATTAAAATATACTTATTTTATCGAAATGGTAACGCGGTATTAACTGCTGCATCGAAAGAACAAAGGTTTCCTGCAGTCGTTCCATCTCTATCCAGGGTAAGAAGTTCGCAGACATCTAGGCTGACCCGTATTATGATGTATTTAAATCATCTCGTATATACGAGTATATACATATATCTTATTTGGGGGTTTAACGACAACCGTAAGCAACCTGATGGAATATAATCACTCGCCCGTCCGTAATTTAGGGCCACTGGTTCCAGGATAGGAACATTCATGCCTCACGGGTTTCGAACCTGAACCCTTCTCGGACGAATGTCCAGAAGCCAGAGCTTATGCCACCGGAGCGAGAAGAAAAGAAAAACCTGTTCGTAAAGCCATTTAAGGAAAAGATCGAGAGCGGATCGTTTTGTGTATGGGTTATGTTTTACATCGATTAGATGCAATTCACTTTCTTTTCTTTTCTCTTTTCTTCTGAGACAGGAAATTAAGTTTTCAGAAATGTAAGAAGTTGAGAGAAATGGCGCCACATATTTAATTCCAGCACATTGAATACAACAGCAATCAATCACAGATTTAAACTTAAACGAAGTATCATTAATAATAAATAATTTTGAACGCTTGTTGTGTCTGTTTGAAACTAAAAAAACATTCTTGACTTGCTGCAGGTCTTTGACTCAACAGTAGGTAGAAAATAAATCAATTGCTGATTTGTATTCTGGTCGATAGCTGATTTATCGTTTGTGCAATTCCTATCTGTTACTCAAGAATTTTGGGCGTTTCTCTGAATCAGGATCAAGAGTAATCGTGATTGAAGACATTTAAAGAGTTTTGAGAAGTGAGGGAAGTACATACTTTAACCATTCCAATTTATCGTTACGGATTTAACACCGTGTGAATACACTTATAATGAATTAAAATTCACGGTATGCACCTCGCAGTGACGACATTTTAGTCATCTAAACGGTCTGAGTAAATATTTGACACCTGAGGTTAGTAATAAGATCATTTTTCTGACTGGGAAATCGTCCTAAGGTTTGAGAAATTAGAACTGTAAGAGAGAAAAGCACTTTGCCGAACCTCTTACATTGACATCGCAGAGAAAAGTCCCTCATTTCACCAGCCAATTCTGTGCTGTTTTGTGCTGGTACCGATCAAAATTTTTAACCACTGATGTATAGCTGTGAAAAGTGCATACTGCCTAAGTTTTTGCCATCAGCCCGTCCGCTTTCCAGGGCCGTGGCTAGGTCCCAGAGCCAGGGGAGCTGAAAAGTCAGTTGAGGGGGATCAGATTGGGGGGGGGGGGGGGTCAACCACAAACCGCATTTTCCACGAACACAGACGTCAGTTTTGCTTTGTTTTTCATTTTCTTTTGTTAATTTACTTCATTAAGGAATAATTATGCCAAAAAATAAGAACAATTAAATATAATACAAAATATGAAATTAAAAGAGTGAGAAAGAAACAGAACTCTCTTGAAATATGAAAAATAAATTATTCTTTGAATTTGCTTGATGGTGGTTGAACCGCACGTTCCGTATTGTGGGAATCAAAATACCTAGCGTGATTTCTTTTAAGTTTACAGTTCCGGTCTCTTTTCCGTAGATCCACGCAATGGCATCGGGGATTTACTGATGCCATACTGCAACTTTTTCTATTCCTCTTCTTCGGTTCCACTTTTTTGTCCATCTTTAATGTGTATTCTCCTTCGCTGGTGCTCGATGGCAGCCTCATCTTACCGTGGTCAATAGCCATGTCCCATTCCCACTCAAAAACCAAGAGCACCAGAATCCCGCCAAAAAACTCTTTTCTCTGGCACGAAGATTCGTAAAACCACTCCTACTGGATTAAAAACAGTGAGCTAGAAGACGATGAAAATTCATTTTCTCGCGCGCACGCCCGGCGATTTCCCTTTAGCACTATTTTCCAACGCATAGAGGGATACATTTGGTCAAAATGTTCATACAACAGCGCTTCTTTTTAGGCAATGAACTATCTGGAAGCTTTTAAATAGCAGTTCACCATCTCATAGTCACTTACCAAATGACGAACACGGGTTTAGCCTTCTGCACAACTACATCTACACCACCGTCACTCTTTTTATCTTCACTTCTTTTTTTTTTTTGTTATGTTCTGTAAGACGTTACGTAAAAAAAAAAACGGCATTTCTCCCTTCCCTGGCCCAAAACACTCACAAGACCTGTCAACACGTGGCAGAGAATCATTAGGCAGCTGCTCCTATTGATTCACTTTTTAAAATAATTTCTCTGTAGTTATTCATATTTCGTGCTGTGTCACTTCAATTTTTTCTTATTTTTAAATAATGTAATGCATGACAAAATAAGGAAAAGCATTTTATAATGAAATACATAAGTCATTTTTATAAACTAACGAAAATAAAAGTTCAAAGAATTTACAACAAAGTGTATTCTTCAGGGGGAGGTTTGGTTGCCATGCATGGAGGCTGAGCACCCTCTAGCCACGGCTGAGGCTAAATTCACGCTCATTCTGTGATTGGTCCAAACGATTGGAAGGGAGTGGTCTTCTTCGGGGAAGGACTAGATGATTGATGTCCTTCTGTTCAGCTGCCAGGAAACTTTGTTTAGCTTTCAATTTATAATGTCATTAGATAGCATCGTGTTCCATTGTGTATGTCGATTTTACTGGTTTTGCACTCCTGTAATAAATGTTTGCAACTAGTGTTTGGCGGCAGGCTATGGATCCAGTGGAGAGATTTCCCCCAATTGGCGTGGTCGTCTTAAACGTGTCGAATGTGCTGTGAAACAGCAGCACCTTGATGCAGATTAACATGACTATTTCTTTCATAACATAAAATTTAGATACAAAATAAAGGTTTGTACTGAATTATACCAGAAATTAATCAGTTTCTTTCGCTACCGAAATGTAGTCGACTTTTCTTTAAACGCGGCATTGTTAATTTTTTTAATTTCCGTTTCACATATGGACCTCGAAATGTCGACCGTTTTGAAATATTTTCATAGAAATTATGCTTGAAAGTTTCTTAGAAAGTTACAAAAATTTCCAGGATGCAACCTGTATATTTTGACTTTTACTGCAGTGAATGAATTTTTTGTTTAGAACACTAAACAGTTTTTCATATAAACACATTCATTTCCGACGATTCGCAAACAAGTTTTGAAGAAAATAGTTTAATGGAGCATTTCTCAGAACTTTAGGCGCAAATATAGGCGAATCAGTCCCTGCACTACCCGAACTTTTGAAAAATTTGTCACCAAATATTTCGATAAACATGTTGAACAGTTGAACAGGTTCGCAAAAATATCATCCAATGCAGATTTACAGACATGTATTGCCTTAAAAACTGATTTTAACTGGTAGGGGTGGAGGTTACAAAGTACTCTTCATGAATATTCTTTCAATGTGAACAGTTGTGCATTCTAAGAAATAAGAGTTTCGCTGGGGACAAGAGCAATTTTCTCCCCAACAATGCAAATTTATCATAGAAATGTTTCATTTCTTTGAAAATCCTGTTTATAACACTCTTTGAATAATATTCTACTCAACTAAGGTGACCAGATTTTTGAGAATGAAATTGAGAACAAAATGGCATGTTCTCAATTTCAATCTAAAATTGAGGACAATTTTTTTCAAAAAAACAAACATAATTGAGTACAGCATCTGACACATTGTGGTAATGCTGAAGATTAGCAAATAATATTATGAACTATACCACAGTTGTCCAGTTTCATGGTAAAACATGATGAATCTATAGGATAATTTTCATGTGAAATAAGTATAAAATAGTAATGAGTACTATCATGCAGAATATTACTTCTGATAAATTTTAAATGTTACTCATAGGGGGCAGCATATGAAAACAAAGCTACATTTTGATTTTATACTGAAATTTTATTGTGATTCAGTACAAGAAAAAATATCTGAAACCAGAAAGTTGCTACTACCTTTAATAAGAAAAAGTGATCGGTAAACTTTGCTGGTTTCAATAGTTCTGGCTTAGAAATTAGAAGCCCTGCTCCCAACTCCAAGGTAATGTTCATAGGGTCCATTGGCGCAGCCACGGGGAGGGACCAAGGGGACCGGTCCCCTCCCAGAGACCCATTGGTCTTTTTTTTCTTTTCTTTTTTTCAGCATTAAAGAGCAACTTCTGGTGTGATATTTTTAATAAAATAAGAAAGCAGAAAAGTGTAAATTAGTGTTTTTCATTTTCAGTATTCAGTATTGAGTACTGAATCCAGAACGAATTTTTCTTATTTGTTTTTTTGTTCTTTCTGACTGGCACCTCTTGCAAATCTCTCTCTCTCTCTCACACACACACACACACACACAGAGGAGAGGGGGCGATTACCGCTCCATTTTTATCAGCCCCGCACAGGACAGGAGCTGGTTGTTCTAAAAAAAAAAAAAAAAAAAAAAACTGAAACGAACGGCTATGTGGGTGGTGATTCTCTAGCCCTGGTGATCACCACCCTTACTCTACATTATGCAACTCGTAGAGGAGGGGCAGCACTGCCTGACCTCTTGATTCCAAGGTCAAATGTCCACATACTTAACCGAGGTTGAGTGTGACCGTTTGTTTATAGCTAAATAAAACAACTGTCCCTTCATCGTCTGGCTCTGGGGAGAACCGGGAGCGGTCGAATAGTCCTTTCAAAACTTGTTTTGTTGGCAGAAAATTGAGACATTGTCAGTTTGCCATTACTGTAGGAAGAAGCGTGATTTCACTTTCTCAGGGCTGCTCGACGCAAAATTGCTACTGTGATAAAAGTCACAAAATGAAAAGGAACTGAAATTCAGGAAAAATTAGTGTCATTTTTTAAAAAGGCAAAAATTGATGATACCAACAGGAGTGAGAATAGACAGGATGAGAGAGAAGTAGAACAATGTAGAATACCTACTGATAATGAACATAATGATGAGCCTACTAACAACGCAAGGAGCGAAACCGATTCTTCCGTATCTTATCCTGTGTATCCCAATGATATTGGATTGTACATCAAGAAACAAGTAAGTTACACACGTTTTCATATGTTTTTTAAACTTATTACGTATTGTATATTCACCTTAAGCCGTATGAATGTTCACATTCAGTTTATGTATTTTACAACATTAGGGCCAAGAGAAGGCAATTTAATAACTTATCTAAGAATTGCACTATCGACTGCTCCAGGGTCCGAGTAATTGGGAAAGGAGGGGGAGATATATAACAACGAATGTGAGGAGAACTTGATAAATTGGGGCCGCGGGTGGCCTAGTGGGCAACGTTCATGACTGCCACGGAAAGGGCCACAGGTTCGATCCCAGCAGGTACGAACACTCGATCCACTAAATATCCGCCGTGCGTCGGATGGGCACGTTAAGCCGTCGGACCCTGAGTACTGCCCCCCCCCCCCGGTAATAAATAAGGGCGTCTTCCTTCCCCTTTCTACTTCGCTCCCGTGTCATTTTCCTATCTGGCACCCTAGCCCAAATCTCCTAGCTTCCTATTTCTAAGGGTTGTTTAAGACCTGGGGTCAGACACTTACTTCCTAAAATCCTCTACATATGATCTGATCTGAATTTGATAAATTTATTTGTTTATAAAAAGGCAAAGAAACTGGCAAACTTGTGTCATCACATCAGGAAGGGGATCACATGAAAGTATATATGTGTCTAAATGAGAACGATTAAGAGAATTCACCAAACCTTCCTTAAATAAACAAAAAAAAAAAATGGTGAAATTTAACAGTATGACGGGGGTTTTGTCTTAAAGATGTCGGTTCGCCTTCTTTAAGATAAAACCCGCGTCGTACGGCTAAATTTTTGGAGGAGAAAGCGTCTTCCTACTGTTCATGTTCAATAATAATTTTACCTTTATCACTTCATCTTTTTTTTAAACAAAATAATTTTTTGGTATTCTTTCTGAAATCTCTTTGTCACGCTGTGAAACTCATATACAAGTACGGAGTATATATACATTTCAAATAATGTTTCATGAATAAAATCACAATTTTGAAGAATTAAAGGTAAGTTAATTCTCAAAATTTTATTTACATCGTAAAATACATTATCCTGGTACGAAGGTCATGTACATGTAGTCTGAAAGTGTACAATTAACGAAATTTAGGAAAATTCCAGTAAATATATTATAGAAAGATGCAAATTCATTTATTATTACATCATATACTAATAAATGAAATAAAAAGAACTGAACGGCAAAGCGTTTAAGATGTTTGGCATCGACAATTGTAAGAGAAAAATACTTATTATTGTTCGATAATAAATTTATCTTTATCCTTAAATGTTTGTTTTTTTAAACCGAACAGGCGTTAGGTACCAGAAAAATTCCTTGTAACACTTATGCTGTGGGAAATCGGGTATATGTATATGTGTGTGTGTCGTGTGTGTGATTTTTAAATAATATTTCAGCACTCCCCTTGACTAAACGACTTACGTGTCATGAAAAAAATTATTTTTCTGAATCTCTGTAAAAGTTTTTTTTTCATAGAAAATTCATTATTAGTTAATACAATCACGTTGAGCCCTGTTTCTGTCTCGGTAATTCTTTTCGACGGACGTCTCTGTAGGGAGGGGAGAGGAATCTAGGGAAAAAAATCCAAGGAAAAAAGATCCACGGAAAAAAATCCAGGAAAAAAAAGCCACCAGAAAAAAAAGCCAACGGAAAAAAAAGCCAGGGAAATAAAATCCAACTCCAACAAAACAGTCATCCATTTACATAATCGACACAGGGCCGGATTAAGGGGGGGGGGGGGGGGTTCTAGCCACATGGTTTTCATTAAGGGGCCGGGCTCCAATTGCTGTTCCTCCGAAGAACACTTTGAATGTGTGACAATTTTTCCAGTAGGGCAGTTTCCAAGGTGCCTAACGAGGGGAAAGAACTCTTTTGTTTGTCTGAATTTTCATGCCGGTTCATTTGAGTTTAGGGCAACTGGCCACAAAAGTTCAAGGGATTGTGGGGGGGGGGGGGCTATAAAGATTGCCGTTTCTGGGTCTATATGGAGAGAACTGAATTGGGAACTCCAAACAAACGAATTTCGAGAAAACGTTCCATGTAAGCCAAGAGAGAATTGTACTTTAATTTGAAGAAATAAATTGACGAGAATCCAAGGTACACTTGGTTGGCGGGGAAGGGAGGGGGGGAGGCTCTACCTCCAACGTCCGTAATATTATATTCTGGGCCGCTGGTGTCTGTCAGTGTATCCAGGATGTTCCCCTTGAAGCGTCCGCGAAGTCCGTGAACTTGGGAGGGGGCTTTCTCCCAAAATGTTAAAATGGACGTAGAGCTGTAAACATTAGTACTATGCCTTATATAATGATTCTGTACGCAACCACAAATCTTCAGGAGGGTGGGGTGAATTCGCCCCCCAACCCATGTTTCTAAGAGCTCTTCAGGGGTAACATCGATAGGTTGCACTGGCCGACTCTAGAGGTCCAGATATTCTGGACTCCAGAATATAAAATTACGGAAGTTGGGGGTAGAGCCTTTGAAACCAAGCACCTCGTATCCCTTTTACAGACTTCATCAAATTTCTGGGGGACGGGGGAAGAGCATGCATAGTCTGTCACTAAACACAACATGAAGCGCAGAAATTGTGAGCAAATCTCTTACCTTGAGCACTTGTCTGCGCTCTTAGAAACTTGGGGGAGGTTGAATTCATCCCACCCTCCTGAAAATTCGTGGTCGTGTACAGAATCATTATATAAAGCATGGTTCTAATGTTTACAGCTCTACGTCCATTTTAACATTTTGGGGGAATCCCCCCCAAGCTCACAAACCTTGAGGACGCTTCAAGGGGAACATCACTGACAGACTCCAGCGGCCCAGAATATAATATTACGGAAGTTGGAGGTAGAGCCCCCCCCCCCTCCCCCGCCAACGAAGTGTACCTCGGATCCTCGTCAATTTATTTCTTCAAATTAAAGTACAATTCTCTCTTAGCTTACATGGAACGTTTTCTCGAAATTCGTTTGTTTGGAGTTCCCAATTCAGTTCTCAATATAGACCCAGAAACGGCAATCTTTATAGCCACCCCCCCCCACCCCACCCCCGAACTTTTGTGGCCAGTTGCCCTAAACTCAAATGAACCGGCATGAAAATTTAGACAAACAAGAGAGTTCCTTCCCCTCGTTAGGCATTTTGGAAAATTGCTATACATAATTCGGTAAACTGCTCCCCTGGAAAAATTGTCACACATTCAAAGTGTTCTTCGGAGGAACAGCAATTTGTGCCGGACCCCTTAATGAAAAATGTGTGGCAGTTTTCCTTTTTTGAATTTTTTTTTTTTTAGAAATGACCTAATCATTATTGAAATTATTTTCATTATTATTATTACTGTGAAGGTATTAATTTATGTTGGGTTTTATTGCACCCTTCTTATTGGCCAATCTGCAATGCATTCATAAAAGGAGCAGTTTCAATATTCACAAAACCCTGTGTTAATCTTCTATTAAATTGCTACCAAACTTCAAAATCGCAATCAGTTTTGCTTTACCAATTGTAAGATTATAAATATTTATTATTATTAATTCGTAGGTTATTAATTAATCAAACTCTGCTGCCCCTGTGGCGTCAATCTAGGAAAAAGATCCACGGGGAAAAAACAGAGAACCAGGGAAAAAATCCAATGACAATTTTTATACGACCCTCTAAGCTTCTTACACAGAAGTGACGCAAAAGAAATCAGAAAAGAAATTTTTATACGATCCTTTAAACTTCCTACATAGAAGTGACACAAAGAAATCAGAAATGCAATTTTTATACGCCCCTCAATTGCTCGAACCTCCATGGAAACATTGACTTAATGACTGCCGTTGAACATGCAGAAGATACTGCTCATATTATTCAAGAAATCAGAGACCATGCTGAAGAGGAATTTAACATTCTGTACTTAGAAGCTGAAAAAATCTGTGATAGAGTAGGCATACCAGTTACTGTTCCTCGAGTATTAAATCGCCAAACACACCGCAGCAATATTGAACACGATTCGGCTGAAAGTTATTACAGAAGAACGACCTGTATTCCTTTCCTTGATGCGTTTTTAAATGAGATGAAGGAAAGATTTATTGCACATAAGGATACTCTGAGATCGTTCCAAGTGCTTTTGCCTCAACAAGGAGTGGAAACTACTTCTCCAAAAGATGAAGAATTTGTAAAGTCACTATGCGAACAGTACGCATCTGACATTGCATACGCTTCACCTTCTGCAGTATGCGGGGAACTTAGAGTCTGGTACAGAAAAATAGCCAGGATGGAAAAAAAGCCAAAAAACGCCCTTGATGGATTAGCCGAATGTGATGAACTTATGTATCCATCCATTCGAAAACTTTTGCAAATAATGGCGACATTGCCAGTAACAACATGTTCTGCAGAACGTTCCTTCTCCACCCTGAGGTACTTAAAAAATTATTTGCGCAGTACAACAGGAGAAACCAGACTGAATGGTTTAGCTTTATTGTACATTCATAAGGATATTTCTGTCTCTCCTGAGGAAGTACTAGATATTTTGGCTAAGAAACCTAGGCGCCTAAATTTCAAACTGTAAATAATTTAAATTAGTAATAGATATATACACTATCTACCAACAAGTAATTGGACACCCCTTCAATCGACGATATCTGCGGTCCTGATACACGTCACGGCCGCCGCCGTTAAATATCGTGTGGGAAACAACAACGCAACCAGTCGCATGCAAGATGCCACGCAGTTCGGAGCTCTCTGATTTCAAGAAAGGTGTAATAGTGGGTATCACAGAAATGGCTGATCCATACGTGACATATCCAGCGAGTTGAAGTACCCAAAATCGACAGTGGCCTACGTGATTGGCAAGTGGAAGATGGGAGGCCGGCAGACCCACAAAACTGGGAGTTAGAGACCGCAGGGTGCTGGCCAGAGAAATTCGGAAGCACCGCACCAAATCGATGGGCCACATCCGCAAGGAGTTTCAACAGGCATCCGGGAGTGTTCTTTCAATGAATACCATCCGTAAGGAAGCCCATCTGCTCGGTTATCATAGACGTGCTGCCGCCCACAAGCCTTTGATCACCAAGTCCAATAGCGCTGCTCGGCTAACGTGGTGCAAAGAACGTCGACAGCGGACCGTTGAACAGTGGAAACAGGTTCTCTGGAGCAACGAATCATGGTTCATCCTCTACCGTTCAGATGGCAGGGTTTGGGTTTGGCGTCTGATTGGAGAACGCCTCCTGCCGGAATGTATTGTGCCAACTGTGAAGTTCGGCGGCGGTGGAATTATGCTATGGGAGTGTTTCTCCTGGTATGGCACGGGACCCTTGGTCGCAATTCCTGGTAGACTCAACGCCGAGACCTACAGCACCATTTTGGATGACCATGCGCTTCCTACGTTGTGGCAGTTTTACGGGGTGGACTCATGTTACTTTCAGGATGACAATGCCACCTGTCATGTTGCGAGGTCCAACACGGCTTGGTATGGTGACAATGGGGTTAATCGAATGGACTGGCCTGCGCAGAGCCCGGACCATAACCCTATCGAGCACCTCTGGGACGAGTTGGAGCGTCGACTTAAGGGGTGCCCCTACCGTCCGAAATCGGTGAAGGAACTGACCTGTCTTCTCCAAGCCGAGTGGAAGAAAATACCGCTAGCCGTCGTACAACGCCTGGTTGAGAGTATGCCCCGGTGGGTCGCAGCTCTAATCGCCGCTCGTGGAGGCTCCACCAACTATCGAAAGTGAATAAACTTCGTTTTCCTTTGCTATCACAGGTGTCCAATTACTTGTTGGTAGATAGTGTGTATATATATATATTTTAAGTTTTTGTATTGTCAATGCAAATGTCTCTTCCACTTTTGTAGACGATTTTACTTTAGTACATGATTTTAAGGTTTCTAATGATAAGTTGAGTATATTTCGGAATAATTACTGTACAGACTAATGATAAAATATTGATCGAAGTCATTAAAGGCACTTTTTTATTCAAGGGGACTATTTTCTGAAAATGGTAAGAATAAAGGTTTTATTTTTGTGAATAAGAGGCAACACATTCTTTCTTTCTGGAAAAAGAAAGCTGAATTAAATTTAAATTGTACATAGGTGAAGCATTCTATTTGAAGTCACAAAACTCACTACTACTAGGAAGGCAATAACATGGATTTGACAAAGTTGAATTTCGCATGAAAGTTAACTTAAATTTCTTTATACATGGAAATATGAAAATTATTAGAAATTAATCCAAAACTCGTAATGAGATTTATACATTGCATTCATACTGTCTGCTCATCTCTTTCTAGGTAGTCAAAGAAATATTTATAAATAAATTTATTATTTGTTATAATTTTTCAACTCTATGATTCCATATGTATGTATGTGGGGACATATAGTTGTTTGTGTTAAATATATATATATATTCTATTCAATTTATTCATATATATATATATATATCCTCTCCTCTCCTCTCCTGGTTACACCAAGCATGCACCTCTCCCAAGCAAGACATCATGATCAGAGTTAAATCCCTGAAGTGGCAATGGGCTGGACATACTGCCAGAAGAACAGACCATCGATGGACAGCCGAAATTTTAGATTGGATTCCAAGGGACAGGAAAAGACCCAGAAGAAGACCACATGGAAGATGGGTGGATGAAATTCGAAAGTATGCGGGAGTGACATGGAGGAGAGTGGCACAAGACAGACCGTTGTGGAGGAAACTTGGGGAGACCTTCGTCCAGCAGTGGATTGATAATGGTTGACAATGATGATGATGATGATGATATATATATATATATTGTATTCAATATGGCCGGTTGGTGGTCCCCCCCCAAAGCTAAATCCTGCCTGCGCTACTGATAGGGTCATCTAATGACTCTCAGAGTGGATATGTAAGTCCCAGACAAAATAGTCACGAAACGGGAACATTACACACCTCACACACAGCATCTTTCACGGCTGCCGATAGATGGTACCACGTCAGTACTGACTCTTAAACCGCTGAGAGTGGGATACCGTTGGAAGAGATTGGAAGAAGTGACGTCAGGTCATTATAAACATCCGGGGCTAAGCCCTTCATAAAAATGCGAAAAACAAATGTTTTTTTTTCTTTTAATTGGAAAAATTCCGAAAGAAAATTCGTGTTAGTAACCAGTTTCTCCAGGTTTTCTGAATGCAAATGTGAGCCACGACAATAGTTGAGTAACTGGGTAACACATTACATTCTTCCATATTCGTTTACCAGAGCGCAATAAGTACCTCGTGGTGGTAGAGGAGACACCCGTCAACTCATCTCCTTGACCAGCCCATGCAGTCGAGATCGTTTCAGGGCTTAAGCGTGATGACGATCGTTCAGCCATTGGCCGCGAGCGCTCATATTCGTTGACCAGAGCGCAATTGAGGTACTCATTGCGTTCTGGTAAACGAATATGGAAGGATGTAATGTGTTACCCAGTTACTCAACTATTGTCGTGGCTCACATTTGCATTCAGAAAACCTGGAGAAACTGGTTACTAACACGAATTTTCTTTTGGAATTTTTCCAATTAAAAGAAAAAAAACATTTGTTTTTCGCATTTTTGTGAAGGGCTTAGCCCCCGATGTTTATAATGACCTGACGTCACTTCTTCCAACCTCTTCCAACGGTGTCCCGCTCTCAGCGGTTTAAGAGTCAGTACTGACGTGGTGCCATCTATCGGCAGCCGTGAAAGATGCTGCGTGTGAGGTGTGTAATGTTCCCGTTTCGTGACTATTTTGTCTGGGACTTAAATATTCGCTCTGAGAGTCATTAGATGACCCTATGAACATTTCCTTGGAGTACCTCGTCGTGGTACAAGGTTAATAGACAGTAAGGTTTGCTCATCCTGCCTCCCTCGCAGCGGAAGTGCCGGTCCCTTACGTAGTGACGTCAGTGTACCACACGACGCAGCCAGCAGGATGGATAGACTGTTAATACAGTTGAAGCACTCGCGGGAGAAATGTTAACAACTTTTTACTCAAATACGCTCTGAGTCTGAAAGCTTGCAACCAAGATGTAATGCAAAAGCACATCTGTAATATAATCAGGAAAAACGGACATCCATGTGAATATTTTATTTAGAGTAAACCGAGAATGTGAAGAAACTTATTATGCATTTCTTTCATTTTTTTTTCATATCTGTTTAATCTAAATATCTAAATAGGATATTGACATGACACTAAGGAAAAGTGCAGGGACAGTGATTATACCTTCTAATTTATTTATATGCAACTGTAATACTGTCTTTAAATAAATTCAAAAGAAGGAAAAAAAACTTATAAGATTATGCTGTCAGAACCTCATGAAGAAATCCTTTTATGCGGAACAAATAAAAACTTGAGTAGCATTCCACTAACTTGCTTAATTAAAAAGTTGGAAATTAATTTCACTAAATGCTCTGTTATTATTTGTAACTAATCGCTGAACAGAAAAGTTAAAATCATGGATCTTTGCAATTTTTGTTTGTTTGTTTCTTTAGTCATATTTTATTCGCTAAATTTTGAGAACTTTAAGAATCGGGACATTATTTAACGTAAAAAAAATCTTTCTTCACTTACCTTTGTCATGTTCCTTAGGTAACTGTTTTAACCAGTTTTCTCTTCTTGGGTTGGCAATATATTTTTTGCTGAGCGTTAATATGGCGCATACGGATCATAATTCGGGTTTTCATGAATAGTTTGAGGCAGGGTGCACATTTGGAGGGAACTGATGGGCAGAAGCTTCCACTGCGGTGTGAACAATTCTTTTAACTTTCCTTAAATTATTTTTCCCATGTAGTTTTAAAAAAATTTCTTCTAGTTGGATAACCATGCTCATCCACTCATTTGTTGGATGTTGCAAGCAGCCTCTGCTTATGACGCTAATCCAGTCGCAAAGAATTCCTTTTTCTTGCACTAGGTCCAGAGGTGCATTTTTGTCCCCCAGCCCAGGACACGTTGTTTGGCATTTAAATGCAACATATCCAGCAAGGTATTGTAAAGCTTGGTACGATATGCTGTCACTATATAGAAGACGTAATTGCAGTCGTGGGTTCTTCGCGAAGTGCAGCCGTAATTTCACTTTCACTTGTGTAAGCTTTTCATCATTGCAGGATGCATTATTGTGTAAGACACAGGAAGACGAGAGCATGGAGACAGTTAAATAATGTTGTTCTGACTCAGGCAAAACGTTAGATTTCTGACAGTTCCAGACTACTTTCCCAAGTACCAGCAGTCTGAGACGATTTTGAAATTCCAGTGGTGAAGGGTGATCATAGGTATTCCCTGCTGCACGTATCTGAGAAAAAATTTTCTAGGACATCTTGATTAACTCTGTGAGTTAAAAAACATTTTAGCTCATATTTTTCGCTTAGAATCTTGTGGACAGCCATTACGGATGTAATACTGACCAGAAGACCTTGCTGAAATGGTAGGGCGTTTTTTCTTCCAACAACGCGCATCTGCGAAAAAGTGTTGTAAGCCTCATTCAGAAGTTGAAATTGCTGTTGATTGTTACCTAAAAGCACATCGGAATGGCTTGTCTGAGAATGGTTGTCTCGAATTCATTGTATCAAAAAATCTGTCAACAAGAAGAGTAAAATTTGCTGCTTCATCATCTTCGGGAAATAAATATTTGATGGCATTTCCAACACGCTCCGAAAGCAACTGTACAGCATAACGTACAATCTGCCTATTAGCTCCTTTAACACGTATGTGTGTTTCACTCATATTATACGCTATTTTTAATTCCTTACTGTCCTTCTCTAATAGCTTTTCAAATAGGGAGCAATTTATCACTATATTTCTTATTTTTATGCCACTGTCCACAATATGGTTTCGCAATAACTTTACCATATGCGGAATGTCAGCAAATACATTTATGTCTGTTTTTGTCGAAAGGATTTTCAAAGAACGGACACTCAGGCGATATAGCCAATTCTTTCCATAATTTCTGGTTTAAAGCTCCCAGATCTGAAGTAAAAGCAAATACAGGAAACATGATATTTTCTACGGCACAAATTACTTTCATTAATATTTCTCTGAGACTGGAACCACTAACGTCAAAATCGTAAAATACTGGTTGTTTCCAGGGATTAACAAGTCCTCTTGCCATGAATACCAGTACGTACCTACACGGTCCTATAACTTCATCTGTTTCAATATTATAGCACATTTTGCTGGAAACTTTCATTTCATCTATAGAAATTACACATGTTCTTTCGGCTTCAGTCATTTGCATTCCTTGGCTCTGCATCAGTTTTAAAGTTGTGGCTTGAATTCCAGGTGAACATTTAATTGTAGCTACCCATCGGCGCAACGTTGACAAAGCAGGAAGCGGAATATTAACTGTATTTCTCAAGTAGTGATATGCTCTCCTGGAAACAGTTCTTAATGTTATTGCAGCTGCAATATCAGTAGAATTCCAAACAATCCGTTTTTGGCCTAACAAAACCCTTATCTGTCCTGGAGTAAACACTGTAGAAAGCAAATTTTTTATGCACATTTCTCTGTCTTTTTTCTCATCTTTCCGTAACCTTCGCAATTATAATAATTCTTTCTGCATTTGATTCTGTTTTACTTTGAGGATTTTTACACGTAAAGTTAGACTATGGTTTGAAGAGCTCAAATATAATATTTGTTTTTTCAGCTTTTCATTTTCCTTCATCAAAATATAATTTTCCTTCAATAGAATTTCATTTTCTGTTTTCAGGTCTTTCATACATTCAATTTCAGTATTTTCATCATTGGCACTCCACATGTCTTCCAAAATTTCCTCTGCATTATCAGAGTTTATCAAATCGCCAACAAGATCAGTTCGTTTGCATCTCAATTTCCATGTTTTACGCAAAACTTCATTTTTCGGAAACCTATGGTAATGAATGCCATTCCTTCTGGTTTTCGAATAATAATTTTGATACGTTGCTATTGCGCACGAACCAGGCATGTTCAGTGTTTAACGTATAACCAAGGAAAAGAAAATTTGTTTGCTACAAATACCAAGCTTCAAATGAGACAATGTAGCTTTCAGACCCTGAACCAGAAAAACGGGAGCAATCAGCTTTAGGCGGATGGGGTGTGGAGATCTCCGGGACTGTGACGTCACGAAGGCGACCCCTGAGACAGTGCTCAGAGGAAGTGTCGGATAAGCATAACCTTGGAGTCTACTAACCTTGTAAAAAAGCTTCTTGTTAAACTAGCGGTTTGGTGTGTGCATTCAGGCCTGTGTGCATCTGTTTTGCTGTTCAGCAAGACATCGCAAACGCGCATTCCAAAAGCTACTGCACAAGTGCGGAAGGAATTCTCAGTGGGCCACCATGTTCTGACTTCTGGGCTTCTACGCCTTATGCTAACTCAAGAAAAAAAAAGGTATATACACACTTGTGTCTCAGTATTCTTGTAGAAGAAAACCATGTTATGCTAAAGCGACAAAATTTTACCACTTTGACGGCATCAGGGAAAAAAAAAAAAAAATACGTAGCAAATGTTCTGTTGAGCCAAACACTGTTTTTGATACATCTCGTTAAATTTAAGACGGAGCTTATATTTAAAATATATTGATTACACTTTCGGTTGATAATCTCTACATCAATTCGCTTTTGCCGGTTGCCGGTAAACTGCCACACCGGAAAACTGCCACGTGTTTTACATCAAGGGGCCGGGCACAAATTGCTTTTCCTCTGAGGAATACTTTGGATGTGTGGCAGTTTTCCAGTGGGGTAGTTTTTCAAGTTTCCGAAATATGTGTGGCTGGTTTCCAAGGTGCCTAACGCCGAGTTCTTTTGTTTGTCGGAATTTTCAGGCCCGTTTAGCTTGGGGCAACTTGCCAGAAATGGAAACGGCAAGTTTAAGGAGGCGGGGGAGGGGTAATGATTGCCGTATCTTGGCCTATATTGAGAATTGAATTGGGAACTCCAAACAAATTTCGAGAAAAGGTTATATGTAAGCCAAGCGAGAATTGTACTTTACTTTGAAGAAATAAATTGCCGTGACTTAGTAAATTTTTAAAACCACAGTGTTCGACGAAACAGCGGATTATAGCATGACTCATGCTGTGTTCAGAAAAAGATAATAAGGTGGGATTTTTTAATAACGCTGCGCTTTTACTTACACTGCAAACGCTCGGCACACATTTGGAACATGTTGGGAACGCTTTTTTTTATAAATGCGTTCCAAATGCGTTTCGGTTGTGTTCTGCTGACGACAAATGTGTTCCCAATGCGCTCCAAATATGTTCCTCATGTGTTCTTCTCCTGTACAATGTGCTCTAGTGTTAATTTTTAGAACATATTATTTTCCAGATCACATTCGGAACACTTTGCGCGTGAGAATGGAACATTTTATGCGTGAGAATGGAACACATTCGGAACACATTTAGAAAGCATTGGGAACACATTACGAATGTGTTCTGAATGTTTTCCGAACTGTTATGTCTCATATTTGCTTTCGTTTTGAGCAATTTTTCATCTCTTGGGCGTTCCCATATCAGAAATTTTTGTTCTGGTTGAAACACAATGAAATCATAGCTTAATATAATTTAACAAATCGGCAAATGAGGTTTTTGAACAAACGCACCATTACGTGGGCTACAGCACTCGTATTTGCCACCATACGGAGTTTTAATGGGGAGGTGGGCGTACCCCCCCCCAAAATAATATATTTTTAAATCATATACTTTACCGGGTTTTTTTTTTTTTTCGTTGTTTGTTCTTCTTATACGATTACATTAACCCATTATTTACACACTTTCAAGTCTCGGAATGTGCTGTATACGAACAGCACATTCCGAGATACTGAGTTCTATTTGTACAGTGAGGAAAGACACAAAGCTCATGATCTGAATTTTACGAATTTTTACTTTAGTAATTTTTTTCTCTCAATTGCACGAATCGATTATTCCATTTCAGCAGCGCTGCCTCCACTCGCATTTGCCATGATATGAAGATTTATACAAAGTGCTCAAAAAGTTATAATCCAAGTTTTATGATTTGTTTTTCAAAACAAAGAAAGGTATAATACTGGTTCAAGCTGCATACATACTGACTTTTCATGCCATTTATACGTACATATGCTCAGTGTACCTGCCTGTCAGCGAACTTTTGATAGAAGAATTTATTGTTACTCAGTTTACTGTGAGTTTATAGTCACAACATATTGATTGATTCCTACGTAGACTTATTATTTGAAAATCAATAATCCAATCGCTGTTGAAACACAATATTTTCAAGAAATTTTGCAATTTTTTCTATTGTAAAGTGTCAGTAATATTTTTCATGAATTGAAGCAGGTGCCCATTTTATGAACTTCGTTTATTATGTATTTGTTCTTTTTACGAAATCTTGAATTTCATTTCGAGAGAGCTCAGCTGATGAAGGCATTAAAAACAGGGCCTGATTTAAGAGAGGTCATTCGGGGCACGTGCTCTGGGCCCCGAACTTTGAGGGGCCCCTAAGATATAGCTATATATTACTTGCTTTGCAGCAAAGCTATTCACACGGGATGCCGGGGGACCCCTGAAAGCCTCTTGCCCAGTGCCCCAAACTGTCTAAGTCGGTCCCCGATTAAGAAAGCTAAGCATGAGATAATAATATGGCTTTTGCATAGACTACTATGCTGCTAGAATAAGTTTTGTGTTCCTCCTAATCCAGGCAGCACACACGCAGGCTTGCAATTTAACGTAGGCCCAAGCAGGGATCGACCTAGGCCATAGTCAAGGCCCTGTGCACATCCTGTGTATACCCTCCTCCGCTCGATTAAAGTTTTCAATCAACCGTTTAAAAGAATATTTGTTGATGATCTATATTATTATCAAGATAGTTCTGACCCCCCCCTCCCCCCAAAAAAAAGAAATTATGAGGTCCTGTGCACGTGCGGAAATCAGGCTATGGGCCCAACACTGAGCTACCGTCTCTACTTTTCTATTCCTAAATTCGTTGGCACAGTGTTTCCGTTGTATGTTGACGTAGGTAGAACAGCCTACACTTTTCTAACAACCACGGTGTGGATTCACTAATCCGATTAGCAGCAAAGGAACAAAGTTCCAACCTTTACCACCTGAGGCAACATGCAAGCAGCTTTTGTGGAGCAACATGTGAGCAACACGAAGGCTTTGGTTCCACTGTTTTCCAAACAACACGTGCTACAACTGGATATTTCCACAATTTCAAGTAAGTAGAATGAATCTTACAGCTAGAGTTTTTTTCATACTTTTACTATACATAAAATAATTTCAAAATATCTGTTTGAAAACTGACGGCATAATTTTGTAGATACTGGATCTTTTTTTTTTTTTTTTTTTATTGAAGGGTTAACGACCACCCTGAGCAACTCGATGGGCTATATAAGCAGTTGCCCGTCTCTAATTTAGGGTCACTGGCTCCATGGAAGAGAGATCCAGTGCCGTAAGACAAACACATCATGTCTCACCGGGATTCCAACCCGGACCCCTTCACGGACGAATAGTCAAAAGCCAGCGCTTAGACCATGCGTCACAGGAGCAGCAGATACTGGTTCAAGTTGTATATTTATTGTGCTTTATTTCTGCAGTAGGTAATTGAATTTTAGAAGATAAACACATCGTGCATAAAATAATAATGATTTAAAAAGCCGCTCCCCGCCACTCAAAAAAAAAAAAAAAAAACCGTTGCATTACATTCAGAGTTCAGATACAGAATGAGCGGTAAACTAAACAAGCTACTCCGTAAAGCGAGTTTTTCGTCACTTCCGCTATTCTTGAGAAACAGGAAGTTCCGCCATTGATGGAGGAGGATGGCTCACATGGCTGGCGTGTTGATGTGTGTTCGCGAAATTTGAATTCTACTGTGAATAACACCCAGCTCTTATGGATATGTCATTTGTCAGGTAATTTAAATTGTTTCGCTCACACTGTCGTTCATACGCTGTTAAATGTGTAGATTAGCGTCCTTTTTAGATAGCAGTGTTCAGGCTTTTTATTCAAATTTTTCAACCACTCTGTAATAATTTCCCTCACTTCTTTTGCATCACTCCTATTAGTAAGAAAAAGATATTTTTAACCTGATCTACGAGAATTTATCAAAAAGCAGATTAATTCATTTCAGAAAGGTTGTGTTGCAGTAATAATTAATATTGCTAAATATTCATGATATCAAGAAAACTAGTTCATATTGTAAGTTATGTGCCCTTCAAAATCCAAAATAGCATATCATGTCTTGCAGTGACTGTAGATAGAGTCTATTTAAAATTACACTGACTGTCCTGTGTAATATGCTTTGAAACTGATTTTTCAGAAAGACTACAGCATGTTCTTTAATAACAATAAGATATTTTTAACCATCCCGGTGGTGTTTACATGCTCATCACAAGACAGCTGGATAATTTCCAGTCTCACCCTACCAGATAAGCTTTTCTTATCTGGTAGGGTGAGACTGGAAATTATGTCCCTTTGACTTCCATTCAAATAATACATGGTTTTTATTTTCTTACACGTTGCGGTTATATAGGAAGATATTATGATCATTCAAGAATTACACATCAGGTTTTTGATATAATTTTATTAAAAATGTAAAAACTGAGTAAATACTCAAGGACCACAGGTTGTAAATACCAAATAAAGTGTAAATGTTGTGTGAATGCCAACAACACAACACCCCACAGAAATGAATAGCGAAAAACAAACCAGTGCAGAACAAATGAAATAGTGACAATGCCACCCATGGTGGCGCAGTGGTCTAAGGCGTTGGCCTCTGATCATTCGTCCGTAAGGGGTCCGGGTTCGAATCCCGGTCAGGCATGGATGTTGTGTTTGTCTTACGGCACTGGCTCTCTCCCTTCCCTGGAACCAGTGACCCTAAATTAGGGACAGGCGACTGCTTATAGCCCATTGAGTTACTCACGGTGGTCGTTAAACCTCCAATCAAAAAAAAAAGAACGTAACAATAGGAAAAAGCTTTAGGCGTAGGGCTTGGGGAAAATTCTGTTAAAGGTTAAACACTGGGATAGACTTCTTGCAACAGAGCACAAATTATAAATTAGGTCTTCATCCCAACTACATGTTTGAAAAGGTCATGGGGGTCAGGCATATCAGCATTTGATTTATGGGCTTCCACTGTTTTAGAAAATTCCTTTCCTGCATATATGAGGTATTCACACCTCATAGTGTATGTTACTCCTTACCGCATGGAATGCTGTATGAGACTAAGTCAAGTCTTTAAAAAGAAAATACTGAAGGGTATACCTATCTTTTTTAGTTAGAAGTTATATTTTTTACATTTCCCAGAGCATGAATTTATGCCCCTGGAATGACCATTCTCCTTGCCCTTCCTGTAGCTATGGCTCTGCAAGTCGGTGGAAAAGGTATTCTTAATAAATACCATAGGCACAATACACCACAGAAGCAGAATATAGAAGCAAAATTTCTTTAAGCAGTGTATGAAGAACTTCCACGCAAAAGATTGCTTTTGAATTTCAAACACTATGATAAACATTTAAACTTATGCAAATTTATTAAAAGCAACAGTGTTTTTAATAAATTAAAAGCAATAATAATAGACTATCTAGTTACATATCTTCCAGCTGGAAATTTTTTTTGTCTTATAAAAACATGTTTTTAAGAAGAAAAAGAAAAGCTTCCTTTCTACCATTTTGTTCCTACTGCAGTCAAGTCAATTTGCTGACAGTGGCGCAGTGGTCTAAGCGATGGCATCTGATCATTCGTCCGGCCGCCCCGGGCGACTGCTTATAGCCCATTGAGTTGCTCACGGTAGTCGTTAAATATCCAATCCAAAAAAAAAAAAAAAAATCATTCGTCCGAAAGGGGTTCGAAACCCAGTAAGGCATGGATGTTGTGTTTGTCTTACGGCACTGGCTCTCCCTTCCCTGAAAACAGTGACCCTAAATTAGGGACGGGTGACTGCTTATAGCCCATTGAGTTGCTCACGGTGGTCGTTAAACCTCCAATAAAAAAAAAAAAGAAAAAAAAAATACAATTTGGTGACTTTTAGTTCATGCAAAAGATCGAATCATTGCAAGAAGAAAAACAGAACTTATTCATCACCATTTCAATCTTTTAGTGTCTATCCTATGCCATTTTCTTCTTTTTGATGTTTTTCAAGAGAACTTAAAAAAAAATTGTGTTATAACTTGTTCCTCAGCAAAAAAAAAAAAACAACAACAACAAAAAAACACAAGTTTAGTCAAAGAAAAAATTAAATTTAAGAAAGGCATTACTACTTACATGCATCAGTTAGAGGGAGTGATATATTAATTGTTTACTTGTCTATTTACTTCATATGAACATGTTTATGGATGATCAAAATCAAAAGTGCTCGGTTATAAAATTAGATGACATTGAGTGCTGTTTTGTTCATTCAAGTCATACTGTATGTAGAGATAGCTGTTAAAATTATAATTCATTGAGTATGAAAGTAGCACTGCAATTTGGATGTCTGAGGAAAAGCAGCGATGGTCTTGTAACTTAAAACATTTATACCCCCTTTATTTCTTATACTATATGTAATATTTACTTTGCATCAGCTCATGGGGTAAAAATATTTTTCAATAACAGTTTTAGGAAGTTAAGAAAAATATGAGGGAAAGATAATGCAGTATACTTAAATTTGTATTTCTGCAACTTCATGTATTAATGTTCATGCTTGGTGAGCTTATATACAGGGTGTCCGAGAATTATTGGACACATTACAAAATTATATAAAACAAAACATTAAACAGATACAAAGAAACTGACTGTACTAACTTATGTACAGTGTAACCACACAAGTTAATAAATTTCAATGTGAGATCCCTTGGTTGCTCGTAGTACGTCCAAGCGATACTCAATTTCATGCCATGTATTGGCAAGCATCTGAGGAATTATGGAATTAATAGCAGCTGTGATAGGCTGCTTCAGTTCCTGCAAATCAGTACAAGGCGTTTGGTAGACGCAGTCCTTCGCATAACCCCACATGAAATAATCCAATGGAGTTAGATCTGGAGAGGCCACGGAATTGGACCACCATGCCCAATCCATCCGTTGGGGAAATGCTTATTTAGGCACTTACGTACAAACGTTGACCAATGCGGTGGCGCGCCGTCTTGTTGGAAAACAACGTCATATCTTTTGATGTGGGATATAGCAAAATTTTCTAGCATATCCAGGTAAATGTCACTATTTATGGCTTTTTGCCGAAGAAGAAAGGGCCAATCACTTTTCTTTTTGATAGGGCGCACCACACATTAACTTTTGGAGAATCACGTTCCAGTTCAATAGCAGCATGAGGCAGTTCACTGCCCCATATCCTACAGTTGTGATGATTCATAATATCTGATACATGAAATGTGAATTCATCACTAAAAATTACAGTACTGAGAAAGTTTTCGTCGTTTTCCACTCGATGCAGCATATCCACAGTGAAATCACATCGCAGAGTGTGATCATTTACATGCATCTTTTGCACTATTTGAATTTTATAATCATGAAACTTTAATTTCTTGTGCAAGATATCGTGAACTGTCCATTTCAGAATGCACAGTTCTCTGCTTGCTTTATTAACGGATTTCTTGGGGCTTCGTCGGAAACTTTCATTAACTTGGTCAACCGCCTCACCGCTGACGCTAGGCCTGCCGGCTCCTCCACGATGTTCCACATTGCCAGTTTCTTTAAACTGTTTCATCCACTGCTTAATTGAATTCATTGGTGGAGGATTACAACCATACTCTAAACGGTACCGTCTTTTAGCTTTAATGACAGACTTTAATTCCGCAAGCCATAACATACACATCGCCTTCTGCTGTACGGATGACATAACTACTGATTGCGCACTTCTCACACATTCCTCATCAGGCCCCACCTAGCGCCATCTATCGGATTCTGGGAATAACAATTCTGCAAAACAAAAATATAGAAACTGTGTTAGTAATACGTGACATAGAAAAACAGACAGCGCTCATAGTTTTTTTTTGTTTTTTTTTTTTGTACATAATTTTGTAATATGTCCAATAATTCTCGGACACCCTGTATAACACCGTATTTTCTATTTACGATAATAGCTGATTTTTGTCGAAATTGAGAACTTGTTAATTGCAATTTGATTTTGAAATGTGTTCATACGTGAATATACTTTCTGCATTATTTATGCAATACTTTATGAGTTGAATCAAATGCCGTACCTTTCCAATAGCCATGTATTTTCCACCAACTTCCACAATTGCAGAGGGCATTGCTAGCTCAATTGATTTCCTTCATTTTTTTAGAAGTGACAGCATTACATTTGCCCATCTACCTCCCTCCAATGCATTTGGTTTCATCCCATGGTTATTTTTTTGTTATGTTCAGGAAGTAAACATCTGTACCTGTGCATGAGACAACTGTCTGACATGAGACGATCCTGCCTGTGTTGCAGCATTTCGTTTTGGTTACTTCGACAGTATCCAAAATTTAAATCAGGGTAAGTTTGTCAGTAATAATTTTGCAAGATTACTTTATTTGCTTTGGCTTTTTAGTTTTTTTTTCATTTGTGTGTCAGAAAACATAAAACAAGTTGCATGCTTCTCTTTCCCATCTGCTGTTTGATACACTATATGTGTAATGATGGCAGCAAGTTGCTTGTGCTGTCTGCAAACATTTTACTGTTCTCAATTCTTGATATTTTGGCATACTGTTGTCTTGCATCAAAGGACTGGCTGTAGGGGTTTAGTTTTCTTTGGGGAGAGTTATTTAAGGCTAAATTTTTTTTGTCTTGAGTCTAAAATATAATTTTGAAGAAACTTATAAATAATTCATCTGACATAATTTTAGGATGGTAATTAGTAAATAAAAAGACACATTAAGGATTTATATCTTTAGGTATGTTTTGCCCTGTTCATTCTTTCAAAATTCATGAATCCTTAATATTGCTTGTTTTAACGTATAATTGGAAGAGAAACAACTATATGCATCAAACTATTTAGCAGTGGCTACTATGCATTTATGATGTAAAACACTGTAGGGCTATTTTATCCATTAATAAGTGACAAGAAACAGTATGCTGAAACAACTAGCCAAATACAGATGGCAAATTAACTTGATTATCCACTTATATATTTTTTTTTTTTTATTTGTTGAACGCAACTGATCAGATCAACTTAGAGCTGGATTCAAAATGTAGTTTTCAACACCTGTTCAGTTAATATCATCAGTTGCAACGCAATTTGTATTGAAAACAGAATCAAAACCCCTTTTCATGCATATTTCTTTACTTTCAGTGTGACTAGTTTAACCAATATACACACTTGAGTTCATGCAGAAGTGAAAATTCACATAATTCGAAAATTTTATATTCTTAGATTTCAATTCCTTAAAAAAATTGTGTGTGCTCAGTAAAAAAAGCAAACAAAATTAATTTCAGTAAATTTTAGGTTATGGTGTGAACGGACTTCAATGATGCTGCATGCTTTGGAAAGGCCTCCTGTTTTAATATTACCTCGGTGTGAGAGATTTTTGCAAATTTAATGGTAATACCTCTTTTGGACACAAAACATACAACTAAAAATATTTTCTGTGGTCAATGAAATTGCATTACTTTCATGCAGTCAATGATAGGAAATGTGAATATTTTTCTGTGCTGTCTTTAGCACAAAAGTGTACAGTATGCAAAATTTTTGAATGAAAACAGGTTTTCTGTGGTATTTTATGATATTAACACTGATTTTTGCTGACACAATTTATTTGAAGTATCTGCAAAATCAGCCAATAATTTAGAACGTATCTGCAAAATCTGCTAATAATTTGAAAACTATCTGCGTACGTCTACATTCTGCTACTCTAACCATAACACACAGCTTTGTTAAGTACAGTGTATTAACAGATAGTGTAACTTTTTGATCATTCTGCACAGACACACACATACACACTTTTGCAAGTGGATGTGGTCAGAATATTTTGAAAAGTGAAATATAAATAGAATGAAAATACCAACATTTACCACAATAAAAGGTTTATTATGCATTGACTATAGTTTCGTAGAGCGTTTGGCTCGACATCATCAGGATGAATGGAGCATAAACATTCAAATCATTGTAACATTTTGTAAACATTCAAATCATTGTGAAAGATTTTCCCATCAGACGGAAGGCCTTGCAATGGGCAGACCACTGTTGCCTATTTCATGCAAAGTCTATATGTGTCACTTTGAGGACAAACTCTTTCAGCTTGTCACATTTGATCTGTTGATTCGATATGTAGATTATACTTTTATTCTCTGGAATAGCATGAACTCGGAAATACCTAAATTAGTTGAACTTATCAATTAAATTGATCCTCATACAGTACATATGTGAGACTGAAAATAATGGCTGCTTACCATTCTTTGACGTCCTTGTGCCACGCTCTGAAGGATACTTTAGTACAACAGCTTATCGAAAACCATTTGCTGTTCCCTTACTCCCACATGCAAAACCAAATCACCCATGGAAACAAAAAAATCTCCGCCTTCTACACATACGTGTATCGGGCAATACACATATGCCCCACTTGCTCACGGTAGTCGTTAAACCTCCAATAAAAAAATAAATAAAAAAACAACAACATATGCTCCACTGAGGTTTCCTTGCAGAAAGAGCTTGATTTTCTTAAACAAATTGTAGTACACAGAGGATATAGCCTTTCCGTTATAGATAAAGCTGTCCAAAAATTTAGGAAACTGAAACCAGTCTGCTCGCTCATACCAATAGACCTCGCAATACGAGAGAATTCGGCGGTTATCCCTTTTGCTCCTCAGATTTGCTTTGGAATTTCAAAAATTCTCAAAAGTTTTAATTTCAAAGTGGTTTTTAAACCCATAAACAAGATAAATTTTTACAGATCAAAAGACTACGTCGAAGACATAAATTCCTGGGGAATTTATCAGATACCTTGTGAATGTGGACTTTCATGTATAGGACAGACCCGCATAGCTTAAGTTTCTGTGTGAAGGAACACAAGGCTTGCGTACAGAACTGTGAACTGAAGAAGTCATCTGTAGCCCAACATTATCACAAAAATAACCATAAATTTTTGTTTGGAAACGCTACGCTTATTGATAAATCTGATTCGACTGTCAAGCTTAATGTATTAGAAGCTTTCCACATATACCGGAACTCTTCACGGCTTGTCACCAACATGACATCAACTCCATTTCTTTCAAGCGAGTGGAATCAACTCACGAAAAACCGTGACTGACCAGAACTTTGATAATGTCACAATGATTTGAATGTTATGCTCCATTCGTCCTGATGATGCCGAGCCTAACACTCTGCGAAACTATAGTCAATGCATAATAACCCTTTGATTGTGGTAAACATTGGTATTTTCATTCTATCTCACCACCACAAGTTCTATAGTCACAAATTATATATATGTGAAATATAAATCTCTTCTGTTAAAAATGTTCATACCAAATTGGGATCTTAGTTTTTCATAATGAAAATGAAAAGCCTAATGCAGAGTATATTAATGTAAATAAATTCTATAACAAATTGAAATAGATTTAAACTAATGAAAGCTTCAAGAAGAATGTGATGAAGTAAGTGAAACTTTATTCCATTTATACATTGTTGCTAATGTAAGAAGGTTCACAGCTACAGTATATTTTGGTAAAGTAAAAATAAACGATCTTTCTGTGAAAAGAAATTAGGTTTCTAGGTGAAAGTGTACTAATATAAATGGTTACTAGATGTGGATGTTTTTTGTGTTCATTTATAGTTTTTATGTACTTCATCATTCTAAAATTAGATTTTGAATAGATTCAATAAAACCACACACACATCCAGCATTTTTTCAGATTCTGAAATGTCTTGCATTTACTTTTTCTGTGGAAAGGGGTGTTCTGTCAGAACTAAATAACGATAAAAAAGTTGATAATCAGAAAAGTTCGTTAATGCCCTTTTTCTATTCTTTTCTGCCCAGCAGCCCAGATGAAAAGAAATATTTATCAATCAAAATATCAAACCCTTTGAGCTTTTACCCAGGAATTTTTCCTCAGCAAAGTTATCTAAAGTTAGATTCGTAATACTTTGAAAATTCTTTTTGCTGACTATCACAACAAACATTTTCCCTTCAGCTGTTTTTGTAGTAGTGTCTATACGAAAAATAATGATTGAGGTCTCAGAGATCCTAAACAAAAATATATTTAAATTGATTAACAGAACATGGCTTCAATTAATTACTTCACTGTGTGTACAAGGGAAGCTTTAATTCGTAACCATTTCTATGATATTTAACACCACGTGTGTGCATCAAATTGCAACAATCTCTGATGCCTGATTGCCTGTGAATACATAAGTCATTTCTTTGTATTGTACAAATGAAGGCAGGAAATAGAATAGTGGTGAAATATTGTACATTAAGATTCTGTGAAAGCTTTTGGTAAACTTAACCCCCAGAAAGAACATGTATGAAGTGCAAATATTATTTTTCTCCCTATACTTGTTAAACTGCAGGTTTAAAAGCATACCAGTTTGCTTCCATAATAGAAAGCTTGATTTGTATTGTTTATTTTTCATTAATGCCATTTAAAAAAAAGGCATCAGTGAAATTATTTCCTTTATAGAAAACATACACGGTTGTATCAGATTAATATGACCACCTACCTGATAATGGGAATAACCACCCTTGGCCTGGATGACAGCTCGGCGAGACGGAGTAGTATGGACACAATGATGCCCTGGAACATTGCCCGAGGCACACGGCCCCATCGGGACTGCAGCAGAGCACGAGGGTCCTGGAAATGGCATGGTTTGTGGGTCAGCACGTCAAACCTGTCAATCCAAATAGTTCCACAAGTGCTCTATGGGATTAAGGTCGGGCGATTTCACCGGCCAAGGGAGAACAGAGACACCACTGTCATGTTCCTGGAACCAGTCATGCACCCCCTTAGCGACATGACAGGGCACATTGTCCTGTTGGTAGACACCATCACCACCAGGGAAAACATCTAACATGAAGGGATGCATGTGGTCAGCGAGGATGGACAGGTAGCCATTGGTGTTCAGGGACCCATCCAGTAGTACCAGCGGTCCCAGGTCATACCAGGAAAATATATCCCAGACATGCAAACTGCCATTGCCAGCCTGTACTTGGCCAACAAGCGTGTCCGGGTGTTAGTTCTCATGTGTCCGATGTTCTATCGCCACTGCCAGTCACTTCTGTGGAGTACAAACGTCGATTTATCTGAGAAGGCAACCTTTTCTCACTCTTCCACTGTCCAATGACAGTAATCCCATGTGAACTGCAGACCTTGTTGTCGATGGACCTAGGTTATCATGGGTGCCTTGACGGAGCGTTGACTCCAGAGACCCATGTGTGAGAGGATTGGCTGTACTGTTATTGGGGACACGTACCTGGGTGCCCCAGTGTGCATTTGCGTGGCCAATTGCTGCACTGGTGCGCATCAATTGCCCTTTACCAGTCAACGGAGGCGACGTTCTCCATAGGGGTCGATGGCTTTGGGCTCCACAGTTATGACGCCGGGAGATATTCAGTGTGCCAGCGGTCCATCCTTAGTACACCCTTACTACAGCACCTTGCAAACAGCCCGCAAATTGTGCTGTTTCTGAGATGCTTTCACCTTTGGTGTGGTAGCCAATTATCATTCCCTTTGAACATCTGTCAAATCACTGCCTCTGTCCATTGTGTTTACTTAACACACTATGGCTCATCTGTCCTGACCGGCCGCTTATATCTCCATGTGGTCGTCCTTGTCACATGCACTCTGTGACACGCCTGGGTGGGTACACTGGTTTGTGATGAATTGTCCAAGCTGGGCCCAAGTTCAGCTCCTGGATACGGCACAGGTGATGTGTTTTACTATTTTACAGCATTGACTGTCTTTCCTAAAACCACTTACCAGTGGTCCTTAATTAGGGATGGAAAACTGTTTATAGCCCTCAGAGTTCCTTAAGTGGTCATTAAGAACCTTAAAACAAGCTCGGAACAAAAGTATAAATTTTTTTCTGGTGTATTGTATGTACAGCAGGGCCGTAGCTAGATCTCCACCAGGGAAGGCTGATGATACATTGGGATGGGATGGGAAGGGAAGGGGGGGAGGTCATTGTTCAAATGGCAAAGTACATTCATTCATGAATACAAATACAAGTTTTGCTTTGTGTTTTTATTCCTTTTATGAATATTTCACGACCCAATGATTTCTCCAGCCGAAAAGTAGGGGGGGGGGGATTAGAATATGAAAAAGAGGAGAAGGATGAAGGAAACTTTGGAAGGGAAAAAAATAAATTGTATTTTCAGAATTCGTTCAATGGTGGCTAAGTGTCAGGGTCATTATCACTGGAGGAAACATAACTTCCAATAGCATGAGAAAACGATTTTTTAGTTTACTATTCTGGTTTTTTTTTTTTCATGAATACATGCAATGGCATCAAGGAGTTGATGCCAAATTTTGGCCCTTTCTTCTCCATCATTAATCATGCATTCTCCTTTGCTGGTGCTCAGAGGTAACTTCTTAACAGGATGAACAGTCAAACATCCCTACCCCTACTCAAAAACCCGTAGATTCCTGCCGATAAACACTTCTCCCACACATGCATCGAAAACCTCGTACTGAAAAACAATCTACAGTAAGAAGTTAAAAGCTTTCTCTCTCTTGTACAAAAAAAAAAAAAAAAACCACTTTAGTACTGTTCTACATCACCTAGAAGAATGTTTAGCTAAAACATTTCCATGACAACACTTCTTTGTAGGAGTATGAAATTAACCAACTGGAACTTTTTTAACAGTAGTCTAACATATGTCATAGTCAACTACCTAATGATGATGAAATGTTTTATTCATATGGCAAACTGTGCTTTTGCCCTCCCCCTTTTTTACGTTCTTTTACATTTCATGTTTCTCAAATAATAATAATAACATTAATAATAATGCTCTAAACAATGTAGGTTAGACTAAAATCATGCTGTAAGAACATTACAAGTGTAGCTTTCGCCATCTTTACATGATATTTCAGAAATGATTAAAACATTTAAATTCTAAAATTTAATGATAGTTAAAATCACGAGTTCTTTCAAAACACTTTGCGTTTCACCATCAGGTAAAATGACATACAAGCACAACAGGGAACACTGTTTTATAGACATCAGCCATGGGGTTCAAGAAATGCATGCCCACAGCTACAATCAAGATCTAATCTCATTAATCGCAAGGCGTTTTGAAGGATCTGATGATTTTAACCAAAAAAAAAAAAAAATTTTTGGAATTTAAATATTGTTTTAATCATTTCTGAAATATCGTGTAAAGACGGTTAAAGCTAAACTTTTAATAATACTTTTTCTGACCCTTAGCAGCAGCAAGTCTGGTGCCCATATGGCAGAGAATCATTGGCACAGCTGTTCCTACAGATTCATTTCCAGAAGGAATTTTTTCAGTTATCCATTGTTCATGGTGTATCAGTGCAATTTTGCTTTTTTTAAATTACATGAATATACAAAGCAAAATATTTGTGCTTATAATGAAATGCAAAAGGAATTTCCATAAACCACTGAAAATAAAATTGCAGATAATTTACGATAGCATCAACTTTCCAGGGGAACTTTGCTTGCCTTGTGGGGGAGGGGGCTGAGCTTCCTCTGGCTCCCTGCTAGCTATAGCCCTGATGTACAGTCAACTCAAATCTTTTTTATATTTACTGTTGATACTATATACTTAACGTAAAATTTATTTAAATGAAATTACTCTTTTCAGATACTATAACTATTGTTTATAGCCCTATGAGTTGCTTGTGGTGGCTAAAACCACCACAAAAGAGGAAGGTTTGATTTGACAGCTGTTACATTCTAAATTAACATGGTCATAGTCCAAATACCTAGAAAGATATCAATTGATGGTGCAAAACTAGTTTGTCTGCTAGTGGTAAAGGAAGCATATTTCCAATAAATATTGCAATGAAAAGAAATAAGAGAGTTGGGATTAATCTGATTTTCAATTTTTTTTATTGGTGCTGTTTGTTTTGTGCCACTCCAATCTGAATACCTTTGGATGAATGACAGGGAAAAAGTGATGTGGAATAATTGCATGCAGACGCTTTTGTACTGGTCATGTTGGGTTTTAAAATACTGTGCCATTCATTTTTAAAGCTTGTATAGATATTGGCTGGTTAAAAAATACCTCTCATAAATATTTTTTGCAAATTATTTAAGACACTTTTTTTCTGTGCAAGAAATGGGTTATTTATGTTAGAATAATTCTTGATGTTCACATATCACGCATAAGTTATGTAAAAATTACAAGTGGTGGGACCTTTCGGTAGTGACTTCTACCTTCATCAGCCATGGAATGAAACATGTGGTATAAGCATTAGTTGTTGCCAGATTTCAAAATAGCTTTACAAATGATAAGTATGTTAAAAGGTGCATCTGTATTGTAGGTGTTAGGAGTACAGAAGATTTCAATGCTTTTGCGGTACCAGAGGGCTTTTCGATTGCTGAACGGAGCGATACATTTAACATTTTGCCAATCGGGAATCGCGGACGTATCGCTGATAGTTAAAATTGAAAGGGCGGGGGGTAGAAGGGTTGCTTTTTCTTAGCATCAGCGATATGTTTCACCAATCACAGGTTGATGCTTCGTTAAGTAAGCTACCAATATAGTGGGTAACGCTGTGGAAGTCTTGACAGGGATAGAGTAGATACCTTGTAACTCTAGGGGTTTATTGGGATCTCTGTCATTAAGGATAAGGTTAAGAAGATGTGGAGGTGGTTTAACAGCAATCCTGTAGCCAAAAGACTTGAAAATAGAGCAAACTTTGTGAGTGAAGGCCAGGCTAAAGGGCAAAGTGCCAACAAACTGAGTGGTGGAAAGTTCAGGCAGTAAACTAGTAGATCTATTCTGTGATTCAAATTTTTTAATTAGCCTATGTGCTAAGGGAGGTGGAAAGCCATGTAATTTGCCAATGTTGATGATCTGATATTTGTTTTGAAGAGCTGAAGGGCTGTTACAAATAAGGTTAGCTCTGTGGATGTATGCCTTTAATACAGTCAATTTGTATTTTCCAAAGGTGCAGGAATGGTAAGAGATGATATTATGGGTGGCAGAAGGTTTCCTGTAAACAGAGGGACCAAGTGAGAAGTCTGGGTTGATGTTAACATCCAGAAAACTAATGTCGATCTGTTCTTGATACGAGAATTTTATATGAAGGAATTTGGAAGTTATAGAGGATATAAGTTCAAACAGAGAGTGTTTCTGAAAATATTCTAATGTTTCATGTGATACGTGTTTCACTGCCAATTATTCTCACTAGGGTTATTTATGTTAAACCAACAAAGCATTTTCAACTTTACTACCTTGGATTTTCATGAAACTTTGCAGTTTTTTTAGCAGAAACAAGGCGTGATTGTGTGTTAAGTTTTCAGCGCCATAATTTTTTAATTAACAAACTGATGAAGTAAAAAAAAATTAGAAAATCTGCCAAATTCTTACATTGGAGAAATATAAATCAAGTTAACTTTACCGCAGAGTAAGAAAATTGGTCTCTCTTAAGTGCCTTTTTTCAGGCTTCAAAATGATACTTTAGTGCACAATTTTTTTATTTTAAATTCAGTGTCATGCAATATTAAATTTGATGTTGAGTATCTCAAAAACTGGAATTTTGATTTTTTTTATTTGTGTAAATACCCTAGAATGATAATTTGCCCTAAACTGTGAGTTAGCTACTGAAAAATATTACAATTTATAGGGAATCAAAAAATTACATGATGGGGTCAACATGTGACAAATATGTTTAGGAGAAAACTATGTAATCTTAGGGAAAATGTAAAATCTGCTCAGTCAGTATCATGAAAGGAATATTTTAGCAGTTTCACTTGAAATCACAGTATGCATTGTAAAGTGTTGATTGTTAACATAATGAAGGCTTGAAACTTTGCACTGATCAGTGAATAATTTAAATCATGTTAAAAGCATTTAATTCCTAGAACCATGGTAATATTACAATGTAACTAAAGAACAATATTTGTATTATAAGTAAAGCAGGGATTAGAGTTGGCCTGAAATTCTTGATTTTTCTTTTTCGTGTCCTGAAAAATCCTTAGATTTTACCATTTTGTTCTGAAATTTTGAAGATATAATAATTCACTCTTAAAATTTGACCTGTCTTTTTTTTTTAGGCAGCTACAAATAGCAATAGTGAAAAAAAAGAACTTGCCATAGATTAGAATGTTATAACTACCACTTGCAACACTTCCCACTTCCTCTCCTCCACAAGCGATAACAATTAACAATAGTTCCTGCCAATAAAAGTGTCAGCATTTCTAATAATGGGCCAAAGTCTGGATATTAGTTTCCTCAAAACATGATGCTCCAAGCTATAATGGCAGTGTTCCTCTAAATAGCAACCTAAAATTTGTTTATGTGTAATTCGATAAGTTTTCATTGGATTTGAGTAAAAATTGAAGGTTAGCCTTATATAATCTAGTTACAGAATCTATAAAACTCAGAAGATGCAAATATCTGTAAATATTGGTTCGAGATTCCAGATATTAAAGATTCAGCTGGTGGGTCCTTATTACATCATCATATACATATCACTAAGCTGTTCTCTGGGATTCAGAGGTTAGCTCCACAAAGAAAAACAGATAATTTTTAACTGATTGCTGTTGCTGTATCAAACTTCTCCAAGCAGGTCTAACACTATTGCCTGCTAGCATACAGCTGGAAAGGAGCTTTTCATAAAACAATTGCATTGTTACAAAGGAAAGAATTTCTTTTGTATTCATGCATCCACTCCGTATGTCTGTAACGATGCAATCGACTGCATAAAAACTCCATTAATTCCATTCCAATTCCTAAACAGCTCTTGAATTATGTGAAGCAGTCCCATGCTATATATATATATATATATGCTTCATACTTAGAACAGCTAAAGGATAAAGAAAAGCGAGAAAAAGAAATGGAAGGCAGATAAAATAGCTGATTTATGGAATGCAGAAAGGTTCTTAGTGATCTAGCAAAATGCGTATATCACGTTACCGGAATTGCCTTTTTTTACTGTGATTATAACTAAGAATATTTCTATAGATACTAGAGAAACAACCTGGCATACAGTACATTTTAACATAATGCTTTATATGATATCCGAATAAGTTACAAGTGCAAAGCCTGTTAGTGTATATCCATAAAAATCATTGTATACAATTGTGGCAATGGAAAAAGTGGTGAAATGTAATTACATTAGCACATACTACTTCTCAGTACCACCTCATACAATCTATAACTTTTGTGTTTGTAAAAAGAACACATATTTTAGGGGAGGAGAAATAACACAAATGAATAGCAGTGTTGGATTTCACATAAAATATATGTGTTTCTGTAAATATACTTAAGAGGAAACCAGACTTTGGGAGAAGATCAGTTCTCTATTAAAAAAGTGATTTGCTCTTAAACCTGCAAATGCAAATTGTGATTTTTATTTTTTATTTTCTAAGCATGTTTGTCCTAAATTTTATTTTTAAAAAGTGTCAAATTTAATTTTGCTATCCATAATTTCAAATATCTTAAGTCATTGTTCAGAGTGGCATATACAGCTTATTTGTTTGTCTTTTTTAATTTCAGGATGCTGTGGAATTCATAGAAAAACTGTAGTGTGGAAGAGTATGTTTTACCCTATGCGATAGTACAAATAGAGTGGAAACAAACAACAGATGCTGCTGTTCTGTTCCAGGGGAATTTTATCGCTATTGCCCAGACGCTGTCGCTGTTAACTGTGCTGCTAACATTTTACTACACATTTGAACTGAACTACCTAAAAAAAAAAAAAATATATATATATATATATAGGTCAAAAATCAAAAAGGCTATCAGCTCATTATCATAAAACTGACAGAACAAAAAGAAACCCCATATGTTGTTTGGGAAACTAAATAAAGTCCTTATTAAAAATAATGTCAATAAATTATTTTGCTGTATAGTGGACTGTTTGTGTTACATTTATATGAACATTTATTTTTCATTCCTATTAAAGCAATATGTTATTACTTTATGGTGAAAATTCCATTGGTAAACAAACATCCAAAACATATTTCATCACTCAGCACTATTAATTTCAAAGAATAAATTTAGCTTGAGCAATTAACTGTCTTAGATGAACGTTACCCATCCTTAAGAGAAGTTTCAAAATTATCATCAGTTTCCAGAAGCAAATATCTGAAATAAATTTCTAATCCACAATGCACACTTGGAATTCAGAGTTTGCTGACATGGTACACCTGTATTTCACAGCAATCCATTTTGTCAATGAGTTGCCCAGAATGTGTTCAAAATACGTTTTGAATGTCCCCAATATGTTGGTAATGGGCTCCTAACATATTTTGCATGTATTCCCATTCAATTATGAATGTGCTCCTGATATGTTCTCAATGTGTTCTAAAATTTACACCCGATGTGTTCTAAATTCGAACACATTAAGAACACATCAAATGTGTTCTTAATCTAGCACAGAATGTGTTCTGCATTTTACTGCTATTGTGTTCTGATTGAAACACAATGGGAACACATTTCAGAAGGCATTTAAAAATGTGTTCTAATAGTAACACATTGGGAACGCATTTCATTAATGTGTTCTCAGCAAGAGCACATTGAGAACACATTAATGTGTTCCTAAACTGGAACAAAATGTGTTCTAAAACTTACTCCCAATGTGTTCTAAATAAGAACATATTGGGAACACATCTCAAAATATGTTCTTAAAATGTGTTCCAAATATGTTCTAAATAAGAACACATTAAAGTGTTCTGAATCTGGCACACATTGCGTTCTAAAATAAGGTCCTAATGTGTTCTTAATGTGTTCCAAGGATTTGCAGTGTACTTAAGCACTAAATATTTACATAACATGTCAAGTTATTAATAAATATTTCTTTCTCTTTCACTTGATTGATAGGCCCTAGACCTAGTTCAGTTCTACTTTAATACCCCCCCCCCCGCCCCTCCTTCAGGGTTTAGCTTGTTGAAATTATATCGAAGTGTGGTAGCGGACAAAATAATATGATCCAAACATCATGATTCAAACGAATTCTTAATTTATGAAAATTTCCCCCAATTACAGATGTGTACAAAAAAACATCTGAAATGCTTTCGAAAGATTTGAGGATGGACTGGGGGTGACTATACCTTTTGCGGACTCCCCCTAAATAAAGGGAAAGGAATAAAAAAAAATCACAAGGACGTTTATTATTGTTTTCGCTGCGCTACCTGAATTTTTTTTTTTGTAGAATATCAATTCTTCAAGCATCCTGAATAATTCTGGGCCCCTTCAGAATACGAGGCTGGGGGCTTCACCCCCTCCCCATTGCCCCCTTCGTAAATGGGCTCTGATGTACACCAATGAGCCATTACATTATGACCACCTACCTAATAAGCTGTAGGACCTCCTTTAGGCCGCAAAACAGCGGCCACTCGGCGAGGCATCGATTCAATGAGGTGTCAATGGGTATCTGGTACCACAATATCAACAGCAGATCATTCAGCTCCCGTACATTTCGGGGTGCTGATGATTTAGCGCGAACCCGCTTTTTCAAGTCGAACCACAAATGTTCGATTAGGTTCATGTCAGGAGAATTTGGAGACCAGGGCATTAACAGAAAGTCACCACAGCATGTTCCTCTCCTCGAACCCCTCCTTGACGATTCTGACAGTGTGACATGGCGCATTGTGTTGGTATTGGCCATACCAGCAGGGAACACAGTTGCCATGAATAGATGAACTTGGGCCGCACCGATGTTCAGATAACTGACAGCTGTCAGGGATTGTGCTATTGGGATAATGGTGCCTAAAGTGTACCAAGAAAACATCCGCCCCGACGGCTTGTTTCCTCACAACAGTGCTGCAGGTGCCATAGCCTCCGTTGGCAATCGGCGTATCCGCGCTCGGCCGTCTACGTGATGCACCAAGACTCTTGATTCGTCATACCAGGCCACTTTCTTCCAATCATCCACGGTCCAATCTCGATGATCTTTGGCCCATTTCATGCGTTGTTGGTGATGACTTGCAGTGAGCATGGGGCCCGTCTGGGTCTTCGGCTACGCAGGCTCATGAGCAAAAGGCTGCGATGAACTGTGTATTGTGACACATTGCCCTGATCACCACTGTTGTAGCTGCGGGGGGATTTGTCGCAATGTGGACTTGCGGTCTCTTTGAACAATGTGCGACAGTCTTATTCCTTTCTGGCATCAATGAGCTGCGGACTGCACACGGCTGGACGACGTTTCATCGTTTGGCCATATGTGCACCACTTTTGATACGTACTCACTACAGCGGCACGTGAACAACCCACAAGCCCCGCCGTTCCGAGATCGTAGCTCCGAGGTGCCGAGCCATCACAATTTGTCCTTTATGAAACTCCGATAAATCGGCAGCTTTTCCCATTCTGACTCCGAACACTCTACTAGCCGAAAGCCGGTCCTCGAGTTGTGTGTATTGCTCCGTGTACTTCACCTGTGCCACCGTTCGGTCTCCAGGCGCGCTCATTTATCTAGGCTAGGGGTGGTCCTAATTTAATGGCTCATCGGTGTATATTAACAACAAAATGTGGAAGAAATAACAGTTCGATTAGTGGGATTTCTATACCGATGCGGATAAGGTGTCATGTATTACAAATGTTTGCTCATAATTAGGCATCCTTCAGAATACAATGAACTTTTTAAAAGGTGTTCTTCGCGGGAACGAAGAAGCACATACGAGCTGTGTCGTACTGGTTTTTTTGTTGTTTTTTTTTTGTTTTTTTGTTGTTGTTTATCAGACAGTCAAGAGAAAAATTTTGTACAATGTGCAAAACTTGTGACATTATTTTAGGTGTATTTTTCATATTCGAGAGTAAACAATTTAAGTAGTTCTACGTGTTTTGTGCCACAATTCTTAATTGTTACTTATTTACTTGCTTACTTACGTTCTGTATTCTCATATAAACAGAAAAAAGTCATTAGACACTATCACACGGCAGTTACGTTTGTGTGTGTGTTATCGTGAGTCATTTCAAAGAGACTGGCCTTGGTTCTCTAAAAGAATGAAATTTGCATGATATAATTAAGTCTGACGTAAGTGTTTTGGAGCACTTTGCATCGGCATGAAACCAGGGCAATCATTTTAATTACCATGAGCGCATTTGTGTTTCACGCAATAAAGTGTAATAATTTTGGTTTTACGAAAAATACTTGTAGGTTCCAAAACATTTTATTTATTGAAACGCCCATTAAGCCTAGTAAATAATGTGGATGTAAAAAATTTCAGTAATTGAAAGCTAATAGATATTCGCAAAAGGGCCTCGAAATTTTTTTTTGCAGGGGAGCCCCGAGTGTTTCTGGTGCGGCACTGACCCACAGCGTTTGGTCAAAACGCTCTGAGGAAGCAAGGATGCTTCGACTAGCGAAAATCTGAGGATGTTCAGATTCCAAAGCTATGTTTGCTTATTTTATTCTCCATTGCTTGGGACTTAACTGTCCTGGGTGGTGTAATGGTTAGCATACTCTAGCGGAAATCGGGAGATGCAGGTTCGATTCGCGCTACAGGGCGGTGAAATTTTCAAGTTTTCTTATTGGATGACCAACAAGTCGTACAAGCAAATTGAGAATTTATATTCTGTTTGCTTCGAGTATTCTACTAGTGAATACTTTTTACACGCCAGAAAGTAAAAACAATAAAATAAAATAAAATAAAATACAAAATATGAAAAACGAGGGTCCAAAAGAAAACTGAACTCCCTTGAAATGTTAAAAAAAAAAATATCGCATTCTCTGAATTTATTTAATTGTGGTTCAGTTGCAGGTTCCATTGTTGGATAAACTACACTGCTCAGGGCAGGGATGCTTTAAGAATCTCTGAGGCCCCGGCGCGTCGTAGAAGGAGGCTCTCCCCTGCCGTCCCGCGCTCCTGCACTTATATACAGGGTGTTTCAAAACTAATGGAACAAACTTTAAGGGGTGATAGAACACACCGAAACAAGCACTTTTTGTCGTAGAATGCATGGTCGCAAAGTTACGGGGTTAGGCGCTGGAGGGCGCTTTCCGTTTCCCCCACACACGCCGTCTTTCGCAACGCAAAGACAGGAATGGCACAGCAAATCAAAACAAAGCTTTATTGCAGACAAAATAAGAAACAAAACGTGACATCACAAAATTACATCAAATTTGCAAACATTAATAAGTAAACACTGAAATTAATTACATTTACAAAAGCTGTTCAAAAGGGCGACAGCCACACCTGATACACGCTTCGCATTGTCGACGTAAAGATGCCCGTATGTTGTGGAAAATACCAGGCATTTCCCGGACAGCTGCAGCAGCGACTGAAAGTCTGGCGACTAGTTCCTCATTTGAATCAATGGGAGTGTCGTATATTACGGACTTAATATGTCCCCATAAAAATAAATTCAGAGGGGGCAGATCTGGTGATCGTGTGGGCCAAGCGACGGGTCCACCTCGGCCAATCCATTGGCCTGGAAATTATGGCGTTCAAGTAATCACGCACCTGAGTGCTGAAATGAGCTGGTGCTCCATCATGCTGGAACCACATTTTACGGCGGACGGCTGCTGGTACATGCTGGATCAATTCAGGCAAGACTTGTTGAAGGGAAAAAAGGTACAGCGTCCCATCCAGACGTTCCGGACTTCCGTAAAAGATATGCTTCTTTGCGTTGCGAAAGACGGCGTGTGTGGGGTAACGGAAAGCGCCTTTCAGTGCCTAACCGCACTGAAGGGCGCTTTCCGTTACCCCACACACGCCGAAAATACGATAAAAATGTCCTACAGTGTGCTTTAGCAATAGATTTCCATATGTAATTGATATTCTGTATATTAGATGTAGAAATAAGTTTAAACGCGGTTTTTTTTTTTGCAACGTATACCGCTAATTTACATATCCGGTATTCCTCCGCGTTGTTGTCATGTGACCGTAACTGGTCCAGAGTATAAAATGTGACACAGAAGTTTACCCAACACACCAACAGTCAAACGCACTTGCACATCGGTAGGTGAAAGAAAGATGGAAAGCGATACTGCGTTTATTCGACACTGCATTCGCAGTGCCGGATCTAGAAAATTTTTGAAGGGGGGCAAAAGGAAGAAATGCCGCCCCCCATATATATATATATATATATATATAAGATGCACCTCAACACTAAACTGGAACGTGGCAAAGATCATAAGACAAACAAAATGTATTGACATCATCATTATCATCATCATTGTCAACCATTATCAATCCACTGCTGGACGAAGGTCTCCCCAAGTTTTCTCCACAACGGTCTGTCTTGTGCCAGTCTCCTCCATGTCACTCCCGCATACTTTCGAATTTCATCCACCCATCTTCCATGTGGTCTTCTTCTGGGTCTTTTCCTGTCCCTTGGAATCCAATCTAAAATTTCGGCTGTCCATCGATGGTCTGTTCTTCTGGCAGTATGTCCAGCCCATTGCCATTTCAGGGATTTAACTCTGATCATGATGTCTTCCACTCTTGTCATTTTTCGGATCCACGTGTTCCTCTTCTTATCTCTCCTGGTTACACCAAGCATGCACCTCTCCATGCTTCTTTGAGTTGTCTGCAGCCTTTGTATGTCTCTTTTAGCTAAGGTCCACGTCTCTGCACCATACGTAAGCACTGGAAGGATGCATTGATCAAACACTTTTCTTTTAAGACATAATGGCATATTGCTCTTGAAAATTATGCTGTTTCTTCCAAAAGCTCTCCAGGCAAGTTTTGTACGCCGATTAATTTCTTCATCAATGTGACCCTCACTTGATATCTGCTGTCCAAGATAAACGTACGTGTCTGTTATCTCCAGCTTTTCTCCATCAATCGATAAATCTTCATTTCTTGTAAAAGCATTGTACATCACTTTTGTCTTCTGAAAGTTCATTTTTAATCCCACTTCTTTACTCTTGTCAGCAAGTTCCTGGATCATACTCTGTAGCTCTGATGGGGTAGTTGCAAAAATGACTATGTCATCAGCAAAACGAAGGTGGGTTAGATAATCTCCATTAATCTTTATCCCTTTGTTTTCCCAGTTTAGTGATTGAAAGACATTTTCCAATGTGGCATTAAAGAGCTTCGGAGATATGGTGTCACCTTGTCTCACTCCTTTTCCAATTTTTATGTGTGTTGTATTTTCAAACAGCCGAATCTTTGCACTTGCATTTTCATAGATGTTATTAATAATATTAATGTATGCATCTTCAATACCGCAGGATTTCAGAGCCATTGCAACTGCTGATGGTTTCACCGAATCAAAGGCTTTTTCATAATCGATAAAAGCCATGCACAATGGAAGCTCATATTCCCTCGCTCTTTCAATTAGTTCTCTCAGTACGTGGATATGATCTATTGTGCTGTAGCCACTCCTGAATCCAGCTTGTTCTCTCGGTTGAGCCATGTCCAGTGTCACCTTCAAGCGGTGTGAAAGAACTTTAGTGAAGATTTTATAAACCACTGATAGGAGGCATAACCAACCTTAAAAAACACCATAATGCTTTCAAGTTGGAACTGAAGAACAGATTCTCTGCTTTAGAAGGCCTAACATCGGAAGAAGTGGATATTTCGGAAGTTAACAGAAAAGTAACCAAAGCTCTTATGGAAACAGCAACAAAATTAGCTGGGTCTAAGAACAAGTTGCATGTGAACAAATTTTCAGGAAAAACCAAAATGTTGATGCAAAAAAGAAGAGTGATGAGGACAACTAAAGAAGATGTGACTTCCAAAGTGGAATATATAGAGCTATGCAAGACAGTACGAAACAGTATCACTGAAGACGTAAGGAAATTCAACTGTGAACTAGTAAGGAAAGCAATTGAAAACAACCAAAGCCTAAAGATAGCAGAGGGACATCTCAGTAAGGGAAGAAAACAGATTATGGCTCTGAGAAAAGAAGATGGTTCTATAACAAGAAATAGAGGCGAAATTTTGACAAGAGTGAAAGATTTCTACTCCAAATTATATGAAAGGGATGATACATGTACTCCAGAGATCATGAAAGGTACCAGTACCAGAGTTCTTCCAGTCCTCCCAGCAGAAGTTGCTCATGCAATCAAGAACATGAAGCGGGGAAAGCTCCAGGAGAAGATGGAATTACTGTAGACATCATACAAGAAGCAAGTGGAGAAATTGAAACAGTACTCGCCCAAATTTTCACTCGATGCCTTAATGAAGGAAAGATTCCTGAGGATTGGAACAATGCTACAATGATCCTGCTACATAAAAAAGGTGACATTGAGGATCTCAGGAACTACAGACCTATCAGCCTCCTATCAGTGGTTTATAAAATCTTCACCAAAGTTCTTTCACACCGCTTGAAGGTAACACTGGACATGGCTCAACCGAGAGAACAAGCTGGATTCAGGAGTGGCTACAGCACAATAGATCATATCCACGTACTGAGAGAACTAATTGAAAGAGCGAGGGAATATGAACTTCCATTGTGCATGGCTTTTATCGATTATGAAAAAGCCTTTGATTCGGTGAAACCATCAGCAGTTACAACGGCTCTGAAATCCTGCGGTATTGAAGATGCATACATTAATATTATTAATAACATCTATGAAAATGCAAGTGCAAAGATTCGGCTGTTTGAAAATACAACACACATAAAAATTGGAAAGGGAGTGAGACAAGGTGACACCATATCTCCGAAGCTCTTTAATGCCACATTGGAAAATGTCTTTCAATCACTGAACTGAGAAAACAAAGGGATAAAGATTAATGGAGATTATCTAACCCACCTTCGTTTTGCTGATGACGTAGTCATTTTTGCAACTACCCCATCAGAGATGCAGAGTATGATCCAGGAACTTGCTGACAAGAGTAAAGAAGTGGGATTCAAAATGAACTTTCAGAAGACAAAAGTGATGTTCAATGCTTTTACAAGAAATGAAGATTTATCGATTGATGGAGAAAAACTGGAGATAACAGATACGTATGTTTATCTTGGACAGCAGATATCAAGTGAGGGTCACATTGATGAAGAAATTAATCGGAGTACAAAACTTGCCTGGAGAGCTTTTGGAAGAAACAGCATAATTTTCAAGAGCAATATGCCATTATGTCTTAAAAGAAAAGTGTTTGATCAATGCATCCTTCCAGTGCTTACGTATGGTGCAGAGACGTGGACCTTAACTAAAAGAGACATACAAAGGCTGCAGACAACTCAAAAAAGCATGGAGAGGTGCATGCTTCTTATAACCTGGAGAGATAAGAAGAGGAACTCGTGGATCCGAAAAATGACGAGAGTGGAAGACATCATGATCAGAGTTAAATCCCTGAAATGGCAATGGGCTGGACATACTGCCAGAAGGACAGACCATAGATGGACAGCCGAAATTTTAGATTGGATTCCAAGGGACAGGAAAAGACCCAGAAAAAGACCACATGGGAGATGGGTGGATGAAATTCGAAAATATGCGGGAGTGACATGGAGGAGACTGGCACAAGACAGACCGTTGTGGAGGAAACTTGGGGAGACCTTCGTCCAGCAGTGGATTGATAATGGTTGACAATGATGATGATGATGATATATATATATATATATATATATATATATATATATATATATATATATATATATATTTATTAACCAGAAATAGCACATTAAAACTATATGCACATACATTTTTGACGAAAATTAGCACAATAATATAAACATACATACGTATGTGCATATAAATTTTTATTAGCAAAAATTAATTAAATGACGATGTGCCATATATGTTTTCAGTAAAAAAAATAGCATAATAACCGTAATGTTTGGAATGTTTTCAGGAGCAGAAGTAGTTAATTATTATCCTGACATAAAAATTTCGCTTTCATAAAAACCTTTTTTGACATTTATTTTAAACTTATTAAAATTATAAACATTGAAAGTCAAAAAAGTAACGACATTTGGTGGTTATATGGTGGTCGGTAAATAAGGCAAATAGAAATGTGCTTACCATTAAAAATAAATAATCCGAATACATCAACAGAAATAATTGTTAAAAAAACACATCAGCAGGAAAATATTAAATTTGGTCTGCAAACGCGGATTTTGGTGGTAAGATATATATGTACATTTCGGTGATAAATATAAATTCACTTATCACTAAAAATAAATAATCCGAATATATAGGCACTAGGCAGAAAGAAAAGTTTAAGAAAACAACCATGACGTTTCTGTAGGAGAACTTGAAACATATTTTACAATGGACTAGCGAGGTGAAACTTGATAGATTTCAAAATTTAACTTTCCTATTGCTAGGCGTGATAGGCGATCTTGGTGCATTGTTGATCTGAGATATGATTTTATAAGCTTCATTTTGCTAAACGTCCTTTCACATGTCGCTGACGTTGTTAGCAGAGTAGCATATATTCTTAATGAAAAAAGTTAGGGAATGCATTTTGTAACCCATTCGTATGAATCACAGATAGTAAATCAGTGCAACTCAACTGATCAAGATTTTTACAAGAATACTGTGCTTGATCTTTAAGTGATTCAAGTTCCAAAGAAAATTCCAGCCCATTTAAATCTTTGGAATAGTTTGTTGCCAGATGTATATTGCGATCATTTTTAAGTCTCCACTGTTCATTTTCATTATTTTCTCCCCGCAAAGAAAAGAGAAACCTGTGTTTTGGGTTTTGGTGCTTTCAGTTCTAGCTTTCACTTCGATTAGTATTCGGTCGAAAATAATATTTATGTCTTGCTTGAACAGTTCTGACGAAAACAAGCAGGATTCATCATTTCCAATTTCGCCGGCCGTCTTCTTCCTCTTAGATTTCCCTTTTTTTTTCTTGTAACGCTGCCTCAACAGATATTATACAGCTGCAATATTTGTTGCTTCGTCAAGCCAACCTTCAAAGCTACAATTTCGTATTCTGTGCAAAGTAGCGATCAAACCTTCCATTAAACAGATTGATCTGCTCAATATTAATACGATATTCATATTAATATTAATACGATATTCATATTAATATTAATACGATATTCATATTAACATTAATACGATATTCAATATTAATACGATATAAAGTAGCGATCAAACCTTCCATTAAACAGATTGATCTGCTCAATATAAATACGATATTCATACGATTAACTTCTCTCAGTATAGAATTCCATGTAACAAGATTCAGGATGAACTTAAAATCTGTTATAGCGTGAAAAAGACTCCCTACATCAGACTTAACTTCCGGAGGGAAATTTCCGCTTTTTATTTCTTTAAGTCCTTGAGCCACTTTAGTCCAATTCCTTTACAGAGCATGCACAGATTCCCGTTTGGCAGACCATCTTGTATGGCTGGTTCCCTTTAAGTTACTTCCGGTGTAATTCTTCATAATTTCCCATCGTGCAGTCGATGATGCAAAAAGCAGAATATATACCCTTTGCACAATACCGAAAAGGTACGACGCTTTTCGGCAGCTAGAAGCAGCATGCGCACCCACCAGATTGGGTGAGTGCGCTATGCACGGCACGAACACCACAAACATGTTTTTTTCTTGTATCCTTGCCTGGACTCCTTTGTAAATACCAGCCATGTTTAATCCTTTGTCATAAGATTCTTCTCGACAATCGGCTATCTTAAGGCGATCTCTCTCTCTAATTTACTTAGAATTGTATGAGATATATATTCTCCAGTTTTACCGTGTAAGTCTATGAAGTCAATAAAACTTTCTTTTATTTCGCATTTTCCACTTCACGTGTGGCATCAAACATAATAGTGAAGTATTTCGCAGATAATATCTCTTTTATTATTACTTCACATACTTTTTCGGTCATGAGTTCTATGATTTCAGTTTGAATGGTACTGGACAAGTAACTCACTTGCCCCTTTTTCAAATTTTCCAGTGTATTTTGTAACGTAGAGTTGTGCTTTGATAAAAGTAATATCAGGTTTACGAAACTCCCTTGTGTTTTTGAAGGACAAGCTGTAGTTAACGTGCGCCCTTCTCGTTCCCCGAAGGTAACAACTCGTTTCTTGAAGTCCTGAAGTCCCTGCTGTTTAATTCTATAATCCCAGAGCCAATTGTTATCGACCTTGGTAGTTTTTTTACGAGAATTTAGATGTAGAAGCTAATTTTTTCATGATGATGATAATGAATTTCGGCTTTTTTTTTATTCTACTCGGCGATTTAACATTGCTAAAACGTTTCCTGGTTAAAGATATGATCGACTCGAATTGCCGTGCCGCCCCCTCCAGACTGCTGTCCGGGGCAGCTGCCCACCTTCGCTCCCCCCTAGATCCGGCCCTGTGCATTCGTTACGAATTTCACCAAGGAAAAAGGGCTGCAAAAGCGTGTGCGTCGGTATGTTCTGTTCTGGGGGAGAATACTGTATCGAAAAGCACGTATGAGTTTTGGTTCAGATGTTTTAAAGCAGGTGATTTTGATGTTAGCGATCGAGAACGTAGCGGCACCCCGCAAAAGGTTGCACATGAGGAATTGCAAGCATTGCTGGATGAAGATTCGTCTGAAACGCAAAAAGAACCAGCTGAACAACTGGGGGTACTCAACAAATCATTTCCAATCGTTTACGCGCAATAGGAAAGATTCAGAAGGAAGGAAAATGGGTGCTGCATGACCTGAGCCAGAGGAACAAGGATGAACGTGCCGTGAAGTGGTTGAATCTGTTGAATGAACAACACAGAAAGTATTTCCTGTGGAAAATCGTTATGTGTGATGAAAAGTGGATATGGTACGACAATCCCAAACGCAAAAAAAAAAAAAAAAAAAAAACCACTGGATAGACCCCAGTGAAGCATGCAACGACTTCGACACTGAAACGCAATATTCACTCCAAGAAAGTTCTGCTCTGCATCTAGTGGATATGAAGGGTGTGCTCTATTATGAACTATTGGAACAGGGTCAAACTCCTACTGCTGATCACTATAAGCAACAATTGCGGCGATTGAACCAGGAAATCTGTCAAAAACGTCCATTTACAGGCAAAGGATTGTGTCCCGTGAAATTACTGCATGACAACGCTAGGCCGCATGTCGCGAAATCGGTCAAGGAAACATTATTGAAGCTTGGCTGGGAAGTTTTGGAGCACCCGGCGTTTAGTCCCAACATAGCCCCTTCAGACTATCATTTGTTCCGATCGACGCAACATGGTTTGTCTGTTGTACGGTTCCGGACATGTGACGATGTGCAAAAATGGGTTGACGACTTCATGGCTGGAATCAGTCAGCTGCCCGACCGATGGCGGAAGGTGATCGATAATGACGGCGCATATTTTGATTTTTAAAGGTATTGTTGTTTTCTCTCAAATTACATGTTGCTTTGTCTTAACACGCTTTAAAACGTATTTGTACATCTAAGTACCATAACGTTTATGTAAAAAGTTCGTCATATAACTGAGGCGGAAGAGAGGAAATAATTACGCGACATTAATCCCGAACTTTGAAACAGTGGAGGTTAAGTAGAAGCACGTAGCTGATCAAAGTCGAGTGAAATTCAAGGTATTGGTGCATTTTTCTGATTTTCAGTAGATCCACAATAAAATATTCAAAATAAGTACATATTTATTACAAATAAATCAAAGAAATAAATGAATTTCTAAAAATATATTGAAAAAAAAAATTGCTCTCGCAACAAAAGCATGTGAATGTCTTCAAGATACGGCAGATACAGTGGTATGATTAGTCTAGAGACAGACTAAAACCACAAGGTTTTGAGGGAGGAGAATAATGTAAGGTAAGAATGGCTTTAAACTTACCATTTTAGCTCATTTTATTTGTTTGTTTGTTTCCTTTATTGGGGTTAATGACCCAAGAGCCAGGATTGGCCAAAGAGTGTCAACTGCCAAGTACAGTCCAAAAACAGTTACATGGTCAGCTAGGGCCGTGGGGACGCCATCCGTCAGCTGGAGCACAATCTGACACCATGCTGGTTTGCTCATTTTCCACAATCGCTCACGGGGCAATAAGCTTGGTTGCGTTGCACCTATTTTTTTTTTTTTTTTTTTTTTTACGGGAGTGAGATCCCCAGTAAGCCTACAAAAATAACCAAGCACTGTGTTTAAATTTGCTTTAAACTACAAGTATTTTTATTTCCTTTCCATATTTCCCTTCTCTCCTTCTCTTTTAGGTTCGGCAAATCTTAAAAAGGAAATAGAAAATACGCTCTCTGCAGTGTGAGTCGGGGTGGGAAAATGGCGTAACGCAGATATCTTGGGCGACTCAGTTAAAACGGTGTTTGATGGAGGTCCCCCAGACTGAGCCTGAGGTCCCCGGTGAACGCCGGTACGCCCATGCGATAAAACATATCTGGATTAGGGGAGCATGTGACTTTGGCGATATTATGCAAGCCAATCGTATGATACGCAAGCCAAACGTAGAAAACGCAAGTCGTGTGTGACAAAGAAAGCCGAATCATACATATCCTTACGCAAATTAGCACCTGTAAAATCAGAATACATATTAAATCACAGATTGAGATAAAAACGAAGGTTTTCCAGGGCTCCCTTACTCTTCCGCATTTATCGTGACATTTCGCTTCTTGAAGTCTTCGGTTCGAACGATGTCTCAGCTGCGTGATGTACCGGAACCAACGGCTTGGAGATATATTGGCAGGCTGGAAGAAGGTGAGGCACAGCGGACAGTAGAAGAAGCCATTGAAGCATGGTCGCCTCAATCAAATTTTACGGTTGATAAATTAATATCAGTGATGTGGGAGAAGTTAGGAAAACGTTTTACAGTGAGAAATCGTAATGCTATACGTGGCAAGTTTATTTTTTTAGTAAAAATAATTCATTATATAATTCAATAGAAAACGACTTGAAGTCAGAGAATAATTTTTGTTGCTCTGTTCAGTAACGGATACCGCGGGCAAAGGACTAACAACTTTTTTTTTTTTTTTTTTAATCTTGAAATTTCAGCATTTATGCTATGACAATGGAGCCACTATGAAGGATAAAACACAATGGACTTCAACAAACATAATTTTTCAACCTAAAACCCTTATGCATTTTATGTATACTTTGAGCGGCTCATACTTTAAATATTGTCGTAAAAAATGACGAAATAATTTCTCTACAAATTGTGAGCATTTTCAGCAGTGTTCAAGAAATATATGCTTTTTTACGCTTTCCAACCGTAGGTTGAAGAAGAGTATATGCTCCAGCTTTTTCCGTTCGTCCGTCTGTCCATCTGTCCGCACCATAACTCGCGTAAAAACGGTTTGATTTCGATGAAATTTTAGTATGTGATAGGGAACCACCTGGGGACGAACCCTATTGAAAATGGGACAAATGGGGTCAAATGTCATGACGTAGGAGCGGGATCCATTCCATTGCCCTTATGCGTCATAACTTGCGTAAATATGGTTCGATTTTATTGAAATTTTAGTATGTGGTAGGGAACCGCCTGGGGACGAACCCTATTGAAAATTGGTGAAGTGTCAAAGGTCAGGACATAGGAGTGGGATGCATTCCTATACCCTTAGGCATCATAACGTGCGTAAAAATGGTTCGATTTCGATGAAATTTCGGTATGTGGTAGGGGACCACCTGGAGACGAACCCTATTGAAAATGGGCAAAATGGGGTCAAAGGTCAGGGCATAGGATTGGGATCCATTCCATCGCCCTTATCCCATACTATTGAGGTGGACGTCAAGTAATTTTGCTTCCTATACTTCCAATGGAAAAACTTTTGTACACATTTCCTTCACAATTAGTGTGCTCCCAAGGATGAAAATTTTAACATCGATTAAAATAACTTCATATTATAACTTGGAATACTTAATATTTTCTAAAACATAACCATAATTATACACTGCTGGACAATTGCTAAGGACGGATCATAAACGGCTATATAGCGCATAAAAAAGTAAGTGTGGTTGGATGCCAAGTGAAGTAAAATAATGTCAGAATGCCAGGACATTACAAGAAAGACAATTTATTGTGCTCTGAAATCCAGAAGGCTTTGGAACGTGTTCAAGGGACAAACAGGCCATTTTGTGCAGAATACGTAAACGTGAAAAAAATGCAATTACCGTGTGCAGGCGTTCCGGCGTAAGATGTCAATACGGGATATGGCCACCATGGAGGGCGATGCAAGATTCCACACGTCGTGTCATGCTTTGCACAACATTATCGAGCAGCTGTTGGGGTAATTTATCCCATTCCTCTGTCAGTGCACGGATGAGGGTGTCCTTGTTTATTGGAGGGCATTGGCGACCAGCAAGACTCCTCCCCAAAGCATCCCACACATTTTCAATGGGATTCAGATCTGGAGAACGTGCTGGCCATGCGAGGCGTTGAATATCCTCGCTCTCAAGACACTCCTGGACAGCGACTGTTCGATGACATGTTGCGTTGTCGTCCATGAAAATGAATCTATCACCGACAGCACCACGGAACATGCGAACATGAGGTAGCAGAACATCATTAATGTATCGTTGGCCAGTCATAGTCCTAGTTGGAAGCACATAGAGGGACGTACGGTCATTGATCATGATGCCAGCCCATACCATGACACTACATGTCGGATATCGGTCCCTTTCCTGTATGTTTGCTGGACAATATGCAGTACCACTATCACGCCAGATCAGTTGTAGTCGACAATCAGACGATAGACTGTATCTACTCTCATCTGAGAAGAGGACAGCAGACCAGTCGTTATCAGTCCAATTGCGATGTTGATGGCACCATTGCAAACGGGCGGTACGGTGACGTCTGGACAATGGGATGCACACAACAAGACGGCGGGCGTATAGTTCTCCTTCATGCAAACGTCTGGCGATAGTTTTTCGGGAGATTTGCTTGCCTGTAGCAGCCATAAACTGATTTGCTACCTCACTAGCTGTGCTGCGCCGGTGTCTTTTTGTTGATAGCACTATGTACCGATCTTCTGCAGGTGTCGTACTGCGAACACGACCTCCCCCGTGATGTTTCCTACACTCTCCATTTGTTTGAAATGATTTCCAAAGCCTTGAACCAACACTGTGGCTGACGTCGAACTCCCTGGCAACATCTGTTATTTTTCGCCCTTCTTCAATCTTGCCAATTATACGGCCACGCGTAAAATCATCTAGGTGATGTCGGGAAGACATACTGAAAATTGCAAGTTCGTCAATTGATTCTTTCCCTTTCAACTTTGCGTTTGAACAACAACGGTCGATACACGTCAAATCCTTTATATCTCTTATCAGCGCTATGACGTCACGAACAAGTTCGGCAATCCAAAATTTGCATACGCACAACACGTCTTACTGTATCCCGCACTTATGCTAATTTCCACATTTTCCTGTCTTCCATTTTATGGTTGCTATCGTTGCTGTTGTCATCCGTCCTTAGCAATTGTCCGGCAGTGTATTAAACTTTTCCTTTGGTGGTGTTGAAACCAGAAAAAAGATGGCGCGACCTATACTTTGATGACGTCAATAAACAAACAAATGTTGGATTGCATAATTATGGTTATGTTTTAGAAAATATTAAGTATTCCATGTTATAAAATGAAGCTATTTTAATCGATGTTCAAATGTTCATCCTTGGGAACGCATTAATTGTGAAAAAAATGTAAACAGAAGTTTTTCCATTGGAAGTACAGGAAGCAAAATTACTTGACGTCCACCTTAAAGGAGCAATTCTTGTATCTATGTAAATTTTATTTTGAAAACGGCTCTAAGGATTTTGATGAAAGTCGTTAACCTACCGTTTTCTGGTACTAGAAATCGATTTAGCTTGATCTCGACTTTGGGAAAATTCGTTCAGTGGATTAAATAACCACCTCGAGTTACCATGTTTTTAGTGTCATGGCGTCGTCCTATTAATATTTCCCATGCTTAGAAATCTTATGATGTCACACTCTCGCGACTGAGATGTTGGCGCGCGGTCACGCCATCTGCCTCATTACGTCACACGTTTTATGACGTCACACTCTCGCGACCATCTGCCTAATTACGTCACGCGTTGTGTGCGTGTTACACTTTACCTCTATTTTCTTCTAGAACAAAAAGTGAGTTGTGCCAGCTGCTTGGAGTTGATGCGTAGTACAGTATAAGCAGCGGGACGCTGATGTGTATTTCCCTTCAAAAGGTAAACTGTTAATAAAGCATTTTTTTTTTTTTTTACGTTTTTGAATGGTCACTTGATGGCGAGCGTATCCGCTGTGCTAAAATATGATTAGTTCATTTTTATTCATTACTATTAACAGAGTGTCACGTGGATGGTAAAACAATATGAAAAAAATATGGCTGGTCGACCCCCTACGAAACGTTAACGTTTCAACTTCAATAAGAAGAATAAGTAGAATACGGCAGTGTTGGAACAAGAACAAGCGGAAGAAGTAAATATGGAACAGCTTGCACATTCAAGAGCCGATGGTTTCCGATCACATTCCAGTCCCGAATTATATGACCTTCCATTGGAAGGAGATCAGCCTACAAAAAGACCATTCCGAACGCTAAGGCGAGGAGCATGGAAATAATGTCCGACGTTATTAGAACCCTCAATGAATCTATATCGGAAGAAAACCTCGATCGAATGCGGCGAATAAATAGACAGCGAATCGCAGCTGAATCATCCGAAGAACGTAACCAGCGCTTGGAAAAACTACGAAGTCGTTCTCACAGCGAATCGCAACCGAAACCGCGGATGAACGTGTTCAGCGACTGGAACACTTGGGACAACGTGCAACTGAACGACTTAGCATTACAATACCTGGAAACAACATATCAAAATTAAAAAAAAAATGTGCCCTCATTCCCTTTAACCGAGCGATCTTCAGTGTTCCTGATATTGCGTTATAACTTACGTAAAAATGCTTCGATTGAGACAAAACTTTATCATGTTGTTCCGGAATTATTCTTTACCGGTTCTGTTGAATATCATTGAAATGGGGTCAAAGGTCAGGTCATAGGAGCGAGATACAGCCATTATCCTGATAACTTGAGTAATGCTTTCTGGTATGTTGGAAAGCGTATCATAATCAATGCATTGCATGATTTTACTAACTTGTTTTTCTGGATTACATTACCGTTGGTGAATCATAAAGAAAGATCTTCTAGCGTTGACTATATGACCTAGCTGTGAAACATAGTGAGGAAATAGGATCGATGCAATATAGTTACCCTTAGAGAACTGTGGTACAATTTGGATGTAATCCAAGATATATTACATTAGCGCTTTAACGAATCTTTTAGAGACAGTGATACACGAAATTTAACCAATCTTTCTTGGGAAAAAGAATTAAACCAAAAACAAAAAAAACAAACTGTAAGGTGATGGAGTCGGGCCCCACTAATTATTTCCAGGTAGTAATATTTTCTGTAATTATTTCCCATTTCAAAGGCAATGTAATGTAAATTCAACGCACGTGTTGGCACGTGGTACGTTTCCTTTGTATGACGGATTGTGTAACACCAAACGAAGCACATGACTAGCAAGATCCGTTGACTTCGACCGGGTCGACGGGGTCTGATGTATAGGTCCATGGTCACCACTTCCGCTGAACGGCTAACTCTACACCAATAGGATTTCCAGAGGCGGAAAGCAGGAGGGGGGGGGGGAGAAGGTTAAGGATATAAAAGCGGCACGTTCACTAGAGAAGCTTTTCGCGTAGGCCGCGGGTGGCCGAGTGGGCAACGTTCGTGACTGCCACGGGAAGGGCCTCAGCTTCGATCCCAGGCAGGTACGAACGCTCGATCCACTAAATACCCGCCGTGCGTCGGATGGGCACGTTAAGCCGTCGGACCCCGAGTACTGGGCCCCAGGTAATAAATAAGGGCGTCTTGCTCCCCCTTTCTACTTCGCTTCCGTGTCACTTTCCTATCGGGCGCTCTAGCCCAAATCTCCTAGTTTCCTATTTCTAAGGGTTGTTTAAGACCTGGGGTCAGACACTCCCTTCCTAAAATCCTCTACATTTGATCATGATCATGAGAGGCTTTTCGCATTTCACCAGCGTGCGTCAGATGGGGACCGTCAGCCCCCCCCCCCTGGTGACAAATAAGGGCGTCTTTATCCCCCTTTCTACCTCACTTCCGTGTCGCTTTCCTATCGGGCACTCTAGCCCAAATCTCATAGCTTCCTATTTCTAAGGGTTGTTTAAGAGCTGTGGTCAGACATTCCCTGCCTAAAATCCTCTACATATGATCTATTACGCGTTTCACCTTCCACGGAGTTGGACGTCGTGTTTTACGCAGAGAGTGTCGGTTAGACCTCTCCGGGTTATTCGTTTTCACTGACGGAGGGGTCAGGGTTTTTCGGCGATAAGAGATCGGCCGGGGTTTTAGACGGAACGACTCAAGGCCACGTGGCGGAGGGTTTTCCGGGATATCGGTGAGATAGTGTTCGCTAGCTGGAAACCTGTTGGCACGTGGAGATAGCCAATCGAACGGAACTTATTGTTTCATCTATTAAATATTGTCTCGTCTAACCAAGGACTTGTTATTGGAGTGCCTCATTATCGTAGATCTTAAGAATTGCTGACTACACGTTCCAGTATTTCAGCGGTCGAGTTCAACTCATCGGCACTCAAAAGAACCTACGCCAGGCCTGTTTGAGAGATTCGGATTCCGTAAGGCCTAGTGGCAGATCGAACCCAGCGGGACCTGTCACAAACATTCAAGTTTATTTGTTCCAGAAAGATCTGGTACGCTCTTTCAACAAAAAATAATTATAGTAGCAAATTAATGTAAATATAGTACTTAAAAATTATATACAGCATATGCACAATCGTATCAGAATAATATGACCACTTACCTAATAATGGGAATAACCACCTTTGGCCCGGATGACAGCGGCGAGACGGCGTTGCATGGACGCAATGAGGCCCTGGAAGGTTTCCCGAGGCACACGTGCCCATTCGGACTGCAGCAGAGCACGAAGGTCCCGGAGATGACATGGTTGTGGGTCGGCACATCGAACCTGCCGATCGAAATAGTCCCACAAGTGCTCTATGGGATTGAGGTCGGGCGACTCGCTGGTCAAGGGAGAACGGAGACATCGCTGTCGTGTTCCTGGAACCAGTCACGCAGCTCCTTAGCTACGCAGCACGGTGCATTGTCTTGTTGGTAGACACCATCACCGCCAGGGTGAACGTCCAACATTAAGGATGCATGTGGTCAGCGAGGTGGACAGGTAGCCATTGGCGTTCAGGAACCCATCAAGTGGTATCAGCGGTTCCAGATCATACCAGTAAAATGTTCTCCAGACATGCATACTGCCACCGCTGGCTTGAACTTGACCGACAAACGTGTCCGGATGTTGGTTCTCGTGTGTCTGACGCCGTATCCGCCACCGCCCGTAACTTCTGTGGAGCAGAAGCCTCGATTCGTCGGAAAAAGCAACATTTCCCAATCTTCCACTGTCCAATGACGGTAGTCCCATGCGAACTGCAGGCGTCATTGCCGATGGACCTGAGTTAACATGGGCGCCTTAACGCAGCGTCGACTCCGGAGACCATGCGTAACAGGGTTCGCTCTACTATTATCGGGGATCCGTACCTGTGTGCCCTAGCGTTCATTTGCGTGGTCAATTTGTGATGTACTACGGAGGTTAAAGCACATGTGAAGACGACAAACTTGTGTTTTCACATTGGCGTACGAACGTAAAAATGAATGTACTGGCAGTTGGGTTCTTCGAAAAATGTGTGATGTTTGTTCTACACATCGGCTAGAATTAATAAAAATTCGTCCTTCGCTTGAAAAAAAAAAGAAAAAAAGATTAAGAAAGAGATGATGTGTCGTACTACAGAGGTTAAAGCATGTGCCAAGGCGACAAATCTGCAGCGATACATTCCTTTCGTGTCGCTTAGTTGAGAGAGCAACGTACTCCGGAGTGAGGGGACGCGTTTTCGATCTCCGTCAAGGACAAATTTGTGTTTTCACAAATTGCTGCACTATTGCTCGTCGATTGCCCTTTACCAGTCGACGGAGGCGACGTTCTCCTTTGGGGCTTCACAGTTATGACGTCCGGAGGTACTCGTTTTGCCAGCGGTTCATTCTTAGTACAGCACCTCGCGAACAGCACACGAAGTCTGCTGTTTCTGAGATACTACCCCCATTGGCGCGGTAACCGATAATAATTCCTTTTTGAACGTCCGTCAAATCACTACCTCTGCCCATTGTGCTCACGTAACGCACTACGGCTCATCTGTCCTGGCTGGCCGCTTATATCTCCGTGTGGCCGACCTTGTCACGTGCACTCTGAGACGCGCCTGGGCGGGTACAGTGTGATTCCAGGGGTGGTCATATAATTTTGACACGACCATGTATATGGCAAATGGAAAACTTGCTCCCTCTAAGGTTCCATCTCCCCCCTCCCCCGGTCAAAAAGTTCTGAAAGAAACACCGGGCCTTGCACGCGGGACGCAAATGACCTTTTAGCACCCTTGCATTGAAGTGTAAGGAAACATTATTTTCCGACTGTGGACACAATTCCAAAATACGGGAAGTGTTCGAAGAAACCAAGGTCAAGGCCTTCCATGTGAAACTACAACCAGAAACGACAGTTATCTTTTGTCAACAGTCTGTCAAAACAGACGGCAAAATGCTACTCAGCACCAGCGAGAGCTCCTTGTGTCAACAGGGCACAGGTTGTCAACAGGCCGTCGAAACAGACGGAGAAATGATACTCAACTCCAGCGAAAGCTCTTCGTGTCAACAGGACACAGGTTGGCAACTCAAACTATTAACAATCACCTTCACCAAGGTGTCCTTTATGCACGTAGGCTAATGGTGTGAGTCCCTTTAACCAGACGACGTCATACGGTTCGTAGAAACTGAGCTGCGGAACTTCGTGGTTGGAGTCACGACGAGTGGAGTCAATTCCCCTTTTCTGATGAGTCGAGATTCAGTCTGGAGTCCAACAATCGACGAGTTCTTATCTGGAGAGAAACTTGCACGCGAAATAATCTAGTTTTTATGCAAAAAACATCACATTGCGGCAGACATGGATTGATTGTCTAAGAAAGCCTAAGTATTGGTGGACGTACGGACCTGTATGTCATCCGAAACGGTAGTCTGACGGCTCAGCGATAGAGACGAGATTTTCAGACCTGATGTCATTCCGTATGCTGCAGCCGTCGATGATTCGTTCCTTTTCGTGGACGATAACGCTCGACCTCATACAGCTCGGCTAGTGAACAGCATACTTAAAGAGGAGGGAATCCAGCGTATGGGGTTACCAGTATGCTCAACTGACAAATCCAATTGAACATGCCTAGGACGCACTTGGAAGATGTATTGCAGCTCGGCCGGCGGTACTTCCGTTGACTCTTTGTAGAATGGAGACTGCCCTGGTTAAGGATTGGCGAAGATACCCCCAAAATCTCATCAGATCCATGCCCCACAAGTGTGCAGTGGTCTTAGCCGTTCGAGTGGAACACACACCCTGCAATAGGTCAGTTACCACCTTCAAAAAGTCATTTTTCTTGTTGTGCGGATATGCGTATTGTTGTATATGTATAACATATCGCATGATGTGCATTAAATGATAATATTGCATAAAAATTCGCTAATGTGCTTTTTCTTGCCTATATAATTGAATATTCTACTGTATCTTACATAGAAATAATATTTTGCGTTCAACAACGTGAGTCGCACACATGACTTTCCTTACAATATCTCTTGGTCCCCTAATTCTTTTGAGTAGGGTATTTATTTTTTAGTTTACTCTTTTGTTCCTTTCTTTGGATCATCGTAACGGCATCGGAGTTACTGATGTCGTATTTTGAATCTTTCAACCCCTTTCTTCAGTTCTAATTTTTCTCCATTTTTTCACGCCTTCTCCTTTACTGGTGCTCTGAGATATCCTCTTCTTACGGTGGTAAACAGCCAAACCTCCTCCCTTAAACACTCAGAAACCAAAAGCCCTCAGATTCACGCCATCAAACCATTTTTTCCTCACACGCATCGTAAAACCCTCCTACTGACCGCTAAACAATAAACACAAAGAAGTTGAAAGATATCCCTCTCTTACATAAAGATTTCCTTTTATCACTATTTCCTAACCCCTAGAGAAATGTGTACGCAGGTAAATCAAAAAGTAACTGAAATTTGGAAGTTACATGGTATCCGCAACGGATAGAAGCTGATGGAATACAAAATGTTCACAATGGCTTATTGGTAGTTCAAACACACACAGCACAGCGCTCTGCCGTTAGTCCAGTTGAGACCAAGGTGAAATAAATATGGATGCTCTGCTGCGGGATTGCACCAGTGTTGAGCAAAGCGCCGTAGTGAGATTTTTTCGGGCAGAGGGAGTGAAACCTGCTGAAATTCACCTAAGAAAATAAGCTCAATATGAAAGTGAAAACACCATGACTTAACGAACAGATTTTGAATGGGTAAAAAGGTTTAAAACGGGAAGTACAAGTTCAACCGATGAAGCTCGATTTGGTTGGCCGTCAACATCGTGCACACCAGCCCGAATCGACAGGGTGAATGTCTTAATCAAAAAAGACCGACAGATTACGTTGCCCGTTGTTGCTGCACATTTTGATATCAGCTATGGATCCGCACACGCCATAGTACATGATGATTTGAGGTACCGTAAAGTTTGCGCAAGTTGAGCACTCAAATAGCTTACTGGTTTGCACAAATAACAGCACGTGGAGGTTGCGACCCAATTCATGAAACGTTATTAAAAAGATCCGAGCGTTTCGGAGAGGATTGTCACCGGCGACAAGACATGGGTTCATCACTGTGAACCTGAAAGCAAGAGAGAAAGCATGCAGTGAGAATACCCGTCTTCTCCAGTAAAGAACAAATTCAAACGACAGCCCTCCGACAAGAAAATCATGCCGACCTTCTTCTGGGACATGAAGTGTCTTATCCTGACGCATTTTCAGGAACACGGACAAACAGTGACCAGTGCAACGTACTGTGCTGTGCTTAGAGAGAAACTGAAACCTGCAATTCGCAGGAAAATAAGAGGAATGCTGTCAAAATCAGTCTTGCTGCACCATAACAATGCACGTCCCTATTTAGTGGCCGCAACAGCGGAGGCAATGCAACAACTGCGGTTTGAACGCCTTCCACATTTCATTTACAGTCCTGATCTGGAGCCATGCGATCGTGACGCTTTCAATCCACTTAAAGAGGCCCTACGCTGTCGCAGGTTCACCTATGATTATGAGGTTAAGGAAGCGGTGCAGACCTGAATTTGGCAGCAGACGAAAGGTTTCCTCTTCCAAGGAATGAAGAATGTAGTTGGACGTTCAAAGAAGTGCATCGACCTGCAGGGGGACTATGTGGAGAAGTGAGATAACCGTTAAGTTCATTTGGTCCCAGTTATCGCTATTAAAGTGTATGTGGTCTTAACTTTCTGATTATCCCTCATATTCAGCTCTTCCCTCAACATTACTTGCAGGCAATTAACTACATAGAAGTTTCATAACAGCAGCTTTGCATCTCATAGTAACTTGAGTTATATCCTTCTGTGCAACTATGTATCCATCTTCTGTCTCCGCCTCTGCTCACACCCCTCCTGTCTATTTTTCCCCCGGGGGTTGAGTGTGGTGGTTTCTCTCTCTTATTTATTACCTTTAACACCATTAAGTCATGTGCCTCAGAATCATTGGCGCAACTCTTCCTACAGATTCAGCCCGAGAAGCTTTTTTCAGTCATTCATCGTTCGTAATGCCGTACTGTATCACTTCGATTTTGCTTTTACAAAAATTTTTCAATACACGATTAAATAAGGTATGTATGTTTGTAATGGAACACAAGAGTAATTTTTACAAACCACCAAAAATAAAACTTCAGAGAATTTTTTTTTTTTTTTTTTTTGATTGGAGGTTTAACGACCACCGTGAGCAACTCAATGGGCTATAAGCAGTCGCCCGTCCCTAATTTAGGGTCACTGGTTCCAGGGAAGGGAGAGAGCCAGTGCCGTAAGACAAACACAACATCCATGCCTCACCGGGATTCGAACCCGGACCCCTTCGGACGAATGATCAGAGGCCAACGCCTTAGACCACTGCGCCACCGGGGCGGCTCAGAGAATTTACAACAACGTCCATCTTCCAGGAGTTCTTGCTTGCCTTTCAGGGGGATGAGCCCCCACCTGCCCCCTGCTAGCTATGATCGTATCATCTCTTTTTATTTCTCTCTCTCTGATTCTTACCTGTGTACTTACAGGAAAGAATCAAAGGGATCAGTGGCGAACCCACGGAGGGGGGCTTAAGCCTCCTCCAAGGAGATTAAGAATGACGAACGTCACAAATTAAGCATTCAAAAACAATGGCGTAGCCAGAAATTTTTTAGAGGGGGGGGGCGAGGACCACCCCCTTGGCTACACCTATGTTCAAAAATATTATTTTACACGTTTAAAAAATTACATAGTGTCTTCTATTACATGGTGTCTTTTCCCCAAAGCTCCAAAGTGATTAAGAGCGACGTACGTCAGAAATTAAACATTCAAAAATATTATTTTACATACAAATTTTGAAGATGACAATCCGATTTTTGGCGTAAATGTGACAAGGATGGTAAGTCAGATAATATGCGAAAACTTGAAAATTTTCATCGTCCTGGAGCGGGACTCGAACCCGCGTCTCCCAGAAAACGCCTAGGTATGCTAACCACTACACCACCCAGAACGACCAAGTTTCAAGTTTCCGATCAATTTGAATTTAATCATCACAGGATTCGCTAGTCGAAGCAACCGGCATTCATGTTTAGCGAATCTGGAGGTTAACAATCCTATCCCGTGATTGCCCGGAGAAGCAGATAAATCATGAAAGAAATACGGGATTACGCCATATAATACAAATTTTGAAGATGACAATCCGATTTTTGGCATAAATGTGACAAGGATGGTAAGTCAGATAATATGCGAAAACTTGAAAATTTTCATCGTCCTGGAGCGGGACTCGAACCCGCGTCTCCCAAAAAACTTGAAACTTGGTCGTTCTGGGTGGTGTAGTGGTTAGCATACCTAGGCGTTTTCTGGGAGACGCGGGTTCGAGTCCCGCTCCAGGACGATGAAAATTTTCAAGTTTTCGCATATTATCTGACTTACCATCCTTGTCACATTTACGCCAAAAATCGGATTGTCATCTTCAAAATTTGTATTATATGGCGTAATCCCGTATTTCTTTCATGATTATTTTACATGTTCAAAACATTACATAGTGTCTTTTTCCCAAAGCCCCAAAGAGATTAAGAGCGACGTACGTCACAAATTAAGCATTCAAAAATATCGTTTCAAATGTTCAAAAAATTACATAGTGTCTTCTTCCCAAAGACCCAAAGAAATTAAGAGCGACGTACGTCACAACCGTACATAAATTATAGGCATATATATATATATATATATATATAATAGATAGTACATAAATAAAACAAAAAAATGACTTTATAAATAAATTATTTAACACAAGAAAATTAGACAAAAAAGGCTAATACCATGAGAAGCGCCCCAAAGGCAGCTAAACCTCATGTAGTAGCTTATATAGAATGAAAATATTACAGAACAAAAATACAAAAACAAGTACAAAACTGGAATATGTTGCCGTCAGCAGGAGAGCATCAATCTGTGGGAGTGGCCTTTCTAGTACCAACAAAACGACAAGGCAAGCCAAAATTGTCGGTTGGTCATGCTCCCTAGGCCACAAAACCAATTTCTAATAAACACAAAAATTACAAAAATCAAATTTAAAAAAGAAGAATTAAAAGCTTACCGGCAAAACAAAAACCACCATGACAAAGAGTCAAACAAGACTGAACAGAGCACCCACAAGAACCCAAATATATACACTGATAAGAAAGGATGGTCACGGTTAAACAACTACCTGGTAAGCCAAAAAATGTGTGAGTTGACAAGATGCAAAACTGTGTATGTAGATAAGATCTTCAGCTATTAAGGACCCACCAAATAGCACTTTGTGTTACCTATATATTTAAAATTGTTAGGTCCTAGGTTAATAAAGCATGTCAATGTGTAATTTGAAACTTTTGGACACCGAATTAAAGTTCAAAATTAAATGGTTAAAATGATGCCTTAAGAAATGTTTAGGAAAATTGTTAGATTGCAATTTAGAAAGAGCTTTCAGATTTTTTGCAAGTAAGAGCTGTGTAGAGCAAATTTTAGCCATTCTATGAAACTGGGAGATGAGTAGATTACGATGTATAACTTTTGAAATATTGGATGACCAGTGAGTGTAGTGAATGGTATCAAACTCAAAAGAGTTTCTTTTATCAAATAAATTCACCACACCTCTTCCCTCCTCGTCCACCTGAACCTCTAAATCGAGGTAACAAACACAAGTAGACGATCTGTTGGTTTTTTCTAGGGTAAGGTCGTCAGGATACAAGTCAGCGGCGCAACGCAAAAAGTGCGGAATGTTAATGACAATAATGTCATCAACATATCTTAGAGCAATCCCAGGTAAAGGATGATTGGCAACATATCTATCCTCAAAAAAATGTAGAGATTAGCCAAACTGCTAGAAAAGCGACTGCCCATCGGGATACCACGAGTTTGGAGGTAGAGCCCATCGCCCACGGTAACAAAATTGTTATTGATACAGAAATCCAGTAGGAAATGCCAATATTGTTCTGTAGTCCGGGCTCGAACTTCGTATGTATATTTAGGGCTACCTGCCACAGACCCTTCAATGAAATTGAGGTGAAGAGGTTTTTAAAGTCGTAAGTATCCACAGATGTGACAGTCACCGAGCCAAGTGTCTCCAAGACTCTGTTATTGCTCCCAATAATCCAGGTCGAACCCAACCTGCGAAGAGCCACGGACAAGTATCTCTGAAACAACCCACCCGCTTTGCTGTTATAACAGTTGCGTCCACTAGTAATAAAACGGAAGGAAACGGGTTCCTTATGAAACTTTGGGATGGCATAAATAAAAGGAAAGTTTAAGTTGGACACATTAAGCATTATCCTTTTATGCAGAGCGATTATTTTCTTAACAACGTCTTTATGATTTTGAGAAACCGGAGTGTAAGTATCTGTGGTATTCATCTCCTGTATCAGGAGATCCTGATAGAATTGTTTACAAAAAAAGGCAAAGTTATTTCCAGCCTTATCCACTGGAGAAATAGTGAATAAAATTTGAAGTTCACGAATTTGTGAATTAATCAAAGCAAAATTATGTGGCTGCCGGGTACAAACACCAGAGCTCTTGAACTTCTCTAGCTCATGACGAATGTCACATAATACAGAATCCAGCCATTCGTCAAAGGCTTCGAGGGGCAAACCAAACTCATACGAAAGTTTTAGTGCGCATTGTAAAAAATTACTGCGTAAAATAGAGACACATTTTTTAGTTTTGAATCGAGGTGTCAACCTGTATTTTGTGCCCAGACACATAAATGTGCGTAATTCTCGAAAAGGCACTATGTCCAGGTCACCGGTAACGATATGACCGTGGTAAGGGTTGACAAATTTACTGAATTTGTCAAAATGACAGTAACAGGTGTCATCCTCATTGCCGCTTATAGACTTTAAATCAGCAACGGTTTGCCTGTAGTTAAAAATACGGCGACCAAGCGGTTTATCATAGCGGAAACAAGTCACCAAATTCACCTCATTTCCTAGAGGGAAAAGATCCGAACGCTTATGCAAAATTGACTTTAAGCCAATAAACTCAATGACCTCATGACAGTAATCAATAACGCAATACTTCTTGACAAGGTGTGCTCCTGTGAATTTACTACGAAAAGTGGAAAGTCGGTACCCAAGAAGGTCACCGATCAAAATTCCAATGTGTTCAGAGCTGAAAGCATAATTTCGAAGCAGTTGGTCAAAAACCCTGATTTTTTTGTTACTTAGCTCAAATATTTTAGAACGACAACGCTTAACGAAGTAGCCCTCAAGGCAGTCAAGCTCATGAACCAAATCACCGAAGCTCCCCCGAACCGATGAGTTCTTTCTGCTACCTCTACTACCCATTGTTTTTCTTTGAGAAACGGCAAAAGGTTTAAATTTAAATTTGAGATAGACACAAGTATCTTGATTCAGCTGCTTACCATTGAATAGTTCGTTAAGCCCATACGGAAAGAGAGTTTCGAATTGCAGCATGCACAGGTTTTCAAGTATTAACCTGTTTTCCAGCACGGACTCAACGAACAAAATTCTAATGGAAACATTGCTGAAATCGTGCGACTGAAAATGTTGAATCTCACGATCAGATTTCCTTTTGAAGGTTCTTATGTCAGACCTATGACCGTTAATGCGAACATGCAATGGATTACTGCTCTGACCAACATAACCACATTGGCAGGTTTCACAAGTAATCAAATACACACAATTGACAGCTTTACAAAAATTGGGTGAATGACCTTCACCAAGATTAGAAGGATGAGCACAACAACAAGTCTTGCATCTGCCATCATTGCATTCAGAAAATTTCAACTGAGGAATAAATTGGGGAACTGAAAAAGCATAACCTTCAACAAAATTAACTTGAAATGGAGACCGTAGCTTAGAAGTAACACTGGCCCCCTCTGCCTCAGGCACCGGAGGCTGTAACACACTTTTCGCTGTGGCCCACCTTGCCTCAGGGTCAAGCGCGGTCCTTGATAACCCACGCGAAGACCGATGCGGTATGGTTACCTTATTAGAGCGTAATAGCCTAAGAAAAATAATGGTGACTATGCAGCTCCGAATGCGCAAAGCAACAATCCGGAGGAGCATATAGATAATAGATAGTACACAAATAAGGGATGTAAGGTCAGGTGATGCGTAACATCACAGCCTCTCCTTGACAAATGTCAACCCCGCCTTCTTGTGGTGCATCCTGTTCCCACTAAAGGGGCTCTGACGACCGCCCATAGCGGTATAACTATACCATCGGGATAAGAGGAAATTCTATCCCACACTCACCAACCCGCTTGGCCAGCGTGGTGAGTTATGGCCAAACCCCTCCAAAATGATTCCACAACTTAAATCTTGGCCCTCAGTCTCCGGCAGCTGGAATGTACCTGGCCAAGGCAGCGGCCAGTGCGACATGAAGGCAGAGGGTGCTAAGAATCCCCGGAGGACCGGACTAGGCTGCCATCTGATGCTGACCTTGGCTACTTACAATGGACGCTCCCTATCTTCTGATTCAAGGCTTCTTGAATTGGAAGAGGAACTACAAAGGATCAAGTGGGACATCGTGGGGCTAAGTGAGGTAAGGAGAAAAGGAGAAGATCTCATCGAACTGAAAAGTGGACATCTCTTCTACTATCGTGGGACAGATACTGGCAGAACTAGTGGTGTTGGATTTATAATAAACAAGAAACTGAAGGATAAAGTTGTAGAAGTTGAAATTTCCTCTGACAGAGCTGCACGACTTGTTATCCAACTGTCGAAAAGATACCAGGCTCAGATTATTCAAACTTATGCACCCACCACAAGTCATCCTGAAGAAGAAATTGAAGAATTTTATGAGGAAATTTGTCATCTAAATAATAAAGGTAAGCAGCACTTGAAAATAATTATGGGAGATTTCAATGCAAAAATAGGGCAACGGCAACAGAATGAAACTTCAGTAGGTAAATTCGGTCATGGCAACAGAAACCAGCGTGGAAATACTCTCGTTGAGTTTGCAGATGCAGAAGGGTTTTTCATCTTGAACTCCTTCTTCAAGAAAAAGCCACACAGGAAATGGACATGGAGACATCCAAATGGGACGACAAGTGAAATTGATTTTATTATGTGTAACAAAAAATTCGTCATAGAAGACTGCAGTGTGCTAAACAAGTTCAACACAGGTAGTGACCATAGATTGGTGAGATGTAAGATGCACCTCAACACTAAACTTGAACGTGGCAAGCTCATAAGACAAACAAAATCTATTGACATAACCAACCTTAAAAAACACCATAATACCTTCAAGTTGGAACTGAAGAACAGGTTCTCTGCTTTAGAATACCTAACATCGGAAGAAGTGGACATCTCTGAAGTTAACAGAAAAGTAACCAAAGCTCTTATGGAAACAGCAACAAAATTAGCTGGGTCTAAGAACAAGTTGCATGTGAACAAATTATCAGGAAAAACCAAAATGTTGATGCAAAAAAGAAGAGAGATGAGGACAACTAAAGAAGATGTGACTTCCAAAGTGGAATATATAGAGCTATGCAAGACAGTAAGAAAAAGTATCACTGAAGACGTAAGAAAATTCAACTGTGAACTAGTGAGGAAAGCAATTGAAAACAACCAAAGCCTAAAGATAGCAAAGGGACATCTCAGTAAGGGAAGAAAACAGATTATGGCACTGAGAAAAGAAGATGGTTCTGTAACAAGAAATAGAGGCGAAATTTTGACAAGAGTGAAAGATTTCTACTCCAAATTATATGAAAGGGATGATATATGCACTCCAGACATCATGAAAGATACCAGTACCAGAGTTCCTCCAGTCCTTCCAGCAGAAGTTGCACATGCAATCAAGAACATGAAGCGAGGAAAAGCTCCAGGAGAAGATGGAATTACTGTAGACATCATACAAGAAGCAAGTGGAGAAATTGAAACAGTACTCGCCCAAATTTTCACTCGATGCCTTAATGAAGGAAAGATTCCTGAGGATTGGAACACCGCTACAATGATCCTGCTACATAAGAAAGGTGACATTGAGGATCTCGGAAACTACAGACCTATCAGCCTCCTATCAGTAGTTTATAAAATCTTCACTAAAGTTCTTTCACACCGCTTGAAGGTAACACTGGACATGGCTCAACCGAGAGAACAAGCTGGATTCAGGAGTGGCTACAGCACAATAGATCATATCCACGTGCTGAGAGAACTAATTGAAAGAGCAAGGGAATATGAACTTCCATTGTGCATGGCTTTTATCGATTATGAAAAAGCCTTTGATTCGGTGAAACCATCAGCAGTTACAATGGCTCTGAAAACCTGCGGTATTGAAGATGCATACATTAATATTATTAATAACATCTATGAAAATGCAAGTGCAAAGATTAGGCTGTTTGAAAATACAACACACGTAAAAATTGGAAAGGGAGTGAGACAAGGTGACACCATATCTCCGAAGCTCTTTAATGCCACATTGGAGGGTGTTTTTCAGTCTCTGAGCTGGGAAAACAAGGGGATAAAGATTAATGGAGATTATCTAACCCACCTTCGTTTTGCTGATGACGTAGTCATTTTTGCAACTACCCCATCAGAGCTGCAGAGTATGATCCAGGAACTTGCTGACAAGAGTAAAGAAGTGGGATTAAAAATGAACTTTCAGAAGACAAAAGTGATGTTCAATGCTTTTACAAGAAATGAAGATTTATCGATTGATGGAGAAAAGCTGGAGATAACAGACACGTACGTTTATCTTGGACAGCAGATATCAAGTGAGGGTCACATTGGTGAAGAAATTAATCGGCGTACAAAACTTGCATGGAGAGCTTTTGGAAGAAACAGCATAATTTTCAAGAGCAATATGCCATTATGTCTTAAAAGAAAAGTGTTTGATCAATGCATCCTTCCAGTGCTTACGTATGGTGCAGAGACGTGGACCTTAACTAAAAGAGACATACAAAGGCTGCAGACAACTCAAAGTAGCATGGAGAGGTGCATGCTTGGTGTAACCAGGAGAGATAAGAAGAGGAACTCGTGGATCCGAAAAATGACAAGAGTGGAAGACATCATGATCAGAGTTAAATCCCTGAAATGGCAATGGGCTGGACATACTGCCAGAAGGACAGATCATCGATGGACAGCCGAAATTTTAGATTGGATTCCAAGGGACAGGAAAAGACCCAGAAGAAGACCACATGGGAGATGGGTGGATGAAATTCGAAAGTATGCAGGGGTGACATGGAGGAGAATGGCACAAGACAGACCGTTGTGGAGGAAACTTGGGGAGACCTTCGTCCAGCAGTGGATTGATAATGGTTGACAATGATGATGATGATGACACAAATAAAACAAAAAAATGACTTTATAAATAAATTATTTAACACTAGAAAATTAGACCAAAAAGGCTAATACCATGAGAAGCGCCAAAGGCAGCTAAACCTCATGTAGTAGCTTATATAGAATGAAAATATTACAGAACAAAAAAATATTTTTGTTCTGTAATATTTTCATTTTGTATTTTTGTTCTGTAATATTTTCATTTTGTATTTTTGTTCTGTAATATTTTCATTTTGTATTTTTGTTCTGTAATATTTTCATTCTATATATATATATATATATATATAGATTAATGGAGATTATCTAACTCACCTTCGTTTTGCTGATGACGTAGTCATTTTTGCAACTATCCCGTCAGAGCTTCAGAGTATGATCCAGTAACTTGCTGACAAGAGTAAAAAAGTGGGATTAAAAATGAACTTTCAGAAGACAAAAGTGATGTACAATGCTTTTACAAGAAATGAAAATTTATCGATTGATGGAGAACAGCTGGATATAACAGATACGTACGTTTATCTTGGACAGCAGATATCAAGTGAGGGTCACATTGATGAAGAAATTAATCGGCGTATAAAACTTGCCTGGAGAGCCTTTCGAAGAAACAGCATAATTTTCAAGAGCAATATGCCATTATGTCTTAAAAGAAAAGTGTTTGATCAATGCATCCTTCCAGTGCTTACGTATGGTGCAGAGACGTGGACCTTAACTAGAAGAGACATACAAAGGCTGCAGACAACTCAAAAAAGCATGGAGAGGTGCATGCTTTGTGTAACCAGGAGAGATAAGAAGAGGAACTCGCGGATCCGAAAAATGACAAGAGTGGAAGACATCATGATCAGAGTTAAATTCTTGAAATGGCAATGGGCTGGACATACTGCCAGAAGGACAGACCATCGATGGACAGCCGAAATGTTAGATTGCATTCCAAGGGACAGGAAAAGACCCAGAAGAAGACCACATGAGAGATGGGTGGATGAAATTCGAAAGTATTCGGGAGTAACATGGAGGAGACTGGCACAAGACAGGTCGTTGTGGAAGAAACTTGGGGAGACCTTCGTCCAGCAGTGGATTGATAATTCTTTTACAGGTGGTTGTATATATATACAGCAGCCACCTCCAAAAAAAAAAAAATATATATATATATACAGCCACCTCCAAAAAAAAATCTTGTTATATAAACTATATATACAGCCCCCACCAACAAAAATTCCTGGGTGCGCCACTGCAAGGGATTATTTATTACGGGAATACTATAAAAAGTTTTCATTTTCTTAGTCTTCGGATGTGAAATGTTTTATTTTTTGTTAAATTGCTTTGGCACTTCATGTTTGGAAATTTCAATAGCCAGTGACTGTATAATCTGTTGAAGTAAGTTTCTAAGCTATCATTTTTGTTGAAAGGAAATTAAAACAAAAATGATAGCTTAGAAACTTACTTCAACAAATGAAATTATTCTGAAATTATTAAAACTTTAGTGTACTTTTAGTTTCTTTTCTAGGAGGAAAGCAAAGAGTTTTTTTTTTTCCTTTTTTTTTTTTTCGCAGTAGGTGTTTCGAATAGCCTTTTAATTTCATGACTAAACTTAACAAATTGATACGGATATATACGTATTTTTTAATGGCAGGAGATATTCCTTGAATTTTAAAATGAGATCTTAATGTACTCGAGATCACACACAATTATTGGGTTCGTCAATGTGTAAACTTATTTATTGTTGATTTTTAAAACTTATTAAATAAAAGACTTTAATGTTTCTTATCGATATTCCTGCTCATTATGAATTAACAAAAATGTGAATATTTCGTCAGGAGATATTTTTCAAAGAAGCTAAATGCTTCAAATCCTAATTTTTCTGCATCAGTTTTTTTTTTTTTTTTTTTTGCATCAGGTAAGCTCTGATAATTGGAAGCAATTGTGGTGCTCAGAAACATTATGCATGGCAAATATTACGAAAAAATTGGATAGAAAAAAATTGGATAGAAAAAAATTGAAGAGCTTTACAAAATCTGTGGAAAGCAATTAAATTTATTGTCATTTTTAAACAAATTACGTGAATATGCAAACTAGTGACGAATAGCGTACGATCGTATCACCAGTTTGTCATTGTCGCCTAATAAAAACAGAACCGACCGCCGATCGTATTATGTATATGTTTAATTCAAATTGTCTTTCTCATTCAATTTTTTCCATTCCAGTTTTTTCGTAGAACTGTTGCTTCAAAAATTTACCTTCAAATTCACCTTCTCAATTCTATACACAAAAATATTCAGTTCAAATTAATTAACAAATAACATCGCTCGCGAAAGTATAAGAAGTCTATAAGTGAACTACGACCGTTTGTTTTGGGGCGAGAAACAGGCTCAATGCGCCATCTAACGACGTGAATTTTACCCAAAAATTTGGAAATGTCAGAATTAAAGCGGGACCGGTATTGGTTAATGTGCCAAAGCAGGAACCGCCCAGACCCCGCCTGCGAGATCACAGTGACCAATCACAGAAGGAGCGTAAACCTAGTCTGTGGGCTAAATTCACGCATAGGCTAAATTCACGCCCAGAGGCTAAATTCACGCATAGCGTGAATTTAGCCTCAGCCCCCATGCAATGCTCTCGTGAAGACAGGGAGAAAGACAATCTGTCAGCGTAGGAACTCCAAAACGCAGGAGGTTGAAGAGGCAGTAACCACGCCTCCGAGCGTCGCGCATGCGTGTACTCAGAGACCGACACACTACTAACATGAAAGAACAACATATCCACTTGACCACTTCCCGGTGGTCAAGTGGATATGCTGTTGCCTTGAAACCAGGGAAGCTGCCTTTTGGTTGCGTTTCATATTTACGACAAAATCCTTAAAATATTGTATTATATGAACAATACAAATAAGGGCCGACAAAACTTATTACTCACAGCACGCCTGCGGAACAGTTATTAGTAGAAACGATGAGGTTCGCACCATTTTTCGTCTGTGAGGGTCGCGCTTGTATTTCGCAGTATATTAAGCCATTTATTTTTACCAAAACCTGCACAGTGTCAAAACTGCTCCTAGGCAGGCTATCGGATGTGATGTGTGCCAAATAGAATGTGTCACGTGTCAATATGCGATTCAACAGCAGCTTCTAAGGGAAACACAACTTACAGCGCCAGAAATGTTTAAAAAAGTCATCAGAGCCTCAAACTTCAACTTCCGGCATTTACGTTTCTGCGGCTTGCTCATCTTCACCAGATGTTCCTGACAATATTTCATAGGACATATAAGTAATAATAAAATGATTTGTAATTAACGTTAAATGTGGTCTGTAATTAATGCTAGCTAATTAAACATACCTTTATTTTAAAGGTAGAAGTTCTTTTTTTTTAATTTTCTAACATTTTTGTCAGATTTTAGACATTGTGCTCCAAATTACTGAAAACTCCATTATCCAGAAAATCACAAGTCCCAAGAGTTCCGGATAAAAGATCCCGTACCATATTTTCTTTTATGCTATTCTTGCATACAACCACAGTGAATCGGAAATAATCGTTACATTGCATCTTCCTTTGTTTTGGTTGCGTACAACAGTTTTTTTACTTAGTAGGAGACTACAATAAAACGCCATACTAATTTCAATTTTTTTAAATTCATAAGTCATTACTGCGTATTTTAAATACCATTGCATCATAATTAAACAATATTGCATCATTCGTCTAGCAGAACTTACGTGTTATCACTGTTGCTGTTTCACGTAATGCCGCCAGAGTGCGCACTCAAGTGTATTACGGATTTAATATATTCTCTTTAGTCTGTTAAGCAGAAAGCTTGTACACGTGCTCCTCTTCCGTAACCAAATTTATCTATCATTTCAACCCCTAAAATATTGCGAAAAAGAAGTGTTTTAACAGTGGAAAATAAATCGAAAATTATTAAAAGACGTGAAAAAGGTAAAAGTACTTCATCATTTACAGCCAGCTGCAGAAACATTATTTAAATTTGTGAAAAGTCAAGATGATGCTGATTACATTGAAGTTTTGCAAATTCGTGGACATATAAGGAAATAAAACAAAAAGAATAAAGTTACAAAGAAAAATAGAAAATCATGAACTTTCTTTCTAAATAAGTTAAAAAAATGTTCAGTTTCGTATTTACATACTGCAAGAGTGTTTAGCTTATTTCAGGTTGTTTTTTTATGTATTTCAGCCAATAAAGCGTAATTTAGATTGACTGTGTGTTTCAGTTATCCGGTCTCTGGCGTCCGCCAATGACCACAGATAATTGACGCTTTACTGACATTTCAAGAGCGAGGGGTTAGGGCCCATACATGTGCTTACGCTGGTGCCGTAAATTGATGGTTGGACGTTGACTGTAGGGGTAGTTCTCCTCCTTCCACTTACGCCTATGAGCAGATATGACACACAAGTAGGCATATCGAACAATTTGGTTCTACCAAACAAAACCTAGTCATACAACTAGTTTTGAGCTAGAATAAATATGTGTTTAAACATTTATTATCGGGGACAGAGTTGCGTATGATTCATACTTGACATTCGAAAAATTATATTTTGCGACTGAGATAACTTCATTAAACTTACAGATGAAGACGTTTTAATATTGTCATGTAAATAAATAGCAATTCCTCCCGCTTTCCCCCAAAAATGATGCGTACATGAATAATCTCATCCCAGTGGCTTCACAAAAACGAATGAATTACTTATCATGCCCACAACACAAAGGGGCCTTAAGCTTGATGATTGTTTTCCAGTATTCATGACTGTAAGTCCCTTAGTTCTTTTTTTTTTTTTTTTTTTTTCGGGGTAGGGGGTAAAGACCACCGTGGTCAACGCGATGGGCTATAAGTAGTCGCCCGTCGCTAATTTGGGGACACTGGTTCCGGGAAGGGGAGAGAGCCAGGGCCATAAGCCATACACAAAACCCATACCTCGCCCGAAATTTCGGACTGTCTTAGACTAATAATTAGATGCCAGCCAGCTCTTCACACCACTCGACAACCGAGAAGGCGCCCTCTTAGTTCCACACTGCAGACCACGCAAAACTAAGCTAGACTACCAATGGATTATAAAAGTTTGAACTTGTTACTAATATTCGTGTTGAAAAGCATTCGCGGGCAGAAAAGGGTTTCAGATGCGGAATAAATAATTCTAAACTTTTTTTTCTATAACAAAATTATTTTTTAAGCAAAACATACTGGAAAACCTAAAATAACTTTATTGAGAGCTTAGGGCAGTAGCTAGCAGTATACTAGAGTGGAGCTCAACACCCCTCCCCCTCCCCTCCACCAAAGCCTCCCTAGAAAACGGACGTTGTAAATTCTGTGCACTTTTATTTTCGGTGGTTCGAGAAAATTTCTTTTGTGTTTCATTACAAGCATAAATACTTTATATATACACTGCTGGCCATCCAAAATGCAACACCAAGAAGAAAGCATCCGATTGGCCTGAAATTCGCAGCATGCGTCGCCCGCAAGAGGACATGCAAAACGATTAGCATTGCAGGGCATATGCAAATCATGTGCGCCCGGCACGCCACTGAGAAGCACTATAAGAAGGGTGCCCAGAAGGCGGGGTGTAAGTAGTGGAAGTGTGTTATGCTGCCGGACCTGTTCGTGGAAAGCTTCCTGATGCCTCGTCGCAGAATACGGCAGTCATTCCAGCACGTATCGGAGTTCGACAGAGGACGAATAGTGGCTTATCGCGACAGCGGTTTGTCGTACCGAGACATCGGCGCTCATGTGGGACGATATCCAGCCACAGTGAGGAGAGTATGGATTCCGTGGGTGCAGGAAGGACGGACGGACCGACGTGAGCGATTGCCGCAGCCGCGGCACACCACCGAACTAGAGGACCGGCATGTTGTGCGGCGGGCATTGGCGGCTCGCACCGTCACATCACGAACGTTAGCGCAGGAATTGGGGTGTGTTGTGCAACAACTTGTGTCAAAACGTACCGTTCGACGGCGTCTGCAGGAGCGGGGACTTGTCGCATGGCGCCCATTGCTCCGATTAGCATTGACGTTACACAACCGGCGAGTGCGGCGGCAGTGGGCCGTTGAACGCCGCACTTGGACTACGGAATGTACGGCATTATCTTCTCCGACGAATCCCGCTTCAGCCTGCAACACCACGATGGTCGGATCCGCGTTTGGCGGCACCGCGGCGAGAGACTGTATGACGTCTGCACTATGCATCGCCATACCGGTCCGTCGCCTGGCGTTATGGTTTGGGGCGCAATTGGATATGACAACCGCACCCCTCTGGTACGCATCGCCGGTACCCTCAACAGCCACCGCACCATCTCCGACGTTTTGGAGTCTGTAGTCCTCCCTTACCTGCAGGACCTGCCAGCGGCCACGTTTCAACAGGACAATGGGCGCCCGCGCGTGGCACGCATCGTGCAACATTTTTTCACGGCCCACCAGGTGTCACTGCTGCCGTGGCGTACCTGTGCTCCCGATATGTCGCCCATCGAACACGTCTGGTAGCTGATCAGCAACCGAGTGGCCCGGCAAGCACCACCAGCGGCTACGCCTGATGAACTGTGGCAACGTGTGGAAGCAACCTGGACCGACATACCCTAAGCCCACATCCAAAGCCTCGTTCGTTGGATGCAGCGGCCGTTATTGCCAGCCATGGGCGCCACACGAACTATTGATGTCTGCGTGTTCCGCAAGTCGCACGGGGCTGTAAGCTCAATCGTTTCATCTTTGTATCTGTTGTTATGTGTCCAGTAAATCTGGCTTTGCAATCTCGTGCCTTCTTGGTGTTGCATTTTGGGTGGCCAGCAGTGTAATTTAAATACTTCACAATATTAATAAATACTTCATATATAGGAGAGACCTGCAGTGCTTTAAGTTCCCTTGTGAAGGAACACAAGACTTACGTATAGAACTATGAACTGAAGAAGCCGTCTACTGTCCAATATTGCCACGAATATAACCATAAATTTTTGTTTCGAAAAGCTGCGCTCATTGATAAACCTGATTCGACTATCCAGCTTAATATATCAGAAGCTTTCCACATATACCGGAACTCTTCATGGTTGTCAACGACATGACGTCGACTCCATTTATTTCAAGCGCGTGGAAACAACTCACCAAAATCCGTGACCGTTAGAACTCTGGTGATGTCACAATGATTTGAATGTTTACGCTCCATTCGTACCGATGATGCCGAGCCAAACGCTCTACGAAACTCAGTCGATATATAATAAACATTTTATTGTGAGAAACGTTGTTATTTTTATTTTACCATAAATACTTTATCTTATTTATTCGCGTATCGCACGTTTTTTAAAAAGGCAAAATTGAAGTGATACAGCACGAACGATGGATGTCTCAAAGGAAATTCTGCTTGGGGTGAACAGTAAGAACAGCTGCGCCAGTGATTCTCTGCCGCATGAGCGCTGGACTTGTTGACGCTAAGGGACAGGGAAGAGGGATGTCGCCCCCCGCCCTTTTTTTTGTGGAGAAATGTAGAATATATAAAAGAACATTAACAAAAAACAACGTACACACGCAGAGGCGGAGGTGGAAACGTGTTTGCGTGCACTAATGAAACACTATTCGTCACTTGGTAAGTGTCTATGAGATGCTAAGCTGCTGTTAAAAAACTTCTAGGTGATTACTGTATTTGCCTACAAAGAAGTGTTGTCGTGAGAATATTTTATCTATATGCAAACCTCTAGGCCAGGGCGGTCCAACTTTTCATACCAAGTGGGCTGCAACACTACTTCGACGCAGAACAACCCGTGGGCCACACATTGAATTAAATTTCCATGTCGTAAAGACACAATGAACAAATTTTTTATACTTAATTATTAAGCAAATTCAATACGCAAACAGATGTTGCGCTTTTGTTAACAACGCATGCCACCAAAATGCATTCATGTATCATTATTTCCAAACGCGAAAGGAGCGAAACCCACGCCCTTGTTAGTAACAACTTCAAAAGGGTGTCTGAGCTTGGAAATTCTTCACAAGTTGATCGATGTCCGCCTTGAGTTTGGTTGCTGACATCCGCAGACAACTCTCGAGTGAATTGATGATAAGTTGTTTCGAGTTTTCGACTTTATCAAGTTCATGTTTGAAAACGTTTGTTCGCAGCGGTATGTGAAGCCGAACATCGGTGGTATGCGAAGCCCGAAATTGTGAAGCAATGGAAACCGCTCCTTTAAAAGTAATTTGAAGAACTCTGCACCGTCCGTTGTGTAAGAAATGGGTCAACCTGAAGTTCACAAAGCTCCATCTGATAGCGGCATTCCACATTCGATATGCCGATCGTTCTGGGATTGTTGAATAGCATGAGCGTGGGTTGGCGTTCAGCGAAGTCATGAAATCGTGCTTCAAATTACCTATCAGCGCATCCAAGTGGGGTTGATAGGGGCTAAAATCAAAAGAATCACCAAGTCCATCATGTATTTCCTGGAAAGCAGGAAAATGAAAAAAGTTGCCGCGTTCAAATTGTTCTGCAAGTAAAGAAAGCTTGCACTGAAACCCAGCAATCGCAGTTGGCATCCTACAAACGTCTTGATTCGTGCCCTGAAGAGACTTATTGAACATGTTAAGGTGATTCGTGATATCGGTTAGAAACGCCAATTCTCCCAAAAACTCAGTATCAACCATATTTTGCTGAAGGGATTCATCGCAGGTCATTTCAATGAGGAACAGGTAACTCTTTCCTGAGTGCAAAAAAGTCTTTCAAGACATTTCCCTGAACTAAGCCAGTGGACGTTAGAGTAAAAGGAGAAGGTCTCCATAAGCCGCATCAAGCTCTTTGGGAAAAAGTTTTAGCCTTCGATGGAGGAATTAGCGATTTCCACCTCGAACCGCATTTGTGATCTTAACGACCGTCTTCATGGCGTCCTTCACTTTTAATTGGTTGGCACAAGGAGATTCCTGATGTATAAAATTAATGAAAGAACAGTTGACGCAGTGCTTCTGAATCAAACCCACAAGTCCAGAAGTTTCTCCCCTCATCGACGATGTACAATCTAATGTGACAGAACATAGCTTGTCGAAACCTCCGATTTTCTTGAGTATGGTTACAACGTTTTTGGTAGATATCTTCTTCTTTTGTCGTACTATGAAGAAAAGAATATCTTCTCAAAACCAATAAAATCCGGAAAACAGTGAAATCCCACGAAAAAATATTAAGAGCTGTGGAGTGTCCGTCACATCAGGGCTCTTCTCAAGAAGAATTGAAAAATATTCTGTGTTTAACAGTTCCTCGTGCAATTTGTCCAACACATTTCCAGATAAAGACCTTATCTGGCGTAACACCATTTGATGTGATATGGGCACTGATTCAAAACGCTTTACTGTTTTTTCGTCCTGAAAGGCTTTGGCCATATTTGTAGCACGTTTTCACGTACTCACCATCGCGAAACGGCTTCATATGTTGCCCAGTTGATTATGCAACAACAAACGACGCTTTGCAAGCAGCTTTCTGATCACAGGTAAATTTGTGAAGGAGTTGCGCCTGATGAGCCAATTTCTTTATAAGATCCTTAACAAGGGTTTCTCTCGCTTCATCTTTGTTTTTATTGTGCTTCGAGGCATGATTCGTAACATCATGACGATTGATATTAAACTTTCTCAGCACACTGATTACTTGCATACACTCAAGACATTATGCCTTGTCGCCTGATTGCATGAACAGATAGTCAGTCTATTGTCTAGCGATCCTGAATATCACGTTTCTCGTCTTTAACCGACCGCTTTCTTTTCCCGCTCATACCGTTGGGACGAAAAAAGATAAAACGTAGTTTTCACAATGCGAAAAAATGTTCAAATTAACACAACAAACACAACAGACACAGAAAGAATTTTCATCAGGCGAACGCCGATGCTTTTATTTGCAAGGACGAATTTACCTGAAAACGTGCGAAGACAAATCAGTGTCGCGATACGTAACCAATCGAGGGCGCTCATACCAGGGCCTAACTAGATTCTGACGGGCCAGAGCATTGGAGTAATGTTTGCCGAGGCTGACGAGAAAGACAGGCTTCGGTGCGGAAGGGAATCTGTAAGGTCACGTGACCAAGGTAGTGCTGTTGCCTCTGCTTGGGCTGCCGAGAGCAAACGGTGACCGAGTAGAGAGCTATTTTTTCCAACACGCAGCAAATATAAGGTGGCACATCTAATCATTGCATATTAATTTCAAACTATTAGAGAATAAAACGTTCAAAAGGAACATTATTAAAATGTGAGTTCTACTGAACTTAATCGTTTAACACTACTGAATTATTTTTTTTCGTTTTCCGTGTAGTGTGGATTTTTGCGTTTAGCCATTCCTTTAGCAAAATCGTATCAAGAGACATATTCGAAAGTTTTGTTGCTCGATTTAATGAAATTAACTATATTTTCTTCATTGTCCGTGTAGTTCATTTATTTTTCTTTTTGCCTTCATGATTTTCTAGCAACAATGAAAAGCAAATTCGTTTAATAAATAGCGTACAGAATATTAATAGCAAACGGAAAACGTCAAGCGAAATCATATTGAGGTCGAAGAAAAAGTGTTCCCTCATATACATATCTCTGGCTAAAACGTTCCTTACTAAATTAAAAAAAGTTATATTTTTTTCTTGTTCTGGAAAAAAATAATTTTTGGATATTATTGCATGTATTTTGTTTAATGGGGTTATTTCTAGGACAATGCTTCTGTACACTAAAAGTACATAATTTGGAAATAATTCCTTCTTTAAAAAATGCTTAGGATCCCTTTTAATACAAATCATGTCTGTGCATTAGTTTATTTTACTTATTTCTACTTGGGGGAAGAAAAAAATTAATCCTTATCTGTATATATTTCAACACTTTAAAATTATGTGACAACACATTCTGGCACAAGCTATTTTCTTGGTAATTGAAAAAAAGTCGAATGAAGGATACTGTCACAAAAAATGCTCTCATTGTTTTGTGAAAAATTAATGCAAGAACTTTTTTTCATAAAATTATTCATTTTTGTCACTATTAAATTTTCCTTTTGTTTGTAAATTCACAATTACTATAATTGAACACTGTTAGGTAAGCCAAAAATTTAAAAAAACTATTTCCATACTAGAATTTAATTCAAACTATAGCTCAGTAAACAGAATTCTTGCTCACCATTCACAGAAATTTAATTGTATTATGAGCCAATAAGCAATCTGAAATTGCAGATTTAGCGCTACTGACTAACTCTTTCATACCAGAAAATTTTAAAAATTCATCGCCATGGAGCAGGAAGCGAACCTGCATTTCCCGATTTCCATTCGAGCATGCTACCGTTACACCATCCAGGATGAGGAAGTCCCAAACATCCGAGTGATTTAATCTGAATAATCTCAGATTTTCGCCAGTCAAAGTGAGCCCTGCTTCATCGTAGTGTTACAGTGGACACCCCCCCCCCCCCCATCCTAAAACCTGAAGAAAACTCTAAAATTTGTCCGCCATGTCGCGTATGGTATGAGGTAGCTAGGAATCACAGTTCGGCAGGCTCACATGTTCTTTTACAGTTCAGTTTTTTTTTATTTATTTCTCATTTACGTTGTTTTTTCTTTCGGATGTTCTCTAAATTAATTAACAAAATTGCGGGATAATTGGGAAGTCGCTCCAATGCTCTTGAAGGCATGCAACGCAATATTTTTGCCATTTTAAATTGTTTCTACCTGTGGGAAAATGTAGCACTCAATGGTTGCTCTGGAAATTGATAAGAGCAAAGCGATAGGCCCAGAAGAGGGCTTCTGGATTTCTTGATTAGGGGCCGATGTTACGACCCACCCCCGCCATTAATTTAGTAATTAATGGGCGTGGTTGATGTGTGAAATTAATTAAGTATTAATTATGTTCGAGGCTTGATTGGAGTTTAAAAGTGTAAACAGCAGATAAAGTTTTATCTGGGGGTTTGGAAAGAAAAGAGGCGAAGAATTCTCTCTCTGGCTGGGTGGTCTCAGAATAGCTCTGTTAGGTCATAAATATCAGGGCGCAGCTGACGGGCAGCCTATGCAACACGGAAAGGGAAAGAGGAATACGTATCGAATGAGCCACTTGAGTAGGAATGAATGAAGATAGGGGACGAAAGGTTTAGCGAATAATCGTAAATTCGTCGATTGTTTGGGGCATTTTCGAGAACAATTGCTCTCTGTGTGGTCCGTGCAGAAAAATAAGAGTTCGCACTTGGCATGAAAATAAGGAAGAAAGTTTAGTTGTCTGTGCGCTCTCCGATGTGAAAGGCTGGATGCCTTGGATCTGCAAAAAATGAATTGGGAAAAATGAAGCAGCAAACCTCCCCGCATTTGGTAAGAAATGGAGACAACTCGAGGCAGCTGGAGATGCCAGTTTGCCATAAAGACAGCAGAATGCCTAAATCCGCAGGATAAAGCAGAAATTTCTAGGCTGGAGCGTAATGGAACTCAGCGACTGTTTGGCCTAATGAAAGCCAAGTTACAGGGGAATTAAGAAGTCTGCGAGTGGACAGTGGTCATTCCAATGAGAAGCGAAGCCAAGCAAAAGTCGGGTTCGGATGCCAACCACTGCAGTGTGGAATCGTCACCCCCATTCATCCCCTACTGTGGAGGAAGTGAAGAGATGCGCTTGTCTTACGGGGCGAAGCGAGGCCCCATGTGTGCGTGTGTGTGGTCGCGTAAGCAGCGAAGCCACTACGTGTAAGTGCGACGGGATAAAAACATGTCGAAAGAAAAATATGAGCGTAAGAGCGGTGGCTTCGATACCTAACAAATATACAGGTGAAATGTTGAGTTGCCGATATACGCTTAAGGTAAAAGCACGTCTGATTTCGCTCGGCCGAGAAAATTAATCTTGGAAACCGCAACATCAGATGTGAGAGGGCCTATTTTGCTTAACGGCCACCTTCAAATCGTCACGAGAATAGATCAGTGTGCACTCTAATCATTGCAACAAAGTGCGGCGTGATATTACCATTTTTAATTGTGTGCTTCATTTACATCAAGCGTCAAAGTGAAGTGTTGAATCATCGGTGCTGCCACATGGTGCAAGTGTCTGTGTGCGTGTTTTTTTTGTCGTGTGATATTATGTGATGCACAACGGATTTGCACAGCAAAGTCATGAAACTGTAAGTAGATGAATATTTCCTTTTTCTTTCTTCGCACATCTGCGAACTTGTGCCATTCCGACATCCGAAGCTGCATGGACATAGATGCAGTAATGCTGAGTGACTGAACCTCAGAGGAAATACCTGCACATACAGATTTCAATTTCTTACAGGGCCCATTTCCTGATTACTTTTTTTACATGAATAAGGGAGAAGGTGTGGCCACAAATTCCGCTGGGCGGGACAGTTTCTTTTAACTTTGGTTCAGGGCCAAAGCGAGCGGAGAAGGGTTCTGCATGTGCATGCTTATTAGATTTAGTTAATTAACTTTGGCAGTATTTCGCACCTATAATCTTATACCGCAAATTAACGTGCTTGTGTATTTTGTGTCGCGAGTATTTTTAATGTGATCGTTTGCATATAATTTTTTTTTTCATTCTCTAAGCAATTGTATATGAATATCACCTGCAGCTCTATTTAGTGTGTAAACGAGTAGTATCTCTTGTTCAGATAGTCCGGTGGAGACTCAGTCGGCTGCGTTATCCGACAGTAAAGTGTGACACCGTATGCTGCCCACATATGAGGGGCAATTGTCTATGCGCCTAGAGAGCGCCGGATCTGTTTAAATCTCGCAGAACGTTATTAAATGTTGTGTTGTGTATTTGAGAATCATGGGTTATTTGCGAAAGTGAGTGTTGTACTGGCTGGTTGGGGATTGAATGTACCGGAGTAAGATCCGGACCACTACACTCAGTCACGAATTGGTGATTGCGGGTGAACCTCATCACAACTCTGATCCCAAAGTATCATTTTTTTTTTTAGATTATTTTATTTTTTATTTGTTGTTGTTATTTTGTTCACAAGGTGGATTCACCCAAGCCTTATGCTTCGGGTCATTCTTCAACTTTTCATTTTTTATGTTCTGGTGTGAATCTTTGAGTGCAGCAGTGCACCTGAGATTCTCACCTGGTGCCGTGGCCAACTAAATTGTACTTCAGGTCTCAAGCACCGTTACCGGCAGACTCGGCAGGAACACTGCTAGTGCCGTGTAACATTAATGGTGCCGAGACCAGGATCGATACCTATATTTTGCAGCTAGCGGAACAACACTCATGTTCGTAAAATAAGTGCGAATTGACTGCCATTACTATTTTTATTTAGTTTTGTTCGGTGCGAATTTTGTATAATTTAGCATTAAGTAAGCCTTAAGCTGTTTTCTAAGAACTGCCATAATTTTAGTGGGTAAGAAAAACAAAATGGCTAACACGAAGAAATCGTCATCTGCGAGTCACGTGGATTCAGATGATTCTGGTGGTCACTCTGACGGAGAACATGTGAGCACTGGGGCTGCAATTGTTCCGGAAGAGAGTACACCTGTTACAAGTACAGCGGGTACATCACAGCTGAGACAAACAGCTTTAGCCGCACCTATGGTTTACGGTGAGCAAATAGCGGGATGCATAAACATGTTGAGGCTATTTACAGGCACTGATCCGCTGTATCGTGCTAAACACTTTTTTCAGGATGTCGAAAGTGTAGCGATGGTGGGTAGATGGAGTGAGCAAACTAAACTCGCGATTGCAAAATCTAAATTTCGGGAGAGAGCTGCTGAATTTCTATCTGATAGCGATGAGCTGAGGGCTGAAACCGAATATGTAAATTTTAAACGGCTTGTCATTGATCGCTTCCAAGCCGAAGAGCCATTGGTAACGCGAATGAAGCAGTTTATGAATTGTGTGCAATTGCCAGGACAAGACGTTCGGCAGTACGCAACACGTCTTAAGAGCGCAGCTACGAAATATCATGGTCATAAGTCGGATATGTCCGAAGAGACAAGGAAGCACAGGGATCAAGAAGCGATGTGCCAATTTATTTCAGGGTTATCTGAATCGATTAGGCGTTGGGTACTAACAAAATGCCCGGAAACTTTGGATGCTGCAGTTCTCATCGCAATTCAAGAGGAGGAGAATTTAGCACTCATGGGTAGAAAAACTTCGGTGAATACGGTGGAAGGAGGCAGAGGGGACGAGGAGTCGGTAATGCTGGCCCGCACTTTGCAACAGATGTTGTCGCGTTTGGAAGCCACGGAGAATACGGTAGGGCAGTTAGTCGGGAATTCTCAGGGAAGAGAAGACAGGAAATCGGAAGGGAATGAGAGAAATAGAGAGACATTTCAGCGATCTAACCCCCAGCTCTTCGGGGCGGAACGAGCTAGATGGAAGGAAACAAGGCCAGATGATCGCCGGGGTTTCGGTAATCGAAATGATTCACTCGAGGAGAATTGTGGATCGCAACAAACACGGCGCAGCAAAAGTAGAATTGTGTGCTTTGGGTGTGGATTAGAAGGCCACGTGATCCGGTTGTGCCCTAATTTGGATGGGTCAAATAGGACGGAGACAATACCCAAACAGGTATATAGCAGAGGAAGTGGAAGAGATTCTCATTACGAGGTATCAGGAAAATTTGGTACACAGAAACCAGATTCCAAGAATAAGTCTTTAAACTAAATAAGGGTCGATTTGTAAGAGGTATCTCGGCCCAGTCAGAGTTTAAATCCTCTCAGGTGCGTTATGTTTCTATTCAAAGTGGGGACAATTTGCCGATTATTAACGCAGATCTCGAAGGCGACAAAATTAAGTTATTAGTCGACACGGGATCATCGGTAACTCTTTTGGCGAAAGATGCTTATTTAAGATTGAAAGGTCGCAGGAAATTGACTCCCATCAATTCAGATTTAAGGATAAAAAGCATCACAGGGGAAACCATTCCAACCTTAGGATGTTACAACGTAAACCTGCGAATCAAAGGAAGAAATATCTTTGTCAAAGCCCATGTGTCAAAATACCCGCTGAGTGAAAATTACTCAGCATTGTTAGGAATTGATGCGATGCGAACACATCACTTAACCTTCTCTGCCCATTCGAATCAGCTGTTGTTTCCCGACCCCCCACCCACGCGGTGCTCTCCGCAGAAAGAGAGGGACGCGGACGATATGCTTGAGGAGGGGGTGACTGTTGCCTCCCTGGCGCAGAAAACTTGTGTCCCTCCCAACGCAGAAATGTTCCTTCAAGTGAAGTTGGGAACACCGCTTCGTATGAGAGTACAGACTGTCTTGTTTGAACCGCATCCACGTGCACGCAAAGATGGATTACTTTTGGCACGGTCTGTTAATAATGTCGCATCAAGTGGTTTATATGATGTAAAAGTAGCAAACACTAGTAGTTCCCCTATTTGGTTAAACAAACATACTAAGCTATTTCAAGTAGAACCTGTGGAAATCACTCAGAATTCACGGGAAATAGGTGTAACGCAGCGCGGTACTTTGCCTGTGTCTGCCGGTGATTTTAAATTGGAGCATTTGAATTATTTTGAACGTGAGAAGGTTTTGGAATTACTGATGACATATTCCGATGTTTTTGCACGGGATCCCATAGATTTGCAGGGCACTGACCTCGCTGAACATGAAATTCATCTAACAGATGACAAACCCTTTAAGCTTCGCCCATACAATGTTCCGCATGCTCTTAGACCTGAATTAAAAGATCAAGTGAATGAATTACTGGATGCTGGAATTATTTCTAAGTCGGATAGTCCATATAGCTCCCCAATTGTCCTCATTCGAAAACGGGACAATTCATATCGTTTCTGTTGTGACTTTAGAAAATTGAATCAGATAACCAGAAAAGACAGTTACCCAGTCCCCAGAATACAACAGACCCTATCTCTTTTGCATGGATGCCGAATTTTCTCGAAAATAGACCTTTTGGCAGGGTATCATCAAATCAAAATCAGGGAACAAGACAAGCACAAAACTGCTTTTTCCTGCGAATTTGGTCATTTCGAGTGGAACCGTCTCCCGTTTGGATTGTGCAACAGTCCTGCAACTTTTGAAAGAGCTCTAGACTCATTGTTTTTGGACAAGCGTGATGATGGCATTCTAGTGTACGTGAACGATATTTTGTGTGCATCTAAGACCTTAAATGAACACTTGGAGAAATTGGAGTTAATTTTCCAACGTTTAAGAAGGCACAAGCTTAAAATTAAGCCAAGTAAATGTGAGTTTGCGACCAAGGAGGTTACATATCTTGGGCACCTTCTGGATGGTCAAGGAGTAAGGCCAAACCCTGAAAACGTGGAGGCCGTACGGGATTTTCCAGCCCCACGCACTGTTAAGCACGTCCGAGCCTTTTTGGGAATGGCGGGCTACTACAGGCGCCATATCAAAAATTTTGCATCCATTGCCCAACCTTTGACAAATCTCACCAGGAGAAATGTAAAATTTATCTGGGATGAGCAGTGTGAGGAGTCCTTCCAGCAATTGAGGAGGGCGCTCATAAGTGAGCCGCTGTTGGCTTACCCAGATTTCTCGAAAAGATTCTTCGTGACCACAGATGCATCCAAATTGGCTATTGCGGGTATACTCGAGCAGGAGGACGAAGAGGGCGTCAGACATCCTATTGCATTCTTCAGCAGAAAACTTAATCCCGCAGAACAAAATTACAGCGCAACTGAGCAAGAGGCTTTGGCAATAGTTGCATCCATCACGCATTGGCGGGAATATTTAGTGGGTCGGCAGTTTACAGTTATAACTGATCACAGACCCTTAAAGTGGCTGATGACGCTAAAGACTCCCAACTCTAGGCTTGTTAGGTGGAATCTCAGTCTATCCGAATATGATTTTGATGTAATGTATCGCCCAGGGAAGAAGAATACAAACGCGGATGTGTTGTCGAGGCATATTGCAGCAGTGGTAGCAAGTGATGCGGCTCCAGGCCCTACATTTGATGCTGAGGCCATAAAGGCTGCACAACGGGCAGACCCGAATTTGGTCGAAGTAATCGATTGCATCGAGGGGCGTGACTACTCTGCTGTTGATAAAATCACAGATACCTACTTCATGCGTGACGACCTGCTATATCATTTTTCCTTGCCAGCAAAAAACAGTCCACGCAGACTTGTTACTGAACAGTTGGTGGTGCCTGACTCTCTAAAGTCTGAGGTAATGAGAGCTGAGCATGATGGTATAAGCGCAGGGCACTTAGGGTTTGAGAAGACATTGGGGCGAATTAGACTCAAATATTTTTGGCTCAATATGTTTGCTGATGTAAAAAATTACACTGCTAGTTGTGAGGAGTGTTTAAAACGCCGGGGCTACAAGAGAAACCAAAAGGCGGGTTTAATTACCCCGGAAATAGTGCCAGTTCCGTGGTCCAAAATTTCCATGGACATCGCAGGACCTCTTCCCACGACAGAGAACGGGAACAAGTACCTATTGGTAGTCACCGACTCTTTTACCAAGTATATTGAGCTAATCCCCTTAAAATCTCAAACAGCCAAAGAAGTAGCTGAAAAATTCTCGACGCACGTTATAGCGAGACATGGTGTACCTCATACTTTGTTGACTGACAGAGGAACGAACTTTTTGTCAGAATTAATGTCCGAACTCTACAGAAGATTAGGCATTAAGAAACTGAATACGAGCCCGAGGCATCCGGAGACTGACGGACAAGCGGAACGAAGTATCCGTACAGTGATGCACTCCTTAGCGCTTTACTGTTCTCCGACTGGGAAAGATTGGGATAAGTTTACAGATTTTGTAGCTATGGCGTACAGAGCGGCCACTCACAGCGCTACTCGGGAAACTCCCAATTTCCTCATGTTTGGAAGGGACTTTAATATGCCTGGGCATTTGCTGAGCGAGGAAATCCCTTGGAGCTACTCTGAGCACCCGAATGATGCAGAGAGCTTGGTTATGCGAATGCAGGAAGCATTCAGAATTGTTCGCGATAACCTTGAAGAGGCAGCCCAGAACTCAAGGGACTATCGGGCACGGACGGCAGTAGATAAGCAAATCAAGGTGGGTGATCTTGTTTATCAACACGACCCTTCGGCGTCCAAGGCAAGATCGCGCAAGCTGATGAAACCGTCCATAGGACCCTTTAGAGTGGTGGAAAAGACTTCACCAGTTAACTTCAAAATTGTGCCGGTGAACGATATGAGGCGTCCTCGCCTAACCCATGTTGATAGGATCTTTAAAGCCCCACAGAGAAGGGTATTCGACACGTGGCATTTCCAGGAAACAGTTCGGGATGCGGGAGATGAACCTGAGTCACAGCACCTCGCACGAACCACATGGGAGTCCGAAGATGCAGAATTGTATGAAGATGATGAATGGGAGAGCCCAATGTGGATGCTACAGTCGGGCGACCCAACGCCCTCCGCAGCAATTCCGCCTCCCTCAGAAACAGAACCCTTTGCAGCGCGAACCCGCATGATTGTAGATCCCTTACGAGTGCAGGGAAGCCAGGTCAAAAGTCCTCCAATCATTTCGCGGGCGTAGGAGCATCGAACGTGAGAGATCTGTGGAACTCGTGGATTCTCGAAGCTATGCCTCATATTTAAATTTTTTTTTCCGCCTATCTCGACGGGTAGCAATGAACGTGTGATGAAATCCTTAAACTTTCCTTCCACTCAGGGCACTTAAATCCGGAATTAGGTGCCTTGCGACGGTGGGAAAGGGTTGAGTGTTTACAGTTAAAAAAAAAATGGAATGATTGGATGAATAAAATTCATCCAGTCATCCCTTTTTTTTTCTTTCATGGGGGGATGGAATGTTACAGTGGACACCCCCCCATCCTAAAACCTGAAGAAAACTCTAAAATTTGTCCGCCATGTCGCGTATGGTATGAGGTAGCTAGGAATCACAGTTCGGCAGGCTCACATGTTCTTTTACAGTTCAGTTTTTTTTATTTATTTCTCATTTACGTTGTTTTTCTTTCGGATGTTCTCTAAATTAATTAACAAAATTGCGGGATAATTGGGAAGTCGCTCCAATGCTCTTGAAGGCATGCAACGCAATATTTTTGCCATTTTAAATTGTTTCTACCTGTGGGAAAATGTAGCACTCAATGGTTGCTCTGGAAATTGATAAGAGCAAAGCGATAGGCCCAGAAGAGGGCTTCTGGATTTCTTGATTAGGGGCCGATGTTACGACCCACCCCCGCCATTAATTTAGTAATTAATGGGCGTGGTTGATGTGTGAAATTAATTAAGTATTAATTATGTTCGAGGCTTGATTGGAGTTTAAAAGTGTAAACAGCAGATAAAGTTTTATCTGGGGGTTTGGAAAGAAAAGAGGCGAAGAATTCTCTCTCTGGCTGGGTGGTCTCAGAATAGCTCTGTTAGGTCATAAATATCAGGGCGCAGCTGACGGGCAGCCTATGCAACACGGAAAGGGAAAGAGGAATACGTATCGAATGAGCCACTTGAGTAGGAATGAATGAAGATAGGGGACGAAAGGTTTAGCGAATAATCGTAAATTCGTCGATTGTTTGGGGCATTTTCGAGAACAATTGCTCTCTGTGTGGTCCGTGCAGAAAAATAAGAGTTCGCACTTGGCATGAAAATAAGGAAGAAAGTTTAGTTGTCTGTGCGCTCTCCGATGTGAAAGGCTGGATGCCTTGGATCTGCAAAAAATGAATTGGGAAAAATGAAGCAGCAAACCTCCCCGCATTTGGTAAGAAATGGAGACAACTCGAGGCAGCTGGAGATGCCAGTTTGCCATAAAGACAGCAGAATGCCTAAATCCGCAGGATAAAGCAGAAATTTCTAGGCTGGAGCGTAATGGAACTCAGCGACTGTTTGGCCTAATGAAAGCCAAGTTACAGGGGAATTAAGAAGTCTGCGAGTGGACAGTGGTCATTCCAATGAGAAGCGAAGCCAAGCAAAAGTCGGGTTCGGATGCCAACCACTGCAGTGTGGAATCGTCACCCCCATTCATCCCCTACTGTGGAGGAAGTGAAGAGATGCGCTTGTCTTACGGGGCGAAGCGAGGCCCCATGTGTGCGTGTGTGTGGTCGCGTAAGCAGCGAAGCCACTACGTGTAAGTGCGACGGGATAAAAACATGTCGAAAGAAAAATATGAGCGTAAGAGCGGTGGCTTCGATACCTAACAAATATACAGGTGAAATGTTGAGTTGCCGATATACGCTTAAGGTAAAAGCACGTCTGATTTCGCTCGGCCGAGAAAATTAATCTTGGAAACCGCAACATCAGATGTGAGAGGGCCTATTTTGCTTAACGGCCACCTTCAAATCGTCACGAGAATAGATCAGTGTGCACTCTAATCATTGCAACAAAGTGCGGCGTGATATTACCATTTTTAATTGTGTGCTTCATTTACATCAAGCGTCAAAGTGAAGTGTTGAATCATCGGTGCTGCCACATGGTGCAAGTGTCTGTGTGCGTGTTTTTTTTGTCGTGTGATATTATGTGATGCACAACGGATTTGCACAGCAAAGTCATGAAACTGTAAGTAGATGAATATTTCCTTTTTCTTTCTTCGCACATCTGCGAACTTGTGCCATTCCGACATCCGAAGCTGCATGGACATAGATGCAGTAATGCTGAGTGACTGAACCTCAGAGGAAATACCTGCACATACAGATTTCAATTTCTTACAGGGCCCATTTCCTGATTACTTTTTTTACATGAATAAGGGAGAAGGTGTGGCCACAAATTCCGCTGGGCGGGACAGTTTCTTTTAACTTTGGTTCAGGGCCAAAGCGAGCGGAGAAGGGTTCTGCATGTGCATGCTTATTAGATTTAGTTAATTAACTTTGGCAGTATTTCGCACCTATAATCTTATACCGCAAATTAACGTGCTTGTGTATTTTGTGTCGCGAGTATTTTTAATGTGATCGTTTGCATATAATTTTTTTTTCATTCTCTAAGCAATTGTATATGAATATCACCTGCAGCTCTATTTAGTGTGTAAACGAGTAGTATCTCTTGTTCAGATAGTCCGGTGGAGACTCAGTCGGCTGCGTTATCCGACAGTAAAGTGTGACACCGTATGCTGCCCACATATGAGGGGCAATTGTCTATGCGCCTAGAGAGCGCCGGATCTGTTTAAATCTCGCAGAACGTTATTAAATGTTGTGTTGTGTATTTGAGAATCATGGGTTATTTGCGAAAGTGAGTGTTGTACTGGCTGGTTGGGGATTGAATGTACCGGAGTAAGATCCGGACCACTACACTCAGTCACGAATTGGTGATTGCGGGTGAACCTCATCACAACTCTGATCCCAAAGTATCATTTTTTTTTTAGATTATTTTATTTTTTATTTGTTGTTGTTATTTTGTTCACAAGGTGGATTCACCCAAGCCTTATGCTTCGGGTCATTCTTCAACTTTTCATTTTTTATGTTCTGGTGTGAATCTTTGAGTGCAGCAGTGCACCTGAGATTCTCACCTGGTGCCGTGGCCAACTAAATTGTACTTCAGGTCTCAAGCACCGTTACCGGCAGACTCGGCAGGAACACTGCTAGTGCCGTGTAACAGTAGCTCAGCTATTTAGAGTCAGGTCGATGCTTAGCAAATTCCCAGTTATTCAGGTAAACATTGGGGAAGAAATATTTCTTCTTATTATACATGGGAAATATATATATCTCTATAAGTAATCTGAAATCACATATTTACTGTTAACGTAACTGAAATCAAACGATCGTCAATGGAATGGAAACATGTCACCTTTCCAACAAGGAAGACGTGAAAAGTCCAACTGTCTCTGTCTGCGGGAGAGGTCATGGCAACTGTGAATCTGTTGTTTACACAGAATTTCTGTCAAAAGAGATGACCATCAATAGTGACTCATATTGCCAAACACTATTAAATTTGCGAAATTCAATTAAGGACAGATGCCGGGGTAAGTTGAGCGAAGGTGTCACTCTGCTGCCCAACAACGCTACACAGCACGGAAAACAAAGGGAATTGCTGTAGTCATTCAAGTCGGAGGTGTGGCAACGTCCACCTTTACAGCCCCAACTTATCCCCATGCGGCTACCATTTGTTCGGTAAAATGAAACAGGACGTTAGTGGACAATGATTACCAACCGATGAGGCTGTGAAAAGTGCGGTCCTTAACTAGTTGCACCAAACTGGACTTTTTCTGTACAGGTATGGGAAAGTTAATCGCACGTTCCGATAAATGTTTACAGTCCTTAGGCGCCTATGTCGAAAAATGAATTAATGTTGTACCTTTAAACCAACATACATCCCTTGAGTATATCTTTGCTTGTTTGTTTTATTCAACAGTGTAACTAACTTTTTGATCCACCCTCATATTATTAAAGCACTTTGCTGCAATTCAGAAATCAAATTTTTAGTTTGCTTTAAAAATTAGCATCAACACTACATTTGGAAAAAGTATCAACTTACCTATTGACTATCAATTTGTCTTGTATCTTCAAGCGGAACGTATCCCCATGCGGCTACCATTTGTTCGGTAAAATGAAACAGGACGTTAGTGGACAATGATTACCAACCGATGAGGCTGTGAAAAGTGCGGTCCTTAACTAGTTGCACCAAACTGGACTTTTTCTGTACAGGTATGGGAAAGTTAATCGCACGTTCCGATAAATGTTTACAGTCCTTAGGCGCCTATGTCGAAAAATGAATTAATGTTGTACCTTTAAACCAACATACATCCCTTGAGTATATCTTTGCTTGTTTGTTTTATTCAACAGTGTAACTAACTTTTTTGATCCACCCTCATATTATTAAAGCACTTTGCTGCAATTCAGAAATCAAATTTTTAGTTTGCTTTAAAAATTAGCATCAACACTACATTTGGAAAAAAGTATCAACTTACCTATTGACTATCAATTTGTCTTGTATCTTCAAGCGGAACGAAGTAAAAAATACTATTAAAAATAAACAAATGGGTCCATTTTTTTTACATAAATGTACCTCAAATGTCTGTTTCAAATAGTTTGAAAGAAGGAAGTCATCACAAGCTGCAACTGTATTCAGCTTCAGATTGTTTACCCTAACTTTCCTTATGTGATAGCATCTGCAACAAAGTTATAGATACATACAACAAAATAAATAAAGAATTCTTGCTAACCAATGGCAGAAATTAAGACATCTGTTTCAAATAGTTTGAATTATCACAAGTTACATCAAAATTATCTCAGTTTTAGATCCTCCAGTATGTGTTACAATCTGAATATTTTATGTATGAGTTATGTCCATTATTTTCTTTACCTAAAATCTACTTTTGTAATGTTCATACCTAACTGTGATCTACTTTTTTATAAAACATATTTGATAACACATTTTGGATTAGACAACATTTCAACAGTATAAATAATTATTTCCCACACATTTCTAAAGGAATTGGTTAATTTTTCATAACACTTGGTTAATTTTTCATAGCACTAGGGAACTTATACATTTTGCTAACATTCTTTACTAGAAGCCAAATTTGCTCATTATGGTAAAATTAAATTTTTACTTTCAATATACCTACTATAAATGTCAAGCTAAGCACTAGTACACACACACACACACACACACACACACACACACACACCAGTGCTGAGACGGGCCGAACCCGAACCAGGTGCTGGCTGCGTATTACTTACTGGAGTTCGAGCTTGGAGGGGAAGAATTTTCTTCCTTTTTCTTTTAATGTGATTTTATATGATTTAGCACACGAGGCTTTTTACACTTTCAAGTTGTTAAAGAAAATTCTTCAGCAACTGGGTCTAAATGGGGAGTAGGAATTCTGCAGGGCTATCCATTCCGGGCTTGGATAACAAAATACCATATGCCATGAATTACAGGATTTCTGCCAAGGATAAGTTTTAAGAAGTATAGATAGTAAGCTGATGGAATTTTGCTCCCTACCTCAAAGGGGCAGCTCCCTGCTAATTCTATTGAGCAACATCCGACATAGTTTGTTGTGCCTCAAGATGTTTCCTGATACCCCCCCCCCCCCCCAAAAAAAAAAAAAAAAAAACATTTCAGGAAGAAATGAATGGTTAAAGAAATTATAGAAACATCCCTTACCCACTCTGCAGTTGAGAAAGACATCGGTTAATTGCATGGGTAGGAAAGAGTGGAAGTCTGGAAAACTTTTTAATGCCTATACAGGTTAATCATAGTTTTCGGGCTCAATCAGGCTGACATACTTCAGGTTCGGGCTCTTAAAATTGAGCCCGAACTCAGCTCTGACACACACACAGTAACACTTCAGTTAACTTCACACAGTCAGTTAACTTCACACAGGTGTTTTTATCAAAAATTTTATGGCAATGAAGTCATAGTGGCAAGTATGAAAAATAAGAGACATTTCCTGGAATTTTTTAGTACAGTATTAAAACGTAAACAAAAATGCTACAATATTACTGCTAACATTTATTAATCTGGAAATAAGTGACATGGAACTCGTACGGGTATGGTGTCTTTGAGGGACTAGCCAGACCCCATGACGTGAAAGAGTACAGCATCATCTTCCACGGAAAGAAAATAGTCCATAGATTTTCAAATGAATTTGGACTGATGAAATCAAAACTGCTATTAAAATGAGGACCTCTGGCCCATTTTGCTGTGAAATGGCTTGGCAAATTAAGATGCATATCTTGGGATAGGAGAATATAAAAAAGGTATATCACAGGCACATTGTGTAACACGGGCAACAACTGCACAAACAATATTAGTTCCAATTTGAAAAAAAAAAAAGACACCACCAAAAATTAAATACAAATCTTCAGTACATAATGACACCACCACTCAGCATCACTATGTGAATAATATGTGATGAAGCAGAAAAATGATTGGAAATATGTTACGAGACGCTAACTGAAGTACTGCTATACGTGTATCCAAATGACAAACAAGTTTCAAATAAAATGAAACCAAATATGACATATCTTTACTTTCTAGTTTCAAAGATAACTTTTCAGAAATGTTATCTGCATTTACTACAGAAGAAAAATACATTTCAATGCTTTAACCAACCTGGCTAAACACTTTATATGCATATAAAATATTTGATAAGTTTGAACTCTTTTTCCTATCTCAGGACTTTGTGCACACTATGCACTAAGGAACGACACGGAAAACTAAGCGTTCTGACTTTCAACTTCTTAATTTTTCTTTCACGCGATTTCAAATCATTTCGGTTATCATGTTTGGCTTTTACTAAGTTGTTCAAGAGTATTTTGCAGCTGAGGAGTTATGTTTTCCTATTTAATTTTCAAGCTACTCATACACAAAGATTCAACAGAAAATGAATAAAAAAATCTAAAATCAGAACTTTGTTTAAACGTATGCAGCAGATTTTGTATAAGACAAAGTTTGTCTTATACAAAATCTGCTATACATTACTTTGGTATGGCAAAAGTTGTAAGTTTCCTTTTCACTTCTATAATTTGACTTGCAGCCACTAACACTGCGAAATCGTGGCATGGCAATTCCTCTAAAAATAATTATACCTTTTAATACAAGTGAAGAACTAGATATGAAATTTTTAATCGAAAGTAGTTCCCTATGTTTTGTACAGTTAGAATAAAATTGATCATGCAGTTTTTCAACATAATCTGTCCACACTGTTCAGACAGCTTTAGTAAATTCAATCAGACAAATGCTATATCACAGTTACATTAAGTTACGAAATTAAAAAATGTCCTCTTTAATTCAGAGACACATTACAATGTAACAGTTCAAGCATTAATTTCGTAAAGAAAGGGCTAACGATTGTTGGAGATGCAAATGTTATACAAATTACGAAGGCTAATTCCCTGAAAAGTTGCCCTGATTTCTGGTAATATTCAAGCTCTATGTGAATCGGCATTGGTAAAAAATATTAATTATTCTATTTGAAATAAGAATTCAACACCACAGAATAACTCACTTCTTTATACTTCACAATTCACGAGACATGAACAGATTTCAACACGTGTGAAACTAAGATCTACTCATTAAACCTATAACTATCACTAAAACTAAATAAAACGTTTACTAAGAATTAACCTTATCTTCGAATTATAAAAATACCTACCTCACAAAACTATACGTGTATCCAAATGACAATAAACGGAACACTCACTCAATACAAATAACTGTGAACAAACGATGCAATGGCTGTTCAACCGATTGACTTGGCGACAGCACTAAGTTGTGCACGTGACTATTTCGCACCGTAGCCTGTCTTTCTCGTCAGCCTCGATGTTTGCATTATGACGTCAGCAGAGGAGTCCGTACGAGATAGCCCCAACGCCTGCCTGACGAGAGTAGAGCGGTCGCTTTGATTGCACATTTGAGTAGTGATTGTGACTGTGTTTTGCGATTTATCACAACAGTTTTAACTGGATAAACAAAAACTTCGACATTACAAATAATTTAATTGAGGTTAATCGAGTCGCATTATTGTGTTGCTAACGATAAACAGACGAATCTGATTGCTTATCGTTTATTTATGTTGAAGCACATGGTTAGGCTTACCGTGGGGCAAAGCGTGTACTCGCTTTGACCGTGGGGGAACGCTACTCACTAGTGAATGTCTCTGTGGTAATAGAAAATCAGGAATGAATATTTCTTTCTCTTGGCTCAAAGCTCTCGAACGTTTTTATAACACTATCATGAATAACCTGAAATTGGATTATCGTGAGACTAACATACGAAGGACCATTGTAAAATAGCTTTTTTAGCAACATGAAACAGCAAAATGTTTCATCAAAACCCAATCGATTTTAAAGTAACGCCTTGATAAATTGCTGTCTTAAAATGGTTTTGCATGTCTGTTTTTATTAGCATTAATAGGGTTTTCTTCCCCAAAATAGCACACAAGAATGGGAATTTTGCTAGGAAGCTATGGTATTACTCTTCTCTAAATATGCTTAGTAATATTAACGACAAAATTGAATGTAACTGTTTACTAAATGAATTTTCTAATACAAAGGGAAGACTTCAAGTTGATTTATATGAAATACATTCTGTAGCTGCCCCAGTGATGCAGTGGTCTAAGCACTGCTTTCTGATCCATTCATCCAAGATGGGTTTGGGATATTTTAATATGTTATGATGCACGCATTAATTCATGCATCATAACATATTGTGCTCAAATCCTGATGAAGCAGTTGATATGTTATGGCATTGGCCTGTCCCCTACCCTGGAACAAGTGGCCCTAAATTTGAGATGAGTGACTGCTTATTTATTGCCCATCAAGTTGCTCATGGTGGTTGTTAAGTCCTCAAACAAACAGGATAGAGCAGAGACATGTCAAAAAAATTTTTGCCTCAATTTTAAAAATATTTTTAAGACGTAACTTGATATCGTATGATAGACTTGATATCATATAATTTAAAATGAAAACCCATGCAATTGCAATAATTTTATGTTTAGTGTTCTCCCTATAGAGCCTTTTTACTGGGCGGCCCTGTCACTTAATTTTGTCTGCTGCCCAGCTATATTTCCTTTAACGAATGTTTTCACATAACACATAATAGTAAGAATGAAATACTTATTTCCACATACACCATCAGTATTAATGAAAACTGGCTAAAATCTGTGTTACCGCTCTGGTGGCACAGTGGTCTAAGCGCTGGCTTATGACAATTCTTCAGAGAAGGGTCCAAGTTCGAATCCCGGTGAGGCATAGATGTTGTGTTTGTCTTACGGCACTTGTTCTCTCCTTTCCCTGGAACCAGTGGCCCTAAATTAGGAACAAGTGGCTGCTTTTAGCCTATCGAGTTGCTTACTGTGGTAATTAAACCTTTAATATATATATATAAAGCCGCCCCGGTGATGAAGTGGTCTGTGATGTCCTCTGATCATTAGTCCGAAATGGGTGCGGGTTCGAATCCTGGTGCGGCATGGATGTTGTGTTTGTCTTGTGGCACTGGCTCTCTCGCTTCCCTGGAACCAGTGTCCTGAATTAGGGACGGGCGACTGCTTATAGCCCATTGAGTTGCTCATGGTGGTCGTTAAACATCCAATCAAAAAAAAAAAAAAAGAAATCTGTGTCAAATGTAATTTATTAGTAAATACTCATTTTTTAAACCATTTTTGCACAATTTTTTAACTGTTTATCATGTTATGTTGCATTAATGCCTACCACACCACTTAAGATGTTTAATAAGTATAATAATGCTAAGGAAAACTTTTTTTATTGGAGAAGGGGTCGTTAAAAGTACCACCCAGCTAAAATTACTTGCCACCTACCTGTAAAAAAATCTAGGGAGAACACTAATGTTCATCAGTTTTATGCATTAATAAATTTATTTCTTGATATTTGTTTATTTAATGTGTAGATGCCTAGGAGATGTTGTGTTTCTGGATGCAAATCCAACTACACCTACCCGGGGAAAGCAAGCGCTTATGTTTCATCTTTCCGTTTTCCAAAAGACCCAGAACTTCGAGCTCAGTGGATCCGCCAAATCAACCGGAAGGATTTTCAACCCAATGACAATTCTGTTGTGTGCGTTGAGCACTTCAGTGAGCAGTTTGTGATTAGGGAAGATCGTATTACCAGGGGTGATGGGAGTTTATCGGTTGTGCCGCGTACACACCTGGCATTAGCCAAAGATGCTCATCCAACAATCTTCCCTAACCAGCCCTCATATTTATCATATGAGCCACCCCCAAAAGAAAAACACCAGAAACACGCATGCTTCAAATGCAACAACGTGATGAACACAATTTTAAAAACTGGAATGAAAATGATGTAATAAATTCATTTAATGATTTTGTTACTCATTATGGAAATAAAAATTTAAATGGTTTCTTCAGTTTGAAAAATGATGATTTCATTCTTTTTTATAAGATTGATTCTTCTGACTGCCCTAAGATGCCCATTTGTTTTAAAATATTTTCTGATTTGCAATTAGATGTTTGGTATGATGGCATACCATATAATGTTAAAAATTTGGTATGGGTTTTGGGTCATGAAAAAAAGTATGATCGATGGACAAAATTTGAATGTCTGTTATTACACCTCAGTTCCTTTTCTTCACAGGCAGTCACACCTGTGGCTAAACTGAATACTGCACTTTCATTGTTAAAAGCATATGCAGATGACATAGAACAAAATGAAGAATCTTCTAATTCAATTATTTCGAAAATACTGTTTATCATAGAGCAACTAAAACTTTTAACTGCTAAACAGTACCGCTATAGCCCTCAGTTGTTACTGTTTGCTGCAAAAATTCATTTTTGTCATCCATCTGCATATGTTATGTTACGAAACAGCGAGTCTCTAAGCTTGCCCCATCCAGTCTATTTGAAAAAAATTGCTTCCACGTTAGATACTTGTGGCAGTGGTATTATTAATAGGCATGTCCTTTATCTGCAAGAGAAATCAAAACTTCTTGAGGAAAGAGAACTGGTAGTAAATATTCTACTGGATGAAATTTATGTTTCCCCTGGTGTGGGTTTTAAAGGAGGGAAAATACAAGGCATTTCTCAAAACATCTCTTCTGAAGCCACAACAATACAAGCATTCATGATAACATCTGTGTTTTCCAAAAATAAAGACATTGTTGCACTTATTCCTGTAAAAAAATTAACTGCTGAACAATTACAGACATTCACACTTAAGGTTTTGAAAATTCTTAATGATTCTGGATACCAGGTACTTGCATTAATATCTGATAACAATAGGATTAATCGCAATATGTTCACACTTCTATGTGGTGGTAACCTTGTATCCAGTATCATTAATCCCATTAATGAGAATTTGCGCTTGTTTTTGTTGTTCGACACTGTTCATTTGTTGAAAGCAGTTCGTAATAATTGGCTCAATCAGTCAAACACAAATCAGACTTTCTTTTATCCATCTATGATTGACTTTAAGAAAGTTTGTGTTGCTAGTCTCACACATCTTCAAAAAATATACAATAAAGAACAAAATCTTAACATTAAACAAGCACCAAAACTCTCCCGGAAAGTTTTGTACCCAACATCTGTTGAACGGCAAAATGTTAAACATGCTGTTGACATTTTTCATGAAACAAATATAGCTGCTTTAGAATGTACTGCAAAAGAGTTTGGTAGTGATTTATTACAGACCAAAGAATTTATTACAATAATGAGCACATTTTGGAAAATTGTAAATGTAAAATATCCAACTAAGGGAAAACATCTACGTGACAGTAGCTGTGATCCAGGACACAACATACTTGACAACAATATTACATTTCTAAAGAAGTTCAGTTCATGGCTACAAGTTTGGATCAATATATATAGATGTAAAGATACATCCACTTTATCAAGTTTTGCTGTGCCTTAAAAAGGTGGTTGTTTATCCAAAGAAACACAGTTTGCACTTCAACATACTACAGATTGTCTTGTTCATTTAACAAATTATATGTTCGAAACTTTAAAACCATCATACATTTTGTTTGGGAAATTTCAAACAGATTGCTTAGAAGCTCGTTTTGGACAGTACAAGCAGTTGAGTGGGGGAATTATAATATATCTGTGATACAAGTTCTTGAGTCAGAAAGAAAATTAAAAGTCATGAGTTTGGTTCAAATGCAATCATACAAATGTGGTGAAATTAAACTGAAACAGTTCTCTTTTCCCCAAGAAGAAGTAAATGATGAGCAGCATTGTTTCTCTCACACATTTGACAATATTTTGCACTTGTGTGATAGTGTAGATATATCTGAATCAGTTATGTCTGTTTTAGTATACATAGCTGGTTACATAGCAAATAAAGTTAAAAAAAAATACAGTGCCCAGATTGTAAAAAAACTTTGGCCTGTGATAAGAAATTGGATTACTAATGCTCTGATGAAGAAGTTGCCAAATATTTACAGCTTATAGATAGGGGGGGGGGTCTCACATGGCCAGAGGAGTTCACAGTGAAGGTTGTATTAAAAACGTTTCAGGTGTTTCAAGCTATTCTTCAGGAAGAGCACGAGCAGGCCTTCATTGAATGTGGTAAGCAGAAACAACTTGTTTGTCAACTTACTGTAGAAAAGCTTGAAACTTCTGATACCATATCAAAATTTAACTGCAGTTGTAGCAATAGTTCACTAAAGTTGGCCAAAATGTTCATAAACCATATGGTCAATATTTTGCTAAATAATTATTGCAAGGCACGAAACGATCAACTGAACAAATCAAAATCGAAGAGAAAATTGTCTACTCTTAAACCTGCCACTGCACATAACACAAATGGTCAAGTGCCAGAGAAAGTCCCTAAGAGGAGGAATATAACTGCAAACAAAGAGCAAAAAAACAAGTAACACGTAAAGCAGCCTATGATAAGAATGTAGCTAATCACAGAAAATAACAAAAGAAATTCAAAAAAGAGAAATAAAACAACAGATTAAGAATGGAAGTAGATATGCCTCCAAAAACTTGAAAATTATGTTGTCCTGGATTAGGAAGTTAACCCGCATCTCCAGATTTATGTATGAGTATATGTTACTATTACCCACCCTGAACAAGGAGCTCCCAAGCTACTGTGGATGTGTTTTGATTAAATTGGCACCCATCTTCCTGTAACATCTTATTTAACAAATTAAAAATTCAAATGGCTACTCTTACAGTTTGCTTGTGTAGCTGAATACTACATAATTCACTGCACTTTACTACTTGATACTGTTGCAAATAATTTTTTAGAGAGTGATCATGGTAAAGCGTGCATGGTGAGCTTTCCGAAATATCCTATCAAAGCAACCCGCCCCCCACCACCACCACAAAAACGGTCCCACTAAAACTTTAAATAATTGTAATGAGTGGCTTTCAAAAAGCCAAATGGAACACAGCTTTTTTTTTCTTTAATATTTTACATAAAGTGCTGGCAAAATTTTACAATCATGACATCTAGTTACTAACTTAATTCCATCTGTTTTTTCATATCCATGTGACAGACTTTTATATGGATGTGTGTACTGTAGCCGCTTAACAGACCTTCATATGGACATGTGTATGTTTTATGTATCAGTGATGCTCCACATGATTTTTGTTAAGTGGGGGATCATAAGAATGAAATAATTTTTGACTGAAAACCCAAATCTTGTGTGAAGGCTGTGAAGTTGTACTTAAAGGGATATGTATACATATAACATAACACCCAGTTTCAAACTTAATTCCATGTGTATTTGTCATATCCATGTGACAGACTTTTATATCGATGTGTGTGTATGTATTGTATCTGCTTAACAGACCTTCATATGGACGTGTGTATGTTTTATGTATCAGTGGCACTCCACATGGTTTTTGTTAAGTGGGGGATCATAAGAATGAAATAATTTTCCCAGATGTCATCTGAAAAGGTGGTGGGAAACCCAAATCTTGTGTGAAGCCTGTGAAGTTGTGCTTAAAGGGATATGTATACATATAACATAACACCCAGTTTCAAACTTAATTCCATATATATACATATTTGTCGTATCCACTGCACATGAATTTTATTAAGTGGGTGAATATAAGAATGGGGCAGTTTTCCTCACATGCCCTGTGTAAAGGTGACGAGGAAAATCCAAGTGATTTTCCTCATCAATAATACACAGTCATACCTGAATTTTTATATACAGTAACACCTGGATTTTCCTCGTCAAAAACAGTCATTCAAATATCTTTTGTGTGGCTTTGTTTTGAGACTACTAGAAAGAAACTCTGAAGTCCAAACATTTAGTAAGTGCTTCAAAATATATAGACCTTTGCAGGTAAAGTAAAATAGTAAATCAGTTTGTGTCATGGCAAGGAATTGTGTGTGTGGTAACAAAGTTATATAGAAAATTTTCCTGCATTCTTATTGTCCTGGTATGCTAAATGAAGTATTCCTAACGATCAGTGTAATACTGATTTTTTTTTTTTTCCTGTTTCTGAAATTTGTGTTCATTACCCCATCTTTTATTTCAGAACTGAAATAGTCGGAAATAACGGAATGAAAAGTCGAGTGCGATAACTTTGTTATCTTCATTCCTGATATTAAAATTGCGTACTGAAAATCAATTGCTCAGGCAGCTGTTATGTTTTTGATTAAAAAAGAGTAAAGCAATGCATGATTATGTACATCATTTCATCTGTTTAGTCATATTTTCCAGATTTGTTTTCTTGGTGTGTGGGTACACAAATTAGGTTAACATCCATACCTATATAAACGATGTAAAAATTACTCCCGTTATTTATGCTGACATATTCAAATTGTAATAGGTAAAGAAATAAGTCGACTGTATCCCGTTATTTTGAAAAGAAATCGTAAGAATCGGAGAAAATTTTAACTAAGCGACGACACAAAACAAGCTTATAGCGGCAAAAATACCGCTGTGATCTTTGGCGATTGGACTCCTTTCGGCAGTGGGAGCGTGGCAGGCCCAGGCCCGTAGACTCTAGCCGGCCCTGCTCATACCCGACACATTCGTCATCCCTTCTCCAACGAACTACCTGGGAACTTTGCCCCATGAGCTCTGCATTTCTGGTTTTGTTCTTTCCACAGGAGACCATGGCAAGTTCTTGGATTGTTTGTTTTTCCTTCTTTTTTTCGGCCAGCACGCGCTAAAAGAAATTATCTGTTTGTAGACATGTGAGGATAACCGATAAAGTTAGAAAAACATCTGTGCTTCTACGCGAGAACAAAAAAACACGGCAATTTAAAGATTAATGTGCTTTATTTTTCTAAATCATCTAATTGCTGACATGTTTTTTTTTTTTTTTTTTTTTTTGTGAACAAACGCGTGCCATGCAAGTTTGAAGTTATCTTCCGTCCAGCGACAATCATGCAACTCATCCACTTTCAAACAAATTTCGATAATGGGGTTTATTTTTAATATTTCGAGAGTGTTGAATTTCTTTCTCTCTCTCCCCCTTTTCATATTTTGAATTTCCTTTTTTTTTTATTAACTTTTCGTCATGAGAAAATTGTTTGCCAGTGAAAAAAAAAAAAAAAAGGAACAACAATACAAAGCAAAATTTTTCATTTGTATTCGTGGGTTGGTGAACATAGAGTCCCCCCCCCCCCCACACACACACACACATGAGTTTTCAGCTCCCAGGTCCTGAGGCCAAGCTACCGTTCTCTGAGAGCTTAGAGCGCACTATACACTCAGTGGACTAGTCTGCGAGCTTTGGGAGAGTGAGCAGTCAATCATCTTCACAGCACGAAATAAGTAATATTCCGCGCTAGATAAAACTGAAAGAAACATCCACGTTGTTTTCAGAAGTATGAGATTCCATCCACGTTGTTTTCAGAAGTATGAGATTCGGACCATGTTGTAATTTTTCCTGATGCACTGGTGCAATATGTAAGTTTTTATTTTCTTCAGTGTGAAAGTATCCTTCAAAGACAAAAACCGTCGATAATACGCAACATTTCCAAACAAAACAAAATAAGAACAGGTGATGGAAAGTTAGTTTATTTTTGGCCGATCTGAAGTAAATTTCCCTGTAATAATTTTTAAATGAGGCTGTCAAAATAAAAAGAGAAACTCATCTGCTGCTGTGACATTTTTAGACTGAACCCCTATGATTAAAATTTTTGACAAAAAGGATTATAGTTAAGCAATATGTTACCACGTTATTTTGATGCTACGCATATTTTCCGACAGCAGTAAAGTAAATCCCAAGCAAGAAATTTCGATGCAACGGAAATGGGTTACGGAAGTACTAGTGTCTCGTGACAGACAAGGGATCTGCTTAATTCGCATCTAATTGGGCTCCCGGCGCAGACCAACTGCGTGGTCGTCTCAAATACACTGAGCTGACGTTGGATCAACGACCGGCTGCGAAAGCGTTTTATGTCTGTGCCTCCATAAAGTAAGAGTTTTTAATGTCATGCATCTTTCCAGACAGTCAGTGTGGCGTAACTACCACCCCCACAAGCCCCGGAGCTGGGGGTGGTGCAGGAAACAAAAGGGCGTATTGTAGCTGCCAGTTATAGTTTTATCAAACGAACACGCACAAAAACAAATAAACAAATAATTAACCCAAAGATTCATACTTTACTTTAAGATATATTGAGCTTTGCCTAAACTAAATGTTAAGTTTCACTTTTAAAACACTGGATGTCCTACAGATTGAAGCTATTCTGCCCTTTGGTTCCGGATTGTAATACGATGGCTCTGAAACGGATTGTGTCGCCCCGGTGGCGCAGTGATCTAAGGCGCTGGCCTCTGATCATTCGTCCGTAAGGGGTCCGGGTTCGAATCCCGGTGAGGCATGGATGTTGTGTTCGTCTTACGGCACTGGCTCTCTCCCTTCCCTGTGACCCTAAATTAGTGACGGGCGACTGCTTATAGCCCATTGAGTTGCTCACGGTGGTCGTTAAACCTCCAATCAAAAAAAAAAAAAATGGATTGTAATACGAAAGTTCTGCAATGGGTTGTAATATGATTGCTCTCCAACATTTAGTCACAGCAGCTGCTGCACATCTGCAATATATAAGAGGGTTATTTCTTCAAGTGAATATTTTAGTTTTGGACAAAACAATTACACGTTGCCATTGCTTTAAGTTCTTCCTTAAAGTAAATACGTCCATCTCATTCACTGTGCGGAAACTTTAATATACAAGCGAACGACATCCGTTTGCAAAACGTCACAAAAGCGTCCAAGTAGAGCACAATATCAGCGAAAGAGAAAAGGATAGTGCGCGGAAAACTTCCAACACTCTACCAGTTCTTTTTGCCGCAGAGTCAATTAAGCTCAAGTGCCGTTTCCGATCAAAAGAACATTGATTTGTTTAGCACGTCAACTGTTCAAAGTTTAGAAGCAGACATTTAAAAAAACCAAGCACTTCAGATACAAGTGAATGCAACATGGATGATTATGAAGAGTTATTAACCTCAACCATGCAAATATATTTTGCCGGATTCGTTCCTTGCGATAAAATGAGTATTCATGTTCATGCATTGATCAGCGTACTGTGTTAATCTTGATTGGCTGATTGATAACCTCGCATTGTATACTTCTGTTCCAAAAATTACTCATAAAGATAAAACTACAGGGTTCTAGGTACTTCCCTTACTTTTATAGACACTCTCCCTGATTTCCTAATTCCTACCCCCCCGCGAAAAATACATCCTCCCTCGTGTTCGAAATCCTTGGAAAATTACTGTACTTAGGGGAGCTGAAGTAAATCTTGCGGGGGTAAGGGCGCACGTTCTTTTAGTTACGCCACTGCCGACAGCAGTGAAGTAAATACCAAGCAAAAAAATTCGATGTTGCGAAAATGGGTAACGGAGGTAGTCAAAGCCATTGTTGAAATCTGATTTTTGAATGCTGTCCTATGAAATGGCGCAATAGTAGTTAATTTCATTGTTACTCAACAATATATTTTACTAAACTATCACCGAATATGTCATCACGTTTTACATAAACGTAACAATATCTCATTGCGTTCTGCGTAAATTACAAGAACCTGATGCGAAATGTGATAAAAGCCATTACGAAAATGCATTTTTGATGTTATAAAAATGGTGCATTGTAGCGAAATTTGGCTTGTGCAAAATATGCGCTACGCCGATTGCTTGAAGTTATGTTTTTTTTCATATTGTGAGGAAGTTTTTTCAAGTATCACAATTCAACCTCCCCGGAAATAAAGTCGAGATTTTGAAACTTTTGCTCTCTGAACTTTCAATACACATTTCTTTATGATAGTTTTCGTGTCCTTTTCTTCAGCTTAAAGCCAACATTTCTTTGAAATAACCATTATTTCCTTATGATAGTTTTCGTGTGTGTTCTTTACAAATGACATTTTTTCACATAAAGACTATTAATATGAAATGTATTTTCTAGGGCTCACAATGAAAGTTTTCTCCCGGCACCACTATGAAATTTCGCCCAGAGCCTCGCAAAAGTTCTATCCGGCCCTACTCAAAATAATTACTGTTATACAAAAGTATCCACCAAATTAAATATAGCTTAAATCCCTTATCGTTTCTGTTAGGGAACTCAGAAAACAAAAGTCTCACTGCTTCTCAATAATCGCTCTTCCCGCTAAGAAATGCTGTAGCAATCACGGGGGAAATTGTGTTGTAGATTTGCATAGTAATAACGGTAACAAAACTGAAAAAAATTCAAACAGTTGTCATACACTGATGAACAACACGGAGTTTTAAAAAATATTGAAATCTCTGCGTCATCTAGCGGAGAACTGAAAACCCAGAAAACCAGTGAAGACATACCCGTATCTACAAATTTGCAATAGTACTACCTCAAATTTTAGAAATTTGAATTTTTTTTTTCCAGCACTTTTTCTGCGTTTATATCCTCTACAAAATTTCGGAGCAACACAACAGACATTTAGAATAAATTATCAACGTTTATTCACAATTAAATGTTTTATTAACATCGACTATAGTTCCGCAGAGCGTTTGGGTCGGCATCATCAGGACGAATCATTCGTCCTGATGATGCCGAGCCGAATGCTCTGCGGAACTATAGTCGATGTTAATAAAACATTTAATTGTGAATAAACGTTGATAATTTATTCTAAATCAACATCACAAGTGTGTAGTCTTGAATTATACATAACAAACATTTAGTCTGCCAGTTGGAAACGCCTCAAAGCCTCACGAGCTAATATAACGGCTGTGTCATTTTGAGAATTCCGTTGTCTTCGGGGAGTACATGGTTTATAAGCAATGGTTAGAACTGTTAGCTGCAAAACGAGAGCAGTCGAACTAAATTCTCATGTTTAATATCCTTCCAAATACAGCTTTTATAAGGGAGCTTAAATACAATTACAAAAATATTACACTAGTAGACACAAGATGAAATTTACGTATTGTTTTTGGTTTTTTAAAATAAAAACTGAATACTTATATAGTCGAACCCGTATGCAGCGAAGCTGAAGGGAGAGTTAAACACATTCGGCGTATGCCAACTACGTTTTAACCCAGCAAATAAGATGTAGTTCTAAATCAAGTAGTGCCTTATTGGCGAGTTTTTCTCGCTTCGAGGTCACGTTCTCTCCAACGGAAGCACGATGGCAAGTCGGAAAGTGCGTTTTGGTTCTGGTTCTGACGGAGTTGTTCACAGCTCAGTTTGTATCCGAGTTATACGCACCTGTTTCATGTGAAAAAACTTCAAAATAAAAAAAAAAAAAAAGCCCTCGATGGAGAAGTGAGTTCGCAAGTTTCCAGGTGAGTCGCAGTTCATCGCTTTCCGTTGGAGTGAACGACGATCTCTACTTGAACGTTTTTCTAGAAGCAAGAAAGGCATCTGCATACTTTCTACTCCGCATCAAGGAATAATATGCGAAAGAACCAAGCAGTTCTCAGCTTCTGATGTTAAAAACTGAGACAGAAATGAAGAGCTACTTTTCTGTCGCATAGCATTACGAAATGGAACGTTTTCCTGGCAAGAACATATCCGGTTCTTTTTGTAGTATTCCCGAGAATTGGCCCTCGGAGATGGCTTTCGGTTTCACCAGAGCCAAGCTTGACGTCTTCGCCGCAGATCTGTGTTAGGCCTTCCTTAGCGTTTGTTGACATCATCGTACCTGCAGGTAGGTTTTACAGTAAAAATGGTTAAAATGTATCATAAAGATGACATTTTTTCACCATTTGCTATCAAATTACATACTTTAAAATATGTATATCTTTTTTTCGAAATTTTTGCCCAAATAATTTAGGACGCTAAACAACATCTTTACCGAAACAAACAATATTGGCATCACAACTAGTACTAATGCATGAGCTATCATCGATAATAGCATTGAAGATATATAGTAGCTCTCTTCCATCGCTATACCAACGTATGGAGAAATTTTAGAAAAAATAAAAGTTATTTTGGCTCGAGAATCCATTTCTTTCACACAACTAACCTTTAATTGTGTAAAGATGTTTAGCACCACCCCAACTTAGAAGCGGACAACGCCGTTTGTCTATTCCTTCTTTGTCAGAGTATGCGTGACGTCATCTAGCTCTGCTTGAAGCAAGTGGAAACTCTCAGCGAAGCAGAGGCAGACTAACGGCCAAAAAGAAAAAAAAAAAAAAAAAACATTCAATTCCTGTTACGCAGGATAATTAAACATTTCCAGGTAAAGGTTCACATGCGCCAATTATCAATCGCGTGTATAACCAGAATCGTTCCAAGTAATTTCGCCTCCCTAAGCGAAGATTGATATGGCAGTACGAAATAGGATTTCAACTGAAAAACGTAAGTGCTTCTTAATTGTTAATACACTGGCGGAAAGTGAGAAAAGAACACGAAGTAGGAATTGGCGGACGATCATGAAATTTGCAAATGTTAATTGGGTCGAGTTTACGTAGGTGTGATGTTAATTTCGGGATCAACCGGTGAGCGCTTACGCCCCAGCACGGCATAATATGCAGATTATCGTCGGTAGTATTTAAGGAGTACGGCGAAGTGAATGTAATCAGTCGTTGGCGTACGGACACGTGCAAAGACCCTGAAGAAGCTGCAATGCCTGGACATGGAAGACGTGTACGATTTCAGCAGTTATCGGACTTTGAGCGAGGTCGTCTAGTCTGACTCCGCGAGGCCGTGTGGTCGTATCGTCGTATTGCGGAGCGAACTGGACGGGAAGTATCGGTGGTGGTACGATGGTGGCGTAGATGGTCCGAGGAACATTCCCACACGAGAAGACGTGGAACCGGGAGTCACAGACGGACCGATGAGCGAACCGATCGACGCATAAGAAGAGCGGCGTTGTCAAGCAGAACATCCACTGCGACGCAAATCCGAGCTGCCGTTGCACCTGAGGTGACTGTGCGAACAATCCGCAACCGTCTACTGGATGCAGGACTATGTACACGTGTGCCTCTCGCATGTGTACCTCTGACTCCAGCCCACCGTCAGGAACGGCTGCAGTGGTGTCGCCAACGTCTGCAATGGAGAACGCAATGGCGATCTGTCGTGTTCAGCGATGAAAGCAGATTCTGCTTGGGAGCCTCCGATGGCCGTATGCGTGTTCGCAGACGCACAGGGGAGCGTCTCCATCCTTCTTGCATCCGCCAGCGACACACAGGGCCTACACCTGGTCTCCTGGTGTGGGGAGCGATCAGCTATCACTCCCGTACACAACTAGTGTTTGTACCGGGTACGTTAAACAGCACCTCCTACATCAACAACATCATTTAGCCCGTTGTTGTGTCATTTGTAAGGTCGGTCCATCGTGGTGTTTTCCAGCAAGATAACGCACGCCCACACACGGCACGTGCAACACAACGTGCACTTTAGGGTGTGAGACAACTTCCATGGCCTGCACGTTCACCGGATTTGTCCCCCATTGAGCACGTGTGGGATTTTATGGGGCAACGCTTATCCGGTCTCCACGGCCAGCCACGACCATCCCCGATTTACGCGTCCAGGTTGAGGATGCTTGGAACTCAATACCCCAAACTTACATCCAACATCTGTACGACAGACTCCATGCCAGAATTGCACAGTGTGACGCAGTTCTTGGTGGTTCAACCTTGTAGTAACCATGTTACATGGAATGTTATTTTTCAGTTTACCAGCAAATACAGCTGTTTTTTGCCATAATGTTTTGATCACGTTATCCTCTGTATTCCGTTATTATGCTGTATAAATTTCGTTGGTATCAGACGTCTCCTTCTTGGTGTTATTTTTTCACTTTCCGCCAGTGTATATCAATTTCTAATTAGATGTGAGGGCTGTCCTTCCAACCCTGGCCCACTCTGCGAGATTTAGCGATTACAGATTGGCCAATAAGTGCCAGCACCCCAGCATCCGTACTTCGTGAGAGCGACGGTGTGTTTGTAGTGCCTGTGTTTTCGAGTGGGAGCCCGTAAGTTGTTCCGACGTCTTTTTTTGCTCAGTCTGCAGATGCTATGCTGTAAGATGAGGAATATCTTCAATGCGATTATAGACCGGCCAATAGATGGCAGCACGTCAGCATCTTTCCGTGAGAGTTACGGTGAGTTTGTAGTGCTTGCATTTTCTAGTGGGACCCCGAAGTTGTTTCGACACTTTTCTTTACTCAGTATGTAGGTGTTGTTTTGCTGTAAGATGAGGAATCGGGCGAAGTTTTTGGATAAAATTGCCAGGGACAAGGATACGTGCATTTCGTGGTGTGAACAGTGGGTATTGCTTCCGGCGTCAAGTTGATGTTCCAAGGCTCATCCAATAACTCTCAGAGTGGATTTGTCTCATCGTTTTGGACATTTCAGATGATATTTGTGTTCTCAATTCAGATTACCTGTGTTTCCACACACTTGGAAGGTGGTTCCATAATCCTGATATTCCTCTTGATACCATCAAGATGTGGATAGCAATTGGCGCCGTTCAAACGTAAGGTAACACAGGGGAATCACGAGACAGATCACATTCTCAAATAACCCGATGGGAATCAAGAAATTCACTGGGCAGACCATATTCTGGAATATTTAGTCGTGCGTAGCAGTCGTCTTTCCTCAGAGCCCTGCTTTGAGGTGTAGATTTGCATGGTCAGACAGATCTTCCCTGTTAGGTAATCAGTGTTTTTGAATTATTCTGATAGATGGATACTGTAGGTTGTGCTTCACGGGGAAACAAACTTTCTTTTCAGATTGGGGACGCCGTTAACATTCCTAAAGGTTCTTTTTAGGTGCCATGATAAAACTCGATAAATACAACACTGATGTGCTGCCATCTTTCGGCCGGTCGGTAATTACTATAATAAATAGAACCATATAGGGTTGTAAGGATAACCGATTGTGGAATAACTTTTTTACGGGTCTTATAGAGGTTATTTTTAATGAAAGTTGGTTGTCAAATTTTCGAACTAAAGCCTAGTTCGTCATCAGGACTATGTCACTGGAGTAGTTGCTGCCACTCAATTGGAAGAGTCCATCCGCAATTATCGTTAATTGTGGTACTTCTTCTTCTTGCTATTTCGATCCCTTCTTCTAGTTTCCTCTTTACTAAGTTTGACTGGTCGGCGATTATTTTCACTGAGTCCCAATTTATGGAGTGTCCACTTGCTTGTACATGTCTGTCTAGCCCTGTTTTGTTCCCAATGTTCCTAATAGCTGCTTGGTGTTCTTTCCTTCGGACCTTAATACTTCTCCCTGTTTCTCCTATATAGCTGAGTCCCCAGAAACAGGGAGAAGTATTAAGGTCCGAATGAAAGAACACCAAGCAGCTATTAGGAACATTGGGAACAAAACAGGGCTAGACAGACATGTACAAGCAAGTGGACACTCCATAAATTGGGACTCAGTGAAAATAATCGCCCACCAGTCAAACTTAGTAAAGAGGAAACTAGAAGAAGGGATCGAAATAGCAAGAAGAAGAAGTACCACAATTAACGATAATTGCGGATGGACTCTTCCAATTGAGTGGCAGCAACTACTCCAGTGACGTAGTTCTGATGACGAACTAGGCTTTAGTTCGAAAATTTGACAACCAACTTTCATTAAAAATAACCTCTATAAGACCCGTAAAAAAGTTATTCCACAATCACTATGAATAGAGGTGCCATAAATGCATTTACAACTAGGATAACCGATTTGGGCAGCATAGTATCTCATCAATAACGGCAAGCTAAAATTAAAGAAAATGTGTATCAATAGTGGAATATATGAAACGGCCAGTTCTGTAGCGTTTAGTCAAAAGTATGTAAATTGCAGTCGAGTTGAATTAGCAAATCTAAGACATTCTGCTTTTCACTCAACTCAGGAGACTTCTATCAACCCTTTTGTTTAGTGGCTACACATTCCTTCTTTATTATTCATGTTTTATTTGTAAAGCCTGCGGAAAAGATGCCGTTCTTCACTGCAAAGCATACAAAAAGGGGAAAATATGTTTTCATGTAGGTTCACTTCACATGATTCGAAAAAAAAAAAACCAGATATATAAATAAATGGTAGAGGAGTAGAAGAAAAAGAAAATTTTAGCGATTTTGTTCACCCCCCCTCTCCTGCAAATATAATGCAGATTAAAAATTGAATGATGATAAAAACTCAACATATGATTAAAATTTACTGCCTGTAGAAATGGCGGCCTTGGACAGCCGCCTCGCTCGCCTATGCTAAAGGCGGGATCTGGCTGTAACCACAAATTTATGAACAATTGCTAAGATGTTTCTCCTGGGTGTCTGCTTTCACGTGCAATGTTGAACTAAATGGGGAATTTCACTGTTCATCTGCGTAGCCGACAGTCCGTTCCATTCCTTCCTGCTGCGAGTTCCACCTGCTTGATTCAATTAATCAAATGTGCTTGCTAAAGGTTTAGACAGTGCCCTAGCTAGATCCCAGAACCAGGGAGGCGGAAGTGTCATCCGGGAGATAGAGTCTCCATGTTCAACTATATAGCTGCATTTTTCGACGAATACAAATACAAGTTTTGTTTCGTTTTTAATCTCCTTTTGTTGGATTATGTCTTGAGCAAAAAACTATGCCAAAAATCAAAAACAAATAAAGTACAAAATATGAAATAAAAAGAGAGAGAGAAAGAAAACACCACTATTGAAATAAAAATAATAAATCCTATTCTTTGAATTTGCTTGATGGTGGTTGAGCTGCGCGTTCCTTATCGCTGGAGTCAAAAAAACACCCAACTAGTGTGATTTTTTTTTTTTTTTTTTTTTAGTTTACTGTTCTGGTCTCTTTTCCGTGGATTCACGGAGTAGTATTGGGAACTGACTGGTGAAATATGGAAAATTATAATGGGATCAACTTCTCATTTCTTAAGCAAAACTACACAAAGATCTCCCTATCTGATGCAGACCAGAAGTAGATAACACAGTTGTTTGCAGAGATAACGGATGCAAGTTTTTGCTTGACATGCTGACGTAGCGATATCTGCCGGAGCTAGATTAAAGTGAAAACTATATTACGAAACGGGAGAAGCTCTAAAACAGCTGAAATCCCTCCACACACACAGTCCCAGAGATATATTTATTCATGATCTGGATATATTTATTCATGTAGTACAAATGTGTGAGTCTAAGGTATTATATAGGAAATATGCCCAACACAAAAGTAATGCTTTTAGAAGTATGCACTTATATTATAAACATCCGTAAGTCTTCTGAAAATATTTTAAAATAATAATTTTGAAACATTTTTTATTTATTGATAATTTTTCAGCTTAATTTCGCATAGCTTCTTCAATGAGCGCATTGAAATTCAATGAAACATTAACGCTAGTGAGTAATACGAGGGTTGTACCGAAAGAAATACAAAAGAGGGCATAACTTTTTTATTAACTGACAGAGGTCGTTCAAATTGCGCATGTTGGTAGAGTAACTCTTCCTCTATAGTAACCCTTCTTCTTCATTGCAGGTAAATAATGAATTCCGAGCAGAAGCAACCTGCCGTCATTGAATTCTTGATGAAGGCTGTCCGACATCCACAGAAGGCTACAGAATGTTTATGGAGATGACACCATTGACAAGAGCAATGTGCACACATGGATGAAGAAGTTTAAAGAAAGGGAAACCAGCATTGAAGACAAACCACGCAGTGGGAGCCTATCATCTGCGACCACTGGCACGAATCGTCAGCGCGTGAATGAATTGAATCTCGCGGAGAGACGAGTCACAATCCACGAGCTTGTTGCACTACTTGACTGTGGTCACAATGCCGTACAGAAGATGGTGGAATACTTAGGGTACCGGAAAGTGTGTGCAAAGTGGGTACCTCGGTAGTTGACACCCGATTTGAAGGACAGAAGGGTGGAAGTCTGCTCTGATCTGTGCTGGAAGCGTTTGAAGCAAATGAAGACATGGTTGTGTTTGATCTGATGACACGGGATGAAACGTGAGCGTATCTTTACGATCTAGAAACGAAGAATTAATCCATGGAATGGCGTCGCACCTCTTCACCAAGTCCTAAAAATTTCAAGAGCCAGCGATCAGCACAGAAAGTCATGGTGACTGTTTTTGGGGGATGACAGGCGTGCCATTCATTCTCCTCGATTTTCTGGAACGTGGCCATACCGCGACCAGCGAGCGGTACATTGCGACACTCAAGAAGCTTAGAGAAACCATAAGGAGGAAGAGATCGAACAAGAATATGAAAAGGATCCACATTCCATATGACAATGCGATACAACACACATCTTTTGCAATTTGGCAACAAATCAGGCGATCAGCAAATTATGCTGGCTGGTGGTCTTCCATCCACCGTACAGCCCCCCCCCCCAAAAAAAAACGAAGAATCTGACGCCCTCTGACTTACATCTGTTCGGTCCAATGAAGAACAGCTTTCGGGGTCAAAGATTTGATGGCACTTAAAACGACCTCTGTCTGTTAATAAAAACGTTATGCCCACTTTTGCATTACTTTCGGTACAACCCTCGTATCTTTGACGGTCTTATATGAACTTAATTTATTTTATGAGCTCTTTAACCGAGCAATAGCCGTTAGAAGTCTAACGGGACACATATTTCCTGAGGATAGGGAAAATATCATTTAGAACCGTGAATTTTGGCAGTTAACTTCCGAAATTAAAGGAAAGATAATTGTGTGCCCTAAAGACGCAGCAAAGTAAAATGAAAAATAACATGATTCCTCGAGAAATATGAGAATTAGAGAAACTAGAAGCGACAGTAGCTCGGGAATGTAGAACCAACGGTGATTAAATTAGCAAATATATATTCGATTAGCGAATATGTATGTTTTCCTAGTTCTGATCTAAACTATTAGTTTCACCTCCTTGAATATTTATCGCCTATAGTAATGTAGGACGCTAAACTTGTACAAAAATCCGTACGTACGGGTACAGTTCTCGCTCCGGAGGGATATAATTTCCCAATGCTCTGGAGTTTCTTAGAGCAAAAACACTTCAATGCGCATTACTACGCCGACGAATAATTGTATTAGTGCTTGCCTTCAATGTGTTAGCTCAGACTAGGGATAGGCAAAAAACCTCGATGTTTTTGAACATTGATGTTTTAACCTCGATGTTGCAGAAGCCGACACATCGAAAAAACACGGTTGGTAAAGAATATCTTCTACGAAAAGTAAATGCACTTCTTTTTCTTACATTTTTATAAAAAGGAAAGAAATATCCCCTTTCTTTTGGCTGTTTTAGTTGATTCGTTGGCAAAAACCGAGATTTTTTCCTCGAAGGTACGGGAACCGATACATCTAAAAAACATCCTGCGTTTAAGAAATATTATCAGTCACTTGGCGTTGAATTGGTGAGCAATCACAATTATATTGAACAAAGATTTTGCCCACTGATATGCTCATTCGCTTCTGATGATGAAAAAGTGTGAAGTCTTCGGCTTGTTAGTAAAACATCGTAGTTCCCACTGATACATCGAAAAACATCGAGGTTTCCCCCGATACATCGAAAAAAATCGAGGTTTCCATTGACACATCGGGCGTTTTAACAAATATTACGTTACTAGATGTTGCATTGGTGAGTATCACTACTGCATTGAACAGAGACTTTACAAATCGATTGCCCATTCATTGCTGCAGATGGAAAAGTGCGTATTCTTCAGTTCATTAGCAAAACTTCGAAACATTGAGTTTCCCACCGATGCATTGAAGAAACATTTAGGTTTTCATGATAAATCGAGCATTTTAACAAATATTATGTTACTGGATGATGAATTGGTGAATATTACTGTTCTATAAAAAGTGATTTTACAAATCGTTTGTCTGTTTATTTGTGCAGGTTGAAAAGGGCGAGTTCTTCAGTTTATTAGCAAAACATCGAGGTTTACACCGATGTATCGAACAAAAATAGAGTTTTCTACTAATACATCAAGCATTTTAATGAATATTACAGTTACCCGATGTTATTGGTGAGTAATTACTGTTATATTGAACAGAGATTTTGCTCATCTATTACCCATTTACTGCTGCAGATTGAAAACTACAAATTTTTCGACTTATTAGCAAAAACATCGAGGTTCTCACCGATACATCGAAAATTTCAACCGATACTATCGAAGCATCGATGTTTTGTGAATGAGTAACGACCGATGTCGATCAACGATTTCACCGACCGATACGCTTATCACTAGCTCAGACTCATTCTTTCTTAACAGACACGTGTTGTGTGAAATATTTCGCGTTTCAAGAAGGGAACGGACCACAAGGGCCATACTAGAATGCTTAGATTACCACGGGAACATTACTTTTACGCCGTACACAATTCCATATAAAATTTTCTTTTTCCAGATATACAGTATAGTCCGCACAAAATGTTTTCCCTAATAATTCCACTGACAGATGATTATTTCTTTTCAGTTTAGCAGAACTTTTATCGGAAAGAAAAGCTTTGTCCATCTAACACATTTTCGATCAGTGAGAAGGAGAGTCCCAGGTGATGCAGAGGTTTAAAAACTAAACTATGACCATTCGTCCGAGAGAGACCGGTCCTTAGTCCCGGATGAGGATTCAAAGAAGCGCTCGCTTCGCGCCACGGGCTCTCCACCCTCCGGAACTAGTGACACCATTTTAGAGACGGGAGACTGCTTTAACCCACTGACTTGCTCACGGTGGTTGTAATCCCTTTCTCGTGGAAAAAAGGAGGATTCGTAAATTCAATATCTGTCGAAGAACAAGTGGCTATATTTCAAACTGCTGCCAACTCGTCGTTAATTATTTTTATTTATTGTGATTACAGATCGGACGATAGATGACAGCACGTCCACTCTTTCCTTGGCACGCTTAGTATGTCTTAGTTCTAGTTGGTTTGTTGAATGTGTGCTTTGTAGCCGGCGGGAGCTATTAAGTTCTTTTTTTGTTTCGGACGACTTTTTTATTGTGCTATAAAATGTGGAATTGGAAGAGATTCTTCAATGAAATTGGTAGGGATGAGGCTACATTTATTTCGTGATGTGACAGCCAAAGATTGCTACCATTAATATGATGTTCAGTGGGTCACCCAGTTCAGGGGCAGCGACTGTTGTATTGCGAGTGGTGCTTCAGTACCACTCGAGAAAATTTGTTTGTTGCAATGCACCACTCGAGAAAATTTGTGTGTTGCAATGCACCACTCCAAATTCATTCATCGTGTTATTATTATTATTATTATTATAACCAGAAAAGATAGAGATGTGTATGTGTGTGTGCGTGTTTTGCGCAATTTTTCATTTCAGGCAATGCAAAATAAAATCTTAACCCTAGTAGGCATTCTGTTTTAGAAGCTAACTAGGGTCTTTCAAGTTCCAAGTGTTGCACCGTTCGATGACTCAAATTCCTCTGATCCTAGAAGGAAACTTCCAAGTGAGGTGAGGGTGGCTTAACAGACAGGGCTGGGCTACAGCTGCATGTAGGCAGAAAGCACTGACTGATGATGACCTCCAAAAGTTTCAGTGACTTCTTCCGGTATGCGGGCCGGACAAAGAGATAAAAAAGACTTTTTTCTGGTGCAAAGAAAAACGCAAAAATTTACTGAACTGAAATGAGAATCACATCAGAACCAAATGCCGTCCTCTAGGATCTTTCAACGCCGAAGTAACACACTATCTGTAAATCAATGCACTAATTGAACCCCCGTCAAATCTGTGTTCCTCTGGCGTTTGCAGCAAAGCTTTCAACGTGTGGTTCGATGGTTCCTATTCCTCATCTCGATTCACTTCTAGACCTTGGAGAAATAATTTCTTTTGGGTAGGGGGGAGCGGAGGAGTTCTGTTTGGGAGCCTCTGCTGGTCAGCATGGGATTATACGCTAAAAACCACTTTCCTAAAAAGGGCAAATTGATACCCTCACCTTACCCCACGCTTAGCGTACCAGCAAGGGGCCAAGTGTGGTAAAGATTAATGGAGATTACTTAACTCACCGTTTTGCTGGTGACTTTGTCCCTTTTGCAACTGTCCCTTCAGAACTACAGAGTATGATGCAGGAACTTGTAGACAAAAGTAAAAAAATGTTTTTTTTTATTTGGAGGTTTAGCCACCACCGTGAGCAACTAAATGGGCTATATAAGTAGACTCCCTTCCCTAATATAGGGCTACTGGTTCCAGGGAAGGAAGAGATCCAGCTCCGTAACACAAAAATAACGTCCATGCCTCGCCGGGATTCGAACCAGGACCCATCAAGGACGAAAGATCATTAACCAGCGCTTATGCCACTGCGCCACCGGAACGACAAAGTGGAATTCAAAATAAACTTTCAGAAGACAAACTGATGTACAATGCTTCTACAAGAAATAAAGATTCATCGATTGATGGGAAAAAGCTGGAGATAACCGATACCTACATTTACCTTGGGCACAGATATCAAGCAAGGGTCACATTGATGAAGAAATTAATTGGCGTATAAAACTTGGTTGGAGAGCTTTTGGAAGAAATTGTATAATTTTTAAGAGCAACATGCCGTTATGTCTTAAACGAAAAGTGTTTAATCACTGTATCCATCCAGTGCTATATTGAGCGGAAACATGAACCTAAACTAAACAAGAAATACAAAGACTCCAGACAACTGAAAGCAGCCTGGGTAGATGCATGCTTGTTGTAACCAGGAAAGGTAAGAAGGAAAACTTGTGGATAAGGAAAATGACAAAAGTGGAAGACATCATGATAAGAGCAAAGCCCCTGAAATGGCAATGGGCTGGACATACTTTGTGGCGTGCCTGCCCCGCAGGACGCACATGACATAAAGGCAGATAGCAGCAAGAACGAACGTCTGCGCAGCTCAGTTGGCAGAGCGACTTGTTCCGGAATAAGTAGACTCGGGTTCGATTCCCGGCGTGGACCAAAAATGACGGAGAAATTTACTTCGTTACAATGGCGCCCGAACTTCCCGGATGACCCGTCCGTTAAAGATCTCGCAATGGTGTAATGTTCTTTCCACACCGCGAGATACGAAAAATACGAGAATCCCTTCTCCAGCGCTTCTAAAAATAAATGTGTGTGACGTTGCATTCCACGCACCAGATTGACTGGGAGTTCTCAAGTGCACGTTCTACAGCGGATGGATGCCTACGACGATTCATGGTCACGGCTGACCCGTGGACCATGCCCCAGGCCCTTTTTCGGGGGGGGGGAGATGCGACGTGCCAACCCCACAGGACGCACATGACATAAAGGCAGATAGCAGCAAGAACGAACGTCTGCGTAGCTCAGTTGGTAGAGCGACTTGTTCCGGAATAAGTACACTCGGGTTCGATTCCCGGCGTAGATGAAAAATGACGGATAAATTCACTTCGTTATAACTTCCAGAAGAAGGGACCACCAATGGACAACCGAGATTTTAGACTGGATTCGAAGAGACAGGAAAAAACCCAGAAGAAGACCACAAAGGAGATGGACGGATGAAATTCGAAAGCATGACGTCGGAGCGACATGGAAGAATGGCTCAGGACAGAGAGTTGTAGAATAGACTTCGGGGGACCTTGATTTTTTTGCAGTGGGTTATCAATCCACTGCTAAATGAAATGGCCATCACCAGCAAGAAACACAGTTGCAATGAATGGGCGAACTTAATCCGCAATATTATTGAGCCATTCTGGGGTGTTTTGGAGGAGTAATTCAGGAAACGTTTTCCTCCACCAGCATCACATCGTGAACTAGCCACTTTTCTCTAAGCGGAATGGCTTGAAATCCCTCTGGCCACTATATAGGACTTGTATCGGTTCTTCCCACGACGAATTGCAGCTGTATTGGCCTCCAAAGGCGGCCATATACACCGTACTAATAAATTGTTGTGTCCTAAACCCACGTGTTTCAGTTTCGTTATCCACCCTATGTACGTGAATTAGCATCTGTACGTGAATTAGCATCTGTACGTGAATTAGCATCTGTATGTGAATTAGCATCATGACGATACAGCAAGTGGCATGCAAGCTCCGATAAAAGTATCCTGCGGGAAGTAAAAAATGAGTCGTTTCACCGCTTGGTCTAGAAGTTTGCTCAATGTACACTGAAGAGCAATTGAATTAGAGACAGATGGCGTTATGCAAATGTGGCGCTGTGGGCGGCCCTGTAAACGGAAACGACATGACGTATGCAGCGATCCGACAATATAAGGAGTGATGCGACGTGAATCCGTAAGTGTCGGACGCAGTATGAGTAAGACGAAGGATCTAAGTGCATTTGATCTTGGGCAAATTGTCGGGGCCCGATGAATGGGTCACTCCATCTCGGAAGTCGTGCAGGCACTGTTATTTTCACGAGCCACTGTGTCACGGGTGCACCGTGAGTACATCAAATCCGGTAAACCCATCCCTGCAAGGGCCAACTGCCAGGGACAACAGCGTGTGGATGAGCGGGGTCATCGTCGGCTAGCTCGCATTGTAACAGCTGATAGACGGGCCACAGTGCAAGAAATCACTCGGAAATTTAACGCTGGTGCACAAAAACGTGGAAGCAGCGACACCCTCCAGAACTATCTCCTCGCTATAGGGTACAGAAGCCATCGTCCCACGAGGGTACCGCTGCTGACCGCACATCACACGGTGGGCGCGGGAACATCGCTACTGGACCCTAGACATGCGGGAAAATGTTGCCTGGACTGATGAGTCGAGATTCACGTTGGTACATGCGGAGGGCAGGATACGAATACGGCGCAAACCACATGAAGCGATGGATCCTTCTTGCCAGCAGGGTACTCTTCAAGCTGGTGGGGTGGCATTCTCGTCTGGGGACTGTTTACGTGAACTGAAATGGGACCCCTGGTACGTGTGACATCGTCCCTCACAGGTCAACGTTACCGGGGTATTCTGGACGACCCTTTGCTCCCGTTTGTGCGTATTCAACATCCCACTGGGGACCTCGTCCTGCAACAAGACAATGCACCGTGCCATCACTCCCGAATTGTATCCGGATGGTTGGATGAATACTCCACCGACGTGACCTCGCTTCCTTGGCCAGCTAGGTCACCTGACCTCAATCCCATCGAGCACATCTGTGATGCCATCGAGAGAGATGTTCGAGGCTCTGACCCCTCCATCAAATTTTCGTGAACTGTGGGAGCTTGTTCAGTGGTCGTGGATCCGTATGGCTTCCCAACGCTTCCGGTGTCTTGTCGAGTCTATGCCGAGACGAATCGCTGCCGTCATCAAGGCGAAAGGTGGTGCTACACGTTATCAGACAGGTATCTCTAATTCAATTGCTCTTCAGTGTATTATCCTCAGTGTGAGATTAACCTGATGCGATGACCAGACGACGTTTAAGCATTGACAACGGAATTAGGGTTGTTGGAATGTTACAGGTAGGTGTACGGCAGATCAATGTGACTGCTACTTTAGGAGTTTCGTAATAAACTATTAAGTTGGCTACACACAAGATTTCTACGGCATGGAATTGTTGCAGATCGACTCGGAGTGGTCGCCCGAAGTTGATCACTAGGATGAAATATCGTTACCTGACAGTAAGTGCTCGGAGAAGTCCTAGTATCATCAGTAGCCAAATTCGGGAATCATTTCGAGCTTTTTCTGGTGTCACAGTATGTACTCAAACGGTACGAAACCGCCTTCACGAGTACAGACTCAGAGTAAGGAGGCCGTTGAGAGGCATAGCATTGACGTCAGATCAACGTCGTCAAAGATATATCTGGGTTCAACAGTACATGTCATGGAATACAGAGTGGCCCCATGTACTTTTCACAGATGAATCTCGTTTCGCTTTTTATCCTGAACTCGATGATGACACTTGTGAAGGACATCCGGCACACGAATGCAACCACACTATGACAGTCCGTCCACCATTACCAGCGGCAGTCAGTTCTGATCTGAGCAGGAGTGTGTTTTAATGGCCATACTTCTTTGTATGTTTGTCAAGGCAATGCGAATGTCTCGGTGTACCGAAACAAGATCATAGTGCCCATTGTGACACTGTTTCACACTGTTATCGGACATGCATTCCGTTTTCTCGATGGCAAAGCATATAGTCATGGTGCCTAAAGCGTGCTTCAGGAGCTGGAAAATCATGGGATTTAAATCGTTGTAGCTGCTTCCGAGGTCTCTCGACATTAATCGTATTGGAAACGTTTGGGACGTTGTACGGCGACGTCCGGATAGCTGCATTCCGTATCCCAGTACACTGTCAGGCCGCCGTAACGTGTTGCCTGCAACATGGGACAAGCTGCCCCAAACACTCGTTAATAGTGTCATTGCAATTATGCCTTATAGGTGTTAAGACATTCTTCGACACAGATGTGGTGTTACCAATTACTGAAGTCCAGAGGTATGGTCATTCACCGAATTTACTGTTTTGTCTATATTGTAGTGCTACATTGTTGTGTGCAGAAATTGCAGAATATATTGTTTTTCTAAACGCACTCTTTATCGTTTGTGTTACGTAGACTCTGATGTTATTTCAATGCGTATTAATTGAGTCAGATACATACATCCTTTATTTCATGCAGTATCCCGAACTTTTTGTAACCAGTGTGTTATTCAGATTTAGACAAACGTAAGAAACGACTCTGAGACCGATGAAATGTGATGTAGCTACGAAATTCCATTATTTGCGCATGTGCAGGCTAATATCTTACAGCACGATAGAAGTAGAAGGTTAATCGCAGGTGTGTTAGAAAGGGGATTGGCCGCTTTTTATCTAGGATGTCCACAGATTACACCCCGTCGTGTTATACACCATTTTAAAGCCCTCGTTAACAGCCAGTAAGGTCGAGAGGAAAACCAGATTTCGCCACGACACACCGTTTCACAGCATCAAAAATGTATTTTTGCAATGGCTTTTATCATAATAATATGTCATTGCAATCTGCGTAGTTTACGCAGATTGCAATGACATATTATTATGTTTATGTAAAACGTGATGAAATAATGTTTGGCCATAGTTTAGTAAAATGAGTAACAACGAAATTAACTATTTTTGCGTCTTTTCATGCGACAGTATTCGAAACTTAGATTTCAATAATGGTTTGACTACTTACGTTACTCATTTTTGTTAAATCGAAATTTTATGTATGGGATTCTTGTGGTAAAACATATACGTGCTTGTTTGTATGATTCATGCTCTCTCCTCCTTGCGCTTATTCGTTATACGGCCAACAGAAGGCGCTGCAATAATTTTCCACTGTTGTAGTAAAATACGTGCGTGCTTGTAAAAACTATGTAAGTACTTGTTTCTGTGAGTCATACGACCTCCATGTATTCATTTGTAAAACGACCAACAGAAAGACCCTCGGGCAATCTACCTCATTACATGACCACATCTCTTAATCCCCTTGAGCATCCCACCCGATGTATTGATGGCCCCATCGGTACCGCACGTGACTATCGCATAGTCAAAACCAACTTTTTCCAGACCGTCTCGTTACTTTTTCAAAAACAAATACATTCGATTATTCCAAAAAAAAAAAAAAAGAAAAAAAAATGCCTGGCAAAAAAAAAAAAAAAATTCTCTCAGAATTAAAAGTTGCTTTTCAATATCGACGAGAACCACGTGGGAGGTGATGTAATAAAAACTGGTGGACACCGAAGGCCGTTGCCAGCAAAAAAAAGTTTCTTCTTGAACGTCCAGGGGAAGCGCATCTATGACGCCACTTCCGGGCTACGACAATGTTTTCTTACAACATGTCCGGAAGTGTTGCCATCACCTAAAAACCAATCATACGCCTGAAACCTGCGTCTGCATCAAAACTGCTACTTTCCGTAGGCACAGGTATAAAACACTTTCTCAGCCGGGTGTCGATCAAGAGACAGCGCCGTGTATCTGAAACGACCATGAAATTAGTCAACTCCGCGCGCTCAGTTAGATACGATTTAGGCAGATTCCTTTTCTGTCACGAGACACTAGTGCTTCCGTTACTCATTTCCGTAACATCGAAATTTTTTGCATGAGATTTTCTTTACTGCTGTGGGGAAAGATTCATAGTATCAAAAGTTTTACGAAGTGAAAGACGATAAAAAGTGAACTCCGTTTATTAGGCGTATAATATAAAGGGATCAAGAGATGCTAGCTTTCACTACCTCCGGGTAGCTTCGTCAGGCATTTAGTAGCCAAAGATCGCAGAAGCAACTGGAAACAATATTTCTAAGAATATAACTAAATTCAAAATAAGCAAAACACTTGCACGATGTCACGACTTACAATTATCAGTATGAGAAAAAAAAACGTTTCACGAAGTACGTGCCTATTTAAAAGACAGATATCCTTTTTTTTTTTTTTTTTGATTGGAGGTTTAACGACCACCGTGAGCAACTCAATGGGCTATAAGCAGTCGCCCGTCCCTAATTTAGGGTCACTGGTTCCAGGGAAGGGAGAGAGCCAGTGCCGTAAGACAAACACAACATCCATGCCTCACCGGGATTCGAACTCGGACCGCGTTCGGACGAATGATCAGAGGCCATCGCTTAGACCACTGCGCCACCGGGGCGGCGACAGATATCCTTGAATTCCTGAAAAGTATTGGGTTTTTAAAACAAGGACAAGAACGTTTGCCTTTTTATTTAAGTATAATAAATTCAGTCTTTCTATGAAGAAAGAAAAAACGAAAATTGTGAAGGGTAGAAGGAGAAAGGAATAAGATAAATATTTATAGGTATGTCGTTTCATGTATAACCTCAAAGCTACGGTATTGAAGTCATACTGACGTGGAGGTGTCCGAATTAATACAGTTTAACATACGATATGAGTAAAATGTCTTATATCGATGTACAACAAATTTTATATGAAATTCGATTTTACCAATATTATAGTGGCTAGAAGAGATAGTATGTCGTGCGCTTCTGCAGACGGATTCTTGAAATCATGAAATCATAGAGTGCGCTGCACACAGCATCGATGCTATTGCTGTAAACTAAGCTCAAAGATATACGTGCTTCTCTTTCCGTGCGGTAAAGGAATTTCACTAAACTTTTACCAAAATCTCTTCTTTTTTTTATCCTGTAGTTATACTAAAAGTGATTAATGTTATGTATGGATATGTATAAGTGAATATTCTCCCAGATGTGTTTTGGAAAAGCTTTGTCAACTTTATTCGGAAAACGCATCATCATCTCGCATTGAATCTACGTGTCACAAGGCTAGTTAGAACAAATACATTACTGGGCGCAAATTTTCTCCGTAATTATTGAGATTTTTTGCCTTATCAATCATCGTATTGAATTCGCTTCCGATCCTGTTGCAACTCTTTCCTGTCTGTACGTCTCTACAGGACACAAAATGTTTAATTGGGCATCACATGATACTGTACCTAGGTCTAATTTTCCCATGATAAAGTTTACTGAACTTTGGACAAAAAAACCCCACCCAATTTCAATAATTTTAGATAAAGTACGACGATTTATAAAAGACTAAAAAACAAAAAAAGTGGCACATTTAACTAAGTAATTACTGAGTGGCTGCCAACTTGATTTCTGACAAGTAAAAAAAAATTCTACTCGTTCCGCCTTGCCTCATCTTTCGGCACGGTAAATAGTTACCTTTTGTTCACAGAACCTGGAACCACTGTTGCATCTAGATACAAAACACATTCTCAACGTTACACTTATTACTACTACATTTCATAACCGCTCTAACAAATAAATCGCATTTTCAATCGCTATCTATCGACACGTCCTAGAAATGCATGCTAATGCTTAGAAATCATAGCATCGAAACTCGCAGGGACGCCATCTCGCGGTTTCATGAAAAATGGTAACAAAAATTTAAACAGTGTCATAGAAAAGCATGCTAATGCTTAGAAATCATAGCACCGAAACTCGTAGGGGCGCCATCTCGCGGTTTCATGAAAACAATCATAGCATCGAAACTCGCAGGGGCGCCATCTCGCGGTTTCATGAAAAATGGAAACAACAATTTAAACAGTGAGGTATTAACGCACGGCACACTATCTCTTCTAGCCGCTATAGCAATGTAATCGTTTTATCTGTACCATTTTCTAATGATGTCATCAAGTCCTCTTTTACAAAATTACAACAAGTTTTATGCTCTGACCAAAAATAGAAATTCTGATATCTTGCTCCAGGGGTTCAAGAATAGTACTGGTGCCCCTGATGTTAACTAATGAAAGCACAAGAACATGGGAAGAGTTCCCTTGAAGTATAATGCGAATTTAAACTTAAGTTTTGAGCGGCTGAAATCGAATTTTCACTTTAAGTTTTCGTGCCGCTGAAATCGGACGTTTTATAAAATTACAATGCAGTGAGAAAAGTTTTATGATCGCTACTTGTCCTTTCTTAAGGTGACGCTAAAACCGGACTTTCTATAAAATTAAATTGCAGTAATTCAAAACACCAGGTAGTTTAAAGCATTTCTGGAGCAAAAGAAAGGCAATCCTCAATAACACAAACACGAAAGTGTCATTGTAACTACCAAACTTTATCCAAAGTCACGAACAGCATAGCAGACTAGCTATGCCAAGCATGACAGGTTTTTTTCTATTCTTATTATATGCAGCCTCCCACAGCTAAATCGCCAGTAGGCTGCTGAAAATAAAATGCAATTTGATGTTTCTAAACAACAGTGAAATCGGTACACATAAATAGTCTTTTAAATGCAATATTCCAATAAATTACTGTAAACTAAAAATCTGTTCAAAGATCTCGGAAAATACAGTACCAGAACGGATTTTCTAGTAGTTCACTAAAAATTGCTTTTCCAACGAAGTGTTTATATTCATACATAAAATGCAGTGAGAAAAGTTTATGATCGCTACTTGTTTTTTCTTTAAGTTGTTAAGTACGGCATATCATGGCATGCATAGCTTTTTTCTTTCCTGTTAAGAAAGAAAGTTTCAGATAGAACGTAACTTCGTCATAACAGGTTTCTTGTACCTGGAAAAATGTAATATAAACGCAGAATATAGCACCCAGTTTAGAAGGACTACAGAATACAAAAAAAAAATTCTTTTTCTTTCTGAGAAGTGGGCGCGAAACTCCCTTCTAACTTAGTAGAATAATTTCTGTAGGTCCTTTTACCGTGCATTATTAAATGAACAGTAATACAGCACAATTAGAAGATCCTCCGAGTGTTGTATAATCGCTTAAAAGTTACTTTGTGAGTAGCTTTCTGGACCGAATTCAACCATTTCCACGTCTCCCACCATTCTTTGAATGGACATAAAGGTTTCTTATTTCAGAAATATTTTGAGATACATTTACAGAGGGTGAGTCGAAAGTTTTGTAATATTTGCATAAACGCATGTGCTGCGGTAGGTATATCACGTTTTTAAACTAGTTTAAGTCTCACACTGCAGTCAGTCGAAATAGATATAAAGTGGTAGTCGTTGCTGTGAACAGCATTGCATGTCGTCGCTCTGTCTGTGGTTGGGACACCTAAAAGATGAACAGCCACAGCCGGCTAATTAGGGAACGTTTGCTTTACGAGTTTGAACTCGGCCACCTCGCTGCTCAAGCAATGCGGGCGAGCTGAATATATCACAGACCACCATAGTTCGTCACCATCAGGACCTCGGCAAGGTATACAGGAACTGCCGCATTGTCCCTCACGAACTGACGCCAGATGAAGCAAACCGCCGAGTGGAAGTGTGCACGAAACTCCTAGAAAACCCGCGCGCGGTGTACGTTTCATCAAGAGAATTGTTATGTGCGATTAAAAGTGGCTCTATTTCTGTAATCATGACACACAACGGCAGTGATTGAGCGCGGGCCAGCTTCCAGAACCTGTTGCCAAACGTGGGCGCTTCGAGCACAAGGTGATGCTCTGCGTCTGATGGAATTTCGAAGGGATAATCCATTACGAATTTGTTCTAGACAGTAGGACCATCAACGCTAACTTCTACTCTGAAAAACTGGAGCGGATGTATGCCGTTTTGGAGAAGTACCCGACACTGGTGAACAGAAAACGCGCTCTACTGCAGCTGGACAACGCTCGGCTTCATACCGCACGAGCGACCCGGGTAAAACTCCACGAACTTGAGGATAGGTATCGAACTGATGCACACCCAGCCTACATTCTGGACCATGCCCGGTCGGATTATTACTTGTTCCGGTCCATGGCCCACTTCCTTCGCGGGAGGCGCTTTAACAAAAACAGGAGGAGGCAGCATCTGGTGTAACGTATATTCTATTTTAACTTTCCTTTTGAGTATCTTTTTCTATGTTGATTCGAGTTCGCTCTCTTAGACGTTTTCAAACCTTAACGTTATGTCTTTTCCCTCAAACGAGAATAATGTTGGCAACACACTGAGTTCGGAACAAGAGTGATGTATGTGTGGCCGGATAAGAACGTAGGTAAAAAAGCAATGCAGCGGTTGTTTAAGGGGGATTGATGTTATTGATGATAGACGTGCTGTTATACTATACTGTGGTTGGATGTTAAATCACTGATACTGTATTGAGTACGCCAATAAACAGGATGTGAGTGTGGAGTACAAACCATGCAAGCAAAATAGTATTTGTAAGTACTACAATTGACCTCTTTCTTGTAATGCGTGTGAGTACCTTCTAATATTACATTGACTTTAGCACACATAACGTAATTACTGAAGTAAGGACTAAGTTTCAGCGGAAAGACAAATTACGTTAGACTGGGGTGAAGGAGTTCTTCGCCTCAAAGGACAAGAACTGGTACCGCCACGGAATCGAAGAACTGGCAGACAGATGGTTAAACACGGTGCGACACGATGGCTTATACTTTGAAAACTAGTAAGCTTTCGTCGTAAAGGTACGTATGAAGACATAAGATGATCCAAATGTTGCAAAACTTTCGACTCACCCTCTGTAGAATCGAAGAACTGGCATACAGATGGCTAAAGACGGCGCAACACGATGGCCTATACTTTGAATGCTAGTCAGCTTTTGTCGTAAAGGTACGTATGAAGACATAAGATGATCAAAATGTTGCAAAACTTTCGACTCACCCTGTGTAGAATCGAAGAACTGGCAGACAGGTGGCTAAAGACGGCGCAACACGATGGCCTATACTTTGAATGCTAGTCAGCTTTTGTCGTAAAGGTACGTATGAAGATATAAAGTAATCCAAATATTGCAAAATGTTCGACTCACCCTCTGTAGAATCGAAGATCTGGCAGACAGATGGCTAAAGACGGTGCAACACGATGGCCTATACTTTGAATGCTAGTCAGCTTTTGTCGTAAAGGTACGTATGAAGACATAAAGTGATCCACATATTGCAAAACTTTCGACTCACCCTCTGTAGAATCGAAGAACTGGCAGACAGATGGCTAAAGACGGTGCAACACGATGGCCTATACTTTGAATGCTAGTCAGCTTTCGTCGTAAAGGTACGTATGAAGACATAAAGTGATCCACATATTGCAAAACTTTCGACTCACCCTCTGTAGAATCGAAGAACTGGCAGACAGATGGCTAAAGACGGCGCAACACGATGGCCTATACTTTGAATGCTAGTCAGCTTTTGTCGTAAAGGTACGTATGAAGATATAAAGTGATCCAAATATTGCAAAATGTTCGACTCACCCTCTGTAGAATCGAAGATCTGGCAGACAGATGGCTAAAGACGGTGCAACACGATGGCTTATACTTTGAATGCTAGTCAGCTTTCGTCGTAAATGTACGAATGAAGACATAAAGTGATCCAAATATTGCAAAACTTTCGACTAACCCTCTGTAATTCAAAAAACATGACTGAAAAATATTTTTATACCAAGTTTGCTCTTGGCAAACCATGTACGTTGTTGTTCTCGATCATAACAGAGGCATTTGTACTACTGCAGTATGATTTTTATGGCTTCCTTCAATGAATGTCAAAAAAGGAATGATCATTTTCTCTTAGAGGTAGAGTTTGATAGTTTTTTACTATTTGTAAGCCCTTTAAGGGCTGTACAAATACTGTGTGTGTTCCATTGCGGGTTTTGCTTCACAGAGGGGGGGGTTAACGTGGGACTACGTCTAAATCCGCGGATAATATGGGGCGACTTACCGCCGACCGCCTGTGACAAAAGTAGGCCCCATTTGAAATCATTATTGCGCTCAAAGTACGTGCCGCACATTAATCGTGTTAGCATATTCGTAAATAGCATGAAGTCCAATTTGTGCACAACGCTCCCCTCGCTCCCCGTGCGCGGGGGAGATCATGCAATATTTCTGGGTGTGCCGCCACGTTTGACTCTGTCTATCTCGGCAACCGTGAGCATAACACGACTGTGCGTGGTACCTTTTTAAAGCTGTCGACGAGATCTATTCAAATATACGAAGAACATTTCTCAGTGGTTTGAACTAAAGATTTAAAAAAATTGTTTTCTTGTGAACTGGTGAACACTTTTGAAAATATCGCGGTTTATCTGGACAACCGTGAGTGCAAACTGACTGTGCGTGGTATTGTTTTAAAGCTCTCGATGAGATCTATTCAAATATATAAAGAACATACCGCAGAGGTTTAAACAAAAAAAAATTTAAAAAATTGTTTTCGTGTGAACGGGTTAACATTTTCGACAATACCGCGGAATTCACAGAATGAACGCAAGCAAAAGTGGAGAAAATAAAAACGAGATGCAAGAGCAAGTGATGAGGAATGTAAGAAACCCAAGAAGACAGATCATAACGTTGGCTAATTCGTGTATCGATCTGCTTTGTGTTTGCAATGTATCCAGCATTATTTGTAAAAATTATGTAAGCTACTTTTCATATCATAGAACCTTGTTGGCTAAATTAAAGAAATGCTTTGAAACCATGCTCGACTAGCCCATTCAACTCTCCGATCTGTAAGTCGTAGTCCTACGTTCCAAACTGACAGCTCAATCAGAACTGAGCCTACCTGTATTTTTTTATTGGAGGTTTACGACCACAGTGAGCAATTCAGTCGGCTGTAAGCAGTCGCCCGTCCCTAATTTAAGGAGACTGATTCCAGGGAAAGAAAAGAGCCAGCGCCGTAAGACAAACACAACATCCAGGCCTCACGGGATTCGGACCCGGATCCATCTCGCACAAAAGATCGGAAGCCACCGCTTAGACCACTGCCCCACCGGGGTGGCAGAAAAAAAAACACTAGAGTTTCAGAAAGAGAGGGAGCTGAGAGCGGAAGGAAAAGGGATTTTTACTGATCACGAAGATCACTGGGTATATACTTTTATTACTGTAATATTTCCACAAACGTCGGACAGAAAATCTCCAGTAAGACAGTGAATGGGGCATATATGACTTGATGAAGTGAAGTAAATGGAAGTGTTTTTCAAAGGAATTGGGAATCATGCACTGCGTAAGAATAAACGAATATTTCAAAGGAGAATTACCGGTCATATTACTCAAGAATCGTCCGATGATTCAAGTGGGAAATTATTATATCAAATTAAGCCTCCCGAAAAGAAGGGCTTAAATTCATTCTGAAATCTTCTATCCAGACTTGATATTTAAAAAAGCAGTGTGTTTGCTTCTTCGCGAAGCAGGCACTTGAACGCCAGAAACAAAGTGCTGATTTTTCGGTTGGTTTTCCCATTTTGTGATTTAAAAATTTTGCACAATTTTTTTATGAAACAGTTTTAAAAAAGCCATGGGGAAACAGGTCTGCTAGTGTGTGTATGCGTGAGTCAGAGAGATAGGCCCATCCACGGAGTCTTTCTGTCCATTTTTTAGAACCCACACCCGACCCCTCCAGGCAAGTTTCAAGATCCGCTCCTGAAATCTGAATGAAATGCGTTAGATATATTTCTCGGAAGTTTCGTTCGGTCATGTGATTCAGCGGCAGACGGATTACCGTCCTGATGTTGTAAAGAACCGGTTTTGAGACCCCCTCACACCTGCAGAGATAGTGAGTTCATACATACTGCATATAGTTCTCATTTTTTTGCTCCTTGACGTCACCGTGTAGCCGTTAGTTCATTGGATTGCAGAATCGCCCGTAAAAAACACCACCAAGGAAAATGTTCTCACTTCGAATGCGAATGAACGAATTGAATTTGAATTTGAATTTAATGAAATTTTTTGCTATACAACACAGTGCATCAATATTTAACAAAAAAAAACATTATAAATATTATCATATGTGGTAAACTAGTCTAAGTAATTAACACAGCGGAGTGGAAGCATGAACATCATCATAATATCACAAAGATCAATTCAAATTAAGTAACCTATAAAACTGCATAATTGCTCTGAAGGAAAACAAGATCACAACCACCTCAAATATATCATATTATAATAAACTATAAACATGCAAGCAATAACTTAATACAAATGACCAAAAAATCTATCCAGAGTAATTCATAGAAGTAAGTAACGTAACATACAATAGAAGCATAGCATGGAGCCAGGGGAAAAGGCTTAAATGGTAAGGTCTAAACGTCAACAGTAACGACATTAAATTATGACAGATACATGTACTTGGAGTGCCACTTTTCCAAAATAAGTAATCAACGCTGCCAACGTTTTGTACTAGTTTTGTACAGTTTTGTACACCCAAAAGAAAATTTTGTACACCACCGGAAGTGGTACTTTTCGGCTCTTTAAAAGTGGCACTCCAAGTACATGCTAGAGTGCCACTTTTTCAAAATCGAAAATAAATGCTGCCAAAGTTTTGTACTAGTTTTGTACAGTTTTGTACACCCAAAAGAAAATTTTGTACACCCAAAAGAAAATTTGTACACCACCGGAAGTAGTACTTTTTGGCTCTCCTTTGTGGCTCTCGACCATGTACTTGGAGTGCCACTTTTCCAAAATTGAAAAAAAAACCCTGCCAGAATGTTGTCCTGGTTTTGTACAGTTTTGTACACCCAAAAGAACATTTTGTACATCACCGGAAGTGGTGCTTTTTGGCTCTCCTTTGTGGCTCTCGACCATGTACTTGGAGTGCCACTTTTCCAAAATTGAAAAAAACAACCCTGCCAGAATGTTGTCCTGGTTTTGTACAGTTTTGTACACCCAAAAGAACATTTTGTACACCACCGGAAGTGGTGCTTTTTGGCTCTCCTTTGTGGCTCTCGACCATGTACTTGGAGTGCCACTTTTCCAAAATTGAAAAATAAAACACTGCCAGAGTGTTGTCCTAGTTTTGTACACCCAAAAGAAAATGTTGTACACCACCGGAAGTGGTACTTTTTGACTCTCCTTTTGTGGCACTCGAGCATGTACTTGGAGTGCCATATTTCTAAAATCGAAAATAAACACTGCCAGAATGGTGTACTAGTTTTGTACAGACAAAAGAGAGTTATGTACCCCTCCGGCGATGGTTCTCTTTGGTTGTCCAGCATGGTCTTAGAGTGTCATCTTTCGAAATCCAGAAGTAAACACTACTACCTCTTTCCAGTTTATTACATACTTTTACTCCTGTTCATTATACACATCCAGCTGTTTTTGTGTTCATTATACGCAACTTTTATTTGTTCATGGTCGCAAATTTTCGTGCGGTTGTCTTGTATAAACTAAGACATTGTCGGAGCCTTCATTTTTATAGCAAAGGAAGAAAAGAAACAGTTTTTTGTTGCTTTGTTAAGCAATGCTTTCGGCAAAAGCATTTTGGAAACGCGAGGAAAAGGAATTCAAATCAGCGCATATCATCGCTTCCAGTCTAGCAGCCATGCCGAGCAAGGTTGGGGGAGAGGGAAGTTGCAAAACACCTCGGCGCATTCGCAGTGGCGTAACTAGCACCACTTGTGCAATCCCGGAAAGTTCATTTCAGCACCCCTAAGCATGATAATTTTTCCAGGATTTCGGACACTCGGGAGGATGTGTTTTTCACGGTGTTTGTTTTGGGGAAATGGTGATGTCAGGAAGTTAGGGAGACTGTCTGGTAAAGTAAAGGAACTACCTATAGAGCCCTGTAGTTTTAACTTTTAAAATAAATTTTGGAACAGAAGTACATAATGCAAAGTTATCAATCAGCCAGTAAGATTTAACACTGGGAGCTGTCAGATGCATAATCATGAATATACGTTTTATTGCATTGAAACAAATTCGGTAAAATATATTTAAATGTTTAAGGTTAACAACTATGAGACTTTAGTGATCGTTATTGGATATGGTTGTATACAAACAGGGAATTCAGTATTCTACACTGCAAGAATGCAATATGGATTTCGTAGCTGCAGATATTAATTTGCATGTACAACAAAACTTCAATGCAGGCCAGGAAAAAGAGTGCGTGTGGAAATGCAATGTGCAGGTATGTGATGTTTACAAATATACGAGTACTATACCCAGTGTTCTGAATGGGCCGGTATGGCATACCGGTAGTTAAAAAAAATGGAAGTAAGCATACCGGCAGTTAAAAAAAAACGTTATTTACCATCCCGGTATGTAATAAATTATAAACCCTTCACAAACTACGTAAAGATATTAGGATGAAAGAACAAATTTTAATGCAAAAAACGGCAAATGGCATTTTTAACGGATAAAATTGATAATTAGCAGCTGAGACTGAAAGAGACCGACCACAAACCCTTCAATGAAGATTTCTTAATTTTTACATTAATTTTATAAAATTATATACATTAATTTTTCAATACCAAAAAAAAAAAAAAAAACAATTATACGGAATGGAATGTATTTCTTTCGAAACCTCCTATTTATACTATGTGGATCTATGGTCTACACCATACTGGCAGTAGCTCTGTGCCACTTCGACCACTGAGTGTACCACATAACTACATAATATAGATATAATATAAATTATAATTATATGATTAAAATACAAGTGGAAAATTAATTATGCGATAAGTGGAAATTTTCATGTTTTTAGGCCTAAGTCTTTCTTTCTAGCCTTCATTTTTTGGTGAAATTATTAAGCGTTGAGGTCCATTCTTTTGGCAAACTGCCTTTCTATGCAGTGACAATTCCTGCAGCCTATCTTGTGACATGATGCTTCTCAAATAGTTTTTACAAATTTTAATTTGGGAAACGATCTCTTTACAGATGCTACTGTGACGGGTAGCCGTGAGTGTTAAGAAAAACATCAAGGCAATAATTACATAGTTTAGTACAACCACCGACAATTGTAGGATCTACATCCTCCAGGAGGAATCTCCATGTGGCCTCGCACTTTCCTTCAGCAGTGCACCAATAAGGCGATTGCAGAGCGATCGTATTACAACCCGCAGCCAAAGGGTCGAATAGCTTCAATGTGTAGGACATCCAGCAACCGAAAAATTGTTATGCTGTGTGTTGGTAAAACATGGAAAGTGCGATGTATTTGTTTATTCAACTGACGCCACGTATTTGGGGGATTTTCACTTAGGATATCAGTGCTTCCAAAGTGTACCATCCATTTTCTAGTGTTCACAAATTTGGTACACATGTAAACAATAATTACTTATTTTACACTTGCAGGTGTCACAGCTCATCGTAAATTCAAATAACGCAAACTTTCAATAATAACTTTTGGAATGTCCTAATTCCATTGCATTTTATTTTCATTTATCATGGCCTTAATTGATTGAACTTACTTTTTGTTTCGAAATGCATCCACCCGTCTTCCAAATTTTAATTTTCACCTAAAGTCAATATTTACCTTAATTTTAACATTTGCTAAATTTAACTATTAATTACACACATGAGCAAAATCTATCCATAACAGTTTGAAATGTGGTCAGGAAGGAAAAAACAAGATGATGGATGTGAAGACGAACTTTAGGCGTGCTCAAACACAGTGATCTGTTTCCTTCTGTTCGACAGGCTATTCTTATTGTTCAAACATTACCAGTAACAACCTGCCCAGTGGAGAGGTCATTAAGCACTATGAGAACGGTTAAAAACCTGGTTAAGGTCAAAAATGGCAGATGTACGTTTATCTGGACTGTGCATGATGAGTATTCATCGAGAAAAGGTTTTTGAGAATAAACATGAACTCATTCAAAATGTAATTGATAGATTTGGACAAAACCCAAGACGTTTGCAGTTTTTATTTCATAGTATCTCTTCTAAAGTGCAAGAAACAGAAAATTGAAGGGGGTATAAAAATTAACAGATAAATGTCTATAAAAAAAGGGGTTTATACTCATACTCAATAAAGAATGATGGAGCAGTGCAATTGTTTTATGCAACCCCAAGTGAATGTTTCCATACAAAAATACTTTATTCAGTTGATTATTAAATTTGGCAAGAAGCCTGCAGTAAGGTTAAACTTTTGACTCAGATATGAATAATCAGTGGCCAGTAATTGGTAAATGACATAATTATTATTATTATTGTCCGTTATTTCAATACTAAATATTGACTATAGAAAGAAAGATGTGTCCAAGTTCCCAAACTTTGGGGGCGGGGGGCTAACAGTGCTCCGAACCCACTCCCTAGCTTTAGGGGCTCGATGCACTCGCCTGACCCAACCCCCACTATGCCATATAAAGACGCATGGGTACTATAAATTTAAGCAATAATTATGATAGTGGGAGTATACCCGTTTGCCCCCTCCCCCGGAAAAGTTGCAGCTGACGCCCATGCTCATGGGGGATAACGCTGCGGGAAAAAGTTTCTGGCCCTTTATATGATTTTTGTTATAGCCAAAATGGCGGTTAAACAAGTTCCCAAAGTTTGGCCAAATATTTTAAAAACTACATAACAAAATGATTATGTACAATTTCGCATTTTCAATACATGAAAAAAAAATCTTTACTTTTTAAAAACTTTGTTGTAAATCCGAATGTTATTTTGTTTTATATTCATACCCCTATTACTCCTTCTTTATTAGCATCGCTCTTTTCAAAGCAAATTGTTTACAAGTTGATTTATCAATAGTATTTGAGTAAAATATTCTCTAATCTTTGCTTGTTTAAAATTTGTCAAAGTCGGAGAAAAACATAACTATGAACGTTATTAAGTTTTGCACCATCTATTTCGTGGCTGAACTACAACAACAAAAAAACGTCCGCACCATGCCAAGAGTTGTAGCTTGCCTAAGTGCACGTTTTATTCAGAGCAAAGATTGCGAAATAAAATTTTCATCCAAACCGAAACTAAACAACATATCCCTCTATGATGCGATCAAGTTTCAACTTTGCACGAAGAAGGAACACAAGAACGCTAACCGAAAGTAAACAGCATACCCTTCTCTGATGGGATGAAGGTTCAACTTTGGCTGCACCAAGAATTCAGTAACGCTGTCTCGATTCTCTCAAACTTGTGATATACCGGTTACGTATACGTAAACGAATAAAAGAACTGTGAGTTTGTGATAATCAGAAATTACAAAATTTATGTACATCGAAAAAAGCGTATAAATGAATTAATTAGCTATTATCGAATTGGAAAAGCTTAGAAAATACAGTAAAATATCGGGACTAATGCAGAATTACGTATAAATGTAAAAAAATATAACTGGAGTACGCATAGCCGAAGTTTCACTGAATATCTTTTTATTTCTACAAAGCAATGCTTAAATATAAAAATTTTGTTTAAACTGAAAACTACTAGATTGAAAAAACATTGCGCAGAAATTCAAATTGCTTGAATTTCAGTCTGTGACTTATACCTGTAACTTAACCCTCCTTTCGAGTTGCTTCTAAACTAAACATTTTCCCACTGAAGAGTCCGTTACTTCTCTAAACAGCTTGTACATTTTAGCGACACTGACAGTGAGTCACAGCAAAATTTATAGAGACAACCTTGATTGTAAATAATGGGGGGGGGTAGAGAGAGAAAGATTGCAAGTAAATGTGGGGAACTGATATAAAGAAAGATTTAAACGAATACGTATTGTTGCTATATGTTGATCTAAGAGCTATTTTGTGTCAAATGATGAATCACAATGTGACGATATTTTATAAAGATGACCTTCGAACTTTCATTGAGTGGAAAATTAAGGGAAAGGAGATTTTAAACATAAATTCTTTTGGTGATTCTTCCAACTTGGCCGTTCGGCTTCTGGGTTATTACAAAACTGTGTTTTATATGCAACAAACTAGGAATATTAATCAAATTAGTTAACCATTTAAGCTACTTCTTCGAAAATCAAGAGTAAAAAAGTACCACTTCCGGTGGTGTACAAAATCTTCTTTTGGGTGTACAAAACTATGACATCCCTCTGGCAGTGTTTTTTTTTAATTTTGGAAAAGTGGCACTCCAAGTTCATGCTCGAGGGCCACAAAGGAGAGTCAAAAAGTACCACTTCCGGTGGTGTACAAAATTTTCTTTTGGACGTACAAAACTGTACAAAACAAGGACAACACTCTGGCAGTGTTTATTTTCATTTTTGGAAAAGTGGCAGTCCAAGTACATTCTCGAGGGCTACAAAGGAGAGTCAAAAAGTACCACTTCCGGTGGTGTACAAAATTTTCTTTTGGGTGTACAAAACTGTACAAAACTAGTACAAAACTGTACAAAACTAGTACAAAACTTTGGCAGTATTTATTTTCGATTTTGAAAAAGTGGCACTCCAGCATGTACTTGGAGTGCCACTTTTAAAGAGCCGAAAAATGCCACTTCCGGTGGTGCACAAAATTTTCTTTTGGGTGTACAAAACTCTACAAAACTAGTACAAAACTTTGGCAGTAGTTATTTTCGATTTTGAGAAAGTGGCACTCAGCATGTACTTGGAGTGCCACTTTTAGAGAGCCGAAAAGTACTACTTCCGGTGGTGTACAAAATTTTCTTTTGGGTGTACAAAATTTTCTTTTGGGTGAACAAAACTGTACAAAACTAGTACAAAACTTTGGCAGTATTTATTTTCGATTTTGAAAAAGTGGCACTCCAGCATGTACTTGGAGTGCCACTTTTAAAGAGCCGAGAAGTACCACTTCCGGTGGTGTACAAAATTTTCTTTTGGGTGTACAAAACTGTATAAAACTAGTACAAAACTGTACAAAACTAGTACAAAACTTTGGCAGTATTTATTTTCGATTTTGAAAAAGTGGCACTCCAGCATGTACTTGGAGTGCCACTTTTAAAGAGCCGAAAAATGCCACTTCCGGTGGTGCACAAAATTTTCTTTTGGGTGTACAAAACTCTACAAAACTAGTACAAAACTTTGGCAGTAGTTATTTTCGATTTTGAGAAAGTGGCACTCAGCATGTACTTGGAGTGCCACTTTTAGAGAGCCGAAAAGTACTACTTCCGGTGGTGTACAAAATTTTCTTTTGGGTGTACAAAATTTTCTTTTGGGTGAACAAAACTGTACAAAACTAGTACAAAACTTTGGCAGTATTTATTTTCGATTTTGAAAAAGTGGCACTCCAGCATGTACTTGGAGTGCCACTTTTAAAGAGCCGAGAAGTACCACTTCCGGTGGTGTACAAAATTTTCTTTTGGGTGTACAAAATTGTACAAAACTAGTACAAAACGTTGGCAGCGTTGATTTCTTATTTTGGAAAAGTGGCACTCCAAGTACATGTATCTAATTATGACCAATGTTTAGTACACAATGAAAAATAATAAGACAAGAACTCAACCAAACAACAGTAATTCTCATAGCAATTTTTTAAGTACTTTGAAATTAACAACTTCCCTGATGTACAATGGCAATCTATTCCACAGCAAACTGGATATTATACAGCAATCCGGAGCGCGCTCTGGTGACCACGAAACTCGCATAACCTCGAGTATCATATGAATGTGGGAAACGCTGTAATTCCAATAAATCAAGATACCTATCCGCATGAACTCTGTCGTGCATAAGTAATAATAACCTAAAAGTATATATTTTATCGAAGGGAAGTACATTGTAAAGACAATACATACTACCAGCATTTAATGCTGAATTTAGTAGTCGAATATATTTTTTCTGAAGAACAAAAATTCTATTTACGTTACCTCCCGTTGTCTGGCCTCAGGCCAATTACAATAAAACAACATAGGGTAGATGAAGGAGTAATATAATACTAATCTGAGTTTGATTGTTAAAAAACCCGAAATCCTAGAAACAGAGCTAATACGACACTTGAGAATATTTGCCAAATAACTTATATCATCCCACGCAAGGTCTCATGTAGTACGACACCCAGAAATTTCACCGATGACCTGAATGCAACAAGATCCCCATTCAGCAAAATACCAGAAGGTGAAGACAGTCGGAGACCACTGCCCGAAAATAAGACTCAGTTTGTTCTATGTGTGTTAATTGTAAGAGAGTTACAACAAAACCAGCGAACAATCTCCTGTAGATCACGGTTTGCACGAGGTAGTATCTCGGACAACGAATCCATCTCCCCCCCCCTTCCAAAAAAAAGCTGGGGTCGTCAGCAAATAATTACTTTAATGAAAGTAGAGAAAATTAAAAATAATAGGCCAACGAAACCCCCCCCCTCCCAAAAAAAACCTGGCAAAGTTCCCATAAAATATTTAAAAGAAACTAAAATTTAAGTAAAGTGGGCGTGATACAGGCGCTAACGCAAACGCTCTCTGGCCGCCCCGGTGGCGCAGTGGTCTAAGCGATGGCCTCTGATCATTTGTCCGAAAGGGGTCCGGGTTCGAATCCTGGTGAGGCATGGATGTTGTGTTTGTCTTACGGCACTGGCTCTCTCCCTTCCCTGGAACCAGTGACCCTAAATTAGGAACGGGCGACTGCTTGTAGCCCATTGAGTTGCTCACGGTGGTCGTTAAACCTCCAATCAAAAAAAAAAAAAAAAAAAAAAAACGCTCTCTGCACCAGAAAAAAATGTAATAGATGGTGAGCTCGGAAGTCTCCAAACACTAAAAGTCGCGAAAGCTTAGGAAAACGCAAACAACGTTACTGGCTTACTAACAATTTTGACCTAACCAATTTTGCAGGGGATTGAAAAACACAACAAATGCCAAATGATCATGACTCCCTGCTCCTCCCCCTAAGCACCGAGGAATAGTGACCGCAAAATGACAACACAAATACAGCGAGACATTGAAAATGTTCTATGACAACAAGTGGACTGATGAGTGCTCTTGCTTCGAAAGGGAGGCATATTTGAATAGGAAACCAGCGGCTAATGCTCACTTTCGCTATGCATATGAAGTTTTCTTACAGTAGTTTAAAATACAAGCTGATCACCAAAAGTGTTGCACTTAACATTGAAATAAATATATCTACATTTAGTCACAATAAATTTTATTTTTTTTGACGACCGGCCAGACGAACATCTGAGATTCCTGTCATTGTGTAATGTGTAATTAAAAGCCACAAGAAAGTTTACTTGGTTACATCTAGGAGCAGTAGCAAAAGTTTTATTCTTCTGCGAGAGGCAGGTTTAGAACTCTAGAAGAATGAAAACTGTTGAATTGACAGATGAATTCTTTGGTGAAGACATCGTAGTCTAACAAACTTATATGTTGTTCTGCGTGTGTATGCTCAAACACACCTCTTAACTTTTAACTGACAGCTTGTACGAGCTGTGGGTGTGCATGTGTGTGTGTGTGGCATAGAGTCAAGAGCAACAACATATGATAATTTAGTTCTTTTCAGTGAGTAAACCGTTCAGGAAAATACTGAGTATCAGGGGAAGTGTCATGTTACAAATTAAATAGAAAGAAACTGCAGAGTTAGCACACCCTGAGATAGAGCCGTTGCCATCATGCATTCATAAAAATGAAATAAAAAGTACCTCTTTAACATTTCCCAACAAATAAACGACCAAAGATTTAAAAAATGAACAATTTGCAATAAAGTGTAAAAACTGATATACGTTGACGCAGGCACACGGCTGCAAAAATTAAGCAACCTTTTACCTGTAGTACATACGAAGGCACTGCGAAAGTGTATTGGTAGTCGAGAATTTTAGGAAACAGGAGTTTGACTTCTCGAACTGCTGGCTGTGTATCGCCATTTTTGCTGCCACTTCCTTATCGTAATCAGAAAACAGACGCACGTGCATCTGGGACAGACTTGAGTTTTCTTTTTAGCTGAACTGCAAAAGCTTTAAATTTGCTAACTTTCCTTAACTCTTTGCCCAGGTTTAGGACTGGCAGTGTCTTTACACTCATAAAAAAACGCTGGCGAGTTTAAAATTTCGTTTTTGATTTCTTTTACTCATTTTTCTTGAATTCTGTGTATTCTTTTAATATCCTTTACTCCGTTGTAGTTTTGTTTTTACTGAAACTCCTGTATATGCGACAGATTTTTAAGGCATGTTTTAATATCATGCGTTTTAGCATAGTCTATCACAGTTTCGCAAATACTTTCATCTAATTCTATTTATACTTTTTCTTTTATTTCTTTTCATACTGAGAGTATTTCTATCGTAAATTACATCATTACGTTTGGCTTCATTTTTTAGACTCTTTATCAACATGTAGAAATTATTATGTGGCTTCTTAATTAATCAACTCAACTGCAAATTCGAACCCGCCACAGTAATATTCATACGGTTGCGTCTACCCCAGCAGTTTCATACATCATGCTTAGTATTAGCATTTCCAAACACTGTTCTGTAAAATAATTATAGAAAAGCTTTTTCCATCACTCGGAGAGTCTATTATGGCCAACCACCCATCATCGCTAAGGCAGAACACATGCCAATGTGCAGTCGTTCTTCTTCACTGTTGGTGTATTCGCTAACTGATCACAAATACATTGATTAAAATGTCAGTTGAGTCCATTAATATTTAAAGACTAATTAATTTTCTTAATGAGTCGATTTCCACCATCTAAAAGTCTTTGTCCACCCTCCTCATATTCCACTGACTAACGTACTGGTTCACAAAGAGATTTTTTTTTTCTTGTGAAACAATACCAGTTAATTGATTAATTGATTATTTGGTATTATGGCATACGTAGCAGGAACTACATTCTTTTCTTCTGACGAGCTTCCAATATCTACACGGTCGAGTCCCATTATTGTGAACACCAGCTAATATTCAGGGCCGCCGTGTGCAGCGCGTCCAGAAGCTAGTCGGGCTGAGAGTGACTCAACAAGGTGCTGGAAGTTGTTCACAGGTATGTGGAGCCAGGCTGACTGCAGTGAATCTGAGAGCTGCTGGAAGGTGCGTGGTAGAGGATCCATACAGCGAACAACACGATCGAGGTGGTCTCACAGATGCTCAATTGGGTTTAAGTGTGGGGAATTAGGAGGCCATGGAAGTACTTTGAAGTCTTCATCGTGCTCTTCCAACCACTCTCGGACATTTACTAAGGAGGCGAATTGGATGTACTAAGGAGGCGAATTGGATGTACTAAGGAGGCGAATTGGATCTACTAAGGAGGCGAATTGCATCCCTTAGTGGAGACTGACGGGATGCAATTCGTCTCCTTAGTACATCCTATGTATTCTCTATCGGATTCATATCCGGAGACTTTGCTGGCCACTCCATGTGCTGGATGTCTTCACTTTGAAGGTCATCCACCAGCTCAGCTATGTGGGGGCGTGCATTATTCTCCACGAATACCAGCTCTGGGCCAACAGCACCTCTGAAAAGTCTCATATGAGGTTCCAGTAACTCGTCTATGTACCTCAGAGCATTAACGGCACCTCTGTTGAAGATGTGGAGCTCCGTTCGCCCATTTAAAAAGATGCCTGCCCGTTCCATGACTCTACCGCCACCAAATTGGTCCCTTTCCCTGATGTTATTGGGATTGTAACGGGATCGCCGTTATCTCCAGAGAGTGGATCGACGAGAATCAGTCTGTAAACTGAATCTGGACTCATTGGTGAAAAGCATATTGCTCCACTGATTCAGTGTCCAGTTTCGTTGTTCCCGACTCCAGTTTAAACGGGCCCTCCTGTTCGCAGGGGTGAGTGGGACACAAACTACTGGACATCTGGCATAGAAACCACTTGCCCTGAGCCTCCTGTAAACAATTTGTTGTGAAACCCTTGGTTCTGAGGCGGTCGCAAGCTCCGCAGAGAATTGCCTGACTGAGATCGTCCTATGAAGTCGTGCAATTAATGCAAGACACCGGTCCTACTGAGGCTTCGCTCAAACAGGAGGCTATTTATCGATTTAGCATAAAAAGAATTGAAGTGCCTTAGATACAAACACCTCAATGCATCATGAATAACTCGTCATCGGTTCTCTTGAGAACATGTCAGTGTACACCGAGAATAAGCTGAAGGGTACTCAAACACTTCAGGTAGCATTAATTTCGTTAATATCGGTAAAAGGAAGTCGAAGGCGTCTCGTACGCTTAATCTCAGTCTTTTAATATGGGAATGTTTTGTGTTTTGTTCTTTCTAATTACACATGTTAACAAGACAGCTCCGTCATCAGCTAACCTTTAAGTTATACCCTGATTTGCTTTTGTGGCGTCAGCTATCGTTATTCGGTGCCTTCCGAGCGATGCCGGTCGCGATGGTTTTCTGGGCTTTACTTCCAATCCTGGCCTCGTTTGAGCGATACCGTGATTACAGATCGGCCAACAGAGGGCAGCACGTCAGCTCACTAATACTATAGTCAGCTCCGGTGTGCTTTCTACCTAGCAGGAACTCGTAAGTTGTTTGCAGGTGTTTTCTTCTGCTGTAAGATGTGGAATTGAAAGCTGTTTTTAAATGAAATTGCTAGGGACATACGGGCATTTGATGTTATAAATGGTAGAGACTGCTTGCGCTGCCAAAATGTTCCGAGGGTTACCAAATGACTCTCTAAGTTGATTTGTCTTATCGTTTCGGACAATTAAGGGGTCGGAAGAAGCACGCTTCAAGCATCAATCAGATATGTGCGGTGGTGTAGTGCTAACTAATTGAAAAAATACAGGAACGAGCGGGACATTTACCTCTTTAATGCCTTTCTCTTCTTACCCCCCTCCCGTCCCCATTCCGTCAAAATCAGACCCAGATTTACACAGGACTAGATTAATTAAATTCTCAATTACAATAATTTCCCCACCTCAACGTTCTTAACAGCAGAGAAAAAAGAAGCTTCAAGAGACTGCCAAGTAAAAATGGATTTAGAGACTGATTTTGCCTTCAAACAAACATAGGACATTAATACCACTAACTGTGCAGTTTCTATGTTGTACGTTTCATTGGAAAATATTTATAGGGCATTTGCATTTTGAAAAGAAAACAAATTATGCTGTACAGGGTTTACCGTAACTCGTGCCGACTAGAACAAAAAAGGACCGGAACGGCGTTCCAGCCCCACCACACCACTGGTAAGTGTACGATATAAATTCATGGTGCATGTGGGTGGCAACATACGATGGAACACTTGAATTTTCTATACCAATTAGCGCGTGTTGATCTTTGTTAAAAGTGCGATTTGATCGTTTAAGGACTTTTAGCACCATCTAAAAATGTTTCATGAAAGTTTCTGGCATATCAGTCGAATCAGAGATGTAACAGTAAAGGTACAATATAAATTCAAAGCGGAAGTGCGGTGACAGAGAATGATGGAACTGCCATTTTTGCTATACCTGATAGCGCGTGTTTCTTTTTGAGAAATAAACCTTTTTTTATACTATAATTTTGCTAGTCACTTACAAGAGGATTCGAAAAGGCATAAACAAAATTCAACGGGGGAAAGGCAAGTATATACATATATGTCTAAGAAGAAATTGTATTGAGACTACCACAAAAACCACGAACCGTAAGCAGTACGGCTTCAATTGGCTGTTCTGGTGCTTATCTTCACTTCCACCAACAGATTCAGTTATTACGTGGAACAACTAACTAAACGGTTTTATATTTTGTGATTCTCAGAATACTTCGGCACAGAAATGATAAAATGGATAAAATTCAAGATGGGTTCTCAATCGTTTGTTTAATGTTTCCGACAGAAAGTGGTCGAGATTCTAGTGCGCCCGATAGATAGAACAGCCTTGCATGGAGATTTGAAGAAGCTCAGCCTTAATTAACTTCAGCATCTTTGCCGACAACGGAAATAATTTTTTTTTTTTTTTTGCTTTTTCTCACATCCTTTCCCCCTACCTTTTCTCCTTTTTCCGCTCCAAGCATGTGGCGCTTGAAATCGTTGGGTTATTTTTTGGTTTGTGCTTTTACCTTAGCTATAAATGGTGTGAATAAAACAAATTTATTCTCTAACCTGAACCTAACTATAAGGCATAATCAAAACGCCGTTCGGAAGCCGGTAAGTTCCGTTAGATTACGGATATATAAAAGTATTTGCCGTAGGCGTTAATACAGATGTCCCGTTGGCGAATAAGGTTGACGCTGACGTTGTGGTAGAAGTCTGTTTTCTGTTGCATACAAAAATCCAATACAGCCCGCTTCACGTCATCGTCTGACTGGAATCGACGTCCTTTCAGTATCCCTTTTGGCGGACCGAAGAAGTGGAAATCTCATGTGAGAGGTCTGGACTGTACGGAGGGTGCTCCAGGGTCTGCCATTTAAAGGCTTGCAATTTGTCCTTTACGACGTTGGCAACATGAGGGAGCGCGTTGTCGTGCGCAACGTTTATTCTTAATGGCACGACGTAATTGTCCCCAAAATTGTCTCTTAATTTTACCCGTTACTGAGGTTGCCGCAACATTTATTCTTAATGGTACGACAAAAACGCATGCAATACCGTGTTGTATTGATACTGACACCTGGCTCCTTGAACTGTATCAGCAACGGGCCTCGGTGGTCGAACAACACTGTCACCATCATTTTTCCAGCAGACTTTGCCTCTTGAATTTCTTCGGACAGGGAAAGGACGGATGCCGCCATTGTGTGCTCGCAGACATGGTCGGGTTGCAAGTGGAAACACCAGATTTCGTCGCCGGCCACAATACACTCTAAGAATGCGTTGCTCTGCACATTGAAATGCAGCAAGTGTTGCAGGGAGACTGCCAGATGATGTGTTTCCTGATCACTATTGAGGTCTTGCGGGATCCATTGACAGCACAATTTACGGTACTCTAGACCGTGTATAAGGCTTTGAACATTTACGTAGCTCATGTTGAAGTCATTTGACAAATGGTTACTTGCCGATCACTGAGAACAGCGACTTTCATATTCTCGATGTTATCGTGCGTGTTCGATGTGGATGGACGCCGAGACCGTGTCGTACCGCGACCTTCACAGAATTTCTGACACCATTCCACAACAGAGGTTTTTGTCAAGCACGAATCACCATATCCTGCCACAATTCTACGAAGAATTTTTGCAGGGTTATTTTTCCTTCAGCGGACAGAAACAGAATAACAGCTTATAATGTAATGTCTTTTTCGTGAGCAAGATTGACGTTACGCTAAGTCTAAAACCATTAAATAAGAATACGATGCAATAGTTTACGGCCAGACGAAACATAAACAGAAGTCAACTTACGATAACTTTTTATTGGTCCAGAAATCTTTAAGTAGGTCCAACATATAACACAGCAGGTAAACTTCACTTTTATCTTAGCGATCGAACGTCTACACACACACATACACATGAGCAACTGTTGTATCGTCCTTTTTATCATACGTCACTTTCTCTCTGACCTCAAACGTGTTGTCAACCTCATTCTCGTGAGAGAGAGAAGATATCACGTTAAGTTTGGAAGTATAAAAGAGAACAAACTCAAATTTACATAGGAAAAGTAACCAAAAATGAAAGTTATATTAGAATATACAGTACGTCACAAGTTCGTTGATGTGCTTTGGACGTGTTCGGTAACATTGATGACATCAATATGTGTACGATATGTTCGACAAACACAGCAGTACGCCACAACTCGACTGTTACTCTTACAGATTACTAACCGCCTTTATATAGCCCGACTTTCGTCAACGTTTACGACAAGGTTCTTAGATATACTAGTGTGTCGAGCACGGCTGACTCTATTCGTTATCTCGTGAGATAGCACCAGAGAGGCGCGGGCCGCTTACTAATGAATTGGCATATTTGTTTGAAATACGTGTGACGTGGAGGTGTGATGATGAAACAGTGATGGTAGTTTAACAGATATTAATTCCAAGATGTACGAATCTAGCGGCTTTTCAACACTTTTTTCTGTTAGAACAACAATAAACATGACTCTGACTTCTAGATAGCTCATGGAATATACCTTTATGGTACAAAATGCTTTATGTTGAAGCACAATAAGCTTGATAAATGTTCATTCTTTGCCCTAGAAATGTTATAAGCTAAAGCTTGAGTTTCCCGTTTAAGATGCAAACTGTATGTTCTGATTTTTACTGCATCGAATGATTGTGTTATGTGTAACCCCTCAACCATAAAAAATGTTCGCTTCATATGCACTCTACATAGGTGCAAATGCTAGTAGTACAAATAGCCCAAACATGGGATCTACTTCACGGTAGCTGTGACACCTAAAAACAAGAGCTGGCAAACATTTTCTTATGTTACATATGTACTTTCCCCTTCTTACATCCTTCTCCCTATACTACACAGTCGAGACACATTATTGTGACTACCTCCTACTTTTCACGTCAACAGCGCGTAGCCAATGAACGAAGGCACGTGCCGTGAGCTGACTTAGAGGGTAAACAAGGTGTGCTGTAGGCATTCTGAAAACATAACACTCGTTGCTCTCATAGATAAAAGGAGCGATTTATCAGATTTGCAAAAAGTGATGATTATCGGCTTTCGGGCCAAGGGTGACAGTATTTCTGAAACAGTGCAGTTTATGAACTGTTCGCGTGCTGCTGTGCTTAAAGTTTATCGTAACTAGAGAAATGGCACCATTGCGAAGAAGCGATCTGAAAACTGCGGAGCACCACGTGCCATTGATGTGAGAGGTGAACGTTGGCTGCAAAGGTGCGTGAGGGCCAATCGACACGCTACAGTGGAGCAACTCACTGGCCAAATGAATCAGGAGGCTACCGGAAGTGTCTCTAAAACGACAGTTCAACGAACCCTGCTGCGTATGAGCTTCGATACGGATGATGGTTGCTGCACCTATGCTAAGGAAGCTGCATCGGCAGAAAAGGCTTACATTTGCACGGCGGTATCGGAATTATACCTCCGCTGATTGGCAAAGGTTTACGTTCTCCGATGAGTCATGATTTCTGCTTCATCGAACGAATGGACGTTGGCGTACAAGGCGAAAAACATCGGAGAACAAACACTCTTCAACCATTGCTGGAAGAACACAAGCTGGTGGGGGCAGCGTTATGATCTGGGGAATGTTTTCGTGGCATTTCTGGGTTCACTCATATCTGTGGAAGGCACTATGGACCGAATTCGTTATGAATCCATCCTTGCAGACCACGTACACCCATACATACTGATTGCCTTCCCTGTGGGGGACGGGATCTTCCAGCATGACAATGCGACGTGCCACACAGCTAGAAATGTCCAAGAGTGATTGGAACAGCACGATGAAGACTTCAAATTATTTCTCTGGCCCCCTAATTCCCCAGACTTAAACCCAACTGAGCATCTGTCGGATCACCTTGATCGTGTTGTTCGGTCAGTGGATCTTCCACCACGCACTCTCCAGCAGCTGTCAGATGCTCTGTAGTCAGCATGGCTCCACATACCTGTGAACACCTTCCAGCACCTTACTGAGTCACTCACAACCCGTCTACCTGCTGCCCGCGATACACAAAGCGGTTTCTCTGAATATTAGCTGGTGGTTACCCTAATGTGAATCGACCGTGTATATACACTGCTGGCCACCCAAAATGCAACACCGAGAATGAAGCATCCGATTGGCCTGAAATTCGCAGCATGCGTCGCCTGCGAGAGGACATGCAAACGATTAGCATTGCAGGGCATATGCAAATCATGTACACCTGGCACGCCACCGAGAAGCACAATAAGAAGGGTGCACAGAAGGCAGGGTGTAAGTAGTGGAAGTGTGTTGTGCTGCCAGACCTGTGCGTGGGAAGCTTCCTGATGCTTCGTCGCAGAATGCGGCAGTCATTCCAGCACGTGTCGGAGTTCGACAGAGGACGAATAGTGGCTTATCGCGACAACGGTTTATCGTACCGAGACATCGGCACCCGTGTGGGACAACATCCAGCCACAGTGAGGCGAGTATGGATTCGGTGGGTGCAGGAGGGATGGACAGACCGACGTAAGCGATTGCCGCAGCCGCGGCACACCACCGAACGAGAGAACCGGCATGTTGTACGGCGGGCATTGACGGCTCGCACCGCCACATCACGAACGTTAGCGCAGGAATTAGGGTGTGTTGCGCAGCAATCTGTGTCAGCACGTACCGTTCGACGTCATCTGCAGAAGCGGGGACTTGTCGCACGGCGCCCATTGCTCCGATTACCACTGACGTTACACCACCAGCGAGTGCGGCGGCAGTGGGCCGTTGAACGCCGCAACTGGACTACGAAATGGCACGACATTGTCTTCTCCGACGAATCCCGCTTCTGCCCGCAACATCACTATGGTCGGATCCGCGTGTGGTAGCACCGCGACGAGAGAGTGTATGACGCATCGGCATTATGCATCGCCATGCCGGTCCGTCGCCTGGCGTTATGGTTTGGAGCGCAATTGGATATGACACCCGCACCGCTCTGGTACGCATCGCCGGTACACTCAACAGCCACCACTACATCTCCGACGTTTTGGAGCCTGTAGTTCTCCCTTACCTGCAGGGTCTGCCAGCGGCCACGTTTCAACAGGACAACGCGCGCCCGCGCGTGGCACGCATCGTGCAACATTTTTTCACGGCCCACCAGGTGTCACTGCTGCCGTGGCCCTCCTGTTCTCCCGATATGTCGCCCATCGAACACGTCTGGTCGCTGATCGGCAACCGAGTGGCCCGGCAAGCACCACCCGCGGCTACGCCTGATGAACTGTGGCAACGTGTGGAAGCAGCCTGGACCGACATACCCCAAGCCCACATCCAAAGCCTCCTTCGTTCGATGCCGCGGCGTGTAGCGGCCGTTATTGCCAACCATGGGGGCCACACGAACTATTGATGTCTGCGTGTTCCGCAAGTCGCACGGACCTGTAAGCTCAATTGTTTCATCTTTGTATCTGTTGTTATGTTTCCAGTAAATCTGGCTTTGCTATCTCGTGTCCTTCTTGGTGTTGCATTTTGGGTGGTCAGCAGTGTATGTATACATTCGTTTTGCTTATGACTTCGTAATTTTTTCTACTACCTCTTCAGAAGTGGGATTAAAAATGGACTTTCAGAAGACAAAACTGATGTGCAATGATTTTACAATAAATGGACATTTGTCTATTGAAGGGGGAAAGCTGGAGATAACTGATATAAGCGAGTTGAAGTAAGCAGATATCAAGCGAGGGTCCCATTGATGAAGAGAAATTAATCTGCATATAAAACTTGGTTGGAGAGCTTTTTGGAAGAAATAGTACAATTTTTACGAGCAATATGCCATTACGTCCTAAAAGAAAAGTGTTTAATCAATGCATCCTTCCTGTGCTTACGTACGGAGCAGAGACGTGGACATAAAGATATACAAATACTACAGCCAACTGAAAGCACCATGGAGAGATGCATGCTTAGTGTAACCAGGAAAGATAAGAAGAGGAACTCGTGGATAAGGAAAATGAAAAGAGTGAATCAGAGTAAAATTCCTGAAATGGCAATGGGTTGGACATATTGCCAGGAGAACAGGCCACCGATGGACAACTGAAATTTTAGACTGGATTCTAAGGGACAGGAAAAGAACCAAAAGAAAACCACGGGGGAGATGGGGGGATAAAATTCGAAAGCATGCGGGAGTGACACGGAGGAAACTGGCTCAAGACAGACCGTTGTGGAAGAAACTTAGGGAGACTTTTATCCAGCAGTGGATTGATAGTGGTTGACAATGATGAGGATATATATTCATTCGCCAACTTCAGAGCTCGTACATTTTGGATACCACATCAAACTGACCGGACGCAGGAAGCAATCCTGGCTCACAGCTGCAATAGTAATCAAGTAGCCCCCAGAGAATCTGCAACAATGTAAATATGTAAATGACATTCTTTCTTGTCTTGCAACGTACGTACAATCCCGCTTTCATTTCTGAATGTAAGCAAATAACATACCTGAACATTCTGAGGAAGAAATGCGAATTTTAAGCAATCAAGGCTACGAAAACTAGCCAGATATATTGCAACCAGTGATGCAGTTCTAAACAAAAGCGCCTTAAGGGTAAATATTAGGAAAAAGAAAACCCGGAAGAATTCTCAAAAAGTTTTCAAAACCCCGTGAAATCTGATTTGTTGCTTTTATTATTTAGTACTTTTTAAATTTTCATTACGATTAAAATTGCGTTTATAAGAGCAATTTTAAGAAAAGAAATCACGTAAATCATGTTTTATGGGAGTCATACGCCAAGAATGTTAATGTTTTTTATTTAAATACTGTGTCGTCCTACACAAACCTAAATATTCATTGAACATAACACATGTGAGTTACTTTGAACAAATGCAACTAACATAGATCAACTTTCAGCGTGTCTAGTATGCAGTTTCTAAAATGATTCAGGGAGTGAGCTCAGGGGAATACTTACATTGGAGCTGATAGCGGATGAAGAGTTGTTTCATAGAAATGCCAAAGTACTAGGTAAAGGAGCTCCGTCTTTTTACGTATCAAGTTTGGATAGCATTTTCAAGACAAATTTGATCCCTGGTATTCGAATGGCTTAATTTAACAGAAAAATTCCCAGCTTCAATCACTGAATCATTCCTAAGTAACATGACCGATAATTTCTCTTTAAACCATTCGTTTATTTATTTATTTTTTATTTTTTTGCAGTGCATATCGAAAGAAATTTCTATTTACTTCACATCATGTTATTCCTGAGCCATTGATTGTGTTATTGGAGATTTTCTCTCGGAAGTTCGTGAAAATATTGCATTAAACAAAGCACCCCCCCCCGGTTGCTTTTTCATGATGAGTGAAAATCTGTTTTCCCTTACGCTCTCAGCTTCCTCTGTTTCTGAACATCTAATTTTTTTCTTTCTGTTCTCTCTCTCTCTTCTCTGAAGCTAGAGCAGAACATTTAATATTCAAATTCGAAGCAAATTATAATTGTCATAAAAACTTTTACGTAAAACTGTGCATTTTACTGTAATTTTGCAAAAACAAATATACAAACTACGTCCGAAAAGTTCCAGGACTGACGCAATAAAGAATATGAAAAAGCACTATACTCACAATGAATGCTGGTCATCTTGAAAATACCGCCCATCTGAAAGAGCACAGAGTTTCCAGCGTTTCTGAAGATCCTGAAAACAGTTCTTGGAAGGTACTTTCCGGGATGTCCGCAAGGTGTTTTGTCACGGCTGCTTGGATAGATGTAATGTCTGCATGACAGTGTCCTTCTAGTGCCTGTTTTATCCTGGGGATCGGGGTGATGAATCAGGGGAATACATTTAGTACCCGTTTTATCCTAACCCCAGGGCGATAAATCAGAGGAATACGGGGCATGTGGCAACATAGTAATTTAATGGTGAGCCAGGAACTGTTGGACTGACAACGTGGTATGTGGTCTTGCGCTGTGATGGAGCAAGAACCAAATTCCGGATTCCCATAACCGGGGACGACGACGAATATTGCTGTTTAAGCGTCACAAGACTTGCTTGTAGAATTCATGATTTACCGTTTGATCCACTTGTACGAATTCCTTATGAACTATACCTTTCTAATCGAAAAAGGCTATCAGCATCGTCTTTGTCTTTGATGGTTGCATGCGGGCTTTCTTGGTCGACAGTGAGTGGTTAGCTCTCCATTCAGCGCTTTTTCGCTTGGTTTGTGGATCGTACTGCTAGCACCATGTTTCATCTCCTGCAGTAATTCTGAACAAAAAGTCAGGATCCTCAGCTGCAGTGTCCAGCAGATCGAAACAGATCGACGAACGAGCCCTCTTTTTGTCATCATTCAGAATGCGTGGTACCAATCTGGCATTAAGTTTTCGTTTTCCCAGATCCTCTTGTAGAATCTTATCTGTCATAAGATTCTACAGATCCACTTGTAAAATCTTATGACAGAGAGACTTACTGATGCCCACCGACTCAGCCAAAAGTCTCAGTTCAATTCAGCGACCTTTCATCAACTGATTCCGCACCTCTTCGATGTTTTCCACTGTCCGCACTCTGGAGGGACGCCCAGATCTCGGATCATCATCAAAAGATTCCCGCCGGTCACGAAAACGTGGTGCATACTATTCGAAAATTCTGCTGCGGGGTAATGCTGCGTCTGTTACGCTTCTTTTAACATTCTGTAAGTTTCAGTAGCTGATTTACCGAGTTTCCAACAAAAATGAATGTTTACTCTCTCTGTTCTTCCACGGCCAAAATGAAATAGGACGAGATCGCTTGCTATGACTTCCTCAATGCCCGTTTGCCGCCTATCGGTACCAGTATAAACCTGTTTCCATCTGTTCACTGATTGACCAAGGATTGCTGCCTTCTGGCATACACGTGATATTTTTATCTCACTACTGCTACGTCAGTTATGCCGTCAATCGCGGAACTTATTGGACGAAGATTTTATTAATTAATTATTTATGATCATGGTCATTTTAAAAAGATAAAGTCTGTTTTCGGGAAGTACGATCGTCCCAGTCGCCATCGGTGGATCGGCTTCTGGTACATTATTTCCTATTTGATTCAGACCTGATTATCTAAAGCAATTCCTTTGCCCATCTTATGTTATCATGTAACTATGACAAGTGCTTTAGTGCCGCCAAGGCGCGCTAAGACCCTTCTACATTAATGATTACACGCAGCCACTGTAAATTGGCAAATGACACAGTTTGGAGCGAAACTGTACCAGAAACTGGTGCAAACATTTCAGTTCCAATTTTAATCAGACTATAAGCAGTTAATGTTGCGCTCTCTCTGAGTTGGGTCTTGGATAGCCGCTCAGCCTGCCTCGCCCTAGTTACGCCTCTGCAAAGGTTTCACATCATGTGGCACCCAAACTAACACACGGTATGTGTTAAGTTTTCAACTGTGCAGACCAGAGCTGAGTTTGGGCTCAATTTTCTGAGCCCGAGCCCGTGGTATATCAGCCCGAGCTCACCCGAGCCCGAGTTTTATTTTGCAAGATGGAGCCTGGGCCCGAACGAGCCCGAAAATTGGCTAACCTGTTCAACCATTAATAAAAAACATCTGCTTTCCCACACTTCCACTCTCTCCTCCTCCTGCAATTAACCAATGTATTTCTCAAATGGGCGAATGGGGAAGGGACCTATATCTATTTTTATAGTGTAACTGTACGCTTCTCCTGGATCGTGTATTTCTACCTGAAGTGCTTCGGGCGGCCGGGATTCCAAAATGATCGGGCGGTACTGCATTTGTATGTTGCTTAAATAATGCTAGTATTATCGCGCCATAATGCGCTGCAATATGTACGTTGCTAAATAGAGTTAGCAGGGAGCTACTGCTTGGAGATTGGGAGTAAATTATAGTCGGCAAGCAATCAATTATTCAATATCTACAGTTCTTGAAAAGGCCTTTTCTTCTCTGCAGAAACACACTAATGCGCGGCCTATGGCCTTTTCTACTCAAGCCCAGAATAAACAGACATCTCGAATGTCCGCTCCCCAACTAGAACCAATTGCCGAAGAATTCCCTTTACCAACTATAAAGTGCTTCATTTGCTAAATCATATAAAATCACATTTATATATAAAACGGGATGTAAGGTCAGGTGATGCGTAACATCACAGCCTCTCCTTGACAAATGTCAACCCCGCCTTCTCGTGGTGCATCCTGTTCCCACTAAAGGGGCTCTGACGACCGCCCATAGCGGTATAACTATACCATCGGGATCAGAGGAAATTCTATCCCACACTCACCAACCCGCTTGGCCAGCGTGGTGAGTTATGGCCAAACCCCTCCAAAATGATTCCACAACTTAAATCTTGGCCCTCAGTCTCCGGCAGCTGGAATGTACCTGGCCAAGGCAGCGGCCAGTGCGACATGAAGGCAGAGGGTGCTAAGAATCCCCGGAGGACCGGACTAGGCTGCCATCTGATGCTGACCTTGGCTACTTACAATGGACGCTCCCTATCTTCTGATTCAAGGCTTCTTGAATTGGAAGAGGAACTACAAAGGATCAAGTGGGACATCGTGGGGCTAAGTGAGGTAAGGAGAAAAGGAGAAGATCTCATCGAACTGAAAAGTGGACATCTCTTCTACTATCGTGGGACAGATACTGGCAGAACTAGTGGTGTTGGATTTATAATAAACAAGAAACTGAAGGATAAAGTTCTAGAAGTTGAAAGTTCCTCTGACAGAGCTGCACGACTTGTTATCCAACTCTCGAAAAGATACCAGGCTCAGATTATTCAAACTTATGCACCCACCACAAGTCATCCTGAAGAAGAAATTGAAGAATTTTATGAGGAAATTTGTCATCTAAATAATAAAGGTAAGCAGCACTTGAAAATAATTATGGGAGATTTCAATGCAAAAATAGGGCAACGGCAACAGAATGAAACTTCAGTAGGTAAATTCGGTCATGGCAACAGAAACCAGCGTGGAAATACTCTCGTTGAGTTTGCAGAGGCAGAAGGGTTTTTCATCTTGAACTCCTTCTTCAAGAAAAAGCCACACAGGAAATGGACATGGAGACATCCAAATGGGACGACAAGTGAAATTGATTTTATTATGTGTAACAAAAAATTCGTCATAGAAGACTGCAGTGTGCTAAACAAGTTCAACACAGGTAGTGACCATAGATTGGTGAGATGTAAGATGCACCTCAACACTAAACTCGAACGTGGCAAGCTCATAAGACAAACAAAATCTATTGACATAACCAACCTTAAAAAACACCATAATACCTTCAAGTTAGAACTGAAGAACAGGTTCTCTGCTTTAGAAGGCCTAACATCGGAAGAAGTGGACATCTCTGAAGTTAACAGAAAAGTAACCAAAGCTCTTATGGAAACAGCAACAAAATTAGCTGGGTCTAAGAACAAGTTGCATGTGAACAAATTATCAGGAAAAACCAAAATGTTGATGCAAAAAAGAAGAGAGATGAGGACAACTAAAGAAGATGTGACTTCCAAAGTGGAATATATAGAGCTATGCAAGACAGTAAGAAAAAGTATCACTGAAGACGTAAGGAAATTCAACTGTGAACTAGTGAGGAAAGCAATTGAAAACAACCAAAGCCTAAAGATAGCAAAGGGACATCTCAGTAAGGGAAGAAAACAGATTATGGCACTGAGAAAAGAAGATGGTTCTGTAACAAGAAATAGAGGCGAAATTTTGACAAGAGTGAAAGATTTCTACTCCAAATTATATGAAAGGGATGATATATGCACTCCAGACATCATGAAAGATACCAGTACCAGAGTTCCTCCAGTCCTTCCAGCAGAAGTTGCACATGCAATCAAGAACATGAAGCGAGGAAAAGCTCCAGGAGAAGATGGAATTACTGTAGACATCATACAAGAAGCAAGTGGAGAAATCGAAACAGTACTCGCCCAAATTTTCACTCTATGCCTTAATGAAGGAAAGATTCCTGAGGATTGGAACACCGCTACAATGATCCTGCTACATAAGAAAGGTGACATTAAGGATCTCGGAAACTACAGACCTATCAGCCTCCTATCAGTAGTTTATAAAATCTTCACTAAAGTTCTTTCACACCGCTTGAAGGTAGCACTAGACATGGCTCAACCGAGAGAACAAGCTGGATTCAGGAGTGGCTACAGCACAATAGATCATATCCACGTGCTGAGAGAACTAATTGAAAGAGCGAGGGAATATGAACTTCCATTGTGCATGGCTTTTATCGATTATGAAAAAGCCTTTGATTCGGTGAAACCATCAGCAGTTACAATGGCTCTGAAAACCTGCGGTATTGAAGATGCATACATTAATATTATTAATAACATCTATGAAAATGCAAGTGCAAAGATTAGGCTGTTTGAAAATACAACACACGTAAAAATTGGAAAGGGAGTGAGACAAGGTGACACCATATCTCCGAAGCTCTTTAATGCCACATTGGAGGGTGTATTTCAGTCGCTGAGCTGGGAAAACAAGGGGATAAAGATTAATGGAGATTATCTAACCCACCTTCGTTTTGCTGATGACGTAGTCATTTTTGCAACTACCCCATCAGAGCTGCAGAGTATGATCCAGGAACTTGCTGACAAGAGTAAAGAAGTGGGATTAAAAATGAACTTTCAGAAGACAAAAGTGATGTTCAATGCTTTTACAAGAAATGAAGATTTATCGATTGATGGAGAAAAGCTGGAGATATCAGACACGTACGTTTATCTTGGACAGCAGATATCAAGTGAGGGTCACATTGATGAAGAAATTAATCGGCGTACAAAACTTGCCTGGAGAGCTTTTGGAAGAAACAGCATAATTTTCAAGAGCAATATGCCATTATGTCTTAAAAGAAAAGTGTTTGATCAATGCATCCTTCCAGTGCTTACGTATGGTGCAGAGACGTGGACCTTAACTAAAAGAGACATACAAAGGCTGCAGACAACTCAAAGAGACATGGAGAGGTGCATGCTTGGTGTAACCAGGAGAGATAAGAAGAGGAACTCGTGGATCCGAAAAATGACAAGAGTGGAAGACATCATGATCAGAGTTAAATCCCTGAAATGGCAATGGGCTGGACATACTGCCAGAAGGACAGATCATCGATGGACAGCCGAAATTTTAGATTGGATTCCAAGGGACAGGAAAAGACCCAGAAGAAGACCACATAGGAGATGGGCGGATGAAATTCGAAAGTATGCAGGGGTGACATGGAGGAGACTGGCACAAGACAGACCGTTGTGGAGGAAACTTGGGGAGACCTTCGTCCAGCAGTGGATTGATAATGGTTGACAATGATGATGATGATATATAAAACAATTGTCTCCCTCTCCCTCTCTCTAAGAGCCCGAGTCCGCCCGAGCCCGAACGGCAGTAAATATTCTACAGCCCGAGCCCGAACGGCAGTAAATATTCTACAGCCCGAGCCCGATTCGGGCCCGGGCTCTGCTTCGGGCTCGGGTTCAGCCCGTCTCAGCTCTGGTGCAGACCAACCAGATGTCGATACCAGCGCTATTGGGAACTCTATCGTACCCCAAGTACCCAAATCAGTACAAAGGGACATTTAGTGCCTGCTTGTGTGTGCATGTGTCTGTGTGCGTGAGGATGTTGAATTCAATTTCTTAGCGTACTCGAATCCACATGTATTGTTTGCGGAAGAATTTGCAATGTAAGAAAGCTGGCTGATATTATGATGTGTAGTTGTTTCCAGGTATGGCTTATGAGACTTCAAAGTAATGAAAACTTTCCAAACTGTTAAAGATTTCCCGTAGCTCCTACTTCGGAAACTCTACCTATAAACTGATCAAGATTAAAACTATTTTGACATACTTTACTAGTACGTAGTACAATTCCATGACAGATGCTTAAAACTTTTCCTTTCCTGAGCTTCTGTCATGGAAAAGTATATAAAAAAAGAAGCAAGAATCTATATTTTAGAACACAGTGGCATAAAACACGAAAATCTTTAGCTTGCTACTAATCCATTGTACCAATATTGCAAAATTCCTGTTGGAGGGATATTCAATGAACACTTCAGGCCTGCAAGTTCTCGATCGCCGAAAACTTAATCACGAAAAGTGGTGGCATAAATCATTCCTTCTTGGGAGTTCATTCATTATTAATTCAAAAGAGTCATTCACAAATGATAATTGAATTTTCAGAATGTCATTACGCTCAATGAGTAAATCATTCTTTGTCGGGATCTTGTGTTTACGGCCAAAGCTCTTTCAATGCAACAGCTGTTTTGCCGCCCCGGTGGCGCAGTGGTCTAAGCGCTATCTTATGACCATTCGTCCGAGAAGGGTCCGGGTTCGAATCCCGGTGAGCCAGGGATGTGGTGTTTTTCATACGGCACTGACTCTCTCCCACAGTGACGCAATTTCAAGCTCCTGAAAAAATTGAAGTTATTTTCTAGTTTACATAGTTGTGTTTGTGTTTCGACTAACCTAGTTTGTGTTTGAAGAGTTCAACTAACCTCCGGTGTCGTCCTTTCCTATTGGTAAGCACTAATTTTGTTATTATACTCATTTAATCACTTCGCAAGGCGTTTGTTTACGTTTTGCACGAATGCAAATTGCAGCTTTCGGCTACAGCAGCCCAGCTGCTTCACAACAGGAAGTACCTCTTCTTCAAGCTACGTCATTAACAGCAGGTGCAATGGCTTTGTCCCCACTTCGACCGAAGCATGACAAAACAGCTGAAGATCACTTTCTTAAAGGAAATTTCAATCAAGCCTTTCCAGCAATGGATTGCCGATCCCTGAGATACTGGCCACGAGAAAATTCCCTATTGCACTCACAAATAAAAATGCAGCTGACATGAGAAAACCTTCAGGCTCGTCCGAAAGGGGCTCGGGTTCGAATCCCGGTGAGGCATGGATGTTGTGTTTGTCTTACGGCACTGGCTCTCTCCCTTCCCTGGAACCAGTGACCCTAAATTAGGAACGGGCGACTGCTTATAGCCCATTGAGTTGCTCACGGTGGTCGTTAAACCTCCAATAAAACAAACAAACAAACAAAACCTTCAGGAGCCGCCCCGGTGGCGCAGTGATCTAAGCGATGGCCTCTGATCATTCGTTCGAACGGGGTCCAGGTTCGAATCCAGGTGAGGCATGGATGTTGTGTTTGTCTCACGGCACTGGTTCTCTCCCTTCCCTGGAACCAGTGACCCTAAATTAGGGACGGGCGACTGCTTATAGCCCATTGAGTTGCTCACGGTGGTCGTTAAACCTCCAATCGCCGCCCCGGTGGCGCAGTGGTCTAAGCGATGACCACTGATCATTCGTCCGAACGGGGTCCGGGTTCGAATCCCGGTGAGGCATGGATGTTGTGTTTGTCTTACGGCACTGGTTCTCTCCCTTCCCTAGAACCAGTGACCCTAAATTAGGGACGGGTGATTGCTTATAGCCCGTTGAGTTGCTCACGGTGGTCGTTAAACCTCCAAAAAAAAAAAAAAAAAAAAAAAGCTCCGATCAAAAAAAAAAAAAAAAAACCTTCAGGTCAACAAAATGTTGAAGTAATGCTACAAATCCAATCTCCGCCGACAGCTATCCGTAGTTTTGCGTAAGCAATAAATCCGGCAGCTGCGCCGTCACGCTTAGCATTTTACTCTGAGTCAGTGGTAAAAGTAAATGAGAAAGGAGTATCAATTGTCATTATGTCTGATTCACCTGTGGGAAGGCAGCATACGAGCTTATTAAATGATACTGTGCTTTTTGAAGCATTGCCTCAAACTCCCATCCCAAAGTACCTAAAAGCATTGGAGAAATTATTTCCAAAGGAGGCGATGGAGGGAGTAACGCGATGTACTCGAGGTATCTCAGTGCTTTTAAAACAAGCATCGTCAGTTGAAAATGTTATGAAGCGTGGGACCACAATCAAATCCCGTACACTTTATCCCACTACCCTGACAAATCACCCAGTGTGGATCACGTTTTACCCGGTACCGCTTGAGGTACTGGATGAGGCATTACTATTTACAGTCAATAAATGGTGCAAAGTCCTTGGCACAGTCCAACGAGTGGACGCCCCAACAGACTCGCCATACAAGCATGTTACAGGACTCAAAAGACAGGTCACAGTGGTCTTCGCCTTTGAGGATGCCAAGACGGAGTGTCCAACTTAAGGAACTGTGATACTGGGAACGAGATCTTACATGCTCCAAATTTACTCTGATAAATACTGGAATTATTGCCGTGCGGCTGGACACATAAGGCAACAATACCCAAACTATCAAACAACAACTGAGGTCGTTCTTTCAACAGCTCCACAGAGAAGGACAACCAAGCCAACGTTAGCTTCAACGACTACAGCTATCGAAATGAGGCTGTAGAGAACTCCAAATCTACTAAGGTTCCGGATGATCAGCCCTTGCAGCCTGCAACAATATCTGCGATTCCAGGCGATATCATCAAAGAACAGCCACCTGTTACTGATAGTGAAGGTGCACTTTCAATGGACATTTGCATTCCTATTGTAGAAGAGTCCACAGACATTCGTACTGGAGGAACCACTCGTAATGAAACACAGACTCATATTGAAGAATTAGAGGAACAACCACTGAACACCTCGTTAGTTTCAATACCAGAGACAGATGGAGAGATCACCACGTCTGCGAAACTTAACCTTCCAGCTGATTCAGAGCCAATGGAGCACACCACTACAGATTGCCTCAGTATGTCAAAGCGTTGTGGCTCATCGCCTGATATAACTGAGCATAAAAGTTCAAAATCGGGAAAACTAACAACCGCTCATTCCACTGAATCAGTGGATGGCGGTGTGAAAAGAGGACAATCCACTTCTGCAGCTGGCTCAAAGCGAGTTATCACCGGACTAACACGTAAAGCAAGTGCGGCATCAGTGCCAATTCCAGCGTATTGTAATGTGGATGATTTAGTGGACATGTGCACACCTGGAGGAACCGTACTCAAAAGACATCTTGAAAAACATTTATTTTTAAAGAGAAACAGGGGCGAAGGTGTTTCACCAAACAATTTCATCAAGAGAATCCGGTTGACTTTTTCTTTTTTTTTTTTTTTTTGATTAGAGGTTTAACGACCACCGTGAGCAACTCAATGGGCTATAAGCAGTCGCCCGTCCCTAATTTGGGAACACTGGTTCCAGGGAAGGGAGAGAGCCAGTGCCGTAAGACAAACACAACATCCATGCCTCACGGGATTCGAACCCGGACCCCTTTCGGACGAATGATCAGAGGCCATCGCTTAGACCACAGCGCCACCGGGCCGGCTCGGTGGACTTTGAAGCCGGATATAAACAATTACAAGCATATTATGAGTTTTTTTACTAATGTCACTCCACAGAAACATTGCCTTCGTTCGTGATTGCCACGTTACCAAGCTAAAATTTCATATTATTTATTAAACCCCGAAAAGCAGCTGTATGACTCGGTGAATGTCCAAACAACTTAACCTCACCTCCTTCAATTGCAGAGGGTTCGCAAATTCTTTTGCGAACTCTCTTGCTTTTGAGGATCTCTCCCCAACCCTGCCTGAAATCCTGTATTTGCAGGAAACCATTTGTACTCCTGTGACTCCGATGCACCGTTGGAGGGTGCGGCCATACAAATTATTTCACTGTTATGGGACTCGACCCGGATCAGGGGTCGCCATCGCAGTGCATAATAAACTCTTGTATACATTTCCTAGCATCAGGGAGATCGCGCGGTTTGAAGGCATCTTCTTGGCGCTCAGTATCATTGTTGCAGGTTTAACTTTTCATCTTTTTAATATTCATATGCCAAATTCAAATGCAGACGCACTTTCGCTCATCGAAACACTAACGACACTTTTCGAAACGATCCCATCCAACGATGTCATTGTTTTGGGAGGCGATTTCAATTGTACCCTGCAGCTAGATCTAGATCGAAACCACTCGACTGAGTTTAGGATGGCCTTAGTATCAGCTCTAACAACATTAGTCAACTATGCTACGTTAAGCGCAGTGGCGGCTTTTGGGAGGAGGCAAGGGAGGCAGTGCCTCCTCAGAATTTTAAGACTCTTAGTTTGAATTATTCCTTTTGTTCATTCAGTACTTTTGCGTATAAGAGAGCAAACGTTTATGCTAGTTAACTCTTTTGAATTAAATGTCTATGCGTTCATTCAGTTTTTTAAATTGACGCTTTTCGAAAACAATCGGTAGTAGTTGTGAATTGTTCTCAGCTTGCGATATTCGTCCTTGAGGCAGGAAGAAAACTGCCTCCCGTACATTTTGCGCCAAACCTGTTTACTCCCACTGAATCAGTAGATACGAAGGTAGGCGGTGGAACTGCCAACACAAAGAGCGCACGCGCAATGTGAACGTCCTGTGAGACAGATGTTATTTTGCCTCATGAGAACAGCTGTTTCGTAGGCAGCAGCTCAGCTTTGTTAACTCCTCATTCTGACAGCTTCGAGCGTCATTACATAGCGTCTTCTTCCTAGTTGCTTTTCTTTCACACTAATGTTTGTGTAACTAATTTTATTTATGTTTTATGAAGAGTTGTTTATCAGACCATGGCCTCTGTTTCAAACATTTCTAATATGGTGGATACCTTACTGGAAAAGCCTTTCAGTAGAAAAGATTTTGAAGAAAAGAATCAAATTAAAAATGATGGTAAGCCTACACCTGAAATGAAAAAGATGACTTCAAAGGGCAAAACTTCAAACAGAGGCTTTAATATTGACTGGTACAGAAAAGAACAATCTCTAACTGGTAGTGAATCAACGAACAAACTATATTGCTGGCCATGTTTGCTGTTTCCTGTGAGTGGCAATGAAGTCTGGCAAGAGAAAGGCTTCAATGATTTGAAAAATTTACCACGTGCTTTGGACAGGCACAAAAAGTGTAAAGATCCCATTCTGGCAGTTGTTAAATTAGAGTTGCTAGGCAAAACAAGGATAGACTACTCTCTCAACGAAGCGAAGAGAACAAGTGACTTACGTCATAACGAAAAAAAATCGTGATGTAATGAAGAAGTTGATTGATATTACAACGCTACTGGCGCGGCAAGAGCTCCCATTTCGTGGACACGATGAGAGCGAAGTCTCTGAAAATAAGGGAAATTACCTCGAGATGATTGATTTACTCTCCAAGAGTGACGAAACATTGAGAGTATTTATGGAGAATAGTACAACATTTTCAGGAACTTCAAAAACAATACAGAATGATTTAATCGAATCAGTTGCTCATACAATTAGGAATGAAATCAATGCAGATATTGAAAATGCCCAGTTTTTTTCTTGGCAGATTGATGAAGCGACAGACACTAGCTCCCATGCACAAGTATCAATTATAGTTCGATTCGTGAAAGATGGAGTACCAGTAGAAAGATTTTTGGGATTTTTTGACGTAAGTTCTGATCAGTGTGCTACTTCGCTTAAAGAATTACTGGATCGTGAGTTGGAAAGATTTAGCTACAAAGAAAAACTAGTTGCACAGACATATGATGGCGCAGCAGTGATGGCATCAGAGCTGAATGGATTGCAGGCAAAAGTGAAGTGTGATGCCCCTCAAGCATTATTTGTTCACTGCTACGCACACAGGCTGAACTTAGTTTTGAGCAGAGCAGCGTCAGTGTTGAAGGAATCACGTATTTTTTTGCAAATTTAAATGCAATTTGTGCATTCTTTTCCAAATCGACAAAGCGTGTTCATTTACTAGAATCTGTTGGTGGACCCAGACCACCTCGTGTATCTCAGACCAGGTGGAACTTCAAATCTCGTTCAGTGTCTACCATAGCTGACCACAGATGCCTGCTAATTGAAGTATTTGAAAAAATAGAGGATAATTCCAACTATGATGATGATGAGACAATTCACGAAGCAGCAGGACTAAAACGGTGGCTCCAAGACTTTAATTTCGTTTTTCTTCTCTTCACATATAAAAAAATATTTGATTCAACTGAGGTTACTTTCTCTGTATTGCAATCAAATAGTTCCGATGTTACATTCTGTAACAAACGAATTACTGGCTTATGTGAAAAATTGTTGTACTTTCGAGATCAGAGACAGTTTGATGATCTCTATCATAACGTGTGCAGTGAGGTTGGTTCTCCAAATAAAAGATTTAAAGGAAGCAATGATATTCCAGCCACCGTGCAATACAGAAGACTGTATTATGAGGTAATAGACAATGTTACAACTCAGTTAAAATGCCGGTTTTCTGACATTGAGAAATTAAAATTTCTTCAGCTGGTCGATGTACACTGCTTTGAAGCTCATTCTAGAATTTTTCCTGAACACTCTTTTAAATCTCTGCTTCAAACTTATGAAAAATACTTTGACAGCACCAAACTGCATAGTGAGCTGCAGGTTCTGTATTCAGACAGAGATCTGTGGAGCAATGCCAAAAGTACAACAGAACTTCTGTCGGCCATATACAATAATAATCTAGCACAGGCACTGCCAGAGCTATTTAGACTTCTTTCCCTCGTAGTAACAATTCCTGCAACATCGGCCTCTGTGGAACGCAGTTTCTCATGCCTGAAGAGGATAAAAAACTACAAGAGAAACTCCATTAAGCAAGAAAGGTTGTCAAGTTTATCAGTTCTGTCCATCGAGAAGGCGCTTGTGAAGAGGATGGAAGCAGAACAGACATGGAATGACCATATAATAAATCACTTCGCCAAACAGAAAGAACGAAAGATAGACCTCATATACAAGACAATATACGTGTAAGGTAAGCTTTCTCTTTTGCTGTATAGGTATACGCTGTGTGCGAAGTCTTCAAGACTTTTTTCTTTTGGCGTCAATGAAGGTAGAGGTGTACATAGAATTTCATTTAAGATGAAAAAATGTATAGTTCAGTCTTGCTTTTTATCTTCTGTTGATCTCTTTAATAAAAAACTATTTTGATGTAATATATTTCATATTCAAACTGGCATAACAGTTCCCAAATAGTCCAAGAGGGCAATTCAGACTGAAAAAAATATTTAGGCGAAGGGCCGAAGCCTTACCTAAACAGGTTTTGTGTTGGTACGTTATGTAAAACGTGCGTTTACGGTAAAATTTTATAAATATTTTCACGGGTCACGTTACTTATTTCATACTTCGCAGATGAGAAAGTAAATAAAAAAAATATATTGTAAAAAAAATGGCATTAAATTGAATAAATTTATCATGAAAGAAATACGAGATTACACCATATAATACAAATTTTGAAGATGACAATCCGATTTTTGGCGTAAATGTGACAGGGATGGTAAGTCTGATAATATCCGAAAACTTGAAAATGTCCATCATCCTGGATCGGGACTCGAACGCGCGTCTCCCAGATAGCGCCCGGGTATGCTAACCACTACACCACCCAAAACGACCAAGTTTCAAGTTTCCGATTAATTTGAATATAACGATCACAGGATTCGCTAGTCGAAACAACCGGCATTCATGTTTAGCGAATCTGGAGGTTAATAATCCTATTCCGTGATTGCCCAGAATAGCAGATAAATCAAGAAAGAAATACGGGATTACACCATATCATACAAATTTTGAAGATGACAATCCGATTTTTGGCGCAAATGTGACAAGGATGGTAAGTCAGATACTATCCGTAAACTTTAAAATTTTCATTGTCCTTAAGCGGGACTCGAACCCGCGTCTCCCAGATAGCGCCCGGGTATGCTAACCACTACACCACCCAGGACGATGAAAATTTTAAAATTTTCGGATAGTATCTGACTTACCATCCTTGTCACATTTGCGCCAAAAATCGGATTGTCATCTTCAAAATTTGAATAAATTTATTTGAATCCAGGCTGAAAAGTAGTTTGCCTCCCCAGCAATTTTGGTCACGGGCCGCCACTGGTTAAGCGATGTGTATCGTGAATACCACCCATCCACTCTGGTGCTTTCGTGGAGGTCACCGGTTGCCACATCACAGGCGGAGGCTTGCCTTGACAGATTTTACGTTTTGTAACATTTCTGTACAGCGGTCCAAAAGGCGGAATATCGCCCCACAATCTCCTCAGATCACTCCATCTGTACAATCTCCTTTATGTTACCAACCACAAATATCCCGAAATATCACTTCTGGTCTCTTCCGGATTACATATTTACAAGATGTGGATTTCAAAAATACAGTCACTCAGATTCTTCAAACAGCAAAAAATAACTTGAATACTGCTGACGACCCGGTTACCCACTGGATCACAACAACAAATCAGATTATAGCTTTTGCTCGACGTTTTCGGGGAGTTCTAATTTTAATCATTCCATGAAAATTGCGCATTTGCGAGCAACCCTTGATTATCTGGAAGTAAAATCTGCCACCTACAGTTCAACAAAAGCAGCGTTAAGAAAACTTTTGGAACAGGACGCAAGCCAAGCACTGCAAGACTCAAGTTCCAAGAACTCACTGATGAGGTCCAGGATGTGTGCGCACTCGCGGGGGTTATGCAGTGTCTCCTTTCGAGGGTCTCTCTCACCCATCTTACTCTCCAAGACGGAACCGTTACTAATGATCCTACCATCATGGGTCCCGTGATCTACGATTATTTCCGTGAACGTTTTAACCCATCCCTGAATACCTATAATTCATCCTGCTCCTTGTTCGCCAACCTTCCCAAGGTTTCGTCTCATCTCTTTTCTCCCCTCATTTCCTCAATTTCTGACGTTGAGATTAAAAATACTTTATCTACTCTCAATCAACATTCAGCTCCTGGCCTCGAGGATCTCTCGACCTCTTTCTATCGCGCTTTTACTCCGTTACTTCTGCCACTTCTACAAGCTTGCTTTAATGCTCTTCTTACTGGTCACCCTATTCCGTCAACTTTCGCCGTTGCATACATTCGCCTTCTGCCAAAGAAAGGGAATTTGTTCAACCTGAACAACTGGCGACCCATTAGCATCCTAAACTCCGACTATAAACTGTACACGAAAATTCTGGCACTCAGGCTCAACTCAGTTTTACCACAGGTAATACATGAAGATCAAGCTTATTCAATTCCATCAAGATCTATCCATGATTCAATTCATTTAATTCAGAATATGGTCGTTCTGGCAGAGCAGCGGGTCGAACCCCTGGCGGTGTTTTCACTTGATCAGCGCCAGGCGTTTTTTGATCGTGTTGCGCATCCTTACCTCTTTCAAACCTTACAGTCCTTTGGATTTCCAGACAGTTTTTGATCAATTATCCTAAATCTCTACACAGATTCCGTTGTCCACGTTCGTAATGCAGCGCTGCTGTCTGGGGGTATGCCGTTTTCTGCTGGTATTCGGTAAGGATGCCCCCTTTCAGGACAGCTGTTTTTTCTAGCCTTTGAACCTTTTCTAGTCTTACTCCGTAATCGATTTTCACCACCCCCACTCACATTAACCCCCGTGAGTCGTCATCATGCGGCCGTGCTTACGGCGTATGCTGATGATCTCACGGTCTTTATCCGCTCTGAATCTTCCTTTTCACAGCTATCTTCCTGTTATGCCGACTATGCAGGGCGTCTGGGGCAGCGCTGAACGCAGCCAAGTGCTACGGGTTGTGGTGCGGGGCGTGTAGCTCCCGTACTGATCGGCCCTGGGGCGCAAATTGGTCAAATATCGCTCAGCGTTTCCTGGGGGTTTCGGTTGGCCGGTCTTCGCTCTGCACTAACAACACTCATATATATCTCTTTTTCCACTTTTCAACGTTTATTAGCACGATGGAAACGCGTCCGAAACTGCATGTCAGTGCGGGGACGGGCGCGAGTCGTCGCGACTTACCTTATCCCCCTCTTTCTATATACTTGGACGTCACAGGTTTTCCCAGCTGCGTTTCTTTCCACAATCTCTTCAGAAATTTCCTCTTTCATTTGCCACAGGAAACATTGGGTAGCGCTGAGAGTCCTGTCGCTGCTGGTGCCATGGGGTGGAGTTAATCTACCAGATGTGGCATGCGGTACAGGGCGACTCGGATTGCATTTCTTTTCCGACAATACTCGTATCCACTCTCATCGGCTGTGCTCATCCTGGATGCAATTCTCGCTCCGCACAATATATATCTAACATTAAAAGTGCTATTAAAGACGGGTCGACTCACTCTTCTTTCTTGACGCCTACCTGCAGTTGCAAAAGAAGCCATCAAATTCTGGAGAGAGTTGGTATAACAAAGGCTTCCGCCCACCTGTCTCCAAGAACTACTCGAAGAGCCTTTGTTCTACTCCACGGCAGTTTATCAACAATCAGGTGATCCCTTTGTGTACCTAGAATGGATTAAGGCTGGAATACTGACAGTTGCACAGGTGGTGGGACCTGATCTCCAATGGTGCCGCCCCGGTGGCGCAGTGGTCTAAGGCGTTGGCCTCTGATCATTCGTCCGTAAGGGGTCCGGGTTCGAATCCCGGTCAGGCATGGATGTTGTGTTTGTCTTACGGCACTGGCTCTCTCCCTTCCCTGGAACCAGTGACCCTAAATTAGGGACGGGCGACTGCTTATAGCCCATTGAGTTGCTCACGGTGGTCGTTAAACCTCCAATCAAAAAAAAAAAAAAAAAATCTCCAATGGTTCTCACTTTTGTTTGTTTCCGCACAACTTCCAAATTCTTCAACGAATGTGGACAAATTGGCCTGTTTACACTCTGCTTTGAAACGTTTGTTTCCAATTTTTGTTTCTTCATTTGAGTATCACGCTGTCTCCGTACGATATGAAAAACCCAGCTTTCAAAATTGCAAATTAAAACCATATTTATTTACAAGTCTAAAAGTCAGTTAAAAAAGACAAAATCTTTCGGAGCTCACTAGGCTCCATCATTAGGTCAAGTGCCGACAAGACACCTGGGGAACTTACATTATAAGCGCCTGCGGTAGACCCACAATACATCTGGCCGCCTGCCTCAACTTTCGGTGATGCCAGTTTAATATGGTTAAAGTTCAAAAATCGATGGAAATCAAAATAATTCCTCACCTTCAGGCCGTCGCTCCGATGGTTCAATCAAACGCCTCCACTGACGGGGCACAAGTGACGGAAGTTCCAAATTACAGCACGTTTCACCATACTTTAGAATAAACAGGCTCTCTGTAAATAATACAGTTCGTTTGGTGACATTGGAGTTGAGTATCTTCACTTCAGACCAGTTCGGAATATATCCTCCCTGGTTGACAGCAACTGTAAAGGCAGTAGAGGTGTTGCCTGAGCGTAAAGCATAGTGATGCTCACACAAACGGATCTTCAACATTGAAGATCCGTTTGTGTGAGCATCAATATGCTTTACGCTCAGGCAACACCTCTACTGCCTTTACAGTTGCTGTCAACCAGGGAGGATATATTCCGAACTGGTCTGAAGTGAAGATACTCAACTCCAATGTCACCAAACGAACTGTATTATTTACAGAGAGCCTGTTTATTCTAAAGTATGGTGAAACGTGCTGTAATTTGGAACTTCCGTCATTTGTGCCCCGTCAGTGAAGACGTTTGATTGAATCATCGGAGCGACGGCCTGAAGGTGAGGAATTATTTTGATTTCCATCGATTTTTGAACTTTAACCATATTAAACTGGCATCACCGAAAGTTGAGGCAGGCGGCCAGATGTATTGTGGGTCTACCGCAGGCGCTTATAATGTCAGCTCCCCAGGTGTCTTGTCGGCACTTGACCTGGTGATGGAGCCTAGTGAGCTCCGAAAGATCTTGTCTTTTTAACTGTCTTTTAGACTTGTAAATAAATATGGTTTTAATTTGCAATTTTGAAAGCTGGGTTTTCCATATCGTACAAAGACAGCGTGATACTTAAATGACTATGTCGTGCGAATAATTTTTAATTATTATTTTGTTTCTTCGTCGGGTCTCATTCCTCAAGCGTCAGTTCCTTTATCGCTTCCGTTTGCTTTATCCCACACGTCTGGGCCAGTGTTACTTCACAACCTCCGGTCTAGTTTCATTTATAAACATTTGTTGTTGGGTTCGACTTCTCCAATTTCCATCCCCTCAATTCCCCCGGAGGTAGAACGGGCGGTGTGGAGAGCTCCGCATCGCACCGTCGGCCTCCCGGAGGAGCGTGATATACAGTGGAGATTTTTGATGGACAGACTCCCAACACCGGAAAGGTTGACCAGATGGGGTCTCAGAAATTCCTCGGACTGCCCTTTTTGCGATGTTTTCGGGGACACTTTCCACATTTACAACTCATGCTGTGTATTAGAACCATTATTTCAACTTCTAAACATCCTTGTAGGCAAAGTGTGTCCTCACATGCACTCTCGTCATGAGTTCAATTATTTGGTCCCTCGTGACAGGGTTACATAGCATCGATCGAACAACTGCTCGTATTTTTTTGTGTTAGCAAAATTTTCAATGCATGGATTTTGGCAATCATTAAGACACATTTCTCCTACGCCCTCCATTGTCGAAGTGAGTAAGCTTTAGCAACTTCGTTTTCGAAATGCATTAACTACACGTCTGTCATTGGAATATGCAACTCACTCTTGTAACTCTAGTCAAGGGATCTTTCATTCTGAATGGTCTCCGGGATCAACTTGGTATGAAGTACGTAACATATTTGTTCATCTAACCGTGTAAAGCGGAGCGGACGGAGGTGATGCGTATGGCTTTGTCAGCTGCCCGTGGGTCTTCAGCGTAGATCTGCTTGCACACAGCTGCTTCTCTGTTTAAAGATTCTTTGTTATTATTATTTTTTTTTATTTTTTTTTTTTTTTTTTGTGTAATGTCAAAAGTTCATCTTTCCTTTTTAGTGTATTAAGTGAACGGTATATTTCCTCACACTGAGGATTAAGTGGAGTTCATTGCGACTTGAATTGGTCTTCCACCAAAAGTCTGCCTGCGGCACTTGCTAGGCGAAGTGCTCTTGTTCGGACTTGCACATCGTGATTTCATTGCCATTCTTAACAATTAACCCTCTGCCCTGTTTCATTACATAATGTTTTCATGGAATGGGTCACTTTGAGGAGGTGTCCCACATGTACAGAGATACTGTCATGCACGAAAGATTTCAAGACGCAATTTTTTTTTTTGTGTGCGGTTTTGACAATTGATCCTTCCTTGTCTGTCCTTGTAATTGATTTTAATTGAAATATGTAGGGTGTGCTTTCCATCTTTATAAATGCCAAAACCCAGGTAAACTGACTGTATGGCATTCATCTTTATGAATGCCATACAGTCAGTTTATCTGGGTTTCGTTCATAAGTGTGTATTGTGCCTTTCGTCCTAAAATTGAAGATCATCGTTTGTCCCAAACAAACGCAATTTCAGTTAGGCAACAATCTAACTACAGCAGTTGGTCGGAATGACGTAGAAGTTTTAGCTCGTAAAAACGCATAAGTTTACTAATTTTACCATTATCATTAGTCAAATATTACTACTTGTCATTGCATTTTGAAGGAGAGCCACAAAGGAGGTGGCTTTGCCTCCGGCTCTAACGCCGAACGAACGGTAGGTGTGCTCATATGTCGTGGAGTCGGCATACAGCGAATGGGCAACGAGATGCTTTGTCAACTGACTGTATATATCTATACATATAAAATTTAAATTTGTATTGTATAAGATCATGTTTTGAATACGTACATTTGCATTGTACCATTGAATGGCAATCAATCATGGTTGAATGTTCCTCACCTAATTAGATCAGTTAGTGGGAACGCAAATGAACTGTTGGTGTGCTCATATGACTGGAGACGGCTCACGACAAACGTTTTACTGTTAGGCTTTGTGAACTGTCTGTATTTATCTATACACATAAAACTTAAATTTGAATTGTTTAAAATTATGTTTCGAATCCATATATTTGCATTATTTTTTAATGGTGATTGATCATGTTTAGTTATAATTTAACTCAACTAATTAGTTCAAAGAAAATCGACAATTCTGCACATATCTGTCTGTATCTACATGTGAGTTGCTACTCATAACATGAGTTATAACAGTTGCGTTTCGCAACATTTCTCTATAAATGTAGATATCTTGTTTAGTAATCTTATTGTCAAAATTCCATATGGAAGGTTCAGTGTAAATCATTTTCATTTAATATATGACACAAGTGAAATGCAATTTGTAACTTTATCATAGTTTAATTTTGTTACTTGTATAAAATATATATTGTTCACTGCAGAAGTCACAGGTGATACGATAACCGTCACATTTCCATCGTTTAAATTTTGTAACTTATCATAACGTGGGCATGTGTTTTTGCAGAGTTATTGTTGTATGTATTTTTAACTAACCGAGGCCGTGTGGTCTCACACTTGTTACTTTTAAATACTCTAAGTATGGTGAGCCATATTTACAGCTCTTATCTCTCTCCCTTTCCTGGAACCAGTGACTCTAAATTAGGGACGGGCGACTGCTTATAGCCCATTGAGTTGCTCACGGTGGTCGTTAAACCTCCAACACACACACAAAAAAAAACAGCAGCTGTTTTTGGAAGACTGCCTAAAGTAGCACGAGCTCTTCAGCTTTCGCGGTGAATGGTTGCTACAACGAAATGTTTGGGCACACCTTTCAAATGAATACTATTCACGAATTGTTCCCATTCTTAAGTTGGACCATTATTTGCTAGCTTACTTCTGATTACTCACTAATACAACGATTGATATTCGTTAATTTTTAGCATTACTTTTTTTAATGGGAAATCGTTTCCGGCCGCCCCGGTGGCGCAGTGGTCTAAGCGATGGCTTCCGGTCATTCGCCCGAGATGGGTCCGGGTTCGAATCCCGTTAAGGCATAGATGTTTGTGTTTGTCTTTCCGCACTGGCTCTCAATGTCTTACTTGTCCAACACTGGTTATCTGTGTACATTGGTCATTCAGCATACCGTAAAACCCATGTTTGATGTATACTTGTTCACAAGGTGTTACATGATCAACACAAGCTATATCTGTCTAAATTGATCATTTGGCATGCTGTAAAACCATGTTCGATGTGTATTTGTTCATAATATGTTACTTGACAACACTGGCTCTCTGTGTAAATTGGTCATATAGCATACTGTAAAACCATGTTCGATGTGTATTTGTTCATAATATGTTACTTGACAACACTGGCTCTGTGTGTAAATTGGTCATTTAGCATACTGTAAAACCATGTTCGATGTGTATTTCTTCATAATATGTTACTTGACAACACTGGATCTCTGTGTAAATTGGTCATTTAGCATACTATAAAACCATGTTCGATGTGTACCTGCTCATAATACACTGGCGGAAAGTGAAAAAAGAACACCAAGAAGGAATTGACGGACGATCATGAAATTTACATATGTTAATGGAGTCGAGTTGACGTAGGTGTGATGTTAATTTCGGGACCAACCGGCGAGCGCTTACGCCCCAGCACGGCATAATATGCAAATTATCGTCGGTGGTATTTAAGGAGTACGGCGAAGTGAATGTAATCAGTCGTCGGCGTACGGACACGTGCGAATGCCCCGAGGAAGACGGTGTACTTACGTATTTTCAGTCTCGTGCAGTAGTGAAGAGCAAAGTACGTGGGAGAAATCCTTCTCATAATTTAGCTGCATGTAGTTGAGTTGCTTCATACTAAGTAATTCTCATATAGTTTGTGGTCGTCAAGGATTTGACTGTGATTTATTTTTATTTCTTGTTCTTTAAACTTCAAGTTAGAAGCTTTATTTTTGTTTTCCGGTTCCAGGCCAACCGGGGCTATGTGCCTCCGGAATGGCGAATTTTTTGAACCGACATGAAACCATTCAGGTTACTCATAATGGCAAGTCCCCCAATGTCAATATTCTTAAGGAATCAGTCGACAAACTTGACTATCCGGAACATTTGCACACAGTCCAGCGACTTAACAATGGACTTTTCACAGTGCGTTTCCAAACTGCTGCACAAGCACTGCACTACCTTGAGCACCCCTTGACAGCCTACAAGGACGTTGCGGTGAACATTTCGCCAGTAGATGACGGCATTCGTACCCTCTATGTCAAACTCGTGCCCATTGACATCCCTAATGAGAAGATCTCTGCGGCACTTACTGGATATGGGGAGATTGTCACCCCCATTCAGAATGAGCGGCACACACTCAAAGGTCTGGAACATGTTTATACAGGCACAAGAGTTGTTCGCCTGCGTATGACAAAGCCAGTACCCAATTTCATTCAAGTTGGCCGATGGAAGGCCATGGTCACATATGCTGGCATGATACGCACATGCCGTAGATGCGGTAATGCTGGCCACATTGCTCCTCAGTGCCCGTCCCGAGCTTGCCCTAACTGTAGTACGGTGGGGCACTTAGAGATCTCGTGCGAGCAAGCCTGCTCCAAGTGCGGTGCGGATTCTCACACCAAATCCAGATGCACCCAGTCATCCTTCGCAGATGTTGTAGCTAGGCCTTCAACAGCTCCCCTTGTTTTCAATGAGGAGTTTCCAGAGCTACCCTCCACCAGTACTATGTTCCCGGGGACTCTGGTGTTCCTGATGCAGGTGTCACCATGGACCCTGGACATGTTGCTTCTTTGAAATTACCGGTTGTCATACCTGTCGATCCGCCTTCCGAGAATGTCGTGACTTCTGTTAATCAAGAGACCTTGGTTGTTGACGGCCGCGTCGAGCCTGGAGCTTCTTCTGCTGTTTCACCAGTGCAAGATCTTGAGGTTCTTGAAATTCCATCTACAGAGGTCACCTCACTGTCTCTTGCCGTTGAATCGGCTGTTGTTATTAAGTCTGAGTCTCCCATGGACGCCGACGTATGTACCGAGGTCCCTGAGCCTCATTCACCTGGTTCTCCTGACGCCCAAGTCGGACTTGTTACCACTGTTGCATTTACAGAGGTTGTTTCGGATGATAACAACTTGTAACGTATACTCTAGATTCACTTTCCTTTTGATTTTACTATCTCTGGTTATTTTATTTTACTATGTAAATTATCTTCTTACTGAACGAGATGTTATTTCACCCGCTGAATGAGATCTGGCAATGAGTGTAAGTCATGACGTGGTGGTAGCCAGTATAAATAGGCGCGTTCAACGATACCCAAGGAGAGCGTTTGTTGTTGAAGTGAGATCGTTTGTTGTTATACGGAGAGAGCGTTTGTTGTTATACGGAGAGAGCGTTTGTTGTTATACGGAGAGAGCGTTTGTTGTTATACGGAGAGAGCGTTTGTTGTTGCACGGAGAGTGTTGGTTTATGTGAAAGAGAGCGTTTGTTTATGAGTATAGAGCTCCGTTCATGTGCAAGGAGCTACGTGTTATTTGAGTAGCTGTGTGTGATGATACCAGTAGAAGGTCATAATAAAAGGTTTATGTAAGTACGTCTTTCTCAGTTCATAGTACTGTCAGACCTCTGTCTGGCTGTTAGGTTTATTTCAATTAATATTACTAGTAACAACCAGCATAAGACTTTATTCATCTTAATTACTGCTACAACATTACTACCAGTTATAAGTTTGTTCATTACTATTACTACACTACTAGCAGATGACTTTATTCATGATCTTAATTAACTAGTAACAACAACCATTTTTTTTTTTTTTTTTTTTTTTTTTTTTTTTTTATTGGAGGTTTAACGACCACCGTGAGCAACTCAATGGGCTATAAGCAGTCGCCCGTCCCTAATTTAGTGTCACTGGTTCCAGGGAAGGGAAAGAGCCAGTGCCGTAAGACAAACACAACATCCATGCCTGACCGGGATTCGAACCCGGACCCCTTACGGACGAATGATCAGAGGCCAACGCCTTAGACCACTGCGCCACCGGGGCGGCCAACAACCATTTGAATTCACTATTTGAAGCTTAGTACAAGCATATAATTCAATAGCAGAAGCATTATACTTAGCTTAGTTGAAAGCTTTATTCATTATCATTAGATTAGCGGAAAGCAAATAAAGCTTATTCATTATAAACTTTTACATCGATTCCGTTGATGATGTTGCTTTCACCTCTCCTGTCGGAACTGTCTCCCTCCCTTCCACCTCCGGGGACAAGGTTGTACCAGTCATCCATTCCAGCAGGCCGCCGGGACGTGTTCCTGTTGCCATCCACAATGTTACTCCTTCCAGAGAGACTCGTCCTGCTGACCATTCCTTCCGTCAACAACGACAGTCCTCTCCATCTTCGGAGGGCAGGACTCGCGGCAGCCGTTCGACAAGTGTTCATCCTGGCCGTCGGGAAAGATCTCCCGTCCAACTGGAGGAAGGGGAACTTCCCCCAAGTAGCCGCCGACGGAACCGTCGCCGGAATCACAACCGTTCCACCTCTGGAGATTGGCATCGTCAGTTCTAAGTGCCGGTTCACGTTTCTAAAACGGGTGGGCTAATTTGAATCTACCCTCCTTACTGACCTTTGTTTTGTGTATTTTTGTATTTCAATTATCTGCTTAACCTTCAACCTTAAAGTTTCAACATTAAATATTCAGGGACTTCGGTCCCGGTCAGTAAGGCGTTGGCTCATCGGCTGGATTATGACCCAGGATATTGATATCCTGTGTGTCCAGGAAACATTTTTTCACAATTTTAGGCATGTTTTGGATTTTCGTCATTACACTAATGCCCCGTGCTGGTTTAGTTTTTCTCCGACTAGTCACAGGGGCGTCGGAATTATTGTCAACCCGAACTTCAAGGGTCGACAACTGAAATTTCAATATGATGACGAGGGTCGAGTGGCTGCTGTCAGCTTCGCCCTCGCTGAGTTTAAAATTCACGTTATTTCAGCCTATGCGCCATTGGAACCCGCCCAACGGGGTAGATTCCTCAGGAGTCTTCCTTTATTTTATTTTTTTTTTGGGGGGGTGAAGATTTCCTCATTTTGGGGGATGACTATAATCTTGTAACGGAGCCTCTTGATAAACAGGGGGTACCTGGCAGACGGACTCGTCCCGGGCTGTCTTCTCCGGGTTCATGTCGGGGGCGGGGCTGGTGGACGCCTGGCGTTCTACTCACCCTGGGGTCTTCGACTGGACTTGAACGGATGGCTCGGTTCGGGCCCGCCTGGACAGGATTCTTGTGGGGGGCCCTGGGGATTGTGACCTTGTGTCTTTTGTTCATTGTGATGTTAATTCTGTGTTTCTCCGTGTGAGTGACCATCGTGCCGTTTCTGGTGAGATCGTTCTAACAGGGGCCCAGACACGAACTCAGGGCCCGTGGAGGATGAATCTGAATCTTCTCGAAGATGACGACATCCTTCAGGGCCTTGAGAGGTTGCTTCGGGGTGAAATTCAGTCTGAGACTCATCACACTGGTGAGTGGTGGGAGGGGGTTAAACTTAAAGTGAAGTCTTATTTACAACTTCAGGGGAAACTTTCGGCTCGTCAGCGGCTTTTAGAGCGATCTCGCCTTGTCTGTATGTTGTGTGCATGCAAAGCCGGGCAGCAAATGGGAGCGCAGAATGCTGGTATGATTGCTGAACTTCAAGCTCAGTTGACAGATTTATATTGTAAAACCGGCCAAAGATGCATACAGGACTCTATTTCACAAAATTTGGAAAACGAGATTTCACTTGCAAGTTTTTTGCGAAATCTCGCAGAAACAAAATTATTTCCCAGGTAATTCCTGGCTTACAGCATGAGTCACGCTTCGTGACCTCTCAACCAGAAATTCACAATTTGGTTTTCTCGCAGTTCAGAGACCTGTTTGCATCTGATGAAGTGCAGCAGTCGTCCGTCGACTCTTGGGTCGCTAACGTGACCCAACTCGACGCCGCGGCTTCTGTGCTTACATCGGGCCCTGTCTGTATTTCTGAGGTGAGGCAAGCCATTGCCGGCTTGCGTAATGGTCGCAGTCCGGGTACTGATGGCATCCGTGTCGAATTTTATAAACGTTTTGTTGATTTGCTTGCTGAACCTCTATGTGATGTTTTTAATCATGTTCTGTCAACTGGGCAGTTAACCACGACGATGCGGCTTGGTCAGATCGTTTTGGTTAACAAGCGGCGTGATGGTCCTGGTAGTCATTTGGGAGAGTGGAGACCCATCACTCTTCTCAATTACGATTATAAGATTTTGGCTGAAGTCCTTGCTAACCGACTGATTAGGGTTATTTCTGGCCTAGTAGGCGTGTGCCAGGTTTCTGGAATCCCGGGGAGGAGAATTTTTCAAAATTTAGTCCTCGTGCTGGACGGTATTCACTACCTCGACCGCAAGAGATTGAAGTGCTGTATCCTTTCTTTGGATCAGAGCAAAGCCTTTGACAGGGTCTCTCACAAGTAGCTTGTGACCCTGCTGGAGGCTTGTAACTTTAGCCAAGATTTTGTACACATGGTGAAGGTTTTGTATACTGATATCTTTAGTTTTATCCGAGTCAACGGTCAGCCTACGGACTGCTTTCCCATCCGGAGAGGGGTCCGCCAAGGCTGCCCGTTGTCTGCTGCACTGTTCGTACTGAGCATTGAAACTCTCCTTAAGAAGATTCAATCTGCACCGAATATCTCTGGCATCCCAGTTCCGGGTTCGAGATTTACAACAGCTGAGCTCAAATACCTTGCGTATGCAGATGACGTTGTTCTCTTCCTTCGGGATGAGATTTCCTTGAGAAATTTGTTTCATGTTTATGATGTTTATGCGGACAGTGCAGGCACTGCATTGAATGTGGATAAAACTAAAGCCTTGTGTTTTGAGGATTGGTCACCTGACGTTTTGCAGTTTGTAGGCTCAACCGATGATCCCATTAGGATCCTCGCTGTTTACTTTGATAAAAAGGGGGTTCACCGCAAGACGTGGCGCTCTGTTCAACAGAAGCTCACGTCGGAATGTGCTTGGTGGGAGGGCTGCCAAATTTCTTTTTTTAATAGGACTAAATTGGCTAACAGTCTCTTGGTTTCCAAAATTGCTTTTTGCGGTACCCTACAACCCCCGACGTACAGGGTCCTTTTGTCTCTAAATTCTCTAGTTTTTCGATTTGTTTGGGGAACTAGAGCTGTCCTTTCTCGGGATTGCCTGGTTCAACCAGTCCATCGGGGGGGGGGTGTTCGGCACATTCTTGCGTGGTGTCGCGCGTTGATGGTTTCTAATGTGGCCTACATCCTGAAAAGCGATTCTCATCCTAGCTTTAACTTCGCGTGTTATTTCATTTTCTATAATCTTAGGTTATTTTCTTTCGCTTGTAACTACCTTGGGCCTAGAGCTCCGAAGCCCGGTGGACCACATGGCACTACCATTTGTGAGCCTAGATTGTTAGCAAACAAGAACATCATATGTTCCTCTTGGCATGAACCCGATGCCCTTCATATAATGTATTCTTGCCATCCTTTGCTCCTCACATTGAGCGCAGGTTTCCCGCCTTGGGGATGAACTGGAGAGTCGCATGGGCCAATGTTGCGTTTGCGGGTGTGGAAGGTCGTGTGCGTGACCTGCAGTGGCGCTTGGCCCATGGGGTGATTTTCACCCGTGATTCCCTTTTTCGTTGGGGAGTCACCGACTCCCCGGACTGTCCCCACTGCGGACAGCCGGAGTCTTTATTCCACCGATTTGTGGAATGTAATTTTGTTCGAAAAGTTTGGCAACTTTTGTCTAGATGGATTTCTGTTAATATGTGTAATTTTAAAATTATTGTTTTTAAGCACCCGCTACCTGTTTCCGGTCAGCGTGCTTATGGTTTAAAAGTAATCCTTGCTACTGCTTGTACTGTGTTACATGATACTGTTCTGTCTGACCACGTTAGGCTCTATTCGAATAGGCCTGATGTGGTCGCCCTCTTTGTCAAGATCAGATTGCGTGAGAGGGTGATTTCCGACTTTCACCACTGGCCGGAAGACGTTTTTCGCGTCCGATGTCTTTGTTGGTCTCGGCTGGTTTCCCTACGCAATAATGTGCTCTGCTTTCGATTCTGAATGTGTTTTCTGTTGGAGCATGTCGCATTCCTGACGACCGCTGCTCTTTTTACTTGCTTGTCTAGATCCTGTGTTTGCATCATGAATTGTATTTACATGCTTTTTGTACTGTGTATATATTGTCTTTGTCTGCATTTGTCTATGCTTGGCCCGCGCTTTTGTTCTGTCTGTTGTCTGTGGCAGGTGTTGTGCCTCTCGGACGACAGTTCAGACCACTTCCTGCGTCTTTGTCATGCCTCTCGGGCGGGGAGGGTGTGACAAATGACTTTTCATGCTTTTGTTTTGGTTGGAGGTGCTTAGATGTGGGTCCACTTTTTCTCTAAGCACATCCACCGTGTTTTCAGAGATACTTCTTCCCTGGAAGTGTTATTGCTTGTGTTTTGTCTTCCGAGTTTGGTAAGTAAGGTTAGTAGTTTCTTTTCCTTTCTTTTCTTTTTAGTGTGTGTATTTGTGTGTGTGTGTTTCACCTCGATGATGATAGTGCTTTGGCTGACCCATAATATGGGTTTCAGCAGAACAGTGTACAGCCTTGTGCTGTACCCCAGTTCACTAACTGAGAAGAAACTGCAATGCCTGGACATGAAAGACGTGTACGATTTCAGCCGTTATCGGACTTTGAGCGAGGTCGTCTAGTCGGACTCCGCGAGGCCGGGTGGTCGTATCGTCGTATTGCGGAGCAAATTGGACGGGAAGTATCGGTGGTGGTACGATGGTGGCGTAGATGGTCCGAGGAACATTCTCGCACGAGAAGACGTGGAACCGGGTGTCACAGACGGACTGATGAGCGGACCAATCTACGCATAAGAAGAGCGGCGTTGTCAAGCAGAACATCTACTGCGACGCAAATCCGAGCTGCCATTGCACCTGAGGTGACTGTGCGAACAATCCGCAACCGTCTACTGGATGCAGGACTATGTGCACGTGTGCCTCTCGCATGTGTACCTCTGACTCCAGCCCACCATCAGGAACGGCTGCAGTGGTGTCGCCAACGTCTGCACTGGAGAACGCAATGACGATCTGTCGTGTTCAGCGATGAAAGCAGATTCTGCTTGGGAGCCTCCAATGGCCGTATGCGTGTTCGCAGACGCACATGGTAGCGTCTCCACCCTTCTTGCATCCGCCAGCGACACACAGGGCCTACACCTGGTCTACTGGTGTGGGGAGCGATCAGCTATCACTCCCGTACACAACTAGTGTTTGTACCGGGTACGTTAAACAGCACTCCTACATCAACAACATCATTCAGCCCGTTGTTGTGCCATTTGTAAGGTCGGTCCATCGTGGTGTTTTCCAGCAAGATAACGCACGCCCACACACGGCACGTGCAACGCAACATGCAATTCAGGGTGTGAGACAACTTCCATGTCCTGCACGCTCACCGGATTTGTCCCCCATTGAGCCCGTGTGGGATTTTATGGGACAACGAATTATCCGGTCTCCACGGTCAGCCACGACCATCCCCGATTTACGCGTCCAGGTTGAGGATGCTTGGAACTCAATACCCCAGACTTACTTCCAACATATGTACGACAGACTCCATGCCAGAATTGCACAGTGTGACGCAGTTCATGGCGGTTCAACTTTGTACAAGCCATGTTACATGGAAATGTTATGTTTCAGTTTACCAGCAAATTCAGCTGTATTTTGCCATAATGTTTTGATCACGTTATCCTCTGTATTCCGTTATTATGCTGTATAAATTTTGTTGGTATCAGACGTCTCCTTCTTGGTGTTCTATTTTCATTTTCCGCCAGTGTATGTTACTTGATCAACACTGGCTCTCTGTGTACATTGGTCATTTAGCATACTGTAAAACCTTGTTCGATGTGTACTTGTTCGTAATATGTTACTTGATCAACACTGGCTCTCTGTGTACATTAGTCATTTAGCATACTGTAAAACCATGTTTTTTTGTTGTTGTTTTTTTATTCGAGGTTTAACGACCACTGTGAGCAACTCAATGGGCTATAAGCAGTCGCCGTCCCTAATTTAGGGTCACTGGTTCCAGGGAAGGGAGAGAGTCAGTGCCGTAAGACAAACACAACATCCATGCCTCACCGGGATTCGAACCCGGACCCCCTTTCGGACAAATTATCAGAGGCCATCGCCCTAGACCACTGCGCCACCGGGGCGGCAAAGCCATGTTCGATGTGTACTTGCTCATAATATGTTACTTGATCAACACTGGCTCTCTGTGTACATTGGTCATTTAGCATACTGTAAAACCTAAGCGATGGCCTCTGATCATTCGTCCAAACGGGGTCCGGGTTCGAATCCCGGTGAGACATGGATGTTGTGTTTGTCTTACGGCACTGGCTCTCTCCCTTCCCTGGAACCAGTGACCCTAAATTAGGGACGGGCGACTGCTTATAGCCCATTGAGTTGCTCATGGTGGTCGTTAAACCTCCAACCAAAAAAAAAAAAAAACCCTAAGCGATGGCCTCTGATCATTCGTCCGAACGGCGTCCGGGTTCGAATCCCGGTGAGGCATGGATGTTGTGTTTGTCTTACGGCACTGGCTCTCTCCCTTCCCTGGAGCCAGGGACCCTAAATTAGGGACGGGCGACTGCTTATAGCCCATTGAGTTGCTCACGGTAGTCGTTAAACCTCCAATCAAAAAAAAAATACTGTAAAACCATGTTTGATATGTACTTGTTGATGTGAAACATCTGTCTGCCGCCCAGGTGGCGCAGTGGTCTAAGCAATGGCCTCTGATCATTCGTCAGAAAGAGGTCTGGGTTCGAATACCAGTGAGGCATGGATGTCGTGTTTGTCTTACGGCACTGGCTCTCTCCTTTCCCTGAAACCGGTAACCCTAAATAAGGGACGGGCGATTGCTTATATCCCATTGAGTTGCGCACGGTGGTCGTTAAGCCTCCAATCAAAACTAAAAAAAAAAGCCATCTGTCTGGTGTCTATTTTTGCCTGTTTGTCATGTCTATGTACCATCAGGGCCAATAAATCATTTAAACCTGCAATAAAAAAAATCGTTTCCGAACACATGCGGGCGGTAATAAGCTAACACGCTACGTCATCAGTGTGCGCTACAGTGATGGCAGACTGAATGATCATTCACAGAAGTAAGAGAGAACCATTCACGGGGAACAATCATTCGTTGTGAACGAATCGTTCACGAATGTTCCATCTGTAGACAGGAATGACTACCCACCAATCCAAACTCTACGGTGCCTCTTTCCGCGAAGATCGCTAATTAACCCCATCGTCTTGTACACGTGCGTCTCGAAAATTAAATCTTTAATCGAGTTTTAATAGGCCATGGGCCTTTAGATCAGAAATTATGGGAGATTTCATATTTAATGGTTCATCGTAAATGTTACCGCTTTGCGGTATTGGGGAACTCCTTAGAATATTGACCAGCGTTTCTTCCATAACATTACAGCCCTTTTTTTCCATAACACTGCAGCCCACTTGTAATAACAAACATATATTCCACAATTGTAAAATTTTTGGAAGCACTTGCGAAGTGCACCGTGTATCACTATGCGGTGTTTTTTTTTTTTTTGAGGTTTAACGACCACCGTGAGCAACTCAATGGGCTATAAGCAGTCACCCGTCCCTAATTTAAGGTCCCTGGTTCCAGGGAAGGGAGAGAGCCAGTGCCGTAAGACAAACACAACATCCATGCCTCACCAGGATTCGAACCCGGACCCATCGCGGACGAATGGTCAGAGGCCATCGCTTAGACCACTGCTCCACCGGGGCGGCGCGCGGTGTTTGCCGACGCGTTCGTTTAGGTTTAAAATTGTGAGTTTAGTGAGCTAAACCACGGATTGTTAATTTGCTGGTGAGTATTATCCTTAGTTGCGTCATTTCTCCCTCCCCCGCCAGGTGAAGCGACACAACTGAAGATATAATTACATAGCCGACCATATAAATACTTGTAGCGCCAGTAAAGTTTCGCGCGTCGTGTCTTTGTACATTTTCCGCTGTGCTTGTAAACATAACTATCTTCTCCACGTGAAGTATTACGAGCGGGTTGCCTTTTCTTATCCAGAGCCCACGCACTATTATTTGGCGTGAATGTTACACAAAAGTTTCATTAATGATAAGATTGAACCTTTTCGGGCCACCCCGGTGCCGCAGTGGTCTAAGCGATGGCCTCTGATCATTCGTCTGTAAGGGGTCCTGGTTCGAATCCCGGTGAGGCATGGATGTTGAGTTTGTCTTACGGCACTGGCTCTCTCCCTTCCCTGGAACCAGTGACCCTAAATTAGGGATGGGCGACTGCTTATAGCCCATTGAGTTGCTCACGGTGGTGGTTAAACCTCCAATCAAAAAAAAAAAAAAAAAAGAACCTTATCGGACACGAGTTGTTACTGGTAGTCGAAATGGCGTCAAACAGGACGTAAGAGAGCCGTCTAGTGTCTGATAGAAGACAGGCGTGCTCTTCAATGAGCTACCTCATTGGAGAAAGCCGGTCACGTGGAAAAACAAATCCCACCAATTAGTGTCTTCCTCTAGAATAGCTGAAGTTTTGATCAGTGGAATGAAACAGTTAAGTTGCATAACAATAATGTGACTATCTTCTTTGTAGATAACTAAAAATACGGTTTGTATTGACTGATATCAGAAATGAAGACGTGTTCATTCTTAAAGCTTTTAGTTTTGTATTGCATTGTACCAAAAATTCAAATAGAAATTATGCTTGAAATCAGGAGCGGATTGGGACACCGGGATATTTCGTGGTGGACCACTCGAGACATGGCCTATTATTTCTCGTATCCTCTTTGTCTGGATTGTTTGGAAAGAACGAATAATTATTTTGGTACTGGTGAGTAATCGTTAACTTCATTTGTCAACTTTCTATTACCTGTTTAAAATGTTATTATCTTAAAAACATCTTGTCGTTTCAGTCTATTTGTGTATATGTTGGGCGTTTGCTCTAAAATGACAAAGCAAAATTCTCTCTACTTCTGTGAAAACTTTACCGCTGGACCAAGCACGCTGTTATAGATAAATTAAGCTAACTAGAGTTAATTGTAGGTCGTTGGTCTTACCCTCGTTTTGTAATCTCAAAGGAGGCACTAGCAACAATTTTTATGTTCGATCATCCCCACATCCTTGTCCACGTACAGACATGGAGAATAAAGAGATTCTTCGGCAAAGATGTTTTGAAAGAAGTGTCCCACCCACATTTATCTAAAAAGAAACAAAGATTTACCGATACCGTTTCATGGATCGAAATGGTAACTCATGTGTCAAAATAATGGGTAGACTTAAAAAAAGATGCCTATTCAAGGAGCTAGTACGAATGTCGTTGCGCCGTACAAAATCAGTGACCAAAGAAATATAATTACCTAGCACAACACCCTGTTTTGAGCATAGTTTGATATGCTGCATTCGATTATAAGTAGATTTTTAAAATTCTTTCATCCTTAAGTTGTTGCTAAAATTTGTTCACGACGTAATTAGTGTTATAAAATGCACATTTCAACAGTTCTCTTTCGTTCAGAAATTAACAGAATTTTTTTCATGAGGGACTTTAAGAAGTGTTCCTCTGTGAATGCGTATGTTTCTGTAGTGACTACAAGACTGAAATTCCGGGCCTGGTTTCGTCGACCCAGTCCACCCCTGAGAAGAATGGAACTAAAATAATCTATAGTAACTAATGGAAGACACAGCAATGAGGTATTGCAATTTTTCCCCGATAACAGAACGAGAATGGGCAACGTGATCGGGTAGAACACATGCTCATGTGCTCCTATAGACAAACCGCCACTGTTTGCACATATTCGTTCACGAGCCGTTCAATCACAGATTTTTTTTTGTATGTTTCAGCATCTCAGTTGCGTGTGCAAAACATTATGGCGAACTACTAAATATCGTGTTGGACTACTTTACGCCGTTTGCATCTGGCGTACTGTTATTTCTCTGAGTTACCAGTCACTGCTGAATAGCATCCACTGGATTTTTGAAGAGTCTGATCGTATGAAGTAAACAATGTTGCAATTTGAAGGGAAGTTGTCATTTGACACAGGACTACCACCTATGTTATTGTTGGCACAAATGTGCCGTATTTTCACTGTTACCATGTAGCAACTCCTTCAGAACACTTGAAAATTACATTGCCCTGGAGAAGTAATCGAACCTGCTTCCGGCGATTTCCGTTCGAGCATGCTATCCGTTAGACTACAAAGAACAAGAAAGTTCCAAGCAACTGAGGCTAAATAGATGTATCTTACAAAATGATCCGAGTAGTAGCTGTGCTCGATAGCAAAAAAAAAAAGTTCAGCCACCAATGGGACTCTAACACATAATCTCTGGATTACAACTCCAGTACTCTGCCTACTGAATTATGGTGGCACATTAATAGCATCTCTGATTAGTCGTGATACCTTGTTATTTACTAAAATTTATAACTATACCTTTTGATCACTTAAGTTTTTTAGCATTGCAATTTGTTGGAAGTAGTTTATAAGCCGTTGCATACGGTATATGCTGTAATGAGGCGAATCAAAACTAGGGGATATTGTTCTACATACAGTGGCAGCTTATGGTTTAGCAACCAGGTTGAGCGCAGGCAACCAAGATGCTAAAAAAAATAAAAAAATCCTGGATTAAACGCCGAGGATTTTATTTATGTCCTGGCAGAGCAAATTCGTCACGAAAACGAATACAGTTTATAAAATGTGACACCATATGTCGATTGTTTTTTACTTTTTTTGTTTTAATGTTTAATTTCTGACCTATAACTAGAATGTAGTTCCAATATTATGGTTGCTCTACCAAGTACACTCAAATTCAGCGCATTTTTCTTGTGTGCAGAGGACAGGACATGCTTCTCAATTATGTCCGCAAAATGTAGAAAATCTTCCACACCAGTTGTAATCCACGAAATTTAACTTCTCATATTCATAATTTGTATAAGAATATTAAGCTATCACTGAAACAGAAGAATGGCCCTAAAATAATCCAGCCGCCCTGGTGGCGCAGTGGTCTAAGCGATATCATTCGTCCGAACGGGGTCCGGGTTTGAATCCCGGTGAGGCATGGATGTTGTGTTTGTCTTACGGCACTGGCTCTCTCCCTTCACTGGAACCAGTGACCCTAAATTAGGGATGGGCGACTGCTTATAGCCCATTGAGTTGCTCATGGTGGTCGTTAAACCTTCAATCAAAAAAAAAAAATCCAGTAACTATGGAAGACACCGCAATGAGGTATTGCATTTTTCCCCGATAACAAAACGAGAATGGGCAATGTGGTGGTGTAAAGCACATTCTCATGTGCTTTACCCCACCACGGTAAAATGACACAGAAATAGGAAACCCGCCACTGTATGAAACAGAAATAGTAAACCCGCTACTGTTTGTACATATTCGTTCACGAGCTGTAACATTATGGCGAACTACTAAATATCGTGTTGGGCATATCTACTAAATATCATGATGATAATCATTTGTATCAGGCGTACCATCGTTGCTCCGAGTTACCAGCCACTGGATTTTTTGAAAAGTCAGTTTGTGTGAAGTAAGGAGTGTTGTAATTCGTAAAACAGGTTGTCCTTTGACATGGGACTACCTGATCCAAGTAATAGTCGTGATCGGTAATAATTTTAAAAAAATTAACCAGAAAGCCACCAATGGGACTTGAACCCATGACCTCCTGGTTTACAAGACAGTGCTCTGCCTACTGAACTATGCTGGCACATACTTAGCACCTCTAATTATTTTTCATATGTTCTTAATTACTTAGATTTTTCCAACTACATATTTTACTAATTTCAGTAATTTTTTTAGCATTGCGATTTGTTGGAAGTAATTTCTAAGACCGTTGCATACGGTTTCGACTGTAATGAGGCGAATCAAAACACGTGAATATTGCTCTTTACGGCTGGAAGAAACAACAGATGCTGGGTCTGTGTTCCTGTTTCGTATGGGGCATAGATTTTATGGCTTTCCTACGGGGCTGATTCTGAACCTTCTCTGGAACCAGAAGCCCTAAATTAAGGACGGGTGACTCCTTATGGCCTGAGATGCTCGCTAAGACTTCGAAACAAAACAAAAAATGAAACAGAAATCACGAATGTAGCCAACCTTGCAACTCTTCTTGTACATGTACACAATTCACGTACAACAAAGCATCTGGAAAGGAAATGTTCTGTTAGTTCCCGAAACACGTCCTACAGGTGAAAGTATATTCAACATGAAAAACGTAGAACTTACAAGAAAAGGGAGACTGTCGTGGGAACAGTGAGTCGATATTTATACCGACTGGCGGAGACCTGTTACTGTTAGGGAGAAAACAGTAGTTTTCTTACATGTATTAAAAGACATGCCGCGAGAAATTTGAAGCAACCACTACATCATACAATGTGTGTTTGAAAGGTTTTAGGACTCATGTTTAAACAGTACTACTACTGCTATCCATTGACCACTGTTGGTACTACTCACTATCAAATCGGAACTGCCTCAGCGCAAAGCTTTAGCAGCCTGCACAAAACGATTCTACTGAGTAGTGCAAAAGTGGTAAAGTGTTCTTGAGTCATTGCAGAGCGGAAAACATTTTTAACGCGTCAAAAATGTTTACAATGATTAGAGTCTAATTGACGGCGAAAGAAAAAAAAAGCGTTACAAATTATAGGAATGTTTTAGCATTACGAAAATCATGAAGCCTATGAAAATCAAACTTCTCTTTCGACAGCTCTGTTTATAAAAATGCAGATTTTAGAAAAAGTGATATCCTAACGTCTAAGAACGAGACTAGTACTTCAGTACGCAACACACAAATTAATAGGGGTTTTTTTCTGCTGATCCTGGGTGCATCCATTTGAAACCGGAATAATGAATATTGATGATATATTTAGGATTTTATTCTACTACGCCCCAAAATGGTGAAACCACAAAGTTATGTCCCAGAGATTCATCATTTCTTAAATAGTGTATATATGGGTGTAAATCGTGAAATGCAAAACCAACTTTTCATTCAAACCAAGAGTAAGCAACATAGCCTTTTCTTCTGGAATCAAGGTTCAACTTTGATTGTACCAAGAAGGAACACAGCAACACTCTCTCGATTTTTTCAAAGTTGTAACGTAACGAGTTATTTACAAAAGAATTGGGGAACCCTGCATTTTCAATAATCTGAAATCCAAATTTTAACATACGATCGCAAAAAGCATACCCTCAGTAGACAAACCATTAGAGATAGGGGTGATGGGCAGTTGACATGGGCATCCTCCGCAGAGAGTGGAACAAACCCAAACCGAACGCAGGCGATAAATAGGCGGACAGAAGGGCTACCCAACAGTGTGTCGCAATAAACGAACATGGGTAAACTTTGTGATCTGAGAAACTTTGGTCGTGGACTCATTGTCAGGGCAAGACAGATGGCTTATTCTATCGCCCAAGTGGTAAGTACCTTAAAATTCCCGAGGACAGTCGTATCAAGGGTGTACCGCGAATAAACTATCGACGGACGTTGAACTGCCCAGAGAGCAAGCGGCGCAAATCACATCCAAGTTAAGTGTCACAGTCCCAAGCAGCATCAGCGAGCGAACGGTACAGCGCACGCTGCGTACTCTGGGCAACGGTAGCCGATGTCCTACTCGTGTGCCACTGTTGGCTGCTCGTCATCGGACATTACGCCTCGCCTGGTGACGAAAGCATCAAAACTGGACCTCTGCAGAGGTCCAGTAATGAATTCCGTTTTCGGCTGTATCGAGCTGAAGAGAGGGTGAAGGTGTGGCGTTGACAGCAAGAGGTCACAACCCCGTCGTGCCAGGTCAGCTATGTTCAAGTTTAGGGAGCCTTCTCATGGGACACATTAGGTCCCTTAGTGTGTCTGGAGAAGTCCTGCGATCATATGCTGGCTGATCACCTACACGTTTCCATGTCCTTCCCGCGTCCTGCAGCCGATTGTCTGTTTCAATGACAAAATGCGCCGCCCCACCCGACCGCAACCACCGAGGCATGACTCGAGGAACACTCATGAGTTTGGAATTACCCAGTGGCCCCTCAAAGTCTCCGGATTTAAACCCTGTGGAACCTCTCTGGGATGCCATGGAGCGGAGCATCAGATCCATAGATCCTAGATCGACGTCTTGTGTTTAGCTGTGGGCAATGCTGCAACAGGCACGGCTGGCATTATCTCCGGAAACCCTCTGGTGGGGTCGATGCCTCGGCGTATCCAGGCTGTTATTCGTTCTAGAGGAGGACCAACGCGCTATTAGGGAGGTATCTCTAATACATATATACAGTATATATATATATATAGCGTGTGCCGCCCCGGTGGCACAGTGGTCTAAGGCGTTGGCCTCTGATCATTCGTCCGAAAGGGGTCCGGGTTCGAATCCCGGTGAGGCATGGATGTTGTTTGTCTTACGGCACTGGCTCTTTCCCTTCCCTGGAACCAGTGACCCTAAATTAGGGACGGGCGACTGCTTATAGCCCATTGAGTTGCTCACGGTGGTCGTTAAACCTCCAATCAAAAAAAATATATATATATATAGATATATATATATATATATATAGCGTGTGTGTGATAATTAGAGATCACAATGCGTTATGAAAGGCCACTTCGAAGCAGTTACGAAAGGCAACTGCTTCGAAGTTCGGATCTTAGGTGCCACATAAAACGGGCCGAATACAGCTGGTAGTCGTATTCCGCAGGCACAGTGATGCTCGAATAGCTACCTGAGAATCTTCAACAAGGTGAACGACATTCTCATCTTATCCAACTAAAGAAAATCAGCCCCCCATTGTTGTCGACAATTCATTTCTGAAATGAGTAACTGGCGTCTAGTTAACATTTTGAGGAAGAAATTCGAATTTTAAGTGTACCGGAAACTGGTGAAAAGCTTCAATTCCAGTTTAAATCAGATTCCAAGCAGTGGTTTTGTGGCACTCTTTTGAGCTGCGTCCAGGGCAGCCTCCTCGTCTGATCCGCTCTATTTACGCCTCTGGGCAGTGGTCAAAGCTCTGGGTTCTTTTTCGAGGTTTAACGACCACCGTGAACAACTCATTGGGCTATAAGCAGTCGCGCGTCCATAATTTAGGGTCACTGGCTCCAGGGAAGGGGGAGCCAACGCCTAAGGACAAATGCAACATCCATGCCTCACCGGGATTCGAACCCGGACCCATCTCGGACGAATGATCAGAAGCCATCGCTTAGACCACTGAGCCACGAGGGCGGCCTCTGGGTTCTGACCGTTCATTCTAATGGGACCGTGCGCGATCCCTTCTGAGGCATGGGTGGTGTGTTAGTCGTAACAGTACTGGCCTTCATCCTTTCCTAGAAGGGGTGTTTCTAAATTAAGGACGGGCGACTGCTAACAGCCCTTAGCGTTGCTCACGGTGGTCATTTAACCCCCAAAAAATCATCTGCTGCCCGTATCTAATTTACGCCTACTTGTTCCAGGGGAAGAGACAGAGCCAATGCAATCAGACAAGCACACTACTTGTGCCTCATCAGGTACACGTGCCCTGGCCAATCTCTGAAGTATGGTCAGAAGCCTGCTCCTCAGGTCACTCGGGAACATGCCCAGCCATGTATCGTTATCCGAAATATGGGGCCATCACATTTTAATAGTTAGCGTACCGTAAATGTTGTCTTCATCGACCACCATGAGCAACTGTAAGATCCATTAGCAGTTATTTTTCCCTGACGTGGCGTCACTAGTTCCAAGGAAAGGAGAGAAACACCCCCGCATAGGACTAACACACTACCCATACATCATCCGGGACTCGAACTCTGACCCTGCTTGGACTCCTAGCCAGAAACAAACTTCTCTGGTCACATGGCAGAAACGTTTTTGTACTCCATGATTTAAACAACATAAACTGTGATAGAGACTAGAATTCCTCTTTTATTTCTGGTTTCTATTTATTTTGACTCAAGCCCAGTACTGATTTTAGATGTTCTTGTTGCTTTTATCCATATATCTCATTTCTAACTTTTCTGTTTATTTCTCGTATTTGTTTATCAGGCTACAGAGCTCAAATGTGCGCCCTGTTCGTAATAAACCCTAGACAACAGTTAATAATTTATTGATAAATTTTTCCTCTAAACGTCATCTGAACTAGCTTGTATCGACATTACTTCCGTGAATGTACATGTTTCATACAGGCAGCCAGTTGTCACATTGCCTTGAGTAAGAACTTCAGTTCTTTCTCAAGGCAGTGAGGATTCAAAAAAGAATTTATCATCAGGGGAACAAAAAGCTTGGGCAAAGTGTGTTACAATAATGGTAGCACATCTGATGCTCAATAGCGAAATTAAATTTATACTTATTTATTAAATTGAATAATTAAATAACACAACAAGAAGTGGTACACACTGAAATGCCATTGAAAATCAGAGATACCTGTCTAGTAACACGTTGGGCCACCTCTTGTACAAATGACGGTGGCGGCCACACGTCAGTGGCGGACCCAGAAATTAATTTTGGTGGGTGCATATCATCGCAGCAATATCAAAACCACCGATGCGAAATTTTGTCGTTTGAATTATCGCTATTTAAAAACTAAATCTGATCAAAGAATCACTTTTGCAATTACATCAGACTGTTCAAGCACTATACATAACATTTACATCAAGTTGCATCAGTGAATAAAATTTTACATGTCAAATCAGCAATCGAAACATTCTCACATTCTTCATAGTTTTATCAGTGCAGCTACGATATCATTCCTTCCTAAAGTGATGAAAAAATGTTCATGAGAACAGGCATTTTTATTTTTCTCAAATACTATTAATTACAAAGTAATGTTCATTCTACGTTTTTGTTTTCCTGCTATGGTATGCACTCAAGATAAAAGGCTTACCCTCTCTCTCACATAGGCCCCAGCCCCCACCAATCATTAGCATGACGCTATGACCACAACAACACCAGCTTGCTCTCTTCTTTCTTTGGTGGCATACAAGTGGGGAATGCGTACGGGGAGGGAGGGGGAAATGGCCGCTAACAAATAGGCATATGTGACCTCGTCTGACCATTCCAAATAAAGAAGTAACTAATTGTTATTTAAGGAAGACCAGAATGGCGACACTAGCAATATAACGCCACTGACAATTTTTTACCAATTCTTAAAACTAGACAAAATTATTTTGGGGGTGCATATGTCCCTTTGCACCCCCACTGGGTACGCCATTGCCAGCCGTCCATACTCCAAAGCTGTCCATAATTTGCTCAGGTTCGTAGCCGACGGGACATGTGCCCTCGCAGCCTGTTTGACGGTATGCCAAAGATGCTCGATGAGGTTTATGTCCGGGCTTCTAAGTGGCTACAGAAGCGTTGCAAGGAGAGAGCTGTGGGATGGACAATTGTCTTGTTGGAATACGCCATTGCCACTTGGATACATGCTGGACATGAACGGATATAAATGATCGGCTAAGATGTCCATATATTTTGGGGCACTCAAAGTTGACTGTACTCGCACCAAAGGCCCCCAAAGCATTCCAGCTGCAACTTGACAGGAAGGGTCTTTGTCTTTATGAGGTTGACGCCAGATCCATACATATCGGCTCGATTCAATTTAAATCTGGATTCATCACTCCAGGCTATCCGTTTCCATTCCTTTGTGGCCCAGTGTCTGTGTGCTTTTGACTACGCAAAGGCGTTGGGACCGGTGTCGGGCCGTTAACAGCAAGGATCTTGTAGAACGGCAGCTCCCGAACCCTAGACGTTTTACAGTCCGTTGTATTGCCCTTGAACTGACTTTGTAATTTGATCCACTGATCAGATCCTTGGTGATTTGTGATGTTTTGCGCCTAACAGTTCAAACAATGCGGCTCAAACGGCATAGGCCTACACAACGAGCTGCCAAGGGTAGTACGACTTCAAATATTCTGCAATTCCTTCGGGAGCTTGTTCTTTTGCCAGAATATTTGAATTCCCGAAACTCTCCGGATGCTGTAACACGGGGAAAACCCCAGTGTGTTGACGACTTCCGAGATAGTGACCCATCCTGCGAGCATCTACATGCTGCCCTGTCAAAAGAATCCATCACGCCTCTGTAATCGATCACTATTAGAGAAGATTTGGGCAATGGCTGTATTTAACCACAGTTTCGGCCAAGCATAGGTGATGCGGGAGTAACGACGAAGTGCTTGCATAACTTCTGGTATCTCTAATTCAGTGGTACTTAAGTGTATAAAGTAACATACCGTCAAATTCACAAGAAGTTGGCCGGTCCAGTGGCCATGAAGTCATCGGCTCGGAATTATAGCTAATAGTCCGAGGTGGGGACAGATTCTAGTTCCGGATATGGGACTTCTGGTGTTCTTGTTGTACAGAGTTGGTTATGTCCCTCCCATAGAACCAATGGACCCTAATTTGGGAAGAGAGATTGCTTGCAGCATTAGATGCTCATTAGGGTAGTTAAATATAGATTTTTTATTTTTATTTTTTTGTTTTTATTTATACTCAGATGTTGACTGGGTTCCAGAAATCTACAAAGTTTTAAAGGGTTGTCAGTTTTTAATTTGGTCCACTATTACCACGGAAGGGACCAACATTATTGGACAAACAAACTACCCCTGGCTGATTCTTTGACTCAAGCGCAAGCACAGTTTGAATGATTATAATCCGCCCCGATTGCTTCTGATCCTTCGCCCAACGGAGGGGCTGGGATCGAATCCCGGAAAAGGCATGGATGTTTGTGCTTGAATTTCGCCACTGGCTCTTTTTGTTATTTGCAAATCTGGCATACTGTATCACATGTTCGATCTGTATTTTAATTATTTCGATGTATTGCGCAATATTCGTACCTTGTCACGCCCAATACTGTATTTATCTGAATACGAGATTATGTGTTAACCACGACCATTGTATGTGTTACGTAGGACCAATAAATTATTTTTTTAAACCTCCAATAAAAATAATGATTATAATAGGAAGGCTTGGGACTCTGACCACTCGGCCACCGCAGGGGAGGAATAACTGTGGTTAAGCTGAAACAGCAACCTTATGTTATCAGTCATTTAAATATACGGCTGGTTCTTCGCGACCTGATACAAGAAAAAAGCACAGTGACATGACATTTGACGATTATTTAGCGAAAGCGTGTTTTTAAGGTGCGGGTTTTTTGCACTATGTATATTCTGCTTTTGCTCAGTAGCCAGGTTTACTGTTTACCATCGAATAAAGCTGCCAATGTGGCTGACTGTTCAGAAGCCTGGTCTTCTGGCTAATCGCCCTAGCTGAGCCCGGTTTTGAGTCCCGGAAGAAGAATATGCAACTGTAGTTTCGGCGCTGATTGTTTTAGTAATGACATATTTATTCAGGGTTTTTCGAAAACTGTATTTTGCGTGGAAAATTATCAAAGATCTGGGCAGAACTGTGTAATGACACAAAATGAGTTTGCAGGCCTTCTGCTTATTAAGATATGCTTTTAGTTTGCTTCAAGGTTTCAAATATCCCCATCTACAGCTAAGGCCATAAGGAATCGACAGTCTCTAACTTAGATCCACAGGTTCCAGGGAAGGTAGAAACCAGTGCCGAAGAATAAACATAGCATTCGTGTCTTTACCTGGGATTCAGGCAGGTTGGTCGTTAAATTTCCATGAATTTCTCACTTTTTTGGATGAAATGTTTTTTTCTCCGTGGCACAGATAGAAGTTAACCTTTATTATGACATCTCTGTTAATTACAGTTTCATTTTCAAAAATCGTAGGCAGACGAATTGCATGACACCTTTGCCAATCCATGCATTTAATGGACTAGGTAAGTCTGATAGACGTGCTATTGAAGCTTTCAAAAGATAATCTTCAAACAGCAAGAACATCTCACCAGAACAATCATGTTTTGAAAGCAAGAACATATTCCTCCGTATGAAAGCTCATCCAGTCTGGTGGCTAAGATGCAGGGTTCGTAACCAAATTGTCTAGGTTTAATCGCCAGCAGTTTTAAATTTAACGACCTCCCTACTGCCTTCCTGACTCGAATCCCAGATAAAGACATTGCCGGCTACCCACTACACTCCTGGATGCACAATGTGGGCTGCAACCCCCCCCCTCCCGGAAGAATAACAGCGTACTTCATGTATTTCTCACTTTTTCGGATGAAACTTATTTCTCTCGGTGGCATAGATGGAAGTAAACTTGTTTATCATTACAACTCTGGTATTACAGTTTCATTTTCAAAAATCGTACACAGACGAAATATATGGCACTTTGTTGAGCCATTTTATGGACTAGGCCACATCAGTCTGATAAACGTGATAAATTGAAGCTTTCAAAAGATACACTTCAACAGCAAGGACATCTCATGAGAACAATCTGCTTTGTAGGCAAGAACGTGTGTATATCTTCAACAGCAAGACCGTGTAGCCTAGTAGCTAAAACGCGTGGTTTATAACCAAACTGCCAAAGTTCAATCCTTAAATGTGCTAAGTGGTTAAAAGAAAAAAAAATGAGCCTATGCTATCAATTTAAGTGTCCACCCATCATATTGCAAATATTTCCGCATATCAAGATCGTTTTCAAAAGATCTGGCACTCTTGGCTGAGTAAATAAAGATTCTTGATAATCACGAAAACGACATAATTTCATGTTTTATCAAATAATAAAACCGTCGCGTAAGACTTGCTGGTGGGGAACTCACTCCGTGAAATCACGCGCACAGAAACTGCGCGTAAAGAAGCCATCCGCTTGAAAACAGAAATACGTACGTACCATTTCTCTGAGCAAGCCCAGGGAGTAGTATAGTGGTTAAGAAGCGTGTGGCTCCTACCCAAACTCTCCGGGTTCAAATCCAGGCTGGGCGAATGAGGTAGGGGCCATGGTGTGTAATTGGTTAGTATACTAGACTTTGAATCTAGTAATCCGAGTTCGAACCTCGGTGGTACCGTGATTTTTTTTTAATAGCAGAAAAAATAAATGAGGCTGTGCTGTCACTTTGCGTGTCCGTCTGTCAGATTGGAAATATTTCCGCATTTACAGATCGCATTCAAAAGTTCTGGCATTCGTGTTTGAGTAAATGAAGATCTTTGATTATCACAAAGAATATCTTCATTTGAAGATGTTTCTTCGTGTAGTTAAAGACATTGCAAAACTTGTAACTCAACGAATTTACGTGATCAGTAATTCCACGTAAAACGAAGACCGCACTTATTATTGTTTGGAGGCATTGTTCTAAAAAATTAAATGCCCAATTCAAAACGATAGGAACTTCCCCCTCCATTACGAAGGGGAGGGAATTTACTATCATTTTTGATTTTGCGATTGATTGATTATTAGCAGTATCTGGTGTTCAGGAACAAATTATCATCTACTCCTGTAGACGAACTGCGGTTAACTACTCCTCATATCTAAGGTACACGCACGCACATATATACGCAGATCAGAATGGACTATATACGCAGATCAATTAACGGAAAACATAGAAACATACAATTACATGCGGAAAGTTAAAGTGACATGGAATATGTACATGAGATGGAAAAGCGATGGTATAAATACATGTGGTGAATATTCAGAAAAAGCTATACGCGCACACACAAAGGGAAAAAACTGGGTCTGTAATCGCCGCTATTATTCTGGTATCGTAATTCATAGTAGTAAACCGCCAAGTAATTTGTAGAAAAAAGTGTTAATATATATTTTCTTCGTTGTTACACCGATAATATATATTTTCTTCACTGTTACACCTATTGTGTATAGTACCATAAACCGAAGGACTTTTAATATACGTTAGAGTTTCAGTTGATGTCATACATTTTTAGTTAGTCACGATTCCGAAGAAAAAGTAATGAAATATATAATGTAACTAGGGGCGCCGACTTTACAAATTATTGGGGGAGGGGGCAGGTGTGAAGAGCTCAGACGTAGGATGGGGCACGTCTTTTCCATTGTCAGGAGGAAAATAAAATGACGGGTAAAAAGATAAATTACGAGTTTCGACGTATATTTTATAACGCAATTGTAAATGCTCACCAGCAAATGAACAAGGTAACAAAAATATTCTTTTGTTGAATATTAGTATTTTTGAAAATAAAATTCAGTCTGATTTTATAAAAATATCCAGAGATTTTATTTCCAAGCGTTTATATAAAAAAAAATGAGAAAATTAGCGGGGTGCACAAACCAATAACAGCTGCCCCGCCCCGGTGGCGCAGTGGTCTAAGGCGATGGCCTCTGACCATTCGTCCGAAAGGGGTCCGGGTTCGAATCCCTGTGAGGCATGGATGTTGTGTTTGTCTTACGGCACTGGCTCTCTCTCTCCCTTCCCTGGAAACAGTGACCCTAAATTAGGGACGGGCGACTGCTTATAGCCCATTGAGTAGCTCACGGTGGTTGTTAAACCTCCAATAAAAAAAAAAACAAGAAGCACAAAAATACACATATAAGTAAAGGCACTAGAGATTATACGTTTCTGTATTTTTATTTATTTTATTGTTGATAATTGTTTTAAATATTTACCACATATCACGAAAACATATCAATCACAATACGGGGCTGGCAATCCAGTTTCTTATCAAATGAGTAATGCTGAATATGGGGATGAAAAGGTTTTACTTATTTTGTTATTTATTAATTTTTTGGAAATAAATCGCTTTGGCCTAAAATGGTGGAGCTTGGTGCACCTTATGAGGCCAAAGCGATTATTATCTAATCAAACAGGACGAAAAATATTGGGTGCGCACTGCCCCCAATGAAATTACTGGTGGGGCAAGATTCACTTTGCCCCCTCCGCCATAGTCGGCGCTTGTGAATATAACTGCTGTATTTATTCGTTTTTCTTGTAAATAATACTTGTCTTTATGATTTTTTGTTGGAGAAATCAGAAATGGTATTTCATTTAAGAAACTGAGATAAAGTCTAGTAAAATCGTTGGCTTTTGAAGTATGTTTCTTTTTTTCTTTTTTGGTTTTTCTTTGTTAAACTTACCTTCTGATTTTGCTGTTCTTTGCAATGTTGTTGACAGATATGTATTATGACAGGGTTTCCAAAATCGTGACCCTGATATTGCACATAAATTTATGCAACCCCATTGTTTAGAACTATTGATTCCTTAAGATTACGTAAGTAATAAACAAAGCATATTTATCTGTATGTATGAAACACAAAGCATATGCTAAAAAAAGGTTTACACACATATAGCTCAAAACAAAAATGAAGTTGACACATGAATATGAAATTTAGAACTTGTTGCGCCAAGAGGAAGGTCTAAAAAATATTAAAATTTTTATTTAAACTAAAGCCTATTATTTTGAAACACAAGAATCATTTTTCTTTGAACTTGCTAAGATTTTTCTCGGGAAACAGTTATACCATGAAAAATAATTTCTCTAGACTGACTACCACAAACGGAAATATTGTGCCCAAGTTCATATTTGCACTGCCTAGAGGGAATTCTTGGAGAAAGGAACTTGCCGATAATCGTAGAAATGGTATTTGTCATACAAAGCAACGGAATTTTTTGAAATAGGCATTTTAAAAGCTGAAAAACTGTGAGCAATAAAACCTAATGCATTAATTTCCATAATCCGTCAACAGATGGCGCCATCATGAGCAGTGTCCGTGACTGCACAGTTCAGCACAATGCATGATCTTCAAACTGGATGGCCGCCTCATGTGGCGCAGTGGTCTAAGCGTCTCTGATCATTCGTTCGAAAGGGGTCCGGGTTCGAATCCCGATGAGGCATGGATGTTGTGTTTGTCTTACGGCACTGGCTCTCTCCCTGCCCTGGAACCAGTGACCCTAAATTAGGGACGGGCGACTGCTCATAGCCCATTGAGTTGCTCACGGTGCTCGCTAAACCTCCAATCAAAAAAAAAAGAAAAACTGGATGATATTTTATGCTAATAGGCACTTTTTTTTTTTTTTGATTGGGGGTTTAACGACCACCGTGAGCAATTCAATGGCAAACGCCCGTTCCTAATATAGGGCCACTGATTCCAGGGAAGGGAGATAGCCAGTGCCGTAAGACAAACACAACATCCTTGCCTCACCGGGATTCGAACCCGGACCCACCTAAGACGAATGGTATGGCCGCTTCGCAATTTTTGTGCGCTGCAAAAAGGAAAGTGAGACAATCTTTTGGCAGCAACATAAAAGCGCAAAGTTTTCCTTTCTGCTTAATATATTATGCTCGTGGGCGTCCATAGGGAGGAGCAGGAGTGGACACTTGACCTCACCTGGAAATCTGACTGTTATTTCAGTTCTGAGAGGCACTGCAAGATTTTCGCCATAACTATAATTCTGATGGCTAATTTTTATGTTTAGCTTCTAGAAGTGTGCGTGCATTTAGTAAAAACATTGGGAATTTGCAGTAGAAATTAATAATACCGAAATTCCCCACTGCGTGTTGAAGCGCAGCCTACATGAGTACAATGTAGAGCAGTGTAAAAGACAAAGAAATGAAAAGCATATCATCCTTTACAACGGCCGTTTGTTGCTGGACAAAGAGTACCGCATGTTTTTTCAGTACTTTGCTTTGGAGGTGTTTCTTCCCTTGTTGATGATCAATTGAATGATCACTGGAGTTTTGTGGTGCAAGGGGCACAAAAGGCGCAAGGCTCAGAAAAACAACCAGGTTTCTTTTTATGGTCCCAGCATGCTATTGAACTTCATCTATCAGTCTTTTTTAATGCAGTTTTTAGGTCGTCTGGTTTTCAATTAAATTTATCTAGGTATGTGTATGGTAAAAACGGTTATAGAATACAGACTGCACAGTAGAAATTTACATAAGATATTCGTTTATGCTATTTGTGTTTACAGTTTCCATTGGGTTGTCGGAAAAGTCATGACGTATTTTAGCCATGTTTTGCAAAGGTCATTTATTGATAGAAATAACAAAGATTAATCAAGGATATAATGCCCGTTTTGTTCGACAACCTTTTGCATTCTTTCAGTGAGCTGCAGAATTCCTTGTTCATAGAAGGACCTGTCTTTCGTGGCGAAAAACGGTACAAGGTGCTGATTTACAGCCACATTTGAATTGAACGTTATACCACGCAAGGACTGTTGAAGAGAGCGAAACAAGTGGAAGTCTGACGGCGCAAGGTCAGGCGAGTATGCTGGGTGTGGCAACACATCCCACCCAAGCTCCAATAATTTTTGACGGGTGATCAAACTTGTGTGTGGTCTCGCGTTGTCGTGATGGAACACAACACCTTTACGATGAACGAGCTCTGCACGTTTCTGGATGATGGATTCGTTCAAACTGCCCAATTGCCGACAGTACACATTCGAATTGATTGTTTGGTTCCATGGTAGGAGCTCGAAAAACACAACACCTTTAAAATCCCACCACACTGAGACCAGAACCTTCCGCTGATCAATGTCTGTTTTGGATGTCGTTTGAGGCAAAGCAACACGTCGGGACCAAGACCGTTTGCGCAGCACATTGTTGTACACAATCCATTTTTCGTCACCAGTTATCAGTCGCTTCAAAAAAGGATCGTTTTCTTCAAGTTTAATGAGCATATCGCAGATGTTTATACGCGCCGTCAATTGAGCTTCTTTGAGTTCATGAGGAACCCACACATCGAACTTGCTTACGTATCCCAGCTTCTTCAGGTGGTCGTGAACGCTTGAATGATGGATGTGCAATGTGTCTGCAATCACTCGTGTCGTGTAACGTGGGTTTGACTCGATCAATGCCTTGATTTGGTCGTCATCAACCTCGGTTGGCCTCGCGGACCGAGGAGCATCGTTGAGGTCAAAATCACCAGCACGGAATTTTGCGAATCGCCGCTGGCACTGACGTTCTTGTAGAGCATTATCACCGTACACTTTACGCAACTTTTCACAAGCTTGACGCGCGTTCTTCCCTTTACGGAAGTAAAACAGTAAAATATGGCGAAAATGCACAGTTTGGTCTTCCATCTTCAACTTGGTGCCAAATCTCCGCAAATCAACCAAATCGCTCACTATTCCTTTTAGACTGCAGCTAAAACTGGCACCGCCGCCCCGGTGGCGCAGTGGTCTAAGGCACTGGCCTCTGATCATTCGTCCGTAAGGGGTCCGGGTTCGAATCCCGGTCTGGCATGGATGTTGTGTTTGTCTTACGGCACTGGCTCTCTCCCTTCCCTGGAACCAGTGACCCTAAATTAGGGACGGGCGACTGCTTATAGCCCATTGAGTTGCTCACGGTGGTCGTTAAACCTCCAATCAAAAAAAAAATAAATAAATAAAACTGGCACCTGCCGAATACCATAGCGATAACAGATTTGCGCATGCCTCTAGTACTTCTAAAACCTCCCAACCACCATCGGGTGCCAAAATACCTCATGACTTTTCCGACAACCCAATAGTTTTGCCCCTCTTGAAAACTCGGCTATAGGCGCCCATGATTATGCTACTTAAGCGTAAACAATGTTCCATGTATTGGAAACACTACTTACCAATCTGAAAATATATCGTCCGGTTGCCAGACAAGGGAAACAGTCAGCGGCGAATTGGGACGCCGGGACATTTCCCGGTGGACCACTCGAGAAATGGCCCATTTTCTCGTATTTTTTTATCTGGATTTTTTAGGAAAATAGTAATTATTTTGGCATTATGAATTAAAATCATTAACTTCACTTTGTGCTTTATTTCTGTCTAAAACATTTTTTCCTTTAAAAAATAAAAATAACAAAATGTTTCCTTGTATCTACATGATGGGGTTTTTATCTGAAGTGGCAGCAAAATTCTTTCTACGTATGTATAAGTGCGCGCGCACACACACACACACACACACACACACACACACACACACACACCGCCAGACCAAACGCAACGTTATAAATTAATTAAGCTAATGCTAACTACAGTACGACGCAGATTATTATACTTGGAGCCCAGGGGCATTGGTGGGCCCATTCTCCTTTGGAAATCTTGAAGACTTTGGTAGATCTCCTTTGGAAATCTACCCATTGTCCCACGGCCATATCTACTGACTGTCACATAGTACCAAGTGATTTTCCGGCAGAGATATTCCGAAATCCATGTTTCACGATTTCTCAAACGAAACAAAGATTTACCAGTACTGATTCATGGTGTAAAATAATGGGTAGACTAAAAGTGCATGTACAGAGGAATGAAATACCGAAGCGCAGTAGGTAACTGTTGACCAAATGTTATAAAAATTAATTTCGTAAGATGTGACACGCGCACATTTTATCGTTCAAAATTATCAACACGGTGATTTATCTAAAAATGTGGTCTTCAAAATACTAGTGATTTTTTTTTTTTCAAAACCAAATTTTTAAAAGGAAAACAGTAGCCTAGAATTTTTAAAATACGCTGATGGTTGAATGTGCAGTGGTGTTTTTAAGCTACATTCAATCGTGAGTGGATTTTTAAAACTTTTTCACCGTTGAATTGTTATATTCGTTCAAAACTGAATTCTTTGCACCCTCACAAATACGTAATGTACAAGGGGCATCCTGAAAGTAATGCCTCCTCCTTAATAACCTTTGAAATTTTGAAGCGATTTTAATGAAACTGCACTGACATGTAATATGATATGTTACCAATGTGGGAACACATTTTTTTCCGAATCTGAAATAAAGATCATGAATGACAGAGAAAAGCAGTGAGCCGTAATTGAATTCCTGGAAAAGGAGGGATGTGAGGCTCCAGAAATCCACAGAAACCCCCCCTAGCGGTGTATGGAGCTACCACAATCGGTATCAGTAATGTCTGAAGATTGATGGAGTAGTTTTGAGATGGAGAAAGTTCAGTGTCTGACAAACAACGGAGTGGAAGATCCGCAACTTCAGTGACAAATGCCAACAGGCAACGACTGAAAGATCTCACCACAGCTGATGGCCGTGTCACCATCCAGAAGTTGCAACCATAAACAGTGATCACTAAATGCAGACATTGAAGAAGCTATCAGAAGGAAAAGACGTGTCATTCTTCTTCATAGTGTTGTTTTACACCATGATAACGCACGTCCCCACACCTCAATGGAGACTTCGCAGGCTCTTGTCAAAATGGGGTGGACGGAGATCCCCCCCTACAGTCCTGCTTTGGCTCCCTCAAGCTTTTTCCTGTTTGCCCTTTGAAAAACACCCTTCGTGGCAAACATTTCGACGATGTGACAGACGTTAAACTGGCTGCGAAATCATGGGTGAAACGACAGCCTTGGGAATTTTTTCCAAATGGAATTTACCAATGGATTTAAAGATGGCGCAAATGTATAGAAAGTAATGGACAACACTTTAAATAAGCTAGAATTATTAACAATTATTATCATGTCCAAGTCTTTTGCCCCCAAGTTTCACATATTTGCTGCTACAAATAAAAATCTTATGAGGGATGAGGCATTTCTTTCTGGAAGCCCTTTGTATATTCCAGCAGCTCTCTATCATCCAGGATATACGATATTTTTTTCACGAGAGAATTTATGAGGTCTTTCCCTGTAGATACGTGTATTTTTGTAGTGGACCTCAAGACTAAAATTCCCGGCCTGGTTTAGTGGTCCCAATCCGTTCCTGCTTGAAATTTACTTAAAAAGTCGCTAAAATTTCCAGGAATTCCGATTTTTACTGCAGTGAATGAGCGTTACTGAAAAAAGCTATGACATGAAAGATTTTGTTCAGAACACTGAACAATTTTTCTTGTAAACGCATTAATTTCCGAAGGTTTGCCAAGAATTTTTGGAGAAACCAGTTCTGAAACGTTTGAAGAAAATTATGCGACCCCCCCCCCTGATTTGAGGAAGCCATGAATAGTTAAGGCGTATTCAGCAGGGGATTAGCAGATCACATTATATTCCGTCGATGAAGAAACTAGAACTAAAAGCTCTCAGAATTAACGTGTTAAACTCATTCGAACTCGAAATGTGAAACGGAGATAAAAAAAAAAAAAAAGTAGCAGTGCCTTGTGTAAGATAATGGACTACAACATTTCCGTAGCGAAAAGAAAAAGAATAATTTCTGGTATAAGTCAGTACAATCCTTTTTTTTTTCTTGCTATTTGCAAGGAAGATATCCTTTTTTTTTTTTTTTTTTATGCACCTAAACCTGCTGTTTCATTCCACTGATCAAAACATTAGCGATTCGTTCTGCAGAAGACGACGCTAATTGGTGGCATTAGTTTTCTCACGTGCCCGGCTGCCTCCAATAAGCTAAAAATACGCTAACGCATTGGAAAGCACACCAGTCTCTTATGAGACAATTGTAGAGAGCTCAAGTGATAGCTATTGCACGTCAACGACATCATTTTGCATATCGACAATATGCCGATTTCAACTTCGCTGCAGTGTTTAATAACAAACACACTGGTACACACCACACTCACTCTTTTTGCTAAAAACGGAGAGAGCGTTTTCAGAAATCTTCTGTTGGACTTAGTTCACAGGGAGTCATACTGCGGAAATTCAGCCCACCTGCTAGCAATTCGAATGTAGCAGTTTCAAAGAAAGAAGAAAACTTTTGAATTAAACGATAAGTAGTTTTAGTAAGGGAGTGTCTGACCAGAAGTCTACAACGGTCCTAAGCAAATTAAAAGAAAACAGAGTAAGGGAACTCGATAGGAAAAAAAAAACAAAGTGAGGAAAAGGTAGAGAAAAACAAATCTTCAGAAGCAACCGATGTGACAGGTCTAGACTTAAAGCACCCAGCTTAGAGAAAACCACCTCACCCACGACACCACAAGCCCAGCAATCACCTTCCGGGAAGGGATGAGGGAGCGAGAAGAAAAAAAGAAAATATTACTTAAACGTAATTTCATACAATTTTTAACATTACTCTTAAAATCGATAAAATTTTGTAACATAAGATAACCAATAATTGTGTTACATGTAAAAGTAACGCTTTATGAAACACAATGTTTAGTATCTTTCTTGGAAAAATTGCTCTGTACAGCATCGTTTTTTTTTTTTTTTTTTTTTTTTTTGCACAGGTGTTTGGTTTTAAAATTATCTTTATCGCTGGCACTAATTCGATATGAACGAAAATAACAAAAAACTCTATGGTAGATACTTTTGCAATGATATATACGAGTTATGCGACAAAAAAGAAAAACAAATCACTAAATTTTTTACCTTGAAATTATCTTTTAGACAGCATTTCAGTATCCGGATATTTAGTAGCTCAAAACTTCAGGAAACGTACGATAAACAATATCGCAAACTTTGGACTACCTATTGTACGACAACCAAAATGCTATTGCACATCCCAGGTACTCTAACACTAGACAGAATAATAAGACAGGCAAGTTACACTAACGCAAGACCGGGTAATAAGAGAGTATAATTTTGAGAACGGCCTGTTGTTCGAGAACTAAGAAATATGCATTTATGGCATAAAATATCAATAGTGGTAACTCTCATCAACGAAGCGAAATACGTTTTTGAATTTCGTAAACCAGATGAACGAACCAGCGTCGCCGCCCCGGTGGCGCAGTGGTCTAAGGCGTTGGCCTCTGATCATTCGTCCGTAAGGGGTCCGGGTTCGAATCCCGGTCAGGCATGGATGTTGTGTTTGTCTTACGGCACTGGCTCTCCCCCTTCCCTGGAACCAGTGACCCTAAATTAGGGACGGGCGACTGCTTATAGCCCATTGAGTTGCTCACGGTGGTCGTTAAACCTCCAATCAAAAAAAAAAAAAAAAAAAAAAAAAAAGAACCAGCGTCTTTCAACATGCTTCCTACTGGCCAGGGAGCTATGACGAGTTCCTGCTCTCTCTCTGTGATGTCACCTGTAACTCGTAATACGCCAATTTCAACTGCACAGCGAAGTGTCTCCTCTGTCGCTCTCTACAGATGAGCCAACCGATGTTTTGGATTCGACTAACTAAAACGATTCGTTTGGACTGATCAGTTCATTTCGTTCGATGATACTTCCGGTTCACAGAAAGATATCTGTCAAGGGGATTGATTCTGAATCGATCCCTTTCGTTCGTTCGATCGGTTATACACAGTCGAGTCACATTGTTGTAACCACCTCCTACTTTTGACGTCAACAGCGCGTAGCCAATGAGAGAAGGCACGTGGCGTGAGTTGCCTTGGAGGGTATATAAGGTATGCTGTAGGCAATCTGAAAACATATCACTCGTTGCTGTCATAGATAAAAGGAGCGATTTATCATATTTATAAAAAGGGGTGATTATCGGCTTTCTGACCAAAGGTGGCAGTATTTCTGAAACAGTGCAGTTTGTGAACTGTTCGCGTGCTGCTGTGGTTAAAGCGTATCGTGATTGGAGAAATGGCATCATTGGGAATAAACGACGTGGAAACTTCCGAGCGCCACGTGCCATTGATGTGAGAGGTGAACGCCGGCTTCCGAAGGTGCGTGAGGGCAGATTGACATGCTACAGTGGAACAACTCACTGGCCGAATGAACTAGGGGGCTACCGGAAGTGTGTCTAAAACGACAGTTCAGCAAACCCTGCTGTGTATGGGGCTCCGATGCAGACGGATGGTCACTGCACCTATGCTAACGAAGGTGCATCGGCAGAAAAGGCTTACATTTGCACGGCAGTATCGGAATTGAACCTCCACTGATTGGCAAAGGATTGCCTTCTCCAATGAGTTACGTGTTTTCTGCTTCATCGAACTGATGGACGCTGGCGTACAAGGCGAGAAACATCGGAGAACAAACTCTTCAACCATTGCTGGAAGAACACAAGCTGGCCGCCCCGGTGGCGTAGTGGTCTAAGCGATGGCCTCTGATCATTCGTCCGAACGGGGTCCGGGTTCGAATCCCGGTGAGGCATGGATGTTGTGTTTGTCTTTCGGCACTGGTTCTCTCCCTTCCCTGGAACCAGTGACCCTAAATTAGGGACGGGCGACTGCTTATAGCCCATTGAGTTGCTCACGGTGGTCGTTAAACCTTCAATAAAAAAAAAAAAAACACAAGCTGGTGCGGGCAGCGTTATGATCTGGGGAATGTTTTCGTGGCATTCCTGGGTTCACTCATATCTGTGGAAGGCACTATGGACCGAATTCGTTATGAATCCATCCTTGCTGACCACGTACACCCATACATGCTGATTGTATTCTCTGGGGCGGATGGGATCTTCCAGAAAGACAATGCGACGTGTCACACAGCTAGAAATGTCCGAGAGTGGTTGGAAGAGCACGATGAAGGCTTCAAAATACTTCCCTGGCGCTTTAATTCTCCAGACTTATACCCAAGTAAGCATCTGTGGGACCATCTCGATCGTGTTGTTCGCCCTGTGGATCCTCCACCACGCACCATCCAGCAGCTGTCAGATGCACTGCAGTCAGCATTGATCCACATAGTTGTGAACACCTTCCAGCACCTTATTGAGTCACGTTCAACATATCTAGCTGCTGTCTGCGCTGCACACGACGGTTACTCTGGATATTAGCTGGTGGTCACAATGTGACTCGACCGTGTACTTATACTAACGGTTAAGAGAATGTTTTGTGTCTGGGGAATCAATTCTGAATCGGATCTTTTCCTTTGGTGATACTTCCTGTTTGGAGAAGGATTTGTGACTAATTAGTAAACAGTTTATATTCGACTAGTTTTAACGTGACACAATGCAACATACCAGGTCCTTCTTTTTTTCGCTGGGTTATAACGGAGTTGGCATTTGTCGAAGGGGTTTAACTCTACCTTCAGCTTCGTTACATACGGGTTCGACTCTATTAGAATTCAGTTTTTATTTCAAAAAATCAAAAACAATATGTAAATGTATTAATTTGTGGCTACCAGGGCCGCGGGTGGGCAACGTTCGTGACTGCCACGGAAAGGACCTCAGGTTCGATCCCAGCAGGTACGAACGCTCGATCCACTAAATATTCGCCGTGCGTCGGATGGGCACTTTAAGCCGTCGGACCCGGGGTACTGGCCCCCGATAAAAAAAGGGCGTCTTCCTCCCCCTTTCTACTTCGCTTCCGTGTCACTTTCCTATCGGCACTCTAGCCCAAATCTCATAGCTTCCTATTTCTAAGGGTTGTTTAAGACCTGGGGTCAGACACTCCCTTTCTAAAATACTCTACATATGATCATTTGTGGCTACCAATGTAATATAAGCTTCTCTGTAACTGTGTTCACGCTCCGTTCCAAAAGCTGTTTTTGGAAGGAATTAAACATAAGAATTTAAGTTGGCTGTTCTCTTTTCGCAGCTAACAGTTCTAATCGTGGCTTATAAACCCTCTACTTCCTGAAGACGGAATTCTCAAGGGTTCAGCCCTTATGTCTTCTCTAGAGGCGTTGGTGTTTCCAACCAGCAGACTAAAAAATGTCTATTGTGTAGCGCCGACTGTGGAGAATACAAAACACAGAAAGAGTACTTGAAAACAAAATTCTAAAATTAGAGGTAGTACTACAAATTTGCATATGCGGGTAGGTCTTTACTGGTTCCCTGTGTTTTCAGTTCTCCGTTAGAGGATGCAGAGATTTCAATGTTTTTTAAAGCTCTCGTTCACCACTGTGTGACAATTGTTAGAAAAGTTTGCAGTTTTTCCCCGTGATTACTGCGCAAATCTGAAACGCAATTTTGACCTTGTTTGCAACAGCATTTTTTCACGGGAAGAATGATTATTGAGAAACAGTGTGGTTTTTCGTTTTCTGGGTTCGCTGACAAAAACCATAAGGGATATAAATAAATACATACATCGCTCTTTCCACGTTCCAGAAACACAGCAACGGAAAAATTGTTTTTCAGCCGCCGCTGTGGAATTGAACCCACAGAACTCTCGATAACTAGCCGAGCGCATTACATTTACACCACGGTGGCCAACAATCCACGGTGATATGTGTATTTTTAAGTCAGCTTCTGACATCATAAATCCGTAAGACAGGCTCAGCTACTGAGACGTCTCCATCAGGTGGGCATTAATGGCACTGGCTATTTATATATTATAGCAGTTAAATCCAAAGGGCGAGATCCAAGGTGAAAATCCTCCAAATACGTGGCGTCAGCAAATAAATAAATAAATACATCGCTCTTTCCACATTCCAGAAACACAGCAACCGAAAAATTGTTTTTCGGAAGGTGACTTAAAAATACACATAGCACCGTGGATTGTTGGCCACCGTGGTGTAAATGTAACGCGCTCGGCTAGTTATTGAGAGTTCTGTGGTTCAATTCCCCAGGAGCGGCTAAAAAACAATTTTTCGGTTGCTGTGTGTTTCTGGAACGTGGAAAGAGCGATGTATTTATTTATTTATTTGCTGACGCCACGCAGTTGGAGGATTTTCACCTTGGATCTCGGCCTTTGGATTTAACTGCTATAATATATATATATATAGCCAATGCTGTTAATGCCCACCAGATGGAGACTTCTCAGTAGCTGAGCCCATCTTACGAATTTATGTCAGAAGCTGACTTAAAAATACACATAGCACCGTGGATTGTTGGCCACCGTGGTGTAAATGTAACGCGCTCGGCTAGTTATCGAGAGTTCTGTGGTTCAATTCCACAGCGGCGGCTGAAAAACAATTTTTCGGTTGCTGTGTGTTTCTGTAACGTGGAAAGAGCGATGTATTTATATATTTATTTGCTGACGCCACGTATTTGGAGTATTTTCACCATAAGGGATTTCAGCTATATTTAATGTGTTGGATACTTTTGCATGATAGCAATAATTTTAAGTTCACCTGAAATCACGAGTGAACATAAGGCGTTATTGAGTTGTATAACCTTCATTCGTAAACTCCTCTGCCTAGGCTTTGGAAGAGGGTGGGAAAAAGTAAGCATTTATAAATTTAGATTGATTACATTGCGTGTCGTAATGCAAAGAATAAGAAAAACTTCACGATGCACTATGAGCAATTATAATGCTTCGTGTCTCCTAGTATCTTATCACCTAAGTGCCATTAAATTGGCAGCCGGAATGAATCTTGATTGCACGTTATGGACATGATCATCATAGTGTTTCTCACTGGTGCCGACATAACCAAATTATTAGGGGGGAAGGGGGCAGTGGTGGAGAAAGGCCTTAGCGGCACTGAGGCACTTTCGTGATTGAGAAGCTGTTCAAGGGAAATATTTCAGATCAATCAATCATGCATGCAAGAATATGAAATACCATGTTTTACAGTCAGTCTTGCTCATAAACGAATGGCTTTGTCTCAGGGATAAGAATAAATGGTCTGATGATGCAGTTGGGCGTCTCACGAACAGGGCCTTAGCTAGCAGGATGCTCAGCCCACCTAGAAGATGAACGTTGTTGTAAATATCTGAACTTTTATTTTCGGTGGTTTATGAAGATTTCTTTTGTATTTCATTATAATGCATAAATGCTTTACCTTCTTTATTCACGTATTGCATGTTTTTTTAAAAAACAAGTAGAATTTAAATGATAGAGCACGAATGGTGGATAACTGAAAAGAAATTGTTTCTCTGGGCGAATAAGTAGGAAGAGCAGCACCAATGATTCTCTGCCACATGTGCATAGGACCTCTTAATTGTTAAGGTCAGGGAAGAAAGATTTTTATTTTTTTCAAGAGAATTTTTTTTAATTTTTTAGAAACATAAAATACAAGAGAGAGAGAGAGAGAGAGAGAGAGAGAGAGAGAGATGCCAATGGTGGAATCGTCGGTGCGCATATACGTAGATGAAACACTGTTCATCACTTGATAAGTGATTATGAAATGCTGAACTGCTGTTAAAAAACTTCCAGGTGGTTGATTGCCTGCAAAGAAGTATCGTTGTAGAACAGTTTTACTTAAATATGCCCCTCTAGGCGATGTAAAGCAGTGCTGAAGGGAAATCTTTCAGCGAGAGAAAGTTTTCAACATCTTCCTGTTCATTGTTCAGCGGTGAGTAGGAGTGATTTTGCGATGCATGTGTGGGAAAAGAAGTGGTTATTGGCGGGAATCTGAGGGCATTTTGTTTGTGAATGGGAAATGGAAGTTTGGCTGTTGTCCACGGTTAGAAGAGGCTACCTCCGAGCACCAGCGAAAGTAAATGCGCTATTACAAATGGAGAAGAAAGAGCCAAAATTTGGCGTCAATAACTCCTCGATGCTATTCCGTGGGTAGACGGAAAGGAACCAGAATAGTAAAATAAAATATAGTTTTGTTTTTTTTTTTTTTCATTCTAGATCGAAGTTACAGTTCCTCCGGCGTTCATGACTCTGCAACTCAGTCACCGTCAAACAAATTGTGATAATGCGAATTATTTTTTCATATTTCAAGAAAGTTCAGTTTTCTTTCACCTGCCAGTCCCGTTTTCATATCCTGAGTTTCATTTTTTTTTTTTTTTTTTAACTTTTCGTCATGGATGGAGAAATTGTTGTTTAGTGAAATAAATTAACAAGAGGAACTAAAATGGAAGAGTAGAACTTGTATTTGTGGATGAACATAGTTCGTCTGGGACACAGAGCTCCCCAAGATAAATTTTCTTCCCCTCCCGCGGTTCTGAGACCTAGCTACGGCCCTGCTCACGAATCACAAGGGTTCCAGTGCGAATAGAATAGGAACTTCCTCCGAAGGTAATCCTAAAAATAAAGTAATCCGAGGTGTTTCTGTTGGTTGCGACTGCACTGCTAGGACGGAAGACAATACAGAAAGGTTCAAGGGTAAAACCTTAGTGACAGGTGTTTTACGGTCACGAATGGCATTTTTACTAAAGAACACGCCACTGGCAACTAACTCTAATAAAAGCTATCCGCTGAACCCTTTCTCTGATTTTCTGTTATGTGTAACCCAAAAAAGTGATCCATACACCCATCTCGTAATTTTAGGAATAACGGCACGTTAATTACATTACATACAATACATATCACTATCAAATTTATTCAGCTTAACTAATAGGCATTACTTAAAGTGAACAAGTACTTGAGCTATAACGAAGAACTATCTGAAGAACCTAGTTATCTCGATTACTGAAATTAAGCAATTTAAACGAAAAATGATAGCAATAGCCAGCAATATTTTGCAATAAAATCATCAAATGAAGTTTAAATAGCACTTAAAGAATTTCCAGGGTCTTTTTTTTTTTCACCATGTAGCATTAGCAAATCCTCTCACTACTGAGGTACTTTTTTATAGTTATAATTTAATCTCTGAAGGGGAAGACTTAGAGATTGGGTATGAAAGGTAGGTATCATTTCTGCAAGATTGTAAGGATCGAAATAAAGGACCTCGTGATATACGCAAAGTGTTAAATTAAACGTATATTTAGACAACAGAAGACGCAATTGCTCATATGCAAATAAAGAAGAAAAACAGAATGTTCCTATTAAATATTAAGATTTTTAATTAAAAACAAAAATTCATAAAATATCTGAAGATTTAAACACACAGCATTTAAGAATAAATATTAAATGTGAACATAAGATACGTTTAAAAAATAGTTTTTCTGTGAGGACATGAAAAGTTTATTTTAGTTTCACATAGAATATGAACTGTAATTGAACTGGGAACAGGCGAATTCATCGAAAACGAATTCGTCGAACGCGAATTCATCGAAAACAAATTTATCGAACGAACAATTTACTGAAAGAATACTTTATCGAAAAAAGTTAAACGAATTCATCGAAAGCGAATTCGCATAATGCGAATTCATCGGAAACAAATTTTTCGAACGAGCAATTTACCGAAAGGCGACTTTTTCGAAAAAAATGAAACAAATTCATTGAAATGGAGTTTAAGACAACTGGCCACTAAACAGTTGGCCAAACGGACAAGTACAGACACCCGCTTTATGGGACGTATAAAAATTGCAGTTTCTTGGTGTCAGACGCGCGCAAAGCCCTAGAAATTAATATATAATGCCTTAGTAAAAAGGCAATAATACTAGTCTTTGTGTCTAAACCTTATGAATCTGAGCACGATATAATTATTCATAACGTTTACATAATAAATCAAACTAATCATGCCGCACTTTTACTTAAGCATCAAATATTAATAAACACGCCTAGGCTTTTCGAAGTAGTACACACACACACACACACACACACACACACACACACTTTCTTGTGTGTGTGTTACGGACTACCTCGAAGGTTTGTGCTTTTATATTTCATGATGAAACCTTTAGCAGGGAACTTTTATCTTTCTGCAAAGACAGTGAATATTGATACGTCACATGTTGTTCAATCGTCATCGCCTGAAAATGAACTTTCACAGGAAACTGTTTTTTGGAATTCAGGATCATTGCAGCAATCTTCATAGTCATACATTTCTAAGTCTTTATTGGATGGAATGCAAGTTTGGCGTGAAGAGGTTACTTCGCACTCGAACACGGATTCATCGTTGAAATATATCATCATTCATCCGGGACTCGGGCCTAAGACGCCAGCGTTTATACCACTGCGCCACCGAAACGGCAATTTATTTGCTTCAGGCTATTTGTTCAAAAGGGGTTTGTGTAAAGTTTTACATTATACCTCTTTCGCGTGGATTCTTGGTATTGACACACAACGCCGATAGATGGAATGCTACGTAGTCTGTGCTCTAAGCCAAGGCCGAAGGTCATTAGCTGAACGAAGGTACTGTATGTGACATGGCTGTCTGCTCCTGCTACGCACGTATACTCCATTGCTTGATGGAAGAGATAGCATTTCTCTATGATGTCTTGGGAGGAGAATAGAGGTATCGAACAAAGCTAATTTCGCGAAGCCCAGAACACCTTCTACCATAAGACTAACCACATGTGCTAGTTATTATAATAGTTAAATTAGCTATTGATCATTACTAACCATATGTTTGTTGTTATATATATATATCATCATCAACCATTATCAATCCACTGCTGGACGAAGGTATCTCCAAGCCTCTTCCACAGCGGTCTGTCTTGTGCCAGCCTCCTCCATATTACTCCCGCATACTTTCGAATTTCATCCACCCATCTCCCATGTGGTCTTCTTCTGGGTCTTTTCCTGTCCCTTGGAATCCAATCGAAAATTTAGACTGTCCATCGATGGTCTGTTCTTCTGGCAGTATGTCCAGCCCATTGCCATTTGAGGGATTTTACTCTGATCATAATGTCTTCCACTCTTGTCATTTTTCTGATCCACGAGTTCCTCTTCTTATCTCTCCTGGTTACACCAAGCATGCACCTCTCCTTGCTTTTTTGAGTTTTCTGCAGCCTTTGTATGTCTCTTTTAGTTAAGGTCCACGTCTCTGCACCATACGTAAGCACTGGAAGGATGCATTGATTAAAAGCTTTTCTTTTAAGACATAATGGCATATTATTCTTGAAAATTATGCTGTTTCCTCCAAAAGCTCTCCAGGCAAGTTTTATACGCCGATTAATTTTTTCATCCATGTGACCCTCGCTTGATATCTGCTGTCCAAGATAAACGTACGTATCTATTATCTCCAGCTTTTCTCCATCAATCGATAAATCTTCATTTCTTGTAAAAGCATTGAACATCTTGTAAAAGCATTGAACATCACTTTTGTCTTCTGAAAGTTCATTTTTAATCCCACTTCTTTACTCTTGTCAGCAAGTTCCTGGATCATACTCTACAGCTCTGATGGGGTAGTTGCAAAAATTACAACTTCATCAGCAAAACGAAGGTGAGTTAGATAATCCCCATTAATCTTTATCCCTTTGTTTTCCCAGTTCAGTGATTGAAAGACATTTTCCAATGTGGCATTAAACAGCTTCGGAGATATGGTGTCACCTTGTCTCACTCATTTTCCAATTTTTATGTGCGCTGTATTCTCAAACAGCCAAATCTTTGCACTTGCATTTTCATAGATGTTATTAATAATATTAATGTATGCATCTTCAACACCGCAGGATTTCAAATCCATTTTAACTGCTGATGGTTTCACTGAATCAAAGGCCTTTTTATAATCGATAAGAGCCATGCACAATGGAAGTTCATATTCCCTCGCTCTTTCAATTAGTTCTTTCAGTACGTGGATATTCTCTATAGTGCTGTAGGCACTCCTGAATCAAGCTTGTTCTCTCGGTTGAGCCATGTCCAGTGTTACCTTCAAGCAGTGTGAAAGAACTTTAGTGAAGATTTTATAAGCCACTGATAGGAGGATGATAGGTCTGTAGTTCCTGAGATCCTCAATGTCACCTTTTTTATGTAGCAGGATCATTGTAGCGTTTTTCCAATCCTCAAGAATCTTCCCTTCATTAAGGCATCGAGTGAAAACTTGGGCGAGTACTGTTTCGATTTCTCCACTTGCTTCTTGTATGATGTCTACAGTAATTTGATCTTCTCCTGGAGCTTTTCCCCGCTTCATGTTCTTGATTGCATGTGCAACTTCTGCTGGAAGAACTCTGGTACTGGTACCTTTCATGATGTCTGGAGTACATGTATCATCCCTTTCATATAATTTGGAGTAGAAATATTTCACTGTTGTCAAAATTTCGCCTCTATTTCTTGTTACAGAACCATCTTCTTTTCTTAGTGCCATAATCTGTTTTCTTCCCTTACTGAGAGGTCTCTTTTCTATCTTTAGGCTTTGGTTGTTTTCAATTGCTTTCCTCACTAGTTCACAGTTGAATTTCCTTACGTCTTCAGTGGCACTTTTTCGTAGTGTCTTGCATAGCTCCATATATTCCACTTTGGAAGTCACATCTTCTTTAGTTGTCCTCATCTCTCTTCTTTTTTGCATCAACATTTTGGTTTTTCCTGATAATTTGTTCACATGCTACTTGTTCTTAGATCCAGCTAATCTTGTTGCTGTTTCCAATAAGAGCTTTGGTTACTTTTCTGTTAACTTCAGAGATGTCCACTTCTTCTGATGTTAGACCTTCTAGAGCAGAGAATCTGTTCCTCAGTTCCAATTTGAAGGTATTGAGATGCTTTTTAAGGTTGGTCACGTCAATACACTTTGCTTGTTTTATGAGCTTGCCTCGCTCGAGTTTAGCATTGAGGTGCATCTTACTATTCTGTGGTCATTACCTGTGTTGAACTTGTTCAGCACACTGCAGTCTTCCATGACAAATATCTTGTTACACATAATAAAAGCAATTTCACTTGTCCATCCATTGGATGCCTCCGTGTCCATTTCCTTTGCGGCTTTTTCTTGAAAAAGGAGTTCATGATAAAAAACCCTTCTGCCTCTGCAAACTCTACGAGAGTATTTCCACGCTGGTTTCTATTTCCGTGACCGAATTTACCTGCTGAAGTTTCATTCTGTTGCCGTTGCCCTATTTTTGCATTGAAATCTCCCATAATTCTCTTCAAGTGCTGCTTGCTTTTATTATTTAGATGACGAATTTCCTCATAACTCTTCAATTTCTTCTTCAGGATTACTTGTGGTGGGTGCATAATTTTGAATAATCTGAGCCTGGTATCTTCTCGAGATATATATACACAGTGCGTCAAAGAATTTTTAAGACCGGGTCTGTAAAATGAAATAGAAACAAGAAATTATCATTTGTTTTGGTTTGTTATTCAAAATAAGTCCCTCCGGCTTCAATACACTTATAACAGCGATTTAATAATGATTCGAATGCCTGTTCCAGTTCACTTTGCGGAATTGCCTCCAAAGCACGCGTCGAAGCTGTTTGTATGGTCGAAATTTCATCAAAATAACACCCTTTCAACGTCATTTTAAGGTTTGGGAACAAAGAAAAGTCGCAGAGTGCTAAATCAGGCGAATACGGTGGATGATTCAACACACAGACGTTATTTTTCGCCAAAAATGTACAAACAAAAAGTGAGGTGTGACTGGGTGCATTATCGTGCAACAAACACCAACTGTTTTCATCTCTATATTCTGGACGAATGCGACGAATTCTGCCCATCAAACGCCTTAAAACATTTAAATAAAACTCACCAGCAATTGTTTGTCCACTTGGAACAAATTCTTTGTGGATAATAACCCTTACTATCGAAGAATGTAATGAGCATTGTTTTGATTTTCGATGGAACTTTTCTTGGTTTTTTGGCTTGTGGCGAGTTTTTTGACTTCCATTCCGCACTTTGTCGCTTTGTTTTAGGATCATATTGAAAACACCATGTTTCATCACCAGGAACAATCGATTTTAAGAAGTTTGGATGATTTTCAGTGGCTGAAATGATGTTTCTGCAATGTGCACTTCTCCTTGATTTTTGTTCATTGGTTAACGTGTGTGGAACAAATTTAGCACAGACTTTTGTTTTGCCCAAATCTTCATGCAGGATGGTTCGAATCGTTTCTTTGTTGATATTTAAAGACTCTTCCATTATTCTTAGTGACGCACATCGATTGTTTGCCACGAAATCACGCACTTTTTCAATAATCTCAGGTGTCCTAGATGAACTTGGTCTTCCGGTATGCTTATCATTTTCTAGCATCTCTTCCGTCTAAAAAACGTTTGTGCCACAGGAAAACATTTGATCTACTTAAACGAAACTCACCATAAACTTGTTTCATCATTTGGTACGTTTCCGAGGCACTGTTACCAAGTTTTGCGTTAAATTTAATAACAGCCCTTTGTTCCATCTTAATAATTCAACATGAAAAACATTTTACTTCTCTAATGAACGCCCGTTTATAGTTTGAGTTACTTTAACAATTGCGCAGTACTTTTGGCAGAAAGCAAGCAGATGGTCACGGTTTATAACGCATTCGCGATTACACTGGCGGCGACACCGTAGGCTGAAATCTAGTGCCAGTCTTAAAAATTCTTTGACGCACTGTGTATATGGTTTCAGACGTGCGCAAAGCCTTATATTCATAGGTCCCCCCTCTAACGGAAGAACCCAACTAAGCATACACTCACGGGCAAAGAAATTTGCTCACCTAGAAGAAAACATGCTACAACAGCGAAACTTTGCAAATAGTTAGAGTGCGTGTTGGTATGCGAATGATCCACGTTTGGTGCGAGTGCGCATGGCAGCCTTATAAACCAGCGTGTAGTCGATGCCCCATGAAAGCGAAAAGCACCGGCCGACGCAGGCCTTTTTATAATCGATAAGAGCCATGCACACTTCTTCTGATGTGTGCCGACAGATGGCGACACAAAAGCGGTTGTAGCGACATAGAACGCCGATAGACCTGGGGTTGTTCTTGGCCGGAAAGAATGCAGGGTAGACGCCAGAGACGTCAATTAACGCAATTTACGGGCTTTGAGAGATGCCTGATAATCGGGCTGAAAAAAAAGGGTGTTCGGCGCGCAGTATAGCCCGCCAAGTGGATCGTTCTGACCATATCGTCCGACTGTGTTGGGAGCAGTGGGCACGTGACGGCACTGCCACACGGCGGAGCGGCTCCAGTCGGACCAGGACGACCACCGGTAGACAGGATGGACGGATCGTGCGCCAGGCACGAACGTATCCCACGATGACAGTCCATTATACAGGAAGATTTTTCCGACGCCTCGCGGTAGCGAATCTGCGATCCCAGCTCCCCTTACGTATGCTGCCATTAACACCGAAACATTGCCGGCTCCGTGTGCAGTTGTGCCAGGCCAGAGGAACGTGGAACACAGCAGACTGGCGACGTGTGGTGTTTAGCGATGAGTGAACCTTCGTTTTGAGGAGAGATGATCATCGTGTTCGGGTGTGGAGATCCCCGAGTCAGCGGCACAATCCCAACCTTAGTATCGAGCGTCACACCACCTCCACTGCAGGCATTATGGTCTGGGGAGCCATAGCCTACGATAGCCGATCAGCTCTAGTAGTGATACGTGTATCATTGACGGGCCAGAGGTATGTGGATGAGATCCTACGGCTCCATGTGCTCCCATTCTTGGCAGGGATTCTAGGTGCGCTATACCAGCAGGATAATGCCCGCCCCCACAAGCTCGGGTTGCCCAGAACTGCCTACGTCATTTCCAGACACTTCCATGGCTTTCCCTCTCCCCAGACATGTCCCCTATCAAGCATGTGTGGGACCAGTTGAAATGCCGGCTGCCGTCGTGCCGCACTATCCAGGATTTGGAGCACATCCTCCAACACGTGTGGGCCATTCTGCAGCAGACATCAAGCGTCTGTTCGCTTCCATGCTGGACCGTATTGCAGCATGTATCGCCGTACGAGGCGGTGCGACGCGCTATTGAAAATGACCGGACTACGTGCCATAGTTCCCTCTGTAATTGTCGTGCAACTCTGTTTTTTCCATCATGTGCATCATTCATCTGTATCGTTACGTCCATAAAATTTCAGTTCAATCTGATGCTTCCTTCTTGGTACGCAAATTTCATTGTCCGTGAGTGGACAGAAAACTAAAACAAGTGGCTCTGAGTAAGTGCGCCCCTCGGTTTCAAGGCTCATAAAACACCGAATGCCGACAGATGGCGACACAGAACGCCGATAGACCTGGGGTTGTTCAAATATGTTTGTAGTGTTCTCTAAGCTCATGATTAAACGAAAGGGGTCACACGCAACGCAAGATATTGACAACAAGCAGAAATGCAGAACTGATTATTTAATAAGAAAAAATTCGCACGCCGAGGTGCGAGGTAAAAGTGGATCTCGAAAAAGGTGATCAGGAAGTTTACCAAAATTTTTAAAACTAGATGATACTGAAGAGGGAACACCGATAAGTGATGAATCTACACATCTGTAAATCACATCTGTAAATGCGATAATTTTCATGTGAAAAAAGCCCACTCCAAATTATTCACACTGCTTTCCCTGTAGTGTGTTGCTTTTACGCCATTGACCCGATAAGAGGTATTGTTCTTGATATTTCATTGCATTAACGGTTTTAGTATTAACGGTGTCTGATATTTCAACAACAGTGCTAGTTGCAGAATGCCGAGAATCAGTTTCCATAACAGTTGTGCTCCATAAGCAAAATATTGTTTTCTTGATGGTATACTTGTGTTTCATAAGTAAAATATTGTTTCTTTGATAGTATACTTGTGTTCCATAAGTAAAATATTGTTTTCTTGATGGTATACGCAGTCTTAGCATGTCTAGTTACGAAAATCCATTTTAGGTAAATATGTTAAGTGGGTGATTTTCTCATTCCAAAGACAAAATTGATTTTTTTTTTCTTTATATTTACGAAAATATTACTAAATAGCGTTCAACGTTCATATCAAATTAATCTGAACGTTTGCCTTGAAATGTGAAAGCAGAAATTATTACTAGTATGAAACAAGAAAGATGACACCGGATTTTCGGGTGTAATAAGCACGTCTTTTGAATCAGTTCTGACGCAAATTAAATTTATCAAAGCTATTCAAAGTCAATGGAACCGGTATGGAAAACAATACTATCTGACGGAAGGAAGAAGTTTTCAATCGGGTCTTTAATCCCTCAGATATTGCTGTAAACGGTACGAACTCTTAGAAACAGAGTTATCGACAAAAATAAGATGTGACTTTACGTCCCCTGGTGGGAAAACCACGCATTATTTTAGGTAGAAAGTATTCTCAAAAGGTTTATCCATATGAGCGGTATCGGTCCAAGAAAAAAATAATTTAGTCTTGTGTTCAGGAGCCCAGATTTTGCTACAAATACATCAGAAGCAGAAATTAACACTTATGACCACTGGTGGCCAAACCATTCTTTACCAAACATTAAAAATTATGTGAAAAATATTTTCCATCAGGTCTTGATGCGATACAGGAAGAATTTTTCAAATCGGAGTTTTAGGAGCAGAAAACGCAATTTACCTTTGTGCGCCCTAGCGGAAAGTCTAAGATTTACTTGAAATTTTTGAATTTGTAGGGAAAACATTTCGCATCGGAAACACTAACCAACAAAGAAGTAATTTTTCAAATCGGACCTTTAGAAGCAGAGATATTGAAAAAATTAGATATACATCTACGCCCCCTGGCGTAGAAACCATGTACTAATTTAAGAAGAAAATGTTTCTAAAAGGTTTGTCGACATTAGTATCGGTCTACAAACGACGTTTTTTTCAATCGAGAATTTAGCTCATATTTTGCTGCAAATACATCAGAAGCTGAAATTAAGATTTACGCCCCCTGGTGGCCAAACCATTTTTTTTTACAAAAAATAGAAATTATATGCAAACGATTACCCATCAGGAGCTGTATCCGGTGCAGAAGGAATTTTTCAAATCTGAGATTTAGAAGTACAGATACAGGGAGAAACGCAATTTACCTTTACGCCCCCTAGCGGAAAGTCTATGAATTACTTAAAATTTTTGAAATTATATGAAAAACATGTCACACGTAAAACACTATCCAACAAAGAAGGAATTTTTCAAATCTGACTCCTAGAAGTAGATATTGACAAAAATAAGATATACATTTACGCCCTCCTGGCGGAGAAACTGTGGAATATTTTAGGAAGAAAATATTCCGAAAAGGTTTATCGATGTGAGCGGCATCAGTCCACGAAAGAATTTTTTCAATCGATATTTTAGAAGCTCAGATTTTAGGACAAATACATCAAAAGCAAAAATTAACGCTTACGCCCCTGGTGGCCGAAATATTCTTTACCAAAAATTCGAAATTATATGCAAAAGATTTTCCATCAGATGTATCCGCTGAAAAAAATTTTCAAATCGGAGTTTTAGACGAAGAGTTATCGGGGAAAATGTAATTTACTTTTACGCCCCCTTATCGGAAAATCTATGCGTAATTTGAAAAAGAAACTATATCTAAAATATTCTTCGACATAAATGGAATCGAAAGATAAAATATTTTTATCAATCTGATGTTTAGAAGCAAATATGTGGATTAAAACGTAATTTTGAATTCGACATCTGCATTTACGCCCTCTAGCGGCGAAATTGAACATTGTAAAAAAACGAAATGAAGGATCATCATTCGCATATTTCAAGTTTTCGAATGCAAAAAGAATTTTTCAAATCGGACTAATAGTTGCATAGATAGCATGGGTACGGACAGACGGACAAACCGATAACATAAGCACGATCTTTTTTTACAAAAGACATGCTAAAAAGAGTACTAGTAGCTCTCTGTTTCATAAACAAAGTTTTTATTTAGAAGCAGAACAGCAAACATGGGATAATAATTTGCTTATTTACATTACTGATATACAATATTTCAAGAAGAATTTTCATAGAAATGAAAATGTTTGTTAAAAATAATTCATTTTACGATAAATAAAGTCTTCGTATGTTTTTAAACACTGTGAAAAAGATATTTTTCTATGTCAATCGAAGTACACTGAAAAGAGGTGTCAATCGAAATACACTAAAAAGATCCGTTTCTGAATATTTTTAATGACAATTAATTCGAATATATTAAAAGGAAGAAGACTGCCGAAACTGGAAATGTTACAGAAAATATAACGTACTAATTTTCTGATTGTTACAGACTATATTTTTCTCTTCCCTAAAATTACATGGCTATGATTGTCGAGCAGAAAGTCTTAAAAATTTTACTCTGACGTGTTTTACACAAAAAGTGTGGAAAATGGAACATGACTAAAAGTGAATTGCTTTTAACATAGTTTGGGAATGACGTAACGACGAATCAGAGAAAGAAGACGAAAAAAAATTAGAAAATTTAATGTAGAACAAAGAGACTCATATTGTTGTTTTTAAGAAAATCTTAAGTGCTAAATGTGGTGTACTGTCAAAATAACCAGGAAAAAATAACCCGCGTCGTAATAACCCGGTCTAAATAACCCGGCGTCTAAATAACCCAGCGTCACAATAACCCCGCGTGAAAAAACCCGTTACAAAATAACCTGCGTCATAACAACCCCAGGTCACAATTATTGTACGTCAGAATAACCAGCGACTTAATAACCACTGTCAAATACTATCTCATGGTATTCTAACTTAGACGGTAGATGGTTTTTTGGAACGGGTCGGGGTCAAGCCCCCCCTACAAAATTTTCGTAAAATCTACAGTTTTTTATTTTTTGGGAAGGTTTAGCGACCACCGTGAGCAACTCAATAGGCTGTAAGCAGTCGCCCGTCCCTAATTTAGAGTCACTGGTTCCAGGGAAGGGAGAGAGCCAGTGCCGTAAGACAAACACAACATCCATGCCTCACCGAGATTCGAACCCGGACCACGTTCGGACGAATGATCAGAGGTCATCGCTTAAACCACTGCGCCACTGGGGTGGCCTACAGTTTTCAATTTAGAACCACCAAATTTGGTATACTACCTCATGGTACTCTAATTTAAACGGTAGATGGGTTTTGGAACAAGTAGGGGTCAAGGGGTCCCTCATACAAAATTTTCTTAAAATCTACAGTTTTCAATTTAGAACCACCAAATTTGGTATACAGTCTCATGGTACTCTAACTTAGACGGTATATGGTTTTTGGATTTTTGGAGCGGGTCGTCGTCAAGCCCCCCCCCCCCCCCCCCCTCTATAAATTTTCGTAAAATCTTCAGTTTTAAATTTAGAACCACCAAATTCGGTATACTATCTCATGGTGCTCTAACTTAGATGGTAGTTGGTTTTTGGAACCGGTTGGGGCCCGGGGTAAAGGGGGCCCATACAAAATTTTCGTAAAGTCTACAGTTTTCAGTTTAGAGCCACAAAATTTGGTATACTACGTCATGGTACTCTAACTTAGACGGTAGACTTTTTTTGGAAGGGATCGGTGCCAGAGGTCTATGGTCCCCCATACAAAATTTTCGTAAAATTTAGTTTCCAATTTAGAACGGCCAAATTTTGGTGTACTTCTTCATTGTATTCTAACTCAGACCGCAGACGGAAGGAGGGCGGGGCCCAGGGTGAAAATGAATGCAAAAATTACATTTTTGATTTTTAGGAACTGCAGCCAAATTCAGGAATTCAATACCCCACCTACGGTCTAATTTAGAGGCCGTAGATTACAAAAAAAAATGCAAAAATATCCGGTTAATGGTGTATTAAAAACACAAATTAATAAACGTTAGCTTTTCACCACCAACTGGTGCCTTATCAGGCAGAAATACAATGTAATGTAAATAATGTAAATTATTTTTTGTTTCGTATAACTAAATTAACTAAATCAAAAAAAATTTAAATATGTTTACTGGAAATTTACGGAAATATCTTTTTAATTCATTAACTTTCACCCGCTGAACTTGGTGATTCTACAAATAGTAATATTTACCCGGGAAAGGGGTACTCCTGCTAGTAGGGACTTAAGATAATGTTACACTTTTAGTCAGGTACAAAACAATAATTATAAAGCCCTAGACCTGGGCCTTTTTAGCAATTTTCTGTCCGCCATGCTAATTTTCATAAGGTTTGCATGATTTTAGCATTGCGCTTTACTGAGGTTGAAACTATTAAGCAGACCCTAGGCTTAGGGCTTTTTGATGGGTTTCAGTCCTCCGAGGTGATATTTATATAGTTTTCATAGAAAATCAAATAAATTCTGTTAAAATTTTACTCGAGCACAAGACATTTAGATACGCCCGAGGCTTAGGCATATGAATTTTTAGTAATTTTTATAATGCCGTGATCATATGAGGTTTTCATGACAAATCAATTTAAGAGTGTTACGTTTATTAAAAATTATTTAAAAGGCCGAGGCCCAGCGGCCAATAATTTATATTTGGTGCCTAAGTGAAAGCGCAACATTATTAACTTGATTTATTTTGCAAACCTTATGAATATGAGCACAGCGATTAAAAGTTACTAAAGAGTCCTTGTAAGTAATATTTTTTCACCGAGTGCAAGTGCAATTTACGAAATGTCGACAGGTCAAAATATCTAAAGTAACAATGAAATTTGGAATATTTTTTTCTTTCTTTTTTCAGTTTTGACACTTGTATTAAGTTCTGAAAACATGTATTTCACCTATTTTTCATCTTCATTGTGCTTTTAACAGAATTTCTTACCATGTTTTGGGCATTTTATTTTGTGTGGTTACATTTTTTAATGTTTTGGGCATTTCATTTTGTGTGGTTACTTGTTTTTATGTTTTGGGCATTTTACTTTGTATGGGTATTTTTGTTATGTTTTGGTTATTTTATTTTCTGTGGTGGTTGTAATGTCGACAAGATGAAAAGGGGAAACTGTGGACAGCCACGATGCCTACTTGCTTACAATTTTTTTAAATACAGCACATGTTTTTGTATTAATTTATACCACTTACTCCTTAAGCGACGACAGGTTTCTTTAGATATGAACTTTTTCTCAGAGCCTTCTGTTTCCTCTACTTAGCTTTTTCGGCTCCACAATTTCTTTTTTGGTTTTAGAATATTTTCCTTATTATTACTCTATTTTCTCATGTAAATTCTTTATGTAACGTATGTCTATTCTAGAGAAGGATTTTGCAATTATATATGAAGCCCTGTTGCTGTAGTAAAACAATATTTCCAACTGAAACAACGCAGTTCAGATATTTTCCCGCTGTTAACTCAAAGAATGAAAACAAAAACAACAAATCGGGGCAATGGTTGATGCATCAGACAGTACTTACTAGTAACCAGGCAAAGTTTTGAGGAAGAATGAGCTTAGGAATTTCTAACTCCAACAAAAAAAGTATAACCGCACCGTATCCCTCCCCATACCCTAGTGCCGGCCTTTGGACGTCTTGAAAGAGAAGTCCTAAGGACACATCTGTATCGTAATTGCTTGAGAATCCGTGACAATCTTCTGGTGTCGTAGTGAAAAAACACACTTCCTACTTTGCTTAAATTGCTTGGATGGTAATGCCAACGAACAAAATTTTGCTCTGGCATTAGATTTCTGTTGCTTTTGATGGAATACCTTTTCCCTGGGATTCACTGCTTTCAGTATAGTCTTCAGGACACACGGGAACACGCCCCAACGTGAAACACCCGTTTCACGGCAATTAACAACAATTAGCGAAAGTGAGGTGCGATACAGGAAATAAGTGGAGTGAGACTGATTTGAACTTAAAAAGTCGGGGGAAGGTGTTGCATGAAAAACTGTGTTTGGCTTACAGACCGTTTGGCACATAGGAACGTAGGTATTTTTTTTAATACGTTGCGGGGTAAACAAATTGTTTGTTCAGTATAACAGTTTTCTTTCATACGCATGGTGCAGCACAGAAAAAAATTTTGAATTTATTTTTGAGAATTAGCATGGCGCCTACCGGCCCAGAGTACAGCGGCCTAGTCCGCGCCTGCAGCCGCCCCCGGAACCTGGCCCCCGGGTGCTTCGCATCCGTTGATCCCCCGCTTGGAGCGTCCCTGCTGTAAAATGCATGTACCTCTGCGTTTTGGAAAAACAAAAGATAAGATGCCGATTTCTAAACTTAACCTCTTTTTGTGACCGCAGGTACCGAAATCTTGAACTTCGCCTAAACCCTAACTGGAGGAACAGGCCTCACGTGATCGTCTGTATTCTGAGTGTTTTATTGAATGGTTGCTCATCAGTTCCAAGTTGGCTGGCGAACAGAGAACTTGCTTGTTGAAACCTTTGTTGTGCGTTGTCAGGAGATAATAGTGGAAATATATCATTCTAAATATTTTGGAAAGAGAAAGCATTGTTTTCCGAAGGCACTATGCAGGTGAAGTATGCAACATGATTAACTCACAACAAGGAAATGATTTGCTGAAATGGAAAGGGTAATTATTTTGCCATAACAGAGTGCGGGCGATTTATGGCATTGGCACTGTATTGAAAGAAATCATGGAAACTGTACTGGCTTTGCTAGTACTGCTCTTATTGGAGATGAACACAGGACGCGCAATGAGAAACCACATAATCATGCTCCAAGACCGGAGAAACGTGATGTTGCTGTTGCAAGAGCGCAAGTAAAAGAACGAGCGAGAAATACGGACGAAGCCCCTGCACAAATTATTCAAACCGTGACAACGCCAATGGCTACAGTAACTGCAGCTTACATGCCTAATATTGATGCACTAAGGCAAGTTATAAAACGAATGCGAAGAGAAGACATGCCTGCGGAGCCTACGACTTTAGAAGGGATCGATGCTCCAATAGATTTACAGGAAAGAGATGGTGCAAAATTTCTTGGCAGAGATAGCGCATTTAGAGATCAAAGAATTATTTTATTTTTAACAGAAATTAATTTACGAAAGCTTAAAGAAGCACCCCTCTGGATTATGGATGGGACATTTAAAACTTGTCCAACCCTATTTAGACAATTATATACCATTCGTGCTATGGTTGGAACGAATCCAGAGATGCAAAGATTTATCCCACTAGTTTATGAGTTACCTTCCAACAAGAATGAAGAATATTATATTATACAAGATTTTTGCAGGATTTACAAGACTGTGCATCAGACTATGATATTCAGCTTGCACCACAATATAAGTATAATGATAGATTTTGAAATAGCTACCATTATAATGCTGCTGAAAAGGAATTTGGAAGCAGCACACACAAATGTTGTTTGTTTCATCTCTGAAAAAATGTGCGGATTAATATCCATCCTCTGGCATAGCCTCGGAATATGGGGAAAACAGTGAGTTTGCTCTCAAAGTCAGACATTTTGCAAGCACTCGCATTTATTTCATCTGATGAAATTTCAGCTGCTTTTGAAGAAGTGAAATCAATTTTATTAGAATATGCAGATTCTGTAGTTCAGTGGTTTGGGGAAAATTATGTTCTTGGAAAATTTCTAGGAAGCAGAAGAAACAATTCGAGCAGAAGCCCTCCGCTTTTCCCACCAACAATTTGGTCAGTAAGTGAAAACAATTTACTTGGCTTTCCCAGAACACAAAACAAACTTGAAGGATGAGACAGACGCTGGAATGCAGTTTTGGGAGAGAAAAAACTGACTATATAAAATAATCAGTGAAATTGCGAAAGAGCAGAGAACAACTATGGCTAAAATCGAAAGAGTGATATCAATGATTCGAACAAATCCACCCAGAAGAGAAACACTGGCAAGATAAAAAGGAAATCGAACTTCTTTGGTGCACATAAACAATGATAATGTGATAGGCTTTTTAAGAGGAATTTTTTATAATTCTACCCATTCCTAAAATGTGCTGGTATTTTTCACTAATTGAATTATACCTTTTACTAACTTGTATTTGAATTTTTCAAGAATGTAATTCTGCCGAAGATGCAAGAATGTAAAACAGAATACAAAATTAAAAGACAAAATTTTGAAAATAACATGTCTAAAACATAAAATGTCAAAAAGTAATCCAAAATGTGAAACAAATAAAAATTCAAAATGCAATCACAAGTCACAAGCATAACAAAAATGCGAAACGCTATGTAACAAGTACAACACAAAATAAAACAAATGCCAAAACATAAAAAAAAAAATGCACACGCTATGTAAAATGTGCGAAATGAAATAAATGCCATATTCATAAGGATTTCATGAGAAGTCAAGTTAATAATGAGCTTTTACTTAGGCTTCAAACAATAATTATTAGCCTCTATCCTTTTTTAAAAATCTTTAATAAGTGCAACATTATTAACCTGATGTGTCATCACAGATTAATTATCAATATGACCATGTCATACAATTACTTAAAAGACTTGTGCCAAAGCCTAATAGCTGTTTATAGTTTTGTACTCCAGTAAAAGCGCAACACAATAAACTTGACTTTCTGTGAAAATTTTATGTATATGAGCACGGTTGATTGAAAACTGATAAAAATTCTTAAGGCCAGTTTATTAACTTTTGTGCCTCTGTCAAAACGCAGTACCATAACCTTGGCATGTTATCAAAACCTTATGAATACGTCGGACTAAAAATTCTTAAAAAAAGGTTACGCCTAAGGTCTTGTAATTAAGGTTTTGTGACAGAGTAAAACTGCAACATTAATAACTTGACATGTTGTGTTAACGTTGTGAATATGAGCACTGCAGATGAAAGATTTCAAGAAATAGCCTTTGGGATTAATGTGTTGTAACTGAGTAAAAAGTGTAACATTATGTTTATTTTCTATATAAACCAAAATACGTGCTGAAATGGCCTAACTATGTATACGTATACTTCAACCATATATCGAAGCGCTGACAAGGTGAAAACAAAAGTGCAATTTTGTACGGTTCCCTAACATTTTATGGCCAGCCTACATGGAAGTGGACACGTTGATTTCAAGAACGTACTTTTCATACGGCTCCATAACAAATAGCAATGGACACGTCGCAATCTTTTTTTTTTTTTTAGTTGGGGGTTTAACGACCACCGTGATATCAATTCAGTGGACTATAAGCAGTCGGCCGTTCCTAATTTTGGGCCACTGATTCCTGGAAAGGGGGACAGCCAGTGCCAAAAGTTAATCATAACATCCATGACTCACCGGGATTCGAACCAGGATCCTTCTCGACGAGTGGTCAGAAGCATTTTTTGGGACATTTCAACCACTGCGCCACCGTAGCGGCTCACGGTTGAAATGTATTCTTCATACGGCCCCAAACGCTCTTATGGACATACTAGATTGAACTGGACGCAAAGAAATCATTAATATAATTTGTACTAGCAGGGATACCAGGTATTTGCCAGGTACATATTACTATTTGTGGAATCACCAAGTTCAGCGGGTGAAAGTTAATGAATGAAAGAGATATTCCTGTAATTTTCCTGTAAACTTATTTTAAATGTTTTGATTTAGTTAATTTAATTTTACGAAACAGAAAAGAAAGGAAAAGGAATGGAAATACTTACCTTCGAGGAGACATCTATAGAACTGCCGTACATCTGGCGTGTGCTTCTGAGAATCCCGCGACACAGAAATGCAATGTACCTATGTGATGTCTCATGCAAACGACTTGACATTGGCATTGATCATCTTTTTCTTACCGTTTTGAATTTTGAATATCTGGAACTCTCTATTTACATTACATTATATTTCTGCCTGATAAGCCGCCCGTTGGTAGTGAAAGCTAAACTATATTAATTTGTGTTTTTAATACACCATCAACAGCATATTTTTGCACATTATTGTTATCTACGGTCTCCAACTTAGACCGTAGGTTGGTTAGTTGGTGGTTTATGGCTTAAGGGCCTCAAAGGGCCAAAGAGTGCCTTAGACCGTAGATATAGGGTATTGGAGTGCTGAATTGTGTTGCAGATCTTAAGAGTAAAAAATGGAACTTTTCACGAAAATTTAGTATGGGGATCACTTGACACCGGGCCCCGACCCCTTCCAAACACCGTCTACCGTCTAAAATAAAGTACCATGAGATAGTATATCAAATTTGGTAGTTCTAAACTAAAAACTGTAGATTTTACGAAAAGTTTGGGGGGGAGTTGAGCCAGGACCCCAACTCCTTCAACCGTTTACGGACTATAAGCTAGAGTTTCATGAATTAGTATACCAAATTTGGTGGTTCTAAATTGAAAACTGTAAATTTTACGAAAAGTTTGTATAAGGGGCTCTCACCCCCGTGCTCCGACACTTTCCAAAAACCGTCTAGAGTCTAAGTTAGAGTTTCATAAGATAGTATACCAAATTTGGTGGTTCTGAATTGAAAACTGTAGATTTTACGCAAATTGTGCTCCGTGAGTTTTGTTTGAATAACAAGTATTTAGGCTACTAGGATTACTGAGTTTGTGCTTACCTCCACTATAAAGGTTTTGTGATTCGTTTCGGACATCTCCCGAAGTGGTGAGTGCCTTTTTTCGTTTCTTATCGTCGTGTTTACAATTCCTACCGAGCTTGGTAGAAGCCTAGTTAAGGCGTTGGCCTCTGATCATTTGTCCGAAGGGGTCCGGGTTCGAATCCCGGTGAGGCATGGATGTTGTGTTTGTCTTACGGCACTGGCTCTCTCCCTTCCCTGGAACCAGTGACCCTAAATTAGGGACGGGCGACTGCTTATAGCCCATTGAGTTGCTCACGGTGGTCGTTAAACCTCCAATCAAAAAAAAAAAAAAAAAAAAAGAAGCCTAGTTATCTCGGCGCCATTAAAATGACGTCATCCGGTGGTGGTGTCAGCCCTGACATCACTTCCGGTGATTGCCGCCCCGGTGGCGGAGTGGTTCTAAGGCGCTGGCCTCTGATCATTTGTCCGTAAGGGGTCCGGGTTCGAATCCCGTCAGGCATGGATGTTGTGTTTGTCTTACCGCACTGGCTCTCTCCCTTCCCTGGAACCAGTGACCCTAAATTAGGGACGGGCGACTGCTTATAGCCCATTGAGTTGCTCACGGTGGTCGTTAAACCTCCAATCAAAAAAAAAAAAAAAAAAAAAAAAAGAAGCCTAGTTATCTCGGCGCCATTAAAATGACGTCATCCGGTGGTGGTGTCAGCCCTGACATCACTTCCGGTGATTGCCGCCCCGGTGGCGGAGTGGTCTAAGGCGCTGGCCTCTGATCATTTGTCCGTAAGGGGTCCGGGTTCGAATCCCGTCAGGCATGGATGTTGTGTTTGTCTTACCGCACTGGCTCTCTCCCTTCCCTGGAACCAGTGACCCTAAATTAGGGACGGGCGACTGCTTATAGCCCATTGAGTTGCTCACGGTGGTCGTTAAACCTCCAATCAAAAAAAAACCCCTCCAATAAAAAAAAAACCCCGGTGATCACGGCACTTTGCCCAGCGGTGGTGTTGGCACGTTGCCCTCCGGGATGACGTCAACCGTTGGCGGCGTATCGCTTTCCTCCCCTGACGTCACTATTACAGCTGCTTCTCATATAGTGACAGAAGACTTCATGGACACTATGGATGACTGTGCTCCTCTGCCTTCAACCTCCACTTCTACTGCTTCTTGCTCCTATTCTTCAGCGGTAACTTCCCAAAGGCTTCAGGCCAAGTCTAATTCCATGCGAGCGGAAGCCGCAGCTTTAAAACCTCATGTCCGTCGCTCTGGTAATGAGGTTGTGCTCGAAATTCCTGTGGATTCTCCAGCAGGTATTTCTTTCACCACGGCTACTGAGTTAGGTGTGTACTTTGAGGCGCTGCCGGACACACCACTCAAAATGTACTCTACTGCTCTGAAACAAAAGTTCTCTCCGTCAGCGATACGTCATATGTCGCGCAGAGGGCCGAGTGTTATTGTTTATTTCTTTCATGCGGTAGATGCTACCTCTGTTTTACAGACTGGGCTGGTTGTTGGTGATCACAAATGATTTCCTGAGCCTGTCGCCCAAGGACCAGTAACGGTCTCGATGTACCCAGTGCATCCTGAAGTCACAGATGCTATGCTTTGTGCTTTTCTTATGCAATCCGGTCGTGTTGTGGGTAACATTACCACGCACTCCGCTGCTCCAAAGGACGAGGATGATCGTTCGATTAAAAGTGCCCGACGAGTTGCACGAGTAGTATTCTCTTTGGATGAACATATCAAGACTTTTCCTACTCTCTTCACTGTAAAATGCGGAGACCAGATCCGACGCATCGACGTTTTAACCTCCTTTCATTGTCAGACTTGTAAGGCGTATGGCCATCAACGAAGTGAGTGCTTCCGCCGCCCTGCTGTACCTCAGTCTTCGGGACCAAAAGTCACTCGTGACAGCCCTGTGTTCTCCACCCCTGCCGCTTCTAAGGAGGTGTCTTCAGAACTTCATCAACCCGCTCTACCATCGGGCCCTTCTCCACGGGGTCCTGTCTCACAATTGTTGACAGAGGACTTTCCTCATCTGGTGCCGACTGCTCCGCCCACGTTCCTTGCAGCTCCAGCTGATCTGACTGCTGACCTTCATCCTCCGTCGGATGAAGACACTCCAAGTACAGTTACTGACATGGACTGCCCTACTGCTAGTGACTCTTCTGGCAATGACTCTGACCTACAACTACCAGCAAGCCTGCTCGACGGGAGTCCTGGAGTGCTACGCAGACTCCGCTCCCTCCTCGCACCGGTGCTGCAAGAGGTCGTTCTGTTGACTCATCTTCCCGCTCCTCCTCTCAACGACGTACTTCGCCACGAATAAGTCGACATCCTGCTGTGATTCCAGGTTCTAAGACTCCACCCCCAGTGCTTTCCCTAGATTCTTTTCTCCGATACCTAGCTAAAGCGAAGGCGGATATACCGGTAGGTCCGCTTTCTCTTCATAAAATATATGAAGTATTATGCTCTCATAAACATCCTAGGTTCTTTTCTCAGTTTGTTGCACGTCATTTGCTTGATCTTCCTACTGTTCTAACCCAAGTTTCTAGTGTGACATCTGTGTTTCGAAATCTTGTGCTTTCCTATCCCGATCTCAAATTTAGTGTTGACAGAATGAAGAAGCAAGCGAAGAAAATAACAGATTCCAGCGCACGTGCGTGTTGACCTGGGAAGGACCTACCGATTCAAGGTGGTCACACTTAACTACAGAGGGTTCTCTGCTTCTCCTTGAAATGCCCTTGTGTATGAGGACTTGGCGCCTCTACACGCAGATCTTCTCTTGCTCCAAGAGACCAATTGCTCTGCTACCACTTTGTTCTCTCGTTGGCGGGCTTGGCCCTACGATTTTCACCATGCTTATCGAGTTGGACGGAATGGTGGCCTTGCACTTGGGATCCATCACCGCCTACTCCCTCTGATTTCGACGCCAGTGATTCGTGCATTATATGTGGACAACCTCCAGGTCGTTGTCTTTTGCATTGAAAACGTGACCTATCATGTTTTTAACATATATGTCCCCTGTGATGAGTGTCTGTTACCTGATCTTCTCTCCACACTCCGTACAGAGCTGTCATGCATCCCACCGTCCGAATATATTCTCATCGGCGGAGATTTCAATTGTACGTTGTTGCCGGCCCTTGACCGCAATTCAACCGTTGGCGAATACCGCAGGCACCGTGTATTACAGATTTCTCAGCTAGTTGATGATTTTCAATTGGTTGATGCGTTCCGGCATCTACACCCGTCGGAAATCTCTTTTACCTGGAGCTCTTCCATCCATGACAGCGCTACGGCAGCACGGCTGGATAAATTTTATGTTTCGACTGCTCTTCTCCCGTCGATCGCAGCTGCTGCCCATCCTCCTTCCGCCGCTTCAGACCATAGTATTGTCAGTCTGTCGGTGTGTGTTTCTCCTTCACCTTCAAGGACTCAACGAGTATGGACTTTTCCGGACTCGCTCCTGGATGATCAACAATTTTGTGTTGCTGTGCGTGAGTTCCTCCGTAGTCGCCAGCCCCTTCTTGATACTACGTCAGACGCGATGCAACTGTGGCTCAGTATCAAACACGACTTGGTCCTTTTTGTACGGCGCTACTCCCATGCCTCTCGGAATGAGAGCGATATGAAAATTGCGAATCTACGTGCTCTATTGTCGATGCTCTCTCTTGATGATCCGCAATACCCCGGCTATCTGGCAGATCTCCAAGCTTTGCTTCTTCCTCGCGCATCCGATGCAGCCTGCAGGATGTATTTCTTGCATCTCTCCCCTACAGCTGATTCTCACGATTACTTAACCGCCTTGGAATCTCAACATCGTTCTGCTACATCTTTGCGTCATCTTCGCCTCCAGGATGGTTCCATCACTTCGAACCCATCGAAGCTATGCACTTTCACCAGACAGTATTTCACCGCCAAGTACAGTGCGGTAACGCAGTCTTCGTCCTCATTAGCTTCTCCTCTTCTCTCCTCTCTTCCTCAGGTCCCCTCTACTTTATCTACTTCTTTACTCTCCCCTTTCCCTCTTCGCGAACTCCGTGAGGCGTTCGCTACTCTCAATCCTCATGTAGCTCCTGGACCTGACGGCCTTCTTCTGTCCTTTTATCGTGCTTTTCTACCGTGCCTTCTGCCTTTTCTCGTCTGCTTTTTCCTCTCCTGCGTTACCGCCCGACTTTACTTTGGCACACATCATCCTCCTTCCTAAGAAGGGTGACCTCTTGGATCTTGGAAACTGGCGCTTTATCTCCATCCTAAACACTGACTTATAAGTTCTATACAAAACTCTTATCACGTCGCCTTAATTCTGTTCTCTCTTTCGTTATTTCTCCCGACCAGACATACACTGTGCCTGGTCGGACTATTTCCACTAAAGTTTCTCTTCTCCTTCATCTTCACTTCCTCGCTCGCTCTTTTGATGAACCTCTTGTCTTTCTCAATCTGGATCAAAAGTCCGCTTTTGATAACGTTTCTCACTTTTATCTCTCTGCTGTCCTTTCACAATTTGGCTTTCCTCCTGCCTTTTCTTCCGCTCTCTTGGCCCTTTATCAGGGCGCCAGTTTCCATGTTCGAGCGGCCACATTTCTAACCGCTCCAATTCCGTTTAAGCGAGGCATCCGGCAAGGATGTCTGGCTCTCCGGCCAGCTATTCGCTCTCGCTTTTGAGCCTTTCTTGTTAGCAGCCCGAAGATCACTCCTGGATGTCCTACCGCCGACAGTGGCTAGTACTCGTCATCATCGGATAATTTTCACCGCCTATGCTGATGATGTGACCTTTTGCGTCTGGGATGAATCTCAATTTGATCGTCTGTATTCTGTATATCAACAGTATGTTGCAATATCTGGAGCTGCGCTGAATGCCACTAAAAGTACTGGCTTATGGTGCGGGGCATGGGCTGCCCGCACCGATGCTCCTTGGGGTGCGCAGTGGACAGCCACTACACAGAATATCCTCGGTGCGTATGTCGGATTGCCCTTGACTTCTGCATCCGCCACCTGGACTGCTCTTCTTCCCCGGATACAACGGACTCCTGCCTACTGGAGAAAGGCCCGCCCTTTTACATCGTTCCGTCAACGAGCAGCCGTTGTTCGTCGACAACTTATCTCCCTATGCGACTACTCTTGGATGTCGACGGTTGTGCCAGTGTCACAAATGATGACCATCACTCTCCTCTCTTCTTCCGTCATCTGGTCTTCACATCACTGGGTTAAACCTGCCACGCTTCATTTGCCTGCCTTATTAGGTGGCATCCAGCTTCCTAATCCAGCTGTCCTTTATAAAACACATCGCATTATTCCTTTCGTTCGCCTTGCCACTTCAACTGTTCCGTCCCTTACCACTACCTTGAATGTTCTAGCTTCTTCCCGTGACCCATCTTTCACCTTCTTACTGTTTCTGAAGATGGATGCATACTCTCTTCTTCCGTCCCTCCTGTCCTGCGAGAGGGCCTTTCTCTCTTTCGTTCGCTTCCTCTTCTCCGTTCATTTCCTTCAACTCTTGATCTCCTAGATGAACCTCTCTTCTTCTCTTATTCACCCTCCCCACCTCCCTTACTTTAACTTTCCTCATTGGATCCACTCTGGTGTGATAACTGTCCGTTCTCTCGTAACTTCTGATTTAACCTGGAGACCTCTTTCTTCCCTGTTTCTATCTCCAACCATTACTCTTGCTAACGAATATCTTCTCCTTCGCACAGCGCTTTGGAGCCTCTTTCCACTCCTCGCTTCCCCTGATGGTCTCTTCTCGGTCCCCTCCGCCCCTCTTTCTCTACCGTTCTTTCTCCTCATTCGTAGCTCCCCGGTTCTAGTTACTTCTATCTCCTCCTCCTCTTCTCTTTATTGGCTTCTTCTTTCCCCTCCCGCACTTCCACTTTATATTCATTCTGCTTCTCCTTCTCTTCTCCCCGCCATCTGGACAGCCTCTACCTCTCCCCTTTCCTCCCCTCTTGAACTCAATGTCCATTGGCAATTTCTTCACCTTCGTCTCCCCACCCCATCAGTACTATTTCGCATGACTCTTCTCACCTCTCAACAGTGCTCCTTTTGTCCTGAAGTCAGCGACGTCCAACATCAATACCTATTCTGCCCCGTACTCCTGCCAGTCCTAAACACAGCATTTCGTTTTGCTGATCGAATTTGTGCTCAATCGTTACCATTTCTTGCATATGCTTGGCTACTCCAAACTAAGCATCCACCCACTCACTTGCCTCCTGTGTGCCGTTACATTTTTCTTCTTGTGAAGTTCACTGTGTATATGCTTTCCATCTTCAACCAACAACGCCTCCCTGCTCTTACTCCACCTCCTCAGGAGGCAAGTGCTATCATTCGGAGACGCTTCCTAGCACGGTTAACCACTCGTCTCCAAATGGAGCACTCTCGTGCTGCCTCAACAAACACCGATAACGTTTTTCAATCCACCTGGGCCCAATCGGCTGGGTGGTTCCATATCCACAATTTGCAGCTACATCTCAACTTATAAGTGGGATTTTTATTGTCGCCCACGTTCACTGTCACAACTCTTGATTTTACGTATTAATTTTGGTGGTATGAGGCTCCTAGGTGGTGTCTCCTTTTCACCCACATGGTTCGCTATTTGTGATTATTCTGTTTAATGTGCTATTGGAGATAGCTCACCATGTTTCCCATGTTTCTCTTCGATAATGTTGTATTTTATTATGTTGTATATAATTTTTTCTTCTGCACAGTTTTCTGCACACCAATGTCCCCTTCATTATGTTAAATATATTTTCGAATTTTATTGTCCCTGTGTGTGTAATTTCCTGCAAGAAGACGCCCTTCTGAGTACATTTAGCGATTCTCCCCCTTTTCACCGAATACTTCTGTACATATGATGTAAATTGTGAGTGTAGCATCACTGTTACAATTCTGTTTCATGAGAAGCTGCCCTTCTGGGTATGTTTAGCGACTTTCTTCCTTGTCACTGTATTGTTCTGTACATATGATATGATACTTATACATTGCATTACTGTTCGATTTCTGTTTTTTTTTTTTGTAAAGTTGCCCTTATCGGTCCGTTTAGCGTATTTCTCTCTTGTCAATGCATAATTCTGTACATATGATAAGTATTTGTGCTTAATTGTTTCTACCATTACTGTCATACTTCTAAATACTGTTGCACCTGTTAGTTCCTTCTCACCCATGGTCTTTTATGTGAATTAGTACCTTGTGCATATTTAATCTTGAGTTTGATAGTAATGCTTAATTGGAATTTGCGAATAGTATAGAATCATGTCTTTTCTTGTCTACAATACTGTAGTATACATTTTCATTTGCATCGCTCGTGCTTTATTGTCTGCCTCTCCTTCGCCCTTCGTGGCGAAATAATTTTATGATTTTAACAATATTTTGTTTTACGTTTTACTGGAACTTTCCAGTTGATGTATATACCACTGTATTTATTGGCAGAATTCTACTATCATGTACATAGAAATGCTATTTTTACTGAAGAATAAAGACAATTTGGAAATGTAGATTTTACAAAAGTTGTGTATTGGGGGGGCTCCGACCCCTTCCAAAACCGTCTATATTCTAAGTTAGAATTTCATGAGATAGTATACCAAATTTGGGGGTTGTAAATTGAAAACTAGATTTTACGAAAATTTTGTATGCACCCCCCCCCCTTAACCCCAGGCTCCAACCGGTTCCCAGAACCAACTACCATCTAAGTTAGAGTACCATGAGGTAGTATACCAAATTTGGTGGTTCTAAATTGAAAACTGTAGATTTCACGAAGTCCTGAATTCAGCTGCAGTTCCTAAAAGTAAAAAAATGCAATTTTTGCATTCATTTTCACCCCGGGCCCCGCCCTCCTTTCGTCTGCGGTCTGAGTTAGAATACAATTAGGAAGTATACCAAAATTTGGCCATTCTAAATTGGAAACTGTAGATTTTACGAAAATTTTGTATGGGGTCCCCAGGCTCCTTCGACCCCTTCCAAAAACCATCTACCGTCTAAGCTAGAGTACCGTGAGAGAGTATACCAAATTTTGTGGTTCTAAATTGAAAACTGTAGATTTTAAGAAACAATTTTATGGGGGGGGGGGTCTTGACCCCGAGCCCCGACCCCTTCCAAAAACAGTCTATGGTCAAAATGGGAGTACCATGAGGACATTTTCTGGACCATGTCGACATTATGACCGTGTGACTGTCGACATTTTGAACAGTCGACATTATGACCCTGTCGATATTGTGACCGCCACCGCACAAGCAAGGTTAATAGACAGAAACGTTTGCTCACCCCACCTACCCATCATGATGACCTACCTCGCAGCAGAAATATCGGTCCCTTACGTAGTGACGTCACTGTAAAGGACGGGTAGACCGTCGATACAACTGAAGCACTTGCGATAGAAGTGTTGTGAACAATGTTAAATTCAAATTCGTTTTGAATTTGAAAACTTAGCCAAAATGGAATGCAAACAAAAAAATACACCATTAATAGCATGTCAACATTACACGCAGGAAAAACTGACATCCATGAGAATATTTTATTTATTGTAAACCAAGATTTTAAAGAAAATAAGTATAATTTTTTTTTCAAATCTATTTAATCTAAACAGGATATTTACGGGCATTAAGGAAAAGTGCAAGGATAGCGATCATAGCTTTTAAATTAAATTATATGCAACTGTAGCACTGTCTTCTTTAAATAAATTCGAGAGAAAGAAAAACACCATAACATTATGTTAGTAGCACCTCATAAAGAAATCCCTTTATGCCGAACAAATCAAAACTTCAGCAACATTCAAGGAAATCGCTTAATTAAAAAGCTGGAATTTAATTCTATTAAATGCTCCGTAATTATTTGTAATTAATCGCTTAATAGAAAAGTTAAAATTATATATTTTCAAATTATTTTCCTTTCTTTTCGTCATATTTTAATCGCTAAATTTTGAGAACTTTAAAAATCGGGACCTTATTTAATGCAAAGAAACGCTTCCTTCACTCACTTTGTCAAGTACCTTAAGTAACTAGTTTAACCGGTATTCTCTTCTTGGGTTGGTAAGACATTTTTTCCTGAGGATTTGGAATTTAGTCCAATACTAAAGTGGAAAACAAACTTCTCGAGTGAAAAATAAATTCATTTTGCTTTTCGTTGCTATTAGGAGAAAAAAAAAAACGAGTTTTTCCAAACTTTAACTATGGGTTATTTTGACGTCGGATTATTTTTGCCCCGGGTTATTTTGTTAACGGATTATTGACGCCGGGTTATTTTGACACAGGTTATTCTTTCCGGGTTAATTTGACATGTAACCGAAATTTCCATATTCCTTAGATCATAACGAAACAGTACACATGATTGCTCAATGAATGGCAATAGTTCATGTCGTAGTTCACGGGTTTCTGAGCTGCGGAACAGTTGAATGAATTTTATCTGCCCCGCACGGGGATAATTGGTTTTCCAGTTATTTGGGGAGTGGCGCCCCCACGGCCCGAGCTGACCTTGTGACGGAACATCTTTCTTTTTCGTCTTGTACGATTACATCACCGAAGGGACAGCTGTTCATCCAGCTGCTGGGGATGGCGTCCCCACGGCCCGAGCCGACATGTACTATATGTGATGATTTTCACATTTTTATATTGTTGTTTTTTTCACTTGACACGAACCCGCCTCAGTTGTAGGCTGCTGAGGTTGTGATTATGCGCCAGCTCTGGATTATAGTTTCTCGTTTTCTATCCTGTCTTCTCCATTTCATGTTCCTTTCTTTGTTTTTCCGAGCTGGTTCGCTAGACCTACCTGCACGTTTGCCGTGTGCGGTGACCCGTAAGGTGGAAAAGGGGATGCTGAAGGCTGAGGTTTCTGGAGGCCAGGGTGGTGGTGTCGCCAGTTGCCAACACTCCTCTTTGCCCCCTGCTTCACCCTAAACGGGCGGCTGGGAACTAACCCACTCCTAGTCAATGAGGTCTGTGGCAGAGTGGAGCCCAGACCTCTAACGGTGAGTCTGGGGATAGGGTGGGCATGCCAAAGGGATGTTTCACAGGCATGGGAAAGTCTGGGTGCTCGCCGAGCGCATGTCTGCCCTATCAACTTGCTATATCCGCTTGCTATCCCTAGAGTCGTGTCCTGCATCCACTTGGGCTTGCGGACCTCCGGCTCTCCCCTGTTGGGCTCGGTAGTGGGTGGGGACGTCGGCGGATGAATCCTTTATTTTTTTCATGGCTCTCAATGAAATTTCCCACGAACCCAAAACTAAAAGAGGTATAGAGGAAGGTTCAGGTCCTTCCGACAAAAAAATTGTCGCTGATGTTTCCAATGCTAGATTCTTTTTTGTGCACTCATTGGACCCTTCAAAGCCTTTGATTGCCAAAAGTCCATTTTGGATCCATAAAGCACTTCAATCAATCGCAAGCTCTCGTAAGAGTGTCAAGAAGCTCCAGTCTGGAGATCTTCTTGTTGAGATGTCTACTGTGGCCTACAGTTCCACACTTATCAACACCAGCATGCTGCTTGAGACTCCGGTCAAAATAACACCACACGGTTACCTAAATTCATCTCGAGGTGTTGTCTCCTCTAGGGATCTTATTGAATGTACTGAGGATGAACTTCTCGAAGAACTGAGGAGCCAACATGTTACGGGTGTGCGGCGTATTTCTTTCAGGAGGAATGGGCAGTTTGTCCCATCCTGGAACATTATCTTGACCATCAACAGCCCTTCCCTGCCTACATCCATCGAGGCAGGGTATCTCCACCTCGAGGTACGACCGTACATTCCTAACCCGTTGAGATGTTTTAGGTGCCAGTCGTACGGCCACTCTCAGCAGTCATGTAGGAGTACTCCTAGGTGTGGACGCTGTGGTGCCACAGATCATCTACTTTCAGAATGTGTGGCCGAGGCTGAGTTTTGTGTGAACTTCAAGGGTTCACACCCAGCATCAGCCAAAGATTGTCCCAAATGGAAGGAGGAGAAGGAAATCCAAAGGCTCAAAACGGTGGAAAATATTTCCTATCCTGAGGCCAGAAGAAGAGTGGTTCCTGTTACATCTGATCGGCGATCATACGCTTCAGTGGTGGTTGCCGAATCTACGGTTGCCATTCAGACCGACATTCAGATCCCCCCTAAATGTCCATACAATGTAGAAGAAATCATCGCAGCCGGACTGGAGGCACTCCAGTCGCGAGCTAGGGGTCTGAAAGCGGCACCCGCCACTTCACCGAAGCAGACTCACTCCAACACAGCAAGGGAACTCAGGCCACTTCTTCTGGCAAAAACACCAACACCAAGGATAAGAAGGGCGTTTCTTCTCCTGCAAAGCCTCAGCCAAACAATCAACGGCGAGCGAATATCGCTAAGACACTTGGGACAAAGCATTCACCAATCTTGGCCCCTGGTCACACACCCCCAAATCTGGGGGAACACTCATCAGAGGAAATGGAGGCTGACCAAGTTTAACCATTTCCTTTTTCATTTCATTTTTACCCATGGGTTCAATAATTCAGTGGAACTTCCGAGGTTTTCGCACCAGTTTTGATGACGTGAAACATCTGCTTTATTTGTACTCTCCAGTGTGGCTTTGTCTCCAGGAGACGAAGCTTAAACCATCGGACCTGCTTTCAGTTCGAGGCTACAGTGCATTTCGGACAGATAACTCGTCTGGAAATATAGCCTGTGGGTGTGTCGCTATTCTCGTCCCTCACAGGGTTCCGGTATCTTCCGTCGCGGTTTCCACAACTGTGCAGGCCGTGGCGGTTCGTATTTCTATGTATGTGCCTCTTACTGTTTGCAGTGTCTATCTGCCACCGGATGAGGATGTTAGCGTCTCTGTTCTGGAGAGCTTGATTGATCAGCTGCCTTCACCCTTCCTTCTTTTGGGTGACTTTAATACTCACCATCCTTTGTGGGGTAGTGTCAGCGCCAGCGCGAGAAGTTGTCGCATAGAGTCTCTTCTGTGCTCGGCCTCTGTGTGCCTTTTAAACACCGGTGCTGACACTTACTTCCATGAGCCGACAAGATCCTTCAGTGCGATCGATTTGACCTTGGGTTCACCATCGATTATTGCTGACTGGTCGTGGACGGTGTGTAAGGATCTCCACGGCAGCGACCACTTCCCAATCGTCCTCTGGCACCATGCAAACGTGCCATCTTCTGCCTCCCGCCCACCTCGATGGAGGATGGATCGTGCCAGATGGGAGGTCTTCACATCGTCCGCGGTGATATCTTCCGAAATGGTGACCCAAGAGTTAATCGACGCAGCTGTACTTGAAGTCACAACTTGTATTCTGCGGGCAGCTGATCTTTCAATTCCTGAAACATCTACGAAGCTCCCCAGAATTCCGAAACCTTGGTGGAACCCTGAATGCGCAGCGGCTAGGAGAGCCCAACACAAGGCCTGGTCTACTTCTCGGCGTTATCCAACCGATTCTAATCTCGTTGCTTTTAAACGAGCTAAATCCTATGCTCGGTTGGTGCGTCGACGTAGCAAGAGGGAGTCTTGGATCCAGTATGTGTCATCTCTCACTTCACGTGCCAGTTCGAAAAGTGTGTGGGACAAGATTCGTAAGATCCGGGGTAACTACAGCTCTCACCAGATTGCCATTCTCGAGAGTAACTGCTGCACATATGCTGAAGTCGGGGAGATTGCAGATTGTTTGGGGGAGGCGTTTGCCTCCGTTTCGAGTGATCTGGCGTATCCGTCCTCCTTTCATAGGATTCAATCCACCGCGGGCCGCCCCGGTGGCGCAGTGGTCTAAGCGATGGCCTCTGATCATTCGTCAGAAAGGGGTCCGGGTTCGAATCCCGGTGAGGCATGGATGTTGTGTTTGTCTCACGGCACTGGTTCTCTCCCTTCCCTAGAACCAGTGACCCTAAATTAGGGACGGGCGACTGCTTATAACCCATTGAGTTGCTCACGGTGGTCGTTAAACCTCCAATCAAAAAAAAAAAAAACAAAAAAACAATCCACCGCGGAACGCCAGAGAATCTCTTTTGCGCCGTATACCGACACTGGTTGTAACTCCCCTTCAGCAAGTGTGAACTTCGGGTGGCTCTGCATCGGTCCGGGGCTACTTCTGTCGGTCCTGATGACATCCACTACGACATGCTCAGTCATGTCTCGCAGTCGACTCTCGAGAACCTTTTAATCTTATACAATCGCATCTGGTTAGAACAGTTTCCCGGAGTCTTGGCGAAAGGCTTTTGTTCTACCTTTTCCGAAGCCTGGCAAGGATCCTAAGTCTCCCTCTAGTTATCGCCCAATTGCTCTCACTAGCTGTCTGTAAAGTTCTCGAACGCATGGTTAACTCACGATTAATTCATTTTTTAGAACATCATCAATTACTTTCACTATCACAAAGCGGTTTTCGGCGTCATTGTTCACCTCACGATCATCTCCTGCACCTAGAGACATCTGTGTGCGAGGCGTTCCTGCGTAGGCAGCACCTGGTTTCTGTATTCTTTGACATCGAGAAAGCCTATGATCGTGCGTGGCGGCACGGGATTATCCGTGACCTCCACGCACGCGGATTGCGAGGAAATCTTCCAACATTTATTGTAAATTTTCTTCGCAATCGGGTGTTCCAGGTGCGCCTGGGTACGACGCTATCGGCAACATTCCATCAAGAACAATGTGTTCCTCAAGATTGCATTTTATCTGTCACATTGTTCATCCTGCGCATTAATTGTCTCCTCACAAATCTCCCTCCTGCGGTTTCGGCTAACTGTGTATGTCGATGACTTGCACGTCTTCTGCTCGTCATCGAGCATGCGTTTTATTGAAAGGCAGTTGCAGTCTGCAATTAATCAGATTTTTAAAGCGGCGAATAGCAATGGTTTCGTTCTTTCTCCCGACAAGACAGCGTGCGTTCATTTCTGCCGGAGGCGTGGCCTCCCTCCTGACCCCGAGCTGTATATAAACCGTGCAGCCATTACAGTTTTGTTGGAGACCAAGTTCCTTGGACTGACCGTCGACCGTGCGCTTACGTTCCGTGTGCACGTTCGGCGGCTCCAGATTTCCTGTCTGCGTGCTCTTTCTATTCTAAAAATCCTTTCGAGAGTTTCGTGGGACGCAGACAGGATCTCTTTGTTTCGCATTTACCACTCCTTAATTCGGTCGAAACTGGATTATGGCTATATCGTGTATGGCTCGGCTCGTCCTTCCGTTCTCCGGCCTTTGGACGCTGTTCATCATCAGGCGCTGCGTCTTTGTACGGGAGCATTTCGAACATCTCCGATTCCCAGCCTTTACGCTGATGCGAACGAACCATCGCTTGAATTACGCCGTCTGCAGCTGTCTGTTCACTTTTACTTAAAACTTCGGTCTCTTCAAGACCATCCTTTGTACGGTGCAGTTTTCCATCCTCAGCATGCTCGTTTATTTGAGAACCGGCCCTCGTGCATTCCAACCTTCGGTCTTCGTATGGCGGCCGTAGCTCGTGATGCAGGGCTCGACTTGTCACTTGTTGCAGCGACCAGGGGCTTTGGGGATCCTCCATGGCACCCACTTGGTGTCATGGTTGATACCACCTTTACGTCTTTCGACAAATCCTCAACCCCTGCGTCAGTGTAGCAGCAGCTTTTCGCTGAGCACCGTGCCCTCAATACTGAATACACTCCCATTTTCACTGATGGCTCCAAGATGCATGGAGTCGTTGGATCCGCAGCTGTCTGTGTTGATGGCGTGTCAGTAGCGCGTGTCCCAGCTGAGGCCACAGTGTTTTCGGCGGAGATGCATGCTGTGTATCTTGCACTTCTTCATGTTCAGTCGAGTTCTCATCATACTGCTATGGTCTATACGGATTCCTTAAGTGTCCTGCAGTCTTTGTCATCGCTGGACTATTATAATCATCCTTTTCTTTTGAACGTACGAAGGCTTCTTCGTTCCTTGCTCGAGGCCGGTGTCCAGATTCAATTCTTCTGGATTCCTGGGCATGTCTGAATCTCGGGTAACGAGTGTGCTGATGCGGCCGCTAGATCTGCTTCCTCTTTGGTCGTCACACCCTTGCCACTCTTTCATCGCGATTTTCGATTTCTTGTTCGTGATCATATCAAACAAACGTGGCAGGGTCTGTGGAACCAACAGGTGGAAAATAAACTGCATCGTATAAAACCTATTCTCGAAATCTGGAACTCCTCATCTCGTCGGAATCGCAGGGAGGAAGTGGTGCTTGCGCGTCTCCGCATTGGGCATTGTCGTTTCACTCACCGCTTTTTGCTGTGTGGCGACACTGCACCGATGTGTGAGACGTGCAATTGCCGACTCACTGTCATTCATCTTTTGTGTAGCTGTGTTCGTTTTCGTGGTGTACGTTTTCACTGTTTTCATTCTCATTTGTTGACCGAGGACGCCGCTACTCTGCAGCGGGTCCTGGATGACCACTGCGATACTGTCGCTGTGTTTTCCTTTTTAAAAGAAATTGACTTTTTTAAACGCATTTAGATTTTAGCTCTTCCATCATCCTCATTTTTCAGTTTTAATGAATCAGCCGAATTTTAAACATTGTATCATGTTTTAATGCTGTTTGTTTCATTGCCTTTTTGCCCTTCCATCACTCTCTTTTTACTTTTACTTAATCAGCCAGATTTTAAGTTTTCTACCATATTTTTAATACTGTGTGTCTGTCCCGTGTCTTGTCTTGTATTTGGCGCTCTTTGGCCAAGCATGGCCCTTGCGCCATAAAAACTAACCAACCAACCAACCGAATTTTATCTGCAAAGTGTTCACTTTAATATACCTCTCAAGAACGCCTTCTGTTGAAACATCTGACAGGATGTTTCACAAAAATTGCGTTATAACTAGTGACAATTTTCTTACATTCAATGGCCGTACTTGTTCTGTATCACCGACGTGAGATATTTGCACAGAAATTCCCTGAAGCTTGGAATTATATTGAGAAAAGAATATTAATTTTTGAAATCAATGTATGTGATCAATCATAGCATTTAATTTTTCTTCCCTAGTTAGGCATTTTATGTTTTAAAGGTTCTCGGGAGTAAAGTTTTCGGCATAGTCAGAAGGTCAAAGTACTATTATCAGGGGCTCACACAGCAATTGCTCCGTATGTTGCAAATCTCATAAAACACCGGATGCTGATAGATAGCATCGCAAAAAGGTTTATAATGTAAAGGTTACAATAGATTTTCCGTTGTAGTATGTAGTACAGCTTACCAGTTATTGTTTCTTGATCATAATATTGTTCTCCTAAAAGTCTGATCACACCAGAGGCGGATGTACGGTGAAGCTTACGAAGACAAGGCACGTGGCCCACGGTGCTGGAGAGGGCCTCGGGAATCGACGATTTTTTTTTGATTTTTTTTTTTTTTTTCGTTTTTCTCTTTAAATAAAAAAAACAGAGTGAAACACAAGTTTGCTGCTCTGGGTTTTGGAAGCATGTTTCGGCTCGAACTAGAAGAGTTTCATCTATATATATACGTATTAATTTACTAATTTAAATGTGGGCTGAGTAAAAAATATTTTTTGACAGTAATATATTACTTAATACTTCCCTACAACTGAGCCGAGACATTTGGTGTTATTTTTGCAGATATATTTAGAATGTAATGAACATTTTGCTCTTTAATCCGGTATGCAATATGAACGCTCATCTTTTCCTTGAATCTTTCCACTCATTCGATCCATTTTAAGAGGCGGTCACAATACTGGTACCGCCGCCCCGGTGGCGCAGTGATCTAAGGCGTTGGCCTCTGATCATTCGTCCGTAAGGGGTTCGGGTTCGAATCCCGGTCAGGCATGGATGTTGTTTGTCTTACGGCACTGGCTCTCTCCCTTCCCTGGAACCAGTGACCCTAAATTAGGGACTGGCAACTGCTTATAGTCCATTAAGTTGCTCACGGTGGTAGTTAAACCTCCAATCAAAAAAAAAAAAAATCAAAAAAATACTGGTACCATACAAGTAAAATGGCATTGGATAACCTGGTTTTACGAGACGCTAATCAATTTTTCTTTCTTTGATTTGAAGGTTTAACGACCACCGTGAGCAACTCAATGGACTATAAGCAGTCGACCGTCCCTAATTTAGGATCACTGGTTCCAGGGAAGGGAGAGAGCCAGTGCCGTAGGACAAGCACAACATTCATGCCTCATCGGGATTCGAACCCGGACCTTTCACGGACTGTTGATCATAAGCCAGCGCTTAGACCACTGCGCCACCGGGGCGGCATCATTTTTTTCAATGTTCAGGTTCTTTAGGCGAACTGTCAGTGCTGTGGAATCTGAAAATATTAGCCAGCAGATCCAACACCGAATGTAGCACAAAATTCAGTGCCGAGTGCTTAAATGACCACCATTATAATAATTGTAACTCGTTTTCCTAGACGAAGGCTGTCCCACTTGTAACTTAGGCTATTTCTCCCAAATCAGGGTATTTAAAAAAAAAAACTAAATTTCATCTTGATAAATATATAAGATTTTTTGTTATGGCGGCAACAAACCACACCCAGACACCCCCGAGTAAATAGTCATATCATGATCGAGAGAGCCCAAAATGAGCATTCCTTTTGATATCCCGAAGTCGAATCTCTTTGCGATTACAATTCTTTCTGATACATTAGTATGGAAAAGTAAAAATTGGATGGGGGCAGCAACAAAAAAAGTTATTTTTCAAAGATTGCGAGCAAAGTGGGAGGTTGGTAAAACTGATTACGTGCGCAGGGCCCCGGTAACTGTACATCCGCCACTGATGACGGGGGTAATAGAACTGGTAAAATTCTGTATCCGTGATCAGGGCTGCATTATGGATTTTTATCACCCGCTTAATGGACAAGGTTACCTCATAAGCAGTCACTACTGGTGGTAACCCAAGAATTTTCATTATTCTTCAGATTTGTTTATATGACAGAGGTCACCAATGCACATCTGCCTGAGTGTATATGGAGTGACAACGTAATCACATGTAGGTAAAAAGTCAAGTATATCACCTGTCTCTGCACTACAGTTTTTTCCCACAAGTGTGGGGAGAAGCAGCTTTTGCTTGTTTACATATAACATCACTAGAAGTAACTGGAACTGTGGTTACATTTCCAACCCTGGCCCGCTCTCAGAGGTTTACAAGTCATCGCTGATGTGCTGCTATCTATGGGCCACTGTAAAAGAGGAAGCGTGTGAGAATATCGTCTCGTGGCTATTTTGTTTGGCCAATTAAAGGACCTTTAAGAATAATTATTTTGTCCCTACTCCGAAGCATTTGTTAGGACGGAAAAGTTTTGTTTCTTCATGAATGGGAAGGTGGCTATCTAGCAGAATAAATCGGTTGATTACGTGACTATCAGATCAATTTATTACGTGGAAAAGACCAACTATCTGGTAATAACTTCGTTTGGGGTAGCCATGCCAAGAATTGATACAGCCCGCCCAAAATCAAAAACGTTCCCGCCAAATATCTTGCCTAGCTACAGAAGAGGACGGTTTCTCAACCGGGTCCCCGCGACATCTTCACACACTAATATCTCCTAACATCTCTGCTACAACTGTTTCCTTTCACCACGACGCCAATTTGTTTATGCTTATCTGTTATCTAATTGGCCTCCGCCACTTTAGCGTGGCCCGGTGAGATAACGCATAGAGAAACACAGGCTTGGTTCCAGACACTAGCCCAAATAATGAGGTTCACACCTATGTACCGAAGAAACATTGAGGTTTCTATATAATGAATAAAATTCTCCGGCTGGACGTGTAGTGCAGGAAAGCTTACGTTAAGTCACGTTAGGGTTATTGAAAGATTACTTGACGTAGCTAAAGTGTGCTTAATCTTCAAAGTGCTAGAGTTTGTTTAGGTAAGACACGCACGTGCAATAAATTCCAAGAATGTGGAATTTATTTTTACTCTGCGTTCCTCATTATCAGGACTCTTACTCTTGCGAAAAATGTTTGCGGGGTAGTAAGTTCATAGTAACAGAAACTCCTAGTCTTTGACGGTCACTAGTATTTCAGAATTGCTAAAAACATTTTTAATTAAAAGAACACTTAAAATTTTATTCCTCCACAGAGCGAACGCAGCAACAACTTCGAAAAAGGATTGGTTGCTTCACACGTGAATTCTCCTTCAGGTTAATCGGTCCCGCTTCATTAATGGCGGGATAACGGCAATAGAATTACTTGCGATACCAGGTTTTGGAATCACTACGATGCTTGCTGAACAATTAGAACGATAGAAACGAAGATCGATGGATCCGCACATGACTAAATAGAAAAGAAACACAATTGCATCACTCATTTGAACAGCTGAAACTTTGTGCTGTGCCAGACAAAATGATACGGCACGATAATTTCTGGATGTTTAGCTGCTTTCTCACATTCAATTGTACATCCTGAAAAATTAAATACACTGACGGAAAAAAAAATCCCAACACCACGAAAAAATAGTTGTAGAGGAATGAAATGGCGGCAATACATTTGTATAGGTAACATATTTAATCGATTAAGGTTTCAAGATCACAGCTTAATGTAAGCGCGAGAAGAGCCATTTTAAATGTGAAATGCTGGTACATTAATAACTGGTGTAACCGCCAGAATGTTGAATGCAAGCACGCAAACGTTCATGCATTGTGTCGTACAGGTGCTGGATGTCAGTTTGTGGGATGGAGTTCCATGCCTGTTGCACTTGGTCGGTCAATACAGGGACGGTTAATGCTGGTTGGGGGTGACGCTGGAGTTGTCATCCAATGATGTCACATACATGCTTGATTGGTGAAAGATCCGGTGATCTAGCAGGCCACGGCAACATGTCGACACTCTGTAGAGCATGTTGGGTTACAACAGCGGTATGCGGGCGAGCGTTATCCTGTTGGAAAACACCCCCTGGAATGCTGTTCATGAATGGCAGCACAACAGGTTAAATCACCAGACCGACGTACAACTGTGCCGTCAGGGTGCGTGGGATAACCACGAGAGTGCTCCTGCTGTCATAGGAAATTGCTCCCCAGACCATAACTCCAGGTGTGGGTCCAGTCTGTCTCGGCCGCAAACAGGTTGGTTGCAGGCGCTCACCTGGCCTCCTTCTAACCAACACACGCCATAACTGGCACCCAGGCAGAACCGGCTTTCATCAGAAAACACAACAGATCTCCACTCCGTCCTCTAATGAGCTCTAGCTTGACACCACTGACGTCGCAAACGGCAGTGGTTTGGAGTAAGTGGAATGCACGCTACAGGGCGTCTGGCTCGGAGCTGTCCTTCAAGTAACCGATTTGTAACAGTTCGTTGTGTCACTGTGGTGGCAACTGCAGCTCGAATTGCTGTCGCAAACGCGGTACGATGCGCCACGGCCATACGCCGTACACGGCGGTCTTCCCTCTCAGTAGTGCCACGTGGCCGGCCGGAACCCGGTCTTCTTGAGGCAGTACCTTCCCTTGACCACCGCTGCCAACAATAATGCACAGTGGCTACATTCCTGCCAAGTCGTTCTGCAATATTGCGGAAAGAAAATCCACCTTCTCGTAGCCCTATTACACGACCTCGTTCAAACTCCGTGAGCTGTTGATAATGGCTTCTTCGTCGTCTTAAAGGCATTCTTGACTAACATCAACACACTACGTCGAATATCAACGATAACTAACGCTCATGAACGTTACAGCGCGTATTTACAGCAAACCTGCTTTGCATGTTCCGAGGGGCGCTACTAGCGCCACACGTATGCGCCGAGCGCGAAATTTGCATAGACGTCATCTTACAGATGTACTCTCACCGCCTACTAACTATCTTTTATCTAACACAACCCCTTCTTGGTGTTGGAATTTTTTTTTTTTCCGTCAGTGTATAAGGGATGATAAAAAAGTTTCCGTTCGAGGTCGCTGCAAGACCGCGTATGACGTTAACCAGGAATGCGCCATTTGGATGGGTCGCTGCGTAGCACATCAAAACATCGCAGCCAAATCATCGCGCGGCATAACATCGCAGGTCAAAACATCGCAAGTCATAACATCACGGTCACAAAACATCGCAAGCAATAACATGACGAGCCATAGCATTTCAGGATGGGGCATTAATTAAACTGCCTGTTTCTTTTTTTTTTCTTTTTTTCTAAACGTTTAATCTTTGGTAGGAAAAATTCGTTCAGAGACTGGTTTAATTTGCAGAAGACTAATATGTGGCACTTATCAAAATATTCCGGGAGGGGACGGGCACTAATTAATTTCTCATCTCATTCCTGGGGATTTTCGTAAATAATTGGGGTCTAAAAGGCTGGTTATTGACACCCATCGGCCAATACTTATGCTGCTGCACTAAGGACTAAATGGTCTGGACAGAAGTTCCAAAGGATTTGGGGGTTAGACTTGTTTTATATCGAGGAGTCTCGCTACCCCGGTTACATCTGCGTGTGGTGCTCCGAACCACGGTGGATCTTTAGCTGTCAGCTGGACTCGAACCAAGAACACCTAGGTCCCGAGGTTGGTTTTGTCTCGCATTTAATGTCTTTTACTGCAAGATGCAGAACAAACGTTATTGGGACTAATGCATAAAACTCAGGGAGCAATCGCGCCTTAACTTGTTACATGCTAACGGGGTTGTTTTCGTCTGTCAATTCTTGCAATTGCGACGTCATTTTTTACTTATTTTTTTCGTTACTTTGAATACTTAATTTCCTATTGCAGCATTTTTTTTGTGCGCCCCATGGAGAGGTGTTTTACAACAGTTGGAATCTACTTCCAATTTTTTTCTTCCTTTGGGATTTGTAATTAAAGTAAGACCTATTTCGGCATGTTTTCAATGATCGAAAGGGTTTCTGTTATTTCGTAAAGTGGAATGATTTTAGATTCGATTTGTCGTCATTTTATTTTCTATTTTGAAATTATATTTATCGAAACTTACATTAGTGTTCCACTTCTAGAAACATACAAGATGGATAGATGAAAATACAGAAACTCTGTGGTGCAACATGGAGAAGAATGGCTCAGGATAGAAGTTTGTGCAAAAGACTTGAGGAGACCTTTATCCAGCTGTGGTTTGAAAATGGTTGAAAATGATGATGACATTAGTGTAAAATCGGTGGTAGAACGATAATACATTATCTGATATATACTGGCTAATGTCCTAGTGGGATCATGTCCTAGTCGGTCAATGAAGGTCTATTCAAAACCGGACCCCTCTATTCAAAAAAATGTTAAAAATAATGTTGAGAAGTATATATATATATATATATATAATATATATATAATATATATATAAATTTTTTCTCAATTACATGTAAGGATTATTGTACATTGGCAACCTATAAGTAACGGAATTTTGGAACTTTTTCCCACAGGGAGGGAAGTGTTCCCATTTGCAAGATTTCCCAATGTTTTTAGTTGGACACTGTATTCGATTGTGAGAATTTTTTTAATATGTATTTGTTTGTAATATATTTTGAAAAATTAATGTATTTTTTACTTAAAACGTAGTGTAAATCATTAATCAGCATGTTAAGATAGAAAATAAAGTAATAACTGGCCAAAGTGACCACGCTTTCATTTTTCAAAACCTCATTTTTTCTAAGCACAAATTTATTTTTCAAGAGGTGGATTTCAGACCTTTTTTTGCCCGTATCACATATTTATGTAACATATAACAATAATAATAAGCTCGATATTCTAATATTTTTTAAATCCAAATCGAAAAAGCACACCCATTACCCCCTCCTCGGTTTAAAGAAATGAAAATCTTGTTCGAATGGTTCTTAGAATATGGCGCTCTAATTAAGTTGCGGGAAAACATTCTGCATCTTACTGAAAATTTATAATTGATATTCAAAAGACTTGGAGACAACGGCAAATACATATTTATTGTTTTCGTAGTTGGGCAGTAATATGTGCTAGCACTTTGGTACAAGTTATGTCACGTATCCTTTTTATCATAAAATCTGCTCATTGTATATATATGCACACCAGAGCTGTGGACTACTGTAGTACAAGGAAAACTGGTACAAAAAATTTTCTACTCATGCATTTTAAATATTTGACTTATATAAATATCTACTCATTTTAAATACCTAACTTTCCGTCAGCAGTATCAACTCCAACCCTTTTAATTATTCCTATACAATTATTTTTCACATTCTTAAATTAATTTCATTTATAAGCATGAGCGTTTTTAGAAATTCTAATCCCTCGGTTTTATTATTCGTTGGTTAACATAAGTATCAATTTTAATTGGGTTTTACAATTTTTCACATCTGAAGGAAATTTACTAACCAAAAGGCAGTGGTTGGTCGAAGTGGCACAGAGGTTAGTGCCGGTATGGTGACGACCATAGATCCATAAAGTATAAATAGTCGAATGTTCCTCTTTTCCATGACCTTTCACTAAAAATCCCGTCCTGCAATGCGCACAAAAATCGGATGCCACTCGCCAAATGGCAATTAGTTTTTTTTTTTTTTTTTTTTTTTTTGCAGTGTACATTCTTTTTTATACTGTCGCCAACGATGGAAAGTAATTTTTTTCCCCGGAATTTTCTACCTTTCTTGATAGATTATGTGGAGAGATCATGACGCAGTTTAGAAAGTTAAAAAAAAAAACTTGGAAATATTGTTTTTCAAACATGTTTCTTTTATGTTTTGCGTCCATACCTGCCATCTGACTTCAAGATGTTTTCCGAGGAGGACGTGGCGATAGCTTCTGCTTTTTTCGCGTCAGCCTAGTAGGAAAAAACGTTGGTGGACTCGAAAACTTCTGCACGAGGGGTCTAATTATGGCCTCAATCTATTAGCAGACAGACGTCAAACTTCAAGATAGTGCTGGGCTTCGAAACTTTACCCGGATGGGTCCCAAGAACTTTGAGATTTTATTGCAAACGGTAGTGCCGAAGATATGAGGAAAGAACACACAGTATAGGGCTTCAATTCCACCTACCATACGACTTGCTGTGACTTTGCGGTATCTTACAAGTGTTGATTCATTCACAAGCCTTCAGTACACTTTAAAAATTTCCAATCAGAGGATTTCTTAGATTGTCCCCGAAGTATGTGAAGCAATAATTCCCATCTTCCAAGTATATCAATGACACAATTTGTACCATTTCACCCCGCCTCTTTCGTATTAACAAGAATTCTGACACCATGCTCCTTCTTCCTAAAGCTTTTCAGTCCCAGCTCCTAATCATTTATCAATTTTATCTGTTAAAAATTTCATTTGCCGATTTTTACGTTAAAATATGTTCTTTCATCCTAATTTCTTTACGTAGTCTGTAACGGGTTTGTAATTTATTACATACCGGGATGGTAAATAATATTTTTTTAATTGCCGGTATGCTCACTTCCACTTTATTAACTACCGGTATGCCGTACCGTCCTACTTCAAACACTGAACCCAGGTGAATAAGTATCTTAGGCTGACAAGTAAATGTCTTACGGGGGGGGGAGGCACACTGTTTTCATAGCCTTAAGATTTACGTTGAAACTTACTATTAAACGAAGGGTTTAATGTAAACTTTAAAATCCGAACGGGCCTTCTATGCGTAGGACCTCATGAAGTAGTGTGAGATTTGTAAATGTACGAGTAGCCCAAATATTGCTCACCAGAAATTTTCCCAACATCCTTTAGCAACTTGTAATGTTCCCCCACCTACAGGAAGACGCTCACGTGTTTTTTTAGTAAGGGACAGTGCACAAACGGAAATTCAGTTGAAAACTTTTGCAGGGCGGGGTGCATGGGCGGCGAAAGGTAGGGGACCCGGGGGTCCGAACCCCCTCTGGAATTTCGTGGTCCCCCTCACTAAAGGGGTCCATCCAGGAAACGTCCTGAAACTATGTGATAACCTTTTTTTTTTTTTTTTTTTTTTAATTTCCTTGATACAGTCACCATGCTTCGCAGTTTTCTGGAAAACTCTTCCAGTACAATTTTTAAAATTGATTTCGCACAAATATACTGAAAAGTTAATTCAACGTTTCGTTTTTCTCTTTAAAAAAAATCGTTAAATTCTTTTAATTTCTTTAAAGCAATAACCAGGACGGAGAATGGGTCTCTCTCCTTCCCTCTGGGCGTCCCCCCCCCCCAAGTCCGAATGTATCTTACTCGAGATCAAAAGGCCCATTATATACATCTGAGAAATAAATAACTGCACAAAAGAACTCTAACTCAAATTAAGCGGTGAGTATACCATTGGGTTGGTGCGAATGAAATATCCAGCGCGAACGAGCAGTGGAGACAGGCCTCCACCATAGCAGAATGGAACCACCCACAGGTGTTGCGGGTATTACGTCCCAGAGTTACTATAAATAGCTAGCACGTGCGCGGATGGCTTAGTGGTTAGCGAGTCAGACTATCAATGCAAGGTCCTCAGGTTCGAGCCTGGGCTGATCTTTCAGAGATGGTGCGATTTACTAACAATCGTTGAATATCCGCCGTGCATCGGACGAGCACGTTAAGTCACTGCCCCCAGGCTGGACCCACTGGTTAAATGTGTATCCTTCCCTATGCCCCCTCCCCTGAAATTCTCTCACCCCTCTATGTGAAACATCGTACTTGTACGGTGGCGCCATCTACTGTACTCTAATCTCACTACAAACTGTTCTGTCAAAGTCGCTAGACTTGCTCTCATTCATTCCGTTTCTGTGTCCTGCCCAAAAGGCGATTTCGCTGTAGGTGGCTGGGACCTACACTCTGCTCAATGTGGACGGAATTCCTACAAGAAAATGACAAATACTGTGTGTGTGTGAAGAACAGGGTTCAGGCGTGGTTTGTTTGGACATAACGCAACTTGCAAAGGAAACATGTAGGCGCCGAATTTGAGAGTTTCTGTATGAATTTAAACTGGGCCATTCTACAGGAATTGCCACTCGAAACGTTAACAAAGCGTTTGGGGAGAATACAGCCAACGAACGAACCATTTGGCGATGGTTTGTGAAGTTTCGAAGCGGAGATACGGACCTGCAAAACGAAGCACGTGGTTACCGACCTGTTGCTGTTTCTGACTATGTTCTGTTACACGTGGTTGAAGCGGACCCCCGAAAAACGTGTTGTCAGATAGCGGCAGAGGTAGGTGTCCACCACACGACCGTTGTTCGGCGTCTGGCTGCGCTGGGTAAGGTCAAAAAGCTGGACATGTGAATGCCGCATGAGCTGAGAACTGCCAACAAGACTAGGCGTTTGGAAGTTTACACGTCGCTGCTTACTAGGAATAAACAGGAACCTCAACTGCATCGAATCGTCACCTGCGACGAGAAGTGGGTCCTTTATGATAATCGGAAACTATCTGCACAATGGCTAAGCAAGGTACAGCCAGCTGGACGGCATCCTAAGCTCCCTACACACCAAGAAGATGGTGCTCCTTGTCCTGTGGTCCACAGCCAGGATAATTCATCGGAGTTTCTTGGCAAGGGGCCCAACCATTACTGCAGAACGTTATTCTGCGGAATTACACAAGCTTCCCAGGAAATTACTGCAGAAACAAACTGCTTTGGTCAACAGACATTGTGCTCTTCTGCTTCAGGACAACGCTCGCCCTCATGTCGCACAACGAACGATGCTGACACTAAGTGCATTGGGCTATGAAGCACTGCCTCATACTGTTTATTCCCCGGACTTGTCTCCGACAGACTATCATCTGTTTCGTCGCCTGGATCACTTCCTGTCCGGGAAACAGTTCACGACAGACAACGAGGTTCAACGTGCAGTTGATGACTTCTTCGAGTCCCAGACACAAGAAGTTTTTCGTTCTGGGATTATGGCCTTGCCAGACAAATGGCAACTATGTGTCGATGCCAATGGGAATTGTTTTGCCTAGGTAAGTTGTCCTACTTTTCCGTTCTCACCGTCCACGTGTGCTGGTACTGTCCCGGACATTTCGTTCGTACCAACCCAATACTAGTTGCGCACAGACCACAAAGTCATTCTTGGTGTTTTGTCACATAGAAGATAAACGATCCTGGACGAATGTGCGTGCTTTTGCTGCAAGAACAACTATTGTCGATATAAGGGTATCGAAATCGCTTGCTTCTCACACTCTGTGGCGTTTTTAATGGTGTTTTTGCCTAGGGAAGAAACAATCTATGGGCGTGTTTCCTTGATGTTTGTGTTTTCACCTGTCTTCTTTATGCACAATGCTTGTGTGTGGTAGAGAAAACTCAAGAGATTTGTTTAGGCACTGGGATTAATGTGAATTTTAAAGTGCCAGAGTAAGAACTGGCTTCTGCCATTTCCACAACAGACTTACTCGTTTAATCCAAGAGATATGTAATTATAATGCTAAATGGTTGTTGTCATCCCAGGTGTAATAAGGCGTTCGTATACTGTATAACTACAGCTTATCAGATCTTGACGTTTGTTAGCTGCAGTAAACATCGAGAAAATTCAGACACTCTTTTTAATTCATTTATGACATTTACTGACAGTCGGATGATGAAAGGATTTCGGCGTGCTTTACACGTTTCGTATTTCACAGGATGGAACGGGGGGAGAGAGAGAGAGATTTCCCAATCGCCGCACCTCTTTAAGCCTTTTGCCTCCAATTGAGTCCGGCGTCTGCAAATTTAGCCGGCATATGCTACAAGATAACAAACTGGCTTTGGAATGCACTCCCTTCTGGATATCAGTTGACAGGTGGTAACATATTTTCAGTTATGCCCAACATTTTCTAATATTTGTTTTTACTCTAGCTGTTCATGTTTGGTTCCAAGTTTTGTTTGAAAATGAAAGATCTGCTCAGTGACGCAACAGGAATTTCTTTATGAGGTAGCCCAAAATATTGAAGATGCGAATAAAATAACTTAGGGAAAACTTCACCGAAAGCATTGGGGAGCGATAAAAAAAATCTCCCTATTTCAAAATGAGTTTCCAATTATTCGTAAAATATGTAATTAAAAATATATTCAAATATACTGTATACTGTATTTAAAAGTAAGTAGCGAATGACAAACAACTAAGGACCAAGCGACACCTTATCGGGAGGGCCCCCCCCCCCACACACACACACACTAAGTGGGTCACTGGTATTTTGTATAGTGTTGCTAGTATTTTGGAGTTTTTTTCGAGAAAGGTCCATAAACCTGGAACTTACTAAACGCACGCTTACTCTGCAAAATAGGTAAGGTTTGTCGCTGTTAACTTATTCTCTATTTACATACGTAGTCTACACGCATATTTGTGCATTTCCGCTTGCGAGAAATGTACAGCTATTACACGTGTCTAAATCCTATGCGACAAAAATAAATACACAAATAAACAGAAAGAAGTACTGAACGGTTTTATCAAATAAATAATATGAAGTGATATTGAGATTCGCTGCTTGAGAAATCCTTTCTGTATAATTTCTTTAAATGTCGGGAAAAATAACTGAAGCCTGTAATTAGTGATGTGTGTCTAATATAAAAAAGTACATGAGCGGTGAAATGATTAGGTATAGACACCCCAGGAAGAGTTCCTTTTGTACAGTGAGCTGCAGGTTTGGGACAGATTTTAAACCTGCGATTTCGTGCCCCCGCCTTTCTTACGGGGGTGTGGGAGATATAGTGTGGGACATACCACTGAGGAGACGGCAAGTTACAGCCATAGGCCAAGATCGGTGTAGTTCAGTTGGGAGAATAACTGGGTCCGAAGCGAGGAGATTTGTGGATTTGAGTTCAACCACTGGCAAAAAGGGCTTGTTTTCACAACCTTCTGTATTTATCAGTAGTGAATAGCATTGTGTTATCTACACCGATACTAACGTATGCGCTGCAGATGAAATTTTTAACTTTTAATTTAATTTTACTGTAACCCGTAAATAACTAGAGCAGTATATGTCTTTATTTTGTCTTATCTAGCATGTAGATTTTTACTATCAAAATTTTTAAAAAGCTCCGTAGCTGTTTTCACTTTAATTTAATTGCTAGTTCTATACTTAAATTTAAAGTAATGAAACCTTTTACCACTGAGGAATTTTTTTCTCATGGTGAACCCTTCTTAAACAACACAAAAATCGTTTAGACGGTGTAAAAGAAATCAACTTATGATATGCTACCATACCATATATCAGATTTTATTAAAACATTAAATTTACGGTACAGCTTAATGTTCTCAACTTATTACAATTTTAGAAGCTCTTTAGTCTGCCCCTTAACTTTGTGCTAAAAAACATTTCATACTGCTTTTCCCTAAAAATTCGAATTTGCTGGGAAAAATATTTTTTTTATTTTATTTTTCTTCTCTGAGCTTCGTTGCAATATATATATATATATATATATATATATATATATATATATATATATATATATATATATATATACTTAAGAGCAAAACTGAAGACTAAGGAAAAAATTTTAGAATTTAAAACGAAGGGTGCAAAATAACCTGAAAATCAAAACGCGCAACACGCAACGCAGTTTTGAAAATTCAGAATTCACATACTATAAAGATACCTAAGCAAAAAAATACATATATAATTTTGACTCACACCTAGTACAACATAGAAAAGGTTATGTATCTACCTGCGTGAGTAAAAGGAGAAAAGAAAAAAAAGAAAATAAAACAACTGAATGTAGAAGGTGTCGAGAATACTGAGCCTTGGCTTTATCAAGGACCAGCAAAAACTCTGCATTTTCTCACTTCCACAAAGACCTAGTTGGAAATGGGTTTCTGCAAGGCCATAGATGCAAGTAACATTCCCACCTAAAATAGTTTAAAAAATATATATATAAGTCATGTCCTCCGTAGAGTAGCATGACCTAGCACTAGTTAACAATTTCGCTTGCATCCATTAACCTTCATGGCCCGACCCATGCTCTTCATCTGTTACTATTAAACAGAGAGAAGAAGATTAAAGAGAACTCAAGCTGTGAGAGTGACATAATAAATAGAAATGATTTTCAGCTATAACGAAATTCCAAGTTCGTTTGAGAGAGAATTTAAACCTGAAAAACAAATTTTACATTGCAATTAAAAAAGGAAATGTTAATTTATAACGAACAGATTTTTGAAAGAAAACTTGAGTCTAAAACCCCCTACTCTACAACTTATGACAGCACGAAAACGAGAATAAGTTAAAGATAATAATTAACTAAAAGAAAACTTTGTGAAAGTTATATACCTTAAACAGTTAGGTTGCAATATGTACAAAGTATTTCAGCAGTGCTTTAAGTGCATAATTAATTAGTTATTAAGAACTTAACTACTTTGAAAAAACAGCGCATAGACAGCGCATAGAAAAGGAACAAGCTTAGCCATCTTCTGTTCCTAGGTACCACAAAAGACGCTCAAAGTTACAAAGAAAAGTAAGAGTTAAAACCCGCATAAATGTTAACAGACAAACCAATGCTTAAAAGCTGAAAAGCTAAAAAACGACAGAGAAAGGTACATGAAGTACAAACATTGAACTTATAAAACCTAGAACCCAAAAACAAGGAAGAGAGCTTACCTCTTGAGTTACAAAAACTTTTCTCCTCACAAGAGGAGAACATGGCTGACCTCTTCCGCCACTCCCTAGACGCTGGGGGGCAGTGAGGGTGGGGCTGATGGCCTCCTCATACAGCAAGAAACCAACGCGCGGAGATTTTAACCAGAGAAAAAAATATATAAACTTAAGACTGTGGATCTGTATGATCAGAATGAGCAGAATTAACTCTCCAGAATACATGAGAAATATTATAAAATACACGAGCAGTTTATTTAATAATCTTTGCATGTATTAAATCACCTTAGTGAGCTTCTATAGATTAATCAGAATCTTATTAATTTTAATGTTGGTTTTACTATTTTTAGTATAGCTATCCTAGTGATGAATAACTGGTTTTCTTTTTTATTTGTTTTTATTTTCTTTTATAAACAGATTTTTAAGCTTTTTTTGTGATTTTGTTTATATTATTTAATTTTTTTTGTTTTAATAGGACCGTCATATCCATAGCACTAAGGTTCCTTTAGGTAGTTAATAGGCATCCTCTAGCCAACTTCCTTACGGCTTTGATTGGTCAGAATCATATTATTAACTGTGTAGAAAATTAAAGCAGATCTGCCAACCTTACTCTATTATTCAGAATAATTTTTCTTAAAGTTCTTTTGATGAAAGAAGAAGGAATTTCGTTCTCTAGAAAACTTTCTAATAGTAGATTAATGTGGTAATTGAAGTCCAAATTGTTGCTGCAAATTCTTGAAATTCTTAGGACCTGAGAAATTAGTACATTCTCAATTACTTTGGTTGAAATGTTATTATTCCAGTGTAGATATTTAATTACTTTGAAAGGAAAATTAACTCTTTTATCAAAGAGGCTAATAGATGGGTTACCTCTGTTGAGCTTAATGCTTAAGTCTAGGAACTCAAGTTCCTGATTACTGTGGTTGGTTTTACATAAGTTAAGAGAGCTAGGATAGATATTATCAAAATCACTCTCTATAACTTCGGAATTATTGATACACAGCAGATCATCAATATATCTAAAAGTGTAAAGGTAGTTATCTGAGCAGGTGGGGGGTGATTTTTAATGAATTTATATTCCTTAAAGAACAGGAATAGATTAGCGATATTCGTGGACGTTGATGTTCCCATTGGAATACCGTTCACTTGCTTATAGAGAGTATTATTATATAAGATATGGTTATTTTTTATGCAGCAATTGAGATAAGAGTTCCAAGTTCCTACATCAACAAATTGGTTAAGTTTAAATTCTGCATACAGCTCTTTAAAGGTAGTGATTATATCTGATAGAGGCAGATTAGTATATAGGTTTTCAAAATCATAACTATTAATATCTAGGGGACACACTTTGAGTATAGTAGAAATTACTTCTGCATTATTATTAATTATCCAAAAATCTCTGTACATCAAGTTAGAACAGTTTCTAATGTGTTTCAAAACCTTCTTTAAGACATCTTCAAAAGCAAGATCTATTTTCTTTTATGACTCCTTACTCCACTAGCTATGAACCTGAACTTCACAGGATCCTTATGAAACTTAACCGTTGCAAAAAGAAATGGAAATTCAGGCCCATATCTTCTAGTTTGCGGAATTTTAAGTTTCTTGAAGAATGCCTTAAACCGATTTTCTAACTGCTTGGTAGAATAACTTACGGGCTCGTATGTTACTCTATTATTGAGTTCCATAGTTAACAATTCAAAATAGAACTTCTTACAGATAATTGCAAAATTATTGCTAGCTTTATCCGTAGTGGTAAAAATAAATTGGTCTTGTAGTTTGGAGAGTGACCTTTTAGCTTCTCCAGAGAAAGAGATTTCTGTCGAAACAAAAGTCCAGACCTGCCAACTCACCGGTGAAGCTATTGATTATATTATATTTCCATTCTGCGAAGGCCTCAATAGGCTGATTGTACGTTAAACTGGTTTTACGATGTACTTATTTACATCTTGAGTGAAGCTCTCAAGAATCCTTTCTTTGGAAATTGTGAAGGAAGGTCTGAAATTAGAGCCATACTCTAATAAATTCCTAAGCTTTTCATTTTCAACAAAACTCAAGTTTCCGGTGATAATATGGTTGTAATTCTTATCATAGTGAACTGTTTCTTTATGTTCATCACAAGAACAAGTAGTAATTACAGGAATGTAGCTCGAAGAGTTAAGTTTGTAGTTTTTAACTATTGACCCTAAGGTCTTAAGCTTTAAAACTGGCACTAATTTTGTTAAAAATACTTACAAAATTCTCAAGTCCTTCAAGCACTCTGTCCTTAAATGTTTTTCAAATTCTGGAATGAAACTGCTGACCATGTTGATAAGCATGTTTTTGCTTTGGTTCTGGACATTCTTAAACATATTCTTAAAGATAAAATTTCTCTTAAAGAATTTTCCAGTAATTTTGTTACCATCAGGTTCCTAAATAAAGCCTACGATAATCTCAATGTAAGGAAGCTGTTCTACAATAATGCAATTTTTTTCCCATCCACAGGCACCAGTCTATTGTAAGTTTTAAATATGTTAAGACCTTAGGGTCAATAGTTAAAAACTACAAACTTAACTCTTCGAGCTACATTCCTGTAATTACTTCTTGTTCTTGTGATGAACATAAAGAAACAGTTCACTATGATAAGAATTACAACCATATTATCACCGGAAACTTGAGTTTTGTTGAAAATGAAAAGCTTAGGAATTTATTAGAGTATGGCTCTAATTTCAGACCTTCCTTCACAATTTCCAAAGAAAGGATTCTTGAGAGCTTCACTCAAGATGTAAATAAGTACATCGTAAAAACCAGTTTAACGTACAATCAGCCTATTGAGGCCTTCGCAGAATGGAAATATAATATAATCAATAGCTTCACCGGTGAGTTGGCAGGTCTGGACTTTTGTTTCGACAGAAATCTCTTTTTCTCTGGAGAAGCTAAAAGGTCACTCTCCAAACTACAAGACCAATTTATTTTTACCACTACGGATAAAGCTAGCAATAATTTTGCAATTATCTGTAAGAAGTTCTATTTTGAATTGTTAACTATGAACTCAATAATAGAGTAACATACGAGCCCGTAAGTTATTCTACCAAGCAGTTAGAAAATCGGTTTAAGGCATTCTTCAAGAAACTTAAAATTCCGCAAACTAGAAGATATGGGCCTGAATTTCCATTTCTTTTTGCAACGGTTAAGTTTCATAAGGATCCTGTGAAGTTCAGGTTCATAGCTAGTGGAGTAAGGAGTCATAAAAAGAAAATAGATCTTGCTTTTGAAGATGTCTTAAAGAAGGTTTTGAAACACATTAGAAACTGTTCTAACTTGATGTACAGAGATTTTTGGATAATTAATAATAATGCAGAAGTAATTTCTACTATACTCAAAGTGTGTCCCCTAGATATTAATAGTTATGATTTTGAAAACCTATATACTAATCTGCCTCTATCAGATATAATCACTACCTTTAAAGAGCTGTATGCAGAATTTAAACTTAACCAATTTGTTGATGTAGGAACTTGGAACTCTTATCTCAATTGCTGCATAAAAAATAACCATATCTTATATAATAATACTCTCTATAAGCAAGTGAACGGTATTCCAATGGGAACATCAACGTCCACGAATATCGCTAATCTATTCCTGTTCTTTAAGGAATATAAATTCATTAAAAATCACCCCACCTGCTCAGATAACTACCTTTACACTTTTAGATATATTGATGATCTGCTGTGTATCAATAATTCCGAAGTTATAGAGAGTGATTTTGATAATATCTATCCTAGCTCTCTTAACTTATGTAAAACCAACCACAGTAATCAGGAACTTGAGTTCCTAGACTTAAGCATTAAGCTCAACAGAAGGTAACCATCTATTAGCCTCTTTGATAAAAGAGTTAATTTTCCTTTCAAAGTAATTAAATATCTACACTGGAATAATAACATTTCAACCAAAGTAATTGAGAATGTACTAATTTCTCAGGTCCTAAGAATTTCAAGAATTTGCAGCAACAATTTGGACTTCAATTACCACATTAATCTACTATTAGAAAGTTTTCTAGAGAACGAAATTCCTTCTTCTTTCATCAAAAGAACTTTAAGAAAAATTATTCTGAATAATAGAGTAAGGTTGGCAGATCTGCTTTAATTTTCTACACAGTTAATAATATGATTCTGACCAATCAAAGCCGTAAGGAAGTTGGCTAGAGGATGCCTATTAACTACCTAAAGGAACCTTAGTGCTATGGATATGACGGTCTATTAAAACAAAAAAAATTAAATAATATAAACAAAATCACAAAAAAGCTTAAAAATCTGTTTATAAAAAGAAAATAAAAACAAATAAAAAAGAAAACCAGTTATTCATCACTAGGATAGCTATACTAAAAATAGTAAAACCAACATTAAAATTAATAAGATTCTGATTAATCTATAGAAGCTCACTAAGGTGATTTAATACATGCAAAGATTATTAAATAAACTGCTCGTGTATTTTATAATATTTCTCATGTATTCTGGAGAGTTAATTCTGCTCATTCTGATCATACAGATCCACAGTCTTAAGTTTATATATTTTTTCTCTGGTTAAAATCTCCGCGCGTTGGTTTCTTGCTGTATGAGGAGGCCATCAGCCCCACCCTCACTGCCCCCCAGCGTCTAGGGAGTGGCGGAAGAGGTCAGCCATGTTCTCCTCTTGTGAGGAGAAAAGTTTTTGTAACTCAAGAGGTAAGCTCTCTTCCTTGTTTTTGGGTTCTAGGTTTTATAAGTTCAATGTTTGTACTTCATGTACCTTTCTCTGTCGTTTTTTAGCTTTTCAGCTTTTAAGCATTGGTTTGTCTGTTAACATTTATGCGGGTTTTAACTCTTACTTTTCTTTGTAACTTTGAGCGTCTTTTGGTACCTAGGAACAGAAGATGGCTAAACTTGTTCCTTTTCTATGCGCTGTCTATGCGCTGTTTTTTCAAAGTAGTTAAGTTCTTAATAACTAATTAATTATGCACTTAAAGCACTGCTGAAATACTTTGTACATATTGCAACTAACTGTTTAAGGTATATAACTTTCACAAAGTTTTCTTTAGTTAATTATTATCTTTAACTTATTCTCGTTTTCGTGCTGTCATAAGTTGTAGAGTAGGGGTTTTAGACTCAAGTTTTCTTTCAAAAATCTGTTCGTTATAAATTAACATTTCCTTTTTAATTGCAATGTAAAATTTGTTTTTTCAGGTTTAAATTCTCTCTCAAACGAACTTGGAATTTCGTTATAGCTGAAAATCATTTCTATTTATTATGTCACTCTCACAGCTTGAGTTCTCTTTAATCTTCTTCTCTCTGTTTAATAGTAACAGATGAAGAGCATGGGTCGGGCCATGAAGGTTAATGGATGCAAGCGAAATTGTTAACTAGTGCTAGGTCATGCTACTCAACGGAGGACATGACTTATATATATATTTTTTAAACTATTTTAGGTGGGAATGTTACTTGCATCTATGGCCTTGCAGAAACCCATTTCCAACTAGGTCTTTGTGGAAGTGAGAAAATGCAGAGTTTTTGCTGGTCCTTGATAAAGCCAAGGCTCAGTATTCTCGACACCTTCTACATTCAGTTGTTTTATTTTCTTTTTTTTTCTTTTCTCCTTTTACTCACGCAGGTAGATACATAACCTTTTCTATGTTGTACTAGGTGTGAGTCAAAATTATATATGTATTTTTTTGCTTAGGTATCTTTATAGTATATATATATATATATATATATATATATATATATATATATATTTTTTTTTTTTTTTTTTTTCTGTCAACACACATATACAGGGTTCATAGGAAAGCCCCTTAAGCCTGGAATAACTTGCGAACGGAGAGAGGTACAGTTATGCAAGTGAAATAACAGTATAGTAAAGCGACTACGCCCGACCGAATGCAACCAACAGCAGCGCCCCTAGTACCGAAATGCGGAAGTTAGTCATTGCAAATCCAAAACGAAAAGAGAGAGAGCAAAATTTTCAATTACAAAGTTGTAGAGCATCAATTGATTAGTACAAAACGACATTTGTTTCACACGGATAAGATAAATTGTCGCCTGAATAGCCTAAAACGTCCGAAATCGATGTGCGACGATTCGAATCTGCATATTTACATTTCACAAATGTAGCCGTATGCAAATACAGATTGTGACGTTGTACCGTACCTACGATATAAAAACCAGTAGCAGGATGTACCCTGATCAGAAGTTTAGGTCTACGTACGATGTGTGAGAATGTCGAGCATGGATTTCTGGTGTTACGTAAAAAATCAGGTTATGCAACAGCGCCTACAAGTCTGCTGGATCTACGTCGTCGTGTTGCAGATGCTTGCAATAGTGTGACACCTTCCATGCTGAGGAATATGCATGCAGAGTTACTTTCGCGAGTACAAATGTGTATCGTGGGCAATGGCGAACTCTTCGAACATACTCGACATTAACTTTTTATCACTGTGCGCCAGTTTGCCTTTTTTGTTTTGTCTGACGTCATCGAACTGTATTGACATAAGTACGCATTCAGGCAATAAATTGTGTGTATTTGCTCATACCTATGCCTGTTCCCTTCAAACGTTCACACAAAAGGTCGCGCATCGATTTCGGACATATTAGGGTATTCAGGCGACAATTTATCTTATCCGTGTGAAACAAATATCGGTTTGTACTAATTAATTGATGTTCTACAACTTTGCAATTGGAAATTTTGCTCTATCTCTTTTCGTTTTCGATTTGCAATGGCTAACTTCCGCATTTCGACACTAGTAGCGCTGCTATTTGGTTGCATTCGATCGGGCGTAGTCGTTTTACTATACCGTTATCTCACTTGCATAACTGTACCTCTTTCCGTTCGTAAGTTAATCCAGGCTAAAGGGACTTTCCTATGCACCCTGTACATTTACAAACGTATATATGTACAGGGCTTTATCAAAATAAAGGAAACACCGACTGCGACTAGAGTACACGCAATGCGCTGTACGCAAATCACGGGGACGACATCACCCTCTATGTGAGGTATATAAAGGGGCACAGTACGATGTCGGCTATCACGTAGCGGTGCCATAGTCGCAGATGAAACAGCTGTTGTGGAGCAATTGTCGACAACGCCAGATCTGAGTGACCTCAAAAAAGGCATGACCATTGGTGCGCTCCTTGCAGGGGCTTTACTAACTGGTACAGTAGAAACAGTAGTGGAACACGAGGAAATGTATCTAAGATTATGAATACCTATCAAAAAGGTTATGGGGTTGACTCCAAACTGTGGACGCCATACGAAGATGTCAGATAGGGGATAGGCTAACAATGGCACGGATTGTATAACAGAAGCACTAGACCACGACACTGCAAATACCAGCAGAACTGAACACCAGTCGGAATGATCCATTTCCGCCATAACACTTCATCGGGAACTCCATTGTGCCGGTATTTGTGGCCGTTCTACAATCCACAACATCTGATTACCAACATCAATGCACAAAACATGTAAGGTGCTGCAAAGCACATAAACACTGGGATGCTAAAGACTGGAAACGTGTTATCTGGTCTGGTGAATCGTTCTACACATTGTTTCATACCATTGGTAGAGTGTATGTTGGGCAAAAACCTGCGGAAGCGTACCAACCTGACTGTTTGATTCTCACTGTGAAGCACAGAGGTGGATCCCTGATGCTGTTGTGTGCCTTATCATGACATTTTCTTAGAGCTATTGGTTGTTCTGCAGGGTGGTGTAACATTTGCAATGTGCTAATCCATTCTTGCGGAGCACCTTCACCCAATGTTGCAGGCATGGTTTCCTAACTGCCACCACTGGTTTCAAGCATATAATACACTTGTGCATTGTGCGTAATGTGTCAAGTTTTGGTTAGCAGAGCATAAAGATGAAGTACAACAGCTATTCCGACCTCAACATTATTATTGAACACTTGTGGGAAAATTTGGAGCGAAAGGTCAGTCTACCCCACTTTCCACCACCAACCCCATTGGCACAGTTGAGATATACATAGTCGAGTCACATTATTGTGACCACCTCTTTCTTTTGACGTCAACAGCGCGTACCAATGAAAGAAGGCACGTGTCGTGAGCTGGCTTGGAGGGTATAAAAGATGTGCTGTGGGCATTCTGAAAACATATCACTCGTTGCTGTCATGGATAAAAGGAGCAATTTATCAGATTTGCAAAAAGGGATTATTATCGGCTTTCGGGCCAAGGGTGGCAGTATTTCTGAAATAGTGCAATTTGTAAACTGTTCGCGTGCTGCTGTGGTTAAAGTGTATCGTGATTGGAGAAATAGCACCATTACGAATAAGCGACGTGGAAACTGCGGAGCACTACGTGCCATTGATGTGAGAGGTGAACGTCGGCTTCGAAAGTGTGTGAGGGCCGATCGACATTCTACAGTAGCGGAGCAACTCACTGGCCGAATGAACCAGGGAGCTACCGGGAGTGTGTCTAAAACGACAGCTCAGCGAACCCTGCTTCGTATGGGGCTCCGATGCATTGCACCTATTCTAACAAAGGTGCATCGGCAGGAAATGCTTACATTTGCACGGCAGTATCGGAATTGGACCTCCACTGGTTGGCAAAGGATTGTCTTCTCCGATGAGACACGTTTTCTGCTTCATCGAATGGATGGGCGTTGGTATATAAGGCGAGAAGCATCGGAGAACAAACACTCTTCAACCATTGCTGGAATAACACAAGCTGGTGGGGAATGTTTTCGGGGAATTCCCTGGGTCCACTCATACCTGTGGAAGACACTGTGGACCGAATTCGTTATGAATCCATCCTTGCAGACCACGTACAGCCATTTATGCTGATTGTCCTCTCTGGGGCGGATGGGATCTTCCTGCACGACAATGACACGTGTCACACAGCTAGAAATGTCAGAGAGTGGTTGGAAGAGCACGATGAAGGCTTCAAAGTACTTCCCTGGCCGCCTGATTCCCCAGACTTAAACCCAATTGAGCATCTGTGGGACCACCTCTTTCGTGTGGTTCGCTCTATGGATCCTCCACCACGCACCCTCCAGCAGCTGCCAGATGCACTGCATTCCGCATGGCTCCACATACCTGTGAACACCTTCCTGTACCTTATTGAGTCTCCCAGCCCGTCTAGCTGCTGCCCGCGCTGCACACGGCAGTTACTGTGGATATTAGCTGGTGGTCACAATGTGACTCGACCGTTTATCTTACAGGAAGAATGATCCCAAATTCCATTATCGTATGTGCATGACTTAAGTCTATTTCAGATTGAATTGCTTCTGTTCTGAAAGCCCGAGCTGGGCCTATAGGTTACAAATAAAAAGTTATCCGCAAACAGTAAATGTTTCCATTATTTTGATAAACCCTTGTACATATATATGATCTCATCCCCCTTGCATGTTCTTAACTGCATGTCCAAGTTCTGCCAGTAGTTTTTCCAGTCCCGGCTCATATTGCTCATGACATTAAGAACGTAGAACGGGAAAGAACTGAAGAACTCCAGAAGAGGATGGAATTTCCATGGGTATTGTACATGAAGTCAATGCAGAAACAAACTACACTCGCCGAAATTTTCACTAAATACCTCAAAGAAGGAAAGATTCCTGATGACTGGAAAAATGCTTCTTTGATCCTGACACATAAGAAATTGGACCTTGATTACCTCAGGAAAGAAAGGCAGACCCATCAGCCTCCTATCAGTTGTTTACTTCATTTTCAGGAAGGCACTGTCTCATCTCTTAAAGGAAAATTGGACTTGACTTAACTAAAAAAACAAGCTGGATTCAGGAGCAGCACTTGCATTATTAATCATATATACGTATTGAGAGAACTAATTGAAAGGAAGATTGAATATGAAATCCTGGCTTTTACTGATTATGAAAAGGCTTTTGATTCTGTGAAATTATCAATAGTTTTTATGTCTTTGAAATCCAGCGATATTGAAGATGAATACATAACCATCATTAATAACATCTATGAAAATGCAAGCACAAAGGTTCGACTGTCTGAGGACACTTATAAAAATTAGAAAGGGAGTGAGACAAGTTGACAACATATCTCCCAAACTTTTCAGTGCTATTTTTGCAGAATGTGTTTCAATCATTGAACTGGGAAGACAAGGGGAAAAGATTAATGCAGATTACTAACCCACACTGGCTTTGCTGACGACATAGTCATTTTTAAGAGTACCCCTCAGAGCTAGAGTGTATGATCCAGGAACTTGGTGACAAGAGCAAAGAAGGGGTTTACAAATGAACTTACATTTGACAAATTCATGTACAGTACTTTTACAAAAACTGAAGATTAGGAAGTTCATGAGGATGTGACCGATAACTACATTTACCTTGAACAACAGATATCAAGCAAGGTCTACATAGAGAAGAAATGCGGTGAGTCAAAAGTTCGTGGTGCTTGCAGCTAAAAAGCTGAATTATGCAGAATAGCCATACATGCTCACCTCATTCTGCAAAGTACAGGCCGTTGTCCTATACTTCTTTACCAACGTTCCACCAGAGCCACATTCCCACGGTGGTACCACTCCGCAGGTTTCGAGGACAAACTATCTGATGTGAGATTCCACATCCACCAATGAAACGAAGTGCTTTCCTAGTAGGAAATAGTCCATGGATCGAAGCAGATGGCATTCGGATGGGGCCAAGTCAGAACTGTATGGGAGTTGGAGTAGTATCCCGATACATTCCAATTCCTATAGTTTCAGGTAGACCATTCTGTAGGTGTGCCTTGGGGGTATTTCCACGGCCGCTTTCTATTGAGTGCTGGGTGGAGGCGGTTGTTTTGCATAGAGATTTCGTCCGGAGCCTGAATATCTTGTACAAGTTCCCAGTGTTGAACACCTTCACAATTCCACCAAATGTACAGCATGACTTTCCACTCGAAGTTCCTTCTTCGTGACACTGGCTGTGCTTCCTGGTGTGTCCTCAGCCACTGGTGCTCAGTGGTAGGATAACGTACGATTATACAATTTTCATCGCCTGTGGCGATGGGACGCCAAAACCTGTCGTTCTGCGGATTTGGCAACAATCTTCGACAGAGAACAACACCTTGTTCCGCCTTCTAGAGTGTCAATGCATGGGAACCATTCGATGGCACCGGAAGAGAAAACAAGCTTTTGCAGATGACGAACAAAAATGGATTGGGAAGACACCACCTCAGCTGCCATTTGTCGTGTATTGGTACGCGGGTTCGCTGTCACAGCTTCCGCCTTGGTGTTGGTAATCGATGGACTTCCTGATCTCTATTTGTGTTCCAGACTGATGTCCGCAGCATTGAAACGCCGGAACCATTTTCCTGCAGTGCTGCTGTCCACTGTTTCCTCGTCTTCAAGTGCAGAAATTTGTCTCACTGCTGCCGCGTTTAACCCATTTTCCAATAATGGCGTAGGTGAACTCAAAGAATAGGTTTATCGACTTCCATCCTCTGCTCACCTGATAACGCAATGTGGCTCAGTGCCAAACGCACGTCATTAGCCTTTTTGTGTTTACGTCATCGCTGTACGCAGTCGACGGTGGAGCGCGTTTTGCACAGGAATGGAGGCTCAACATTATGTGGAGCTCAAAATGGAACGAACTTTTGATTTGCCCAGGTAAATAGGCGTACAAAACTTAGTTGGAGAGCATTTGGAAGAAACAGAACATTTTTCAAGAGCAATTTACCATTATGTCTTAAAGGAAAAGTGTTTAATCAATGCATCCTTCCATTTCTCACATATGGAGCAGAGACATTAACCTTAACTGAAAAAGACATTCAGAGGATGAATACAACTCAGCAAAACGTGGAAAGGTGCATGTTTGGTGTAATCAAGAAAGATAGGAAGAGGAACACATGGATTAGAGAAAGAAAAAATGTTGATAACGTCATGACCAAAGTGAAGGCGCTCAAGTGACAATTGGCTGGGCATATTGCTAGAAAAACTGCCCGTGCTTGAACAACTGAAATATTAGATATAATACCAAGGGGAAGGAAAATACGCAGAACAAGACCACGTGAAAGATGGGTGGATTAAATACGAAAGTCTGCTGGAGTGACTTGGAAGAGACAGGTTCAAGACAGAAAGTTGTGAAAGGTACTTGTGGAGTCAATCCAGCAGTGGATTGACAGTGGTTGATGATGATGATATGTACGAGTATATACTCATCTACCCTACGTTGTTCTATTTCTCTTTCTCTCCTTACTTTTTTAAATTGTTGTCGCTCTCGGAGCAGTTGGACCCCCCTGAAAATATTAGGTTCCGCCGCCAATGGGGGGGGGGGGGCTTCCCAAGATACAGCAAGGTGTGGAAGTGGGAGAACTTGAAAGTTGGTCCAAATGAAATTTTCAATACTAACACTAATGAATTACTCCACGGCAGCCAAGACAGCAGGGCTTTCAGCTCATTTCAAGATGAATTCGTACCTTTTTGGTTGTGTAAAAATACACAAAAACATTTATCAAGTGGGTGCGACAGATTACTATTCAGAAACTCACAAAGCACCTATAAAAATCGCCATAGTTATGCTCGCTAAATTGGCCCCTTCCTTTAAATAAAACAACAACGAAAATATGAAGAGTATAAATACTGCAGGTGCAAAAGTTAAGACAGATTTATTTGCAAAACCAATAACTGTAGAATAAATAAGAGACTACGATTTTCGCTAGGACAGAAATAATTGTAATAGGTCGATAATTCTCAATAGAGTCTCGGCTGACTTTTTTGAAACCAGGAATAACTTTCGCTTTTTTCAGATTGGTAGGGAAAATACCAGTAATGAGAATTAGATTATAAATATGAAGCAGCGGTTTAGCAAGCATCTCATCACATCCTTTGAGAATGTATGAAGGAATCATATCAGGACCAACTGCTCTACTTCCTTTCAGTTCCTTGATAGCGTGCAGGTTCTCAGTGAAGTGGTCAATGTTAAGAATGTCAATCTGGTTCGTACTGACCCTCGGCAGTCACAGGGCAAACATCAGGTTGGTGAGGAAAAGCATTCTCTGTAACGAAGACAGAACGGAAGTAATCCGCAAAGACATTAGCGATGTTCTGCCCACCCGTAATCCGAATGCTATTGCGATTAACTATATTGAGTGGTACGAAACGTTTCTTCTTATGTTGTGACACGTTCAAAATTTTATGAAAATTCACATGAATGAAATGAGAAATTAATCCATTTATGCCGGAGGTTGAAATGTTTGAATCTGAGCATGAAATTCATGTATGTTATCTAGAATAAGTCAAGAAACAAGAATTTGAAGGGGAAAGTTATTCTAATGCACTAAAGTTGTATTTACTTAGCTTCGGATGGGTCCTCAAAAACCTTTTTCGAAAATCACATTACTTTTTAACAACATCCCTGCACCTCAGTATCTGCAACAGTGACTGTGTGCAGTACGGGATAGCATCTACCCTTAGGAAGCAGACAGATGTGAAAAATCACACCTCGTTGACGACCTTGAGCAGTAGGATATAAATAATTCCCACGTGACTACCATTCCAATAATGTAGCATGAGTCATAAATGGGTTAATTAGTACCCCCCTCCCTCCCCCGAAATATTTTGATAAGTGTCACATATTAGTCTTCTGTAAATTAAACCAGTCTTTGAACGGACGGATTTTTCCTACTAAAGATCAAATGTTTAGAAAAACCCGAAAAAAAGAAAGCGCTATGGCGAACGTCCACTTTCGTTTCCCCGATTACTACCGAAATTTAATCGACACATGAAAGTATAACATAACTCCTAAATGTAACTTTTCGTGTTGATACCTGCAATAGTTTATCAGCTACACAGAAAAATACTGTCGGAAAAGAAGCAGCACGGGGAACCCCGATTTCTAACAAAATTTAATCAGGACATCAATTTTTATGAAGTCCCCCCCCCTCAATATACTTTGTTTTTGCAATTCACCAAAATCTATCTGAAGCAATTTATTTAGAGATTACTGCGATGTTATGGTACCGCGATGTTTTGACCTGCGCTGTTATGGTGCCGAGATGTTTTGACCTGCGCTGTTATAGTACCGCGATATTTTTACCTGCGATGTTATGACCACGATCATAAACTTCAAATTTCTGAAAAAAGGCGATACGTGGTCGGTGTGTCCGGTTCCCTCTAAAAAACTAGGGACGCTACTTGTAAAAAATAACATTCATAACACTACTAAAACTTTTACCTGGCAAAAAGACTAAATATGTAATAAGCTTATAAACTGCACCAGAAAAGGTCCCAACACCGTTCAAGGTTTAACCACAAACATTCGGGTTAGAGCCATACTTAGTTTGGTGAAGGAGACAAGACTATAGTAAAAACTATGTCGCTGAACTGAATACGAGGTCTTATAAAAAAAATCCAAAACTAGGCCGTTATACACCAAAGTGCCTACGTTACTTAAGTCTGGCTATCATCTCCCTCAAAGTAGTCTCTTTAGGCAGCAATACACCGCTGCCAGCGTTTTTGCCACTGTTGGAACGTTCCCTGGAAGTCCTGTTCGCGAATCGTGTCAAGCACCGTCTGCGATTCGCGCTGGATCTTGTCCACGGTTTCAAAACGGCTACCCTCAAGGTTCAGCTTCATCTTCGGGAACAGAAAGAAGTTGCAGGGGGCCAAATCCGGAGAGTAAGGCGAGTGCGGAAGGGTAGTCATGCTGTTGGGGCTGCAAAACCGGCGTGTTACTAACGCTCTGTAAGATACTGCGTTGTCGAGATGGAGCAGGAAATCACCCCTGCGCCACATTTCAAGTCGTTTGCGGCGAATGTCCTACCTAAGACGCCACAGAACATCGCAGTAAAAAAGGGCAGTGACGGTCTGGTCCTGGGGGATGAATTCACGGTGCACAACCCCACGAATGTCGAAGAACACGATGAACATGCTTTTCGCCCCAGACCTGTCAGGCCTTCTTCGGTCGTGGAAATGCCGGGCTTTTCCACTGCGACGACTGTTGTTTGGTCTCCGGGTCGTAACCGTAGACCCAAGTCTCGTCCCCAGTAGTGACCCGTGACAGGAACGTTGGTTCATTCACCACCTGCTGATGAAGATCTTGACAGAGTTCGACACGGAGCCCCCTTCTGTTCGGGGTTCAGAATCTTTGGCACAAACTTTGCAGCAATGAGATGCCTGTTCAAAACCGACACCAGAATTTCTTGCACTGTTCCGTATGACACATTGACGATGGTAGCAATGTCTTGAATGATTCTCCGACGATTCTCATGCACCAGTTTCCTAATTTTATCCACATTTTCTGGGGTTTTACTCGTAGACGGTCGCCCTGACCTCTCGTCGTCTTCCAGTGCCGTTCTGCTGCTCTTGATACGCGAGTGCCACTCAAAACACCTTGCACGACTCATTGCTTCATTGCCATAAGCCTGCCGCAGCATTTCATGCGTTCCATTCCCGATTTTCCGAGTTTGACGCAAAATTTGATGTTAGCTCACTGCTCTAATTAGCAGTCCATACCGAAATCGCACCTGTGTTCTGCACGTGGTCACTAAGTATCGTGTAGCACAGCTATCGATGTTCACAAAACGACGCCACTCGGCACAATGACTCATGAAGGTTACTGCCCTCGACCGTTGCTCGCGCATCAGCGTACTGCCTTCTGTTGGCGCGCTACGTACCTAGTTTCGGGACTTTTTGATCGCACTGCGTATTAAGAAGTGAAATAAGCGTAATTGGTTACTATCTGACAAACCTACGCATAAAATACAAAAACACCTCCAAAATTTTGACAAAAACTTAGTAAAAAAGAAAAGACACCTAGAACGAAAAGTGCAAGTCACGGTGCCATTGCTGGTTTGGTGCTTGAATAGAAGAAAAGATAATATTGCGAGCATGGCCATCTCGCAATTATTCTAAAGAATAAAACTCATAAATCCAAAACACCGAATAAAAAGTGCAAACACCATCATTGGTTTACTTAAAAATCTGCCTTATAAGGCCGAATGTGTTAAAAACAAAAGTTCACCCTCATGCAGTAGAGCTAACGACATTAAATTAAAACAAAATTCAAGACCCTCAATACCATAATTAGAGGTAAAATAAGTGTAAGAGGTTACGAGCTAACTACACCCCGCACTTAAAATACTAAAAAAACCTCTGTTATTTCCAGGAAAAGCTTAAAACAGTTTAGATGAAAAGCCTAGATTGAAAACTGCAAGTTACGGCAGCATTGCTGACTCTGCACCTAAATCCGGATGGAAATATGAATGTTTCAATTTTTGTTCTGATTCTGATCTTCCTTGGGGGAAAACTTGGCCCTCGCATATCTCTTTTCTATTTCCATGCAGGGGATATAGTAAGACCGCAAAGGTGTGTGATACTCGGCCCTTACTAAATGTCAATCTTCATATTTTGGCTTGGTTTTGCTTGGTTCTCAGTTAGCACGTCTTACAACATTTACCCATTTCCTTAAAGTACCACAATTATTGTGAGGAAGCCAATGAAATAAAAGTGTCTGGTCAAATAAGTGTCTGGTTTACAATATAGACATACTATTTAAAGAAAACAAAGAATGTAAATCTTACTGGTTATATATTAAAAAAATGGATGTAACTGATGTAAGCAAGCGAACGCCTTTAGTAAACTACGAAATGTGATAAATTCATGCCGTACAGTGCTGAACGAGCCATCGAGTTTATATTGCGCTGAAGTTTAAATGGGCGCAGTGGTCTAAGCAATGGCCTCTGATCATTCGTCCGAAAGAGGTCCGGGTTCGAATCCCGGTGAGGCATGGATGTTGTTTGTCTTATGGCACTGGCTCTCTCCCCTCCCTGGAACCAGTGACCCTAAATTAGGGACGGGCGACTGCTTATAGCCCATTGAGTTGCTCACGGTGGTCGTTAAACCTCCAATCAAAAAAGTTTAAGTGTCGCACGGTTAGCCGACGGTTTTCAAGTCTATGTATCCCCGCACAGGGATAACTGGTTATCCAGTTATTTGGGGAGTAGCGCCCCCACGGCCCGAGCCCACCTTGTGACGGAACATCTTGATAACTCGTCTTGTACGATAATATCACCGAAGGGACAGCTGTTCATCCAGCTGCTGGGGATGGCGTCCCCACGGCCCGAGCCGACATGTACTATATGTGATGATTTTCACATTTTTTATGTTTTATGTTTTTTCACTTGACACGCTCCCACCTCAGTTGTAGGCTGCTGAGGTTGTGATTATGCGCCAGCTCTGGATTTTAGTTTCTCTTTTTCTTTTCTGTCATCTCCATTTTATGTTCCTTTCTTTGTTTTTCCGAGCTGGTTCGCTAGACCTACCTGCACGTTTGCCGTGTGCGGTGACCTGTAAGGTGGAAAAGGGGATGCTGGAGGCTGAGGTTTCTGGAGGCCAGGGTGTTGTGTCGCCAGTTGCCGACACCCCTCTTTACCCCTGCTTCACCCTAAACGGGCGGCTAGGAACTAACCCACTCCTAGTCAATGAGGTCTGTGGCAGAGTGGAGTCCAGACCTCTGACGGCTTGTCGTTTCGTACGACAGGGTGAGTCTGAGGATAGGGTAGGCATGCCAAAGGGGTGTTCCCCAGGCATGGGAAAGTCTGGGTGCACGCCGAGCGCATGTCTGCCCTATCAACTTGCTATATCCGCTTCCTATCCCTAGAGCGTCCACTTGGGCTTGCGGACATCCGGTTCTCCCTCGTTGGGCTCGACTGTATGTGGGGAAGTCGGAGGACGAATTAATAACTTTTCTTCATGGATGAAAATAAAGTTTCCCACTAAACAAAAAGCAAAAGAGGTACTGAGGAAGGCTCATCCCCTTCCGCAAAAAAAACATGTTCCTGATTGTTCGAATGCTAGTTTCTTTTTTGTGCACTCATTGGACCCTTCAAAGCCTTTGAGTGCCAAAAGTCCATTTTGGATTAATAAAGCACTTCAATCTATAGCAAGCTCTCCTAAGAGCGTAAAGAAGCTCCAATCTGGAGATCTTCTTGTAGAGATGTCCACTGTGGCCTTGTAACGTACCAGGAGATGTGACGTACCTGCCCGAAGGACGCACACGACATAAAGGCAGATAGGAATCAGAATAAAACGTCCGCGTAGCTCAATTGGTAAAGTGACTTATTCCGGAATGAGGGGATCCGGGTTCGAATCCTGGCGTGGACAGAAATGATGGAGAAATTGACTTCGTTATAGCCTACAGTTCCACACTTCTTAACACAACCACGCTGCTTGAGACTCCGGTCAAAATAACACCCCATGGATACCTAAATTCATCTCGGGGTGTTGTCTCCTCTCAGGACCTCGTTGAGTGTACTGAGGAAGAATTACTTGAAGAACTGAGGAGTCAGCACGTTACGGGTGTGCGGCGTATACTCTTTAGGCGGAGTGGGCAGTCCGTCCCATCCCGCAACGTCATTTTAACATTTGACAGCCCTTCCCTGCCTACGTCCATCAAGGCAGGGTATCTTCACCTTGAGGTACGCCCATACATTCCTAACTCTTTTGAGATGTTTTAGGTGCCAGTCGTACGGCCATTCTCAGCAGTCTTGCAGGAGCAATCCTAGGTGTGGACGCTGTGGTGCCACAGATCATCTGTTACAGGAATGTGTGGCCGAGGCTGAGTTTTGTGTGAACTGCAAGGGTTCACACGCAGCATCAGCCAAAGATTGTCCCAAGTGGAAGGAGGAGAAAGAGATACAAAGGCTGAAAACGGTTGAAAATATTTCATACCCTGAGGCCAGAAGGAGAGTAGTTCCTGTTGCTTCTGATCAGCGATCAAATGCATCAGTGGTGGTTGCTAAATCTACGGTTGGTATTCAAACCGACATTCAGATCCCTCCTAAATGTTCCTAAAAGCTGGATGATATCATTGCAGCTGGGCTGGAGGCATTCCAGTCTCGAGCTAGGGGTCTGAAAGCGGCACCCACCACTTCGCCGAAGTATACTCATCCTACCACCAGCAAGGGAACTCAGGCCACTTCTGGCAAAAACACCAAAGCCAAGGATAAGAAAATCATTTCTTCTCCAAAATCTCAGCAAACTACTCAACGCCGAGCGCCTCCCGTTAAAACACCTGAGACAAAGCATGCTCCCATCTTGGCCCCTGGTCACACGCCCCCAGATCTGGGGAAACCCTCATCAGAGGAGATGGAGCCTGACCTCGTTTGAACATTTCCTTTTTTGCATCTCACTTTTAACCATGGCTTCAATCATTCAGTGGAACTGTCGAGGATTTTGGACGAGTTTTGATGACGTGAAACATATACTCTCGTTGTACTCTCCGGTGTGCTTTTGTTTACAGCATTGGCGCAGCCACGGGGAGGGACCAAGGGGACCGGTCCCCTCCCCAGAGACCCATTGGTCTTTTTTTCTTTTTTTTTTTTTTTCAGCATTAAAGAGCAATTTCTGGTGTGATATTTTTAATAAAATAAGAAAGCAGAAAAGTGTAAATTAGTGTTTTTCATTTTCAGTATTGAGTACTGAATCCAGAACGAATTTTTCTTATTTGTTTTTTTGTTCTTTCTGACTGGCACCTCTTGCAAATCTCTCTCTCTCACACACACACACACACACAGAGGAGAGGGGGCGATTACCGCTCCCTTTTTATCAGGCCCGCACAGGACAGGAGCTGGTTGTTCTCAAAAAAAAAAAAAAAAAAAAAAAAAACAGAAACGAACGGCTATGTGGGTGGTGATTCTCTAGCCCTGGTGATCACCACCCTTACTCTACATTATGCAACTCGTAGAGGAGGGGCAGCACTGCCTGACCTCTTGATTCCAAGGTCAAATGTCCACATACTTAACCGAGGTTGAGTGTGACCGTTTGTTTATAGCTAAATAAAAACAACTGTCCCTTCATCGTCTGGCTCTGGGGAGAACCGGGAGCGGTCGAATAGTCCTTTCAAAACTTGTTTTGTTGGCAGAAAATTGAGACATTGTCAGTTTGCCATTACTGTAGGAAGAAGCGTGATTTCACTTTCTCAGGGCTGCTCGACGCAAAATTGCCACTGTGATAAAAGTCACAAAATGAAAAGGAACTTCATTCAGGAAAAATTAGTGTCATTTTTTAAAAAGGCAAAAATTGATGATACCAACAGGAGTGAGAATAGACAGGATGAGAGAGAAGTAGAACAATGTAGAATACCTACTGATAATGAACATAATGATGAGCCTACTAACAACGCAAGGAGCGAAACCGATTCTTCCGTATCTTATCCTGTGCATCCCAATGATATTGGATTGTACATCAAGAAACAAGTAAGTTACACACGTTTTCATATGTTTTTTAAACTTATTACGTATTGTATATTCACCTTAAGCCGTATGAATGTTCACATTCAGTTTATGTATTTTACAACATTAGGGCCAAGAGAAGGCAATTTAATAACTTATCTAAGAATTGCACTATCGACTGCTCCAGGGTCCGAGTAATTGGGGAAGGGGGGGATATATAACAACGAATGTGAGGAGAACTTGATAAATTGGGGCCGCGGGTGGCCTAGTGGGCAACGTTCATGACTGCCACGGAAAGGACCTCAGGTCCGATCCCAGCAGGTACGAACACTCGATCCACTAAATATCCGCCGTGCGTCGGATGGGCACGTTAAGCCGTCGGACCCCGAGTACTGCCCCCCCCCGGCAATAAATAAGGGCGTCTTCCTCCCCCTTTCTACTTCGCTCCCGTGTCACTTTCCTATCTGGCACTCTAGCCCAAATCTCCTAGCTTCCTATTTCTAAGGGTTGTTTAAGACCTGGGGTCAGACACTCACTTCCTAAAATCCTCTACATATGATCTGATCTGAATTTGATAAATTTATTTGTTTATAAAAAGGCAAAGAAACTGGCAAACTTGTATCATCACATCAGGAAGGGGATCACATGAGAGTATATATGTGTCTAAATGAGAACGATTAAGAGAATTCACCAAAATTTCCATAAATAAATAAAAAAAATGGTGAAATTTAACAGTATGACGGGGGTTTTGTCTTAAAAGATGTCGGTTTGCCTTCTTTAAGATAAAACCCGCGTCGTACGGCTAAATTTTTTGGAGGAGAAAGCGTCTTCCTACTGTTCATGTTCAATAATAATTTTACCTTTATCACTTCATCTTTTTTTTAAACAAAATAATTTTTTGGTATTCTTTCTGAAATCTCTTTGTCACGCTGTGAAACTCATATACAAGTACGGAGTATATATACATTTCAAATAATGTTTCATGAATAAAATCACAATTTTAAAGAATTAAAGGTAAGTTAATTCTGCAAAATTTTATTTACATCGTAAAATGCATTGTCCTGGTACGAAGGTCATGTAGATGTAGTCTGAAAGTGTACAATTAACGAAATTTAGGAAAATTCCAGTAAATATATTATAGAAAGATGTAAATTCATTTATTATTACATCATATACTAATAAATGAAATAAAAAGAACTGAACGGCAAAGCGTTTAAGATGTTTGGCATCGACAATTGTAAGAGAAAAATACTTATTATTGTTCGATAATAAATTTATCTTTATCCTTAAATGTTTTGTTTTTTTTAAACCGAACAGGCGTTAGGTACCAGAAAAATTCCTTGTAACACTTATGCTGTGGGAAATCGGGTATATGTATATGTGCGTGTGTCGTGTGCGTGATTTTTAAATAATATTTCAGCACTCCCCTTGACTAAACGACTTACGTGTCATGAAAAAAATTATTTTTCTGAATCTCTGTAAAAGGTTTTTTTTCATAGAAAATTCATTATTAGTTAATACAATCACGTTGAGCCCTGTTTCTGTCTCGGTAATTATTTTCGATGGACGTCTCTGTAGGGAGGGGAGAGGAATCTAGGGAAAAAATCCAAGGAAAAAAGATCCACGGAAAAAAATCCAGGAAAAAAAAGCCACCAGAAAAAAAAGCCAACGGAAAAAAAAGCCAGGGAAATAAAATCCAACTCCAACAAAACAGTCATCCATTTACATAATCGACACAGGGCCGGATTAAGGCGGGTGGGGGTTCTAGCCACATGGTTTTCATTAAGGGGCTGGCTCCAATTGCTGTTCCTCCGAAGAACACTTTGAATGTGACAATTTTTCCAGTAGGGCAGTTTCCAAGGTGCCTAACGAGGGGAAAGAACTCTTTGTTTGTCTGAATTTTCATGCCGGTTAATTTGAGTTTAGGGCAACTGGCAACAAAAGTTCAAGGGATTGTGGGGGGAGGGCTATAAAGATTGCCGTTTCTGGGTCTATATTGAGAGAACTGAATTGGGAACTCCAAACAAACGAATTTCGAGAAAACGTTCCATGTAAGCCAAGAGAGAATTGTACTTTAATTTGAAGAAATAAATTGACGAGAATCCCAGGTACACTTGGTTGGCGGGGGAGGGAGGGGGGGTGCTCTACCTCCAACTTCCGTAATATTATATTCTGGGCCGCTGGAGTCTGTCAGTGTATCCAGGATGTTCCCTTGAAGCGTCCGCGAAGTCCGTGAGCTTGGGAGGGGATTTCTCCCAAAATGTTAAAATGGACGTAGAGCTGTAAACATTAGTACTATGCCTTATATAATGATTCTGTACACAACCACGAATCTTCAGGTGGGTGGGGTGAATTCGCCCCCCCCCCCCAACCCATGTTTCTAAGAGATCTTCAGGGGTAACACCGATAGGTTACACTGGCCGACTCTAGAGGTCCAGATATTCTGGACTCCAGAATATAAAATTACGGAAGTTGGGGGTAGAGCCCTTGAAACCAAACACCTCGTATCCCTTTTACAGACTTCACCAAATTTCTGGGGGACGGGGGAAGAGCATGCATAGTCTGTCACTAAACACAACATGAAGCACAGAAATTGTGAGCAAATCTCTTACCTTGAGCACTTGTCTGCGCTCTTAGAAACTTGGGGGAGGTTGAATTCATCCCACCCTCCTGAAAATTCGTGGTCGTGTACAGAATCATTATATAAAGCATGGTTCTAATGTTTACAGCTCTACGTCCATTTTAACATTTTGGGGAATCCCCCCCAAGCTCACAAACCTTGAGGACGCTTCAAGGGGAACATCACTGACAGACTCCAGCGGCCCAGAATATAATATTACGGAAGTTGGAGGTAGAGCCCCCCCCCCTCCCCCGCCAACGAAGTGTACCACGGATCCTCGTCAATTTATTTCTTCAAATTAAAGTACAATTCTCTCTTAGCTTACATGGAACGTTTTCTCGAAATTCGTTTGTTTGGAGTTCCCAATTCAGTTCTCAATATAGACCCAGAAACGGCAATCTTTATAGCCACCCCCCCCCCCCCGAACTTTTGTGGCCAGTTGCCCTAAACTGAAATGAACCGGCATGAAAATTTAGACAAACAAGAGAGTTCCTTCCCCTCGTTAGGCATTTTGGAAAATTGCCATACATAATTCGGTAAACTGCTCCACTGGAAAAATTGTCACACATTCAAAGTGTTCTTCGGAGGAACAGCAATTTGTGCCAGACCCCTTAATGAAAAATGTGTGGCAGTTTTCCGGCAACCGCAGGGCCCGTGCCTCCTTTTTTGAATTTTTTTTTTTTTTAGAAATGACCTCATCATTATTGAAATTATTTTCATTATTATTATTACTGTGAAGGTATTAATTTATGTTGGGTTTTATTGCACCCTTCTTATTGGCCAATCTGCAATGCATTCATAAAAGGAGCAGTTTCAATATTCACAAAACCCTGTGTTAATCTTTTATTAAATTGCTACCAAACTTCAAAATCGCAATCAGTTTTGCTTTACCAATTGTAAGATTATAAATATTTATTATTATTAATTCGTAGGTTATTAATTAATCAAACTCTGCTGCCCCTGTGGCGTCAATCTAGGAAAAAAGATCCACGGGGAAAAAACAGAGAACCAGGGAAAAAATCCAATGACAATTTTTATACGACCCTCTAGGCTTCTTACACAGAAGTGACGCAAAGAAATCAGAAAAGAATTTTTTATACGATCCCTTAAACTTCCTACATAGAAGTGACACAAAGAAATCAGAAATGCAATTTTTATACGCCCTCAATTGCTCGAACCTCCATGGAAACATTGACTTAATGACTGCCGTTGAACATGCAGAAGATACTGCTCATATTATTCAAGAAATCAGAGACCATGCTGAAGAGGAATTTAACATTCTGTACTTAGAAGCTGAAAAATCTGTGATAGAGTAGGCATACCAGTTACTGTTCCTCGAGTATTAAATCGCCAAACACACCGCAGCAATATTGAACACGATTTGGCTGAAAGTTATTACAGAAGAACGACCTTTATTCCTTTCCTTGATGCGTTTTTAAATGAGATGAAGGAAAGATTTATTGCACATGAGGATACTCTGAGATCGTTCCAAGTGCTTTTGCCTCAACAAGGAGTGGAAACTACTTCTCCAAAAGATGAAGAATTTGTAAAGTCACTATGCGAACAGTACGCATCTGACATTGCATACGCTTCACCTTCTGCAGTATGCGGGGAACTTAGAGTCTGGTACAGAAAAATAGCCAGGATGGAAAAAAAGCCAAAAAACGCCCTTGATGGATTAGCCGAATGTGATGAACTTATGTATCCATCCATTCGAAAACTTTTGCAAATAATGGCGACATTGCCAGTAACAACATGTTCTGCAGAACGTTCCTTCTCCACCCTGAGGTACTTAAAATATTATTTGCGCAGTACAACAGGAGAAACCAGACTGAATGGTTTAGCTTTATTGTACATTCATAAGGATATTTCTGTCTCTCCTGAGGAAGTACTAGATGACTTGGCTAAGAAACCTAGGCGCCTAAATTTCAAACTGTAAATAATTTAAATTAGTAATAGATATATACACTATCTACCAACAAGTAATTGGACACCCCTTCAATCGACGATATCTGCGGTCCTGATACACGTCACGGCAGCCGCCGTTAAATATCGTGTGGGAAACAACAACGCAACCAGTCGCATGCAAGATGCCACGCAGTTCGGAGCTCTCTGATTTCAAGAAAGGTGTAATCGTCGGGTATCGCAGAAATGGCTGATCCATACGTGACATATCCAGCGAGTTGAAGTACCCAAAATCGACAGTGGCCTACGTGATTGGCAAATGGAAGATGAGAGGCCGGCAGACCCACAAAACTGGGAGTTAGAGACCGCAGAGTGCTGGCCAGAGAAATTCGAAAGCACCGCACCAAATCGATGGGCCACATCCGCGAGGAGTTCCAACAGGCATCCGGCAGTGTTCTTTCAATGAATACCATCCGTAAGGAAGCCCATCTGCTCGGTTATCATAGACGTGCTGCCGCCCACAAGCCTTTGATCACCAAGTCCAATAGCGCTGCTCGGCTAACGTGGTGCAAAGAACGTCGACAGCGGACCGTTGAACAGTGGAAACAGGTTCTCTGGAGCAACGAATCATGGTTCATCCTCTACCGTTCAGATGGCAGGGTTTGGGTTTGGCGTCTGCTTGGAGAACGCCTCCTGCCGGAATGTATTGTGCCAACTGTGAAGTTCGGCGGCGGTGGAATTATGCTATGGGAGTGTTTCTCCTGGTATGGCACGGGACCCTTGGTCGCAGTTCCTGGTAGACTCAACGCCGAGACCTACTACACCATTTTGGATGACCATGCGCTTCCCTACGTTGTGGCAGTTTTACGGGGTGGACTCATGTTACTTTCAGGATGACAATGCCACCTGTCATGTTGCGAGGTCCAACACGGCTTGGTATGGTGACAATGGGGTTAATCGAATGGACTGGCCTGCGCAGAGCCCGGACCATAACCCTATCGAGCACCTCTGGGACGAGTTGGAGCGTCGACTTAAGGGGTGCCCCCACCGTCCGAAATCGGTGAAGGAACTGACCTGTCTTCTCCAAGCCGAGTGGAAGAAAATACCGCTAGCCGTCGTACAACGCCTGGTTGAGAGTATGCCCCGGTGGGTCGCAGCTCTAATCGCCGCTCGTGGAGGCTCCACTAACTATCGAAGGTGAATAAACTTCGTTTTCCTTTGCTATCACAGGTGTCCAATTACTTGTTGGTAGATAGTGTGTATATATATATTTTAATTTTTTGTATTGTCAATGCAAATGTCTCTTTCACTTTTGTAGACGATTTAACTTCAGTACATGATTTTAAGGTTTCTAATGATAAGTTGAGTATATTTCGGAATAATTACTGTACAGAACTAATGATAAAATATTGATCGAAGTCATTAAAGGCACTTTTTTATTCAAGGGGACTATTTTCTGAAAATGGTAAGAATAAAGGTTTTATTTTTGTGAATAAGAGGCAACACATTCTTTCTTGCTGGAAAAAGAAAGCTGAATTAAATTTAAATTGTACATAGGTGAAGCATTCTATTTGAAGTCACAAAACTCACTACTACTAGGAAGGCAATAACATGGATTTGACAAAGTTGAATTTCACATGAAAGTTAACTTAAATTTCTTTATATATGGAAATATGAAAATTATTAGAAATTAATCCAAAACTCGTAATGAGATTTATACATTGCATTCATACTGTCTGCTCATCTCTTTCTAGGTAGTCAAAGAAATATTTATAAATAAATTTATTATTTGTTATAATTTTTCAACTCTATGATTCCATATGTATGTATGTGGGGACAGATAGTTGTTTGTGTTAAATATATATATATTCTATTCAATTTATTCATATATATATATATTGTATTCAATATGGCCGGTTGGTGGTCCCCCTCCAAAGCTAAATCCTGGCTGCGCTACTGGTTTACAGGAAACAAAACTTAAACCATCAGACCTGCTTTCAGTTCTAGGCTACAGTGCGTATCGGACAGATAAAGTATCGGGAGACATCGCCTGTGGGGGAGTCGCTATTCTTGTCCCTCACAGTGTTCCGGTGTCTTCCGCTGCGATATCAACAACTTTGCAGGCCGTGGCGGTTCGAATATCTGTGCCTCTTACTGTCTGCAGTGTCTATCTGCCGCCGGACGAGAACGTGAGCGTCTCTGTTCGGGAGAGCTCGGTTGATCAGCTGCTTTCACCCTTTCTTCTATTGGGTGACTTCAATGCCCATCATCATTTGTGGGGTAGTGTCAGCATCAGAACGAGAGGTCGTCGCATAGAGTCTTTTCTGTCCTCGGCCTCTTTGTACCTTTTCAACACTGGTGCTGACACGTACTTCCATGAGCCGACAAGATCCTTCAGTGTGATCGATTTGACCTTGGGATCACCATCGATTATTGCTGATTGGTCGTGGAGGGTGTGTAACGACCTCCACGGGAGCGACCATTTTCCAATTGTGCTCTCGCATCATGCGAACATGCCATCTTCTGCCTCCCGCTCTCATCGATGGAGAATGAAGCGTGCAAGATGGAAGGTCTTCACATCTTCAGCAGTGATATCTTCTGCAATGGTGACCCAAGAGTCAATCGACGCAGCTGTTCTTGAAGTCACAAACTTCATTCTTCAGGCAGCTGATCTTTCTATACCAAAAACATCTACGACGCTCCTCAGAAGTCCGAAGCCTTGGTGGTCCCTTGAATGCGCAGCGGCTAGGAAAGCTCAACATAAGGGCTGGTCTACGTTTCGGCTTTATCCAACCGATGTCAATCTCGTTACATTCAAACGAGCAAAATCCTATGCTCGGTTGGTGCGTCGACGTAGCAGGAAGGGAGTCTTTGATCCAGTATGTTTCATCTCTCACTTCACGTGCCAGTTCGAAAAGTGCGTGGGACAAGATTCGTAAGATCCGGGGTAACTACAGCTCTCACCAGATCTCCATTCTCGAGAGTAACGGCTGCACATATGCTGAAGTCGGGGAGATTGCTGATTGTTTGGGGAGGCGTTCGCCTCCGTGTCGAGTGACCTGGCGTATCGTTCCTCCTTTCTGAGGATTAAATCCACTGCGGAACGCCAGAAAGTCTCCTTTGCGCCTTTTCGTAGAACTGACTATAACTCCCCTTCAGCATGTTTGAACTCAAGGTGGCTCTGCATCGGTCCGGTGCTACATCTGTCGGTCCCGATGGCATCCACTATGACATGCTCCGTCATCTCTCGCAGTCGTCTCTCGAGAATCTTTTAATCCTGTATAATCGCATTTGGTTAGAGCACAGTTTCCCGGAATCTTGGCGAAAAGCTTTTGTTCTGCCTTTTCCCAAACCTGGCAAGGATCCCAAGTCACCCTCCTAGTTATCGTCCAATTGCTCTCACTAGCTGTCTGTGTAAAGTTCTTGAACGCATGGTTAACTCCCGGTTAGTTCCTTTTTTTAGAATATCATCAAGTACTTTCATCATCACAAAGCGGCTTTCTCCGTCATCGTTCACCTCACGATCATCTCCTGCACCTTGAGACACCTGTGCGCGAGGCGTCCGTGCGTAGGCAGCACATAGTTTCTGTATTCTTTGATGTTGAGAAAGCCTATGATCGCGCGTGGCGGCACTGTGTTATCCGTGACCTCCACGCATGCGGATTGCGAGGAAATCTTCCAACCTTCATTGTAAATTTTCTTCGCAATCGTGTGTTCCAGGTGCGCCTGGGTACGACGCTCTCGGCACCGTTTCATCAAAAACAAGGTGTTTCTCAGGGTTGCATTTTATCTGTCACATTGTTCATCCTGCGCATTAATTGTCTCCTCACAAATCTCCCTCCTGCGGTTTCGGCTAACTGTGTATGTCGATGACTTGCACATCTTCTGCTCGTCATCGAGCATGCGTTTTATTGAAAGGCAGTTGCAGTCTGCAATTAATCAGATTTTTAAAGCGGCGAATAGCAATGGTTTAGTTCTTTCTCCCGACAAGACAGCGTGCGTTCATTTCTGCCGGAGGCGTGGCCTCCATCCTGACCCAGAGCTGTATTTAAACCGTGCAGCCATTACAGTTTTGCTGGAGACCAAGTTCCTTGGACTGACCGTCGACCGTGCGCTTACGTTCCGTGTGCACGTTCGGCGGCTCAAGATTTCCTGTCTGCGTGCTCTTTCTATTCTAAAAATCCTTTCGAGAGTTTCGTGGGACGCAGACAGGATCTCTTTGTTTCGCATTTACCACTCCTTAATTCGGTCGAAACTGGATTATGGCTATATCGTGTATGGCTCGGCTCGTCCTTCCGTTCTCCGGCCTTTGGACGCTGTTCATCATCAGGCGCTGCGTCTTTGTACGGGAGCATTTCGAACATCTCCGATTCCCAGCCTTTACGCTGATGCGAACGAACCATCGCTTGAATTACGCCGTCTGCAGCTGTCTGTTCACTTTTACTTAAAACTTCGGTCTCTTCAAGACCATCCTTTGTACGGTGCAGTTTTTCATCCCCAGCATGCTCGTTTATTCGGGAACCGGCAATCGTGCATTTCAACCATCGGTCTTCGTATGGCGTCCGTAGCCCGTGATGTAGGGCTCGACTTGTCATTTGTTGGAGAGACCAGTGGCCTTGGGGATCCTCCATGGCACCCACTTGGTGTCATGGTTGATACCACCTTTACATCTTTCGATAAATCCTCAACCCCTGCGTCAGTGTACCAGCAGCTCTTCGCTGAGCACCGTGCCCTCAAGTCTGACTACACTCCAATTTTTACTGATGGCTCCAAGATGCATGGAGTCGTTAGATCCGCGGCTGTCTGTGTAGATGTCGTTTCAGTAGCGCGGATCTCAGCTTAGGCCACGGTGTTTTCGACGGAGATGCATGCTGTGTATCTCGCCCTTTTCCATGTTCAGTCGAGTTCTCATCATTGTGCTATGGTCTATACGGATTCTTTACGTGTCTTGCAGTCCTTGTCATCTGTGGATCGCCGTGACCATCCTTTTCTCTTGGATGTGAGACGGTTGCTTCGTCGTTTGCTCGAGGCCGGTTTTCAGGTTCAGTTTTGCTGGATTTCTGGGCATGTTGGAATCTCGAGTAACGAGCGTGCTGATGCGGCTGCTAGATCTGCTTCCTCTTTGGTCGTCACACCCTTGCCACTGCTTCACCGGGGTATCCGCTTTCTTCTTCACGAGTATATCAAGCGAACGTGGCAGGGTCTGTGGGACCAAGAGATGGAAAATAAACTGCATCGTATTAAACCTAATCTTGGATTCTGGAAATCCTCATATCGTCGGAACCGTAGGGAGGAAGTGGTGCCTGCGCGTCTCCGCATTGGGCATTGTCGTTTCACTCACCGCTTTTTGCTGTGTGGCGACACTGCGCCGATGTGTGAGACGTGCAATTGCCGACTCACTGTCATTCATCTTTTGTGTAGTTGTGTTCGTTTTCGTGATGTGCGTTTTCATTTCTTTCATTCTCATGTGTTGACTGAGGACGCTGCTACACTGCAGCGGCTCCTAAATGACCACTGCGATACTGTTGCTCTCTTTTCATTTTTTAAAGAAATTGACTATTTTAAACGTATCTAGATTTTAGCCCCATCATCATTGTCATTTCTCAGTTTTACTGAATCAGCTAGATTTTAAACATTGTATCACGTTTTTAATACTGTTCGGTTCATTGTCTTTTTAGCCCTTCCATCATTCTCATTGGTCAGTTTTACTTGATCAGCCAGATTTTAAGGTTTATACCACTTTTTTAATACTGTTTGTTTGCCTTGTGCCTGGCGCTCTTTGGCCAAACATGGCCCTTGCGCCATAAAAATCAACCAACCAACTAACCAACCAAGTCTATGTATCTTAGAGTTCTTTGCTGGGGCCTTTGTTGGGCGCATAGTGCGCCCACTTGGAAATCCATGACTTTTTGTGTTGGAATTCCCTGATTAGTAGAACAAACAGCAGAACAATTAGTAATGACATCACTCCGTGAATTCCTACTTACCCTTCTTATTCGCTTCTGGCCATACTAACATGAAAAGAGGCTTAAATTAAGGATTTGGAAGAGTGGAGAGCAACTAAACTTTCATGATTCTGCGGATGCTATTTTTTTTTTTTTTGATTGGGGGTTTATAACGACCAGGACGATGCTAAGTTTACAAGGCTAGGATACCATGTTGACGTCACAGATTTAGTCACTTGCACCTGTGCAATAAAAGATGTCGAAAAAAGATGTACAAGCAATCGAAGTCTTCATCAGATGGTGCAACGTGGAACGGAACTCACACTAGCTATTTCAAAGTTTCTCTGAAAATTATGGAGGTTTTATTAAGATGGTTCCACCTAAAATCTCTGCCTTATATTTCCAATGGTTAAACTTCTTTTCATATTTTCTTCGCAATTAATGTATTTCCAAGGATGGAAATTTGCACATCGATAAAACTAACTTTAAGTTATAGCATGGGATACTTAATACTTGCAGAAACATAACCATAATTATATTGAAAATCAATCATTTTTCTTTGAGTAATGTTCAGACCTGTTAATAGATGGTGCCAACTGTACATTGAGGACGTCAGTAGACAAACAAATGTTGGATTGCCTAAATATGGTTATGTTCTAACAAGAATGAAGTATCCCATGCTATAGCTTAAAGTTAGTTAAATCGATGTGCAAATTTTCATCCTTGGGAATACATTAATTGCAAAGAAAATATGCAAAAGTTTTACCATTGGAAACATAAGGCAGAGATTTTAGGTGGAACCACCTTAAAAGACATTTTCCAGAAATTTTTGAGGGAATACAATATTTGATAAAGATGGCTTCATTTCTGGTTATTAATCATTGAAAAGCAACCAATAGAAAATGGAGGTAAATAAAGAATGTTGTAGAAAAGCCCTTATTTCGAATTTTTTTTTCGGGAAATTTTATGTGAAAGCATTTATTTTCGAATTGTGAAATAAATGGAGCACATTTGTCGCTTAATGTGGGAAAATATTTGTTTCGAAATTTTAACTTATCAGATCGTAAGCAATATTTTGCAAAGGCAATAGTTTTTCCTGATATACAGCATTGGCTATATTATAAATCTAATTTAAATTTGATATTTAAAGGAAAAACAGCTTACCTATTGATCCAAATCGCAATCACGAACTTTCCATAACAGAAACTATGTCGAGGGCCCTACGAATCGTGTGACTGCCACCCAATAACCAAAGATACATATCTCGAAGTATGATTGTAGGACCAGATATATCAATTCTTAGATAATACGTTTTGTTTCCCGCCGTATAGCGAGCTACCGCCTCGCCTTTACTATACGATCTGGCTATCAAGGCGGCTGAAGGCGTCCTTGTGTAGAAGAATAATTACCTCGACAAACTCAGTCCAGTACACGGAAATAAAAACAACAACAAGACTTTATTATTCCGATAACATTTGCTTCACGGGTTTCCGATGACTTTCCGCTCAGGTTCCCGTGCTGACCACGTGCTACCTTTCCACAATTCTTTCCGCGATACCCGGTGGACGAAGGAATCCTCCTTCCCGTTCACCACGCTGCACGTCTGCGATAACCGCAGTCCTTCCGTCAGAAACTGGTGTCCAAACCAGGGACCCTCTCTCCTTGACGACCGAAGCTCAACTGTCTCACTTAATCCTCCTCGCCCTTTCTGTCCTCTATCACGCATGCGCAAGAAAAACTGGTTTTCCCGGTCAGCACGTGAAATACCTGTACTCAGGAATGTCGTCGGATACCCGCAGGATTACAACCTTGCACGTATACAAAAGCAGTATGACAACTTGCTTAACAGAAACACTCGAGCAGCTGACTCTTCAAGGTCAGATGCCCCAGGTGTTCATGCACCTCTCTTAATCCCCCATAGGATTATAATCGTACCACGTGGGTGGTGAAGAATATCAGTTCTTATCTGAAACAACAAAATGGCGGAATGAAACGTCCGTCCGCACGTGTTCATCACAATATTAAAAGTACATAAATTCATAATTGACAGTTCGATTGCGGGCGACCCTTACAGGCCCCCACCAAATGAACGAGAGATACGGTCTTTTGCCGTATTCTCCGAGTCAGTCTCTTCCTTGCCTGCTGATCTTGGGTGACACAACATAATACACTTTTTCACTTCTCGCACGTTATGTAACATATACACTTGTACCACCCTGAGACCTTCTGTGGATCTCCACCTGTGCCGTGAAACATTCTCACCATGGCGCTGCCCTACTCTTTAAAACTGAGTCTTGACAACGCATCGGCGTGAGGAATTAGGATTTGCCCGCGACATGAGATATGGATAAATTAAATTGGGAAATAGCCAAACTCCAACGCTGTAATTTTGAACTTTGCGATGCGGAACGGGTGAGAAAAGTAAGGGTTGTGATCGGACATAACTTCGACCCGGTTACCGAAAATCCACCCTTCAAACCTTTGCAAACCCCATACTATGGCGTACGCCTCTGATGGCTGACCGCCCATCTGGCTTGCGTCCCACTTAATTTTTGCTAGCATAGGCCACTGGCCTAATTTTGCCTTCCTCATCCCTCTGACTCAAACATGCCACCGCAAAGGAACTCGCATCCGTGTGTAAGATAAAATGCTTACTGAAATCCGGGGTGTTTAATACCGGTGCCTTACACAAATTTTCCTTCAGAGTCCTGAATGATTCCTCCAAGTTTTCCGACCAAACTACCCTATCTGCCGCCCTTTTTTCCTGTGCAATCTGTTAAAGGTTTAGCTATCTTTGCGAAGTTAGGTACGTAATCACGGTAATACCCACATAATCCCAAAAAGCTACGTATTTCCTTTTTAGTCTGAGGGGGCAAAGGTCCCTGATGGCCTGCAATTTCTCGGGGTCCGGCCGGTGATGGCCCGAGCCGACCACGTGCCTAAGTAATTCACCTCCGTACGGGCGAAACAGCATTTGTTCAAGTTTCCCGTAAAGCCTGCCGCCTCCAAACTTTCAATTACTCCTTTCAAATGTTTCAAATGCTCCTCCCATGAGCCAGAAAAAATAGCCACGTCGTCCAGGTACGCTATCGCATAGTCTTGGTGCGGGGTCAAAACCTTATTCATGGCTCTCTGAAAAGTAGCCGCCGCTCCTGATAACCCAAAGGGCATTACTTTCCATTGATAGAGCCCCTTATGCGTTGCAAAAGTGGTATACTTTCTACTGTCGGGGTCCATTGGGATTTGATAGTACCCCTTTAACATGTCAAGCGTAGTAATATACCGGGCTGCCCCCACCTTCGCTAACAAATCTGGGATATGAGACATCGGAAATGCGTCCGGAACAGTGTGAGAATTTAACATTCTGTAATCTACACACATCCGAACCTCTCCATTTTTCTTAGCCACACATACTACCGGATGACTATACTCTTCTTTTGATTCTTCAATCATCCCACGATCCCACAACTCCTGGATCTGGCTCTCCACTGCTCTCTGCATCGATTGTGGCACCTGTACCTGTGCTGGGTACGAAGTACGCTTTCCGGCTTGAGTGTAATTGCGTGCTTCCCCACTGACGTCTCTCCCACTTCTCCCGAAAAGAACTTCTTCGAGCTGTTCACCAGCTCCTGTAACTCCCTAAGTTGCTCCCGAGTTATCCTCTCCCTATCTATCCTGATTTCTTCAGGTTCTACCAACTGTAACGTAACCTGTCCCAACACTTGCTCCCGATCATACAACCTTCCATCCGTATAGAGATAACCACCTCTGCCATTTTCCGCCTCATTCCTAGCGGCTGCTAACGTCACACACCTCTTTTGTTGCTCTGTAAACAAGCGTCTGTCTGAATTCTCCTGAGCTTCACTCGTATCCAAATCAGTAACGCCATCTCCTGTTCCCTCGCTAGCTGTCGTTGCCTCCCCTGATTGGTCGGCCTGCTGTTGCTCTCGCTGATTTTCCTTGCCGGCTTTAGCACTGAGCGCTAAAATCCTGGGACTATTTTGCTCTTCAAGCCACGCTTTACCTACCAAGCGCGCTTGCTCCTCCTCCGCTGAAATATCTGTGATCGCCGGGCTTTCCATTCCCTAGAATATCCTCCTCTTCGACTAGCGCTTCGCCAGTCTCAGTTTCTGGATGCACATCCGGCCTATTCCCTAACTCTAATGCCTTTTCACCCGAGGTTGCCCACATCGGAGTAGCTTCCCTTAAACATTTCATGCGCTGGTAATCCTCCGCTGCTACAATTACCCTGTTTACCAGATTAGGAACAATTGCACACATCACTTCACAAAAACTTTCTGGCGCTTCTCCTGTTTCTAATCCCTCTTCATCTAATCGGAGATTCAATTGTTTAATGACAAACTCTCCCTTACTACCATCGAAGCCTCTTAAAATTATTCTACCCTTTGGTTCCAACAACTCTTCGCCAAGTATACCTCCTCTTACACAACTCACCTCCGCGCCTGAGTCAATAAGGATTTCGGTGCTCTTTCCGCATTCCGACTTAACCCTCTTCACTTCTCCTACCGGAATTTCTATTACCTCGTTCTGACTTCCTTCTTGGCCTAAAACTCTATCTACCTTAGCTGTCATTCCTTTATCATCACTTATCTCTACCGGCTCTATCCTTCTCTCTGAAACATCTTCGGCTCTCTTTTGTCCCATCGCTACTCTGTTTACCTTATTTGGGGGATCTTTCCTCCAATTCTGAGAGTAAGAGCTGGGAGTACTCTGGGATGCCTTCTGGTTACAATTTGCTTTACGGTGCCCCACTACTCCACATCTAAAGCATATAATTCCCTTATCCAAACTAGGATTCCCTACCATAGACCTCGCTGCTGAATAACCTGGCTTATGTCCGACGCTCTGATCTGTCCCGGAAAACTTTCCTTTCAATTGATTTCCGCCTGTCTGAAAACTTCCCTTCTTCCAGGCTTCTGATTGACCTCCTTTGAAATACGTTCCCAAGGGATGACTGGGTTTGTATCTTTCTTCTTCTATTCCCATAGCTCCCACGTGACTTTCGTATAAATCACAAAGTTCTCCTAATTCTGTCGAAGGAACTAACTTCCCTACGGAACCTCTTTGAAGAATGTAGGTCTTCAGTTCTGGAGACAACAAAGTTTTGAATTTGTCGCATACCAACAAATTGACCAACTGATCGAATTCTTTCACTTCACTACTGTTGATGTAGTATGTTATGGTCCTCTTAATACGTCCCGCTAACTGCAAGTAGCTTTCCCCTTTGTTCTTACTAATATTCTCAAATTGTTTCAAATAAATATCCGGAGTCAAATGGCATTCCACCAAAATTGCCTCCTTAACTATTTCGTACTTATCGTACTGCTCTATAGGCAAACGACGAAATAAGTGGTTCACACATTCTGAATTGAATAAGGCTATCACCAAACGACCTTTCATTTCTTCCGGTACTGAGTGTAATACAAATGCCCTTTCTAACGAATCAAAGAAGTCCAGAATTTCTTCCGGCTTACTGGGACTTCTGGGTAAAGTTCTTTCTAAGATTCTCATGTAGTCGGCCAACTTACCCTCATTTTTACTTTTAATAGACTCCTTCTCTTTCTCATTAATTAATTCTAATTTTTCTTAACTCAAATTCCCTTTCTTCTTTCCTATCCGCTAATTGTAATTCTAGCATTCTTTGTTCCCTCTCAGCCTTTCTCTCTTCTATCTCAAGCATTTTAAATTGAAGTTCCCATTCCATTCTAGCTGGATTATTTTTCTTGTCTTCCATATTATTAATGCTTACTTCTTTACTAGAATCTAATTCTGAATCGCTAAGAATACTATTATCTTCGTTGTCCGCGTCTAAATTATCCTCAACTTTCCCTTCCAAAAGCTCAGTCATGATAATACACTACAATACCCATTCAAAAAATACACTCATGCAAAGAAATAAGAAAAGAAATCATGCAAACTTCCGCATTAAATCATCTAAGGTTAACCTCCTTCTTGTTTTGTTTCTAACCTATCTCTACCTTCATGCATTACCTGAACATCTATTATCCTGTTTTACTCAGAATACTTATATTCCTTCTGCCTCTTTCGCTACACGTAAAAAAAAATCACTAAGCTATTTTAGCTTCCAAATTTCTTAAATCGTAAACATGAAATCTCGACTTATCTAAACACTTATTACTTTATGAAAATATTTTGACACTTCGCATTCTCTAGCAACTGGCATAAAATTAACTGTTACAAAATTTTACTTTACAATGCTTTACTCTGAGAATATCTAATTATTAGCTTTCCCTTTCCTTTCTAGTACCATGATGAGAACTTCTACTCTTAACCCTAAATTATACCAAATGCACAGGCAAAGTCACAGAAATAATCTCAGAAAGAAAATGTGGTACGTTACCGGAGCACTCAGGCTTCTTCTCTTGTCTTGCTTGTAAGTCCTCGTCCTGCTTGGGATTTCCGTACGCTGAGGTGCACACTGTCTTTGTCTTAGTCGACACGATGGATACCTTATCTCGGCTAGCACGCTGGTGTCTCTTTCTTCCGGTCGGCACGTCGTCAGGGTTCTGTCATTCGGTCACAGGAATTTTCACAAAAAGTCCGTTGTTCCTTCTTCACACGTGTCGCCATTCACGTCATTCATGAGCTCGCTTTCAGGCTGATCCTGCCGACTGCGCCACTTTATCTGGCTGTAGGGCCAGACATATCAATTCTTAGATAATACGTTTTGTTTCCCGCCGTATAGCGAGCTACCGCCTCGCCTTTACTATACGATCTGGCTATCAAGGCGGCTGAAGGCGTCCTTGTGTAGAAGAATAATTACCTCGACAAACTCAGTCCAGTACACGGAAATAAAAACAACAACAAGACTTTATTATTCCGATAACATTTGCTTCACGGGTTTCCGATGACTTTCCGCTCAGGTTCCCGTGCTGACCACGTGCTACCTTTCCACAATTCTTTCCGCGATACCCGGTGGACGAAGGAATCCTCCTTCCCGTTCACCACGCTGCACGTCTGCGATAACCGCAGTCCTTCCGTCAGAAACTGGTGTCCAAACCAGGACCCTCTCTCCTTGACGACCGAAGCTCAACTGTCTCACTTAATCCTCCTCGCCCTTTCTGTCCTCTATCACGCATGCGCAAGAAAAACTGGTTTTCCCGGTCAGCACGTGAAATACCTGTACTCAGGAATGTCGTCGGATACCCGCAGGGGATTACAACCTTGCACGTATACAAAAGCAGTATGACAACTTGCTTAACAGAAACACTCGAGCAGCTGACTCTTCAAGGTCAGATGCCCCAGGTGTTCATGCACCCCTCTCTTAATCCCCCATAGGATTATAATCGTACCACGTGGGTGGTGAAGAATATCAGTTCTTATCTGAAACAACAAAATGGCGGAACGAAACGTCCGTCCGCACGTGTTCATCACAATATTAAAAGTACATAAATTCATAATTGACAGTTCGATTGCGGGCGACCCTTACAATGATAATCAGAAAAAATGAATCAATAAAAAAAGGAAACAACGGAAGTGCAATGACGATGATGGCCTCATTAAAAAATCAAAAATTTTTGTACTATAACATTCTAGACCGGTGGCCTGCTGATTTATTCGTACATTTTGTAAACCTAAAAGTAGTTCTTTGATATAGGTTTTGAGATTAAAGTCCACATACTAGTTACATTAAAACTGGTGAATAAGTTTGGTAAGGATATTTTTTCTGCTCATGCCCCCGCCCCAGCCATTGTATTTACAGAAAGTAAAGTACAAGGGATATTCTACTGATGATTCCCATGTTTGCCAGTCCCCCCCCCCCTTCTGCTCTACATGTTTGGAGTCATGCAAAAAATTCGAAATTTACCTGAAGAATACTGACTTCTGAACTGTGTTAAAGTACTACCCATACATTGGTAATTACTAACTATTTATATGATCAAGGGACCAAAATAAAGCAGACTGTTCAGTGAATAATGCTAACAATAGGAACGTTGGAATAAAGAAATGGAGCAAGATGCAAACTAGCGAATAGTTATTTTTTGTATCTGCCTTATTTCCGCTTTGGTCAAATGAAGATCACGGAGAAACAAGATACATACCAGTCTTTTATGTTTGCATCTGCTTTATTTCCGCATCAGTTACACAAATTTTCTGACTGCTTCAAAAAACATAATGTTTACACCCATGTTACATCTGCTCTGCTCGTAGTGATATTATATCGGTAGTAGAGGCTTATCATCTGTGACGTCAGCATAGTAACCTGGCCGTGTGAACTATACAAACTCGATGGTGTGAACTTATCTCCCTTAATGACCACCGTGCGCAGCTCAATGCACTGTATAAAGTCACCCGTCCCTAATTTGGGGCCATTGGTTCCAGGGAAGGACGAAAGCCAGTGCCGTAAGACAAACACAACATCCATGCCTCACCGAGATTCGAACCCGGACCCATCTCGAACCATTGATTAAAAGCCATCGCTTAGACCACTGTGCCACTGGAGCGGTGATGCTATTAACTCCTTGCTAACGTGCCTAGTATCTAGGTTAGGCTTTTCTTTTTTCTTCTTAGGAGGTCAATTCTCTTATCTTGCTCTTTCTCTATTTAATTTCTACCTGTGCAAATCTTTATTGTTCGTATCTAGTCGTAATTTGGCCGAGTGATCACCCGCAGGTTGTTTTGTGACACCGTGATATCTGTGGCAAATTGTTCAGTAACTTTCTGCTATTGGCTCTGGTCTACTGATTTTAGGTGGAAATGTTTGGCAACACTGATGGTGAACTAGCAGAATATTATTTTGGGTCATGCATAATATTTTGCAATTGTGGGACACTACTTGGTAATCTCGTATACGGTCCCTTATGTGATGACTCTCATTCGACCAATGAGAAGCGTTGTTAGAAAAGGTATCTCCTTCCGCTGTGATTTCTTGTACGCTGACGAGAAAGTGTTTGTTTGTTGACAATTTTATAAACTTATTCAGTGTTTTAGCTCCGCATATATTCTTATTTCCAATGGTTACTGGTAGGAATTCTGATTCAACAATTTCTCAGTGTTGTTTGTACCAGAAAGATGTTTGTTATTGCATGGCTTAAAGCATCAATCATCAATATTTCTTTAATTGTGCTTTATTTACTGGGTTTGTAATCAGCATTTCGCACTTAGGCAGATATCCGAACACCTCCATTGGTGGATGAAAACATCTTCATAAAAATTTATCATGAGTGCCTATTTGAACATCGTTATTAATGGAATTCTTACAAGAGACAAGAGGGAAAATTCGTTTAAAATGTCTTTGAGTTAGATTTCTGCTGTACAATTCATTTTTTTTTTTTTTTTGAACTTTGATTTTACATACGAGTAATCATGATCTTGGATTGCTTTCAACTTACTTTTGTTCAATGAACAACATTGATGACACTCTAATGTACAATGATCACTGGAAATAAATGTCATGTCATCAAATGGTACCGCCGCCCCGGTGGCGCAGTGGTCTAAGGCGTTGGCCTCTGATCATTCGTCCGTAAGGGGTCCGGGTTCGAATCCCGGTCAGGCATGGATGTTGTGTTTGTCTTACGGCACTGGCTCTCTCCCTTCCCTGGAACCAGTGACCCTAAATTAGGGACGGGCGACTGCTTATAGCCCATTTGAGTTGCTCACGGTGGTCGTTAAACCTCCAATCAAAAAAAAAAAAACAAAAAAAAAAAACAATGGTACCCTGTTTTCAACATTGGAATTTTTTCCCCCTTCAAACATAACATCTTCACCCCTGTAACACCACTTAACTGGGCTTGCCCAAAATTGTGAACTACACCACGCTTTTGAATATAATGTGTATTAGTAGAAATCTCGAAGTTTTTTATAACGTTTAAAGCATCTTCTAACAAAAAAACGTATCCAAAATGATCATTAATGGAATGACGAAAACCAAAATTCCTTTTAAGTTATTTTCAACAGCTAAATTGAGCTAATTATCAACTCAAACCACGCATGAACTAATTGACAACAAAAAGAGAACTTCAAGAGTAAAGCGTACAAGAAATCACAGTGGAAGAAGATACCTTTTCTAACAACGCTTCTCATTGGTCGAATGGGAGACGTCACATAAGGGACCGTATATGGGATTACCAAGTAGTGCCCTACAATTGCAAAACATTATAAATGACCATGGACCTTATTCACCTCGCATTGTATCATAGGAAAGCCTTCCCGTGGCCGATTACCAACAACAGCTTGTTTACATACGTTACGTTGCAAGGGTTCAGAAAAATCGCGATTTTCGTAAATTTATTAACGACATGTCTAACTTTTGCTCATCGTATGGTTGTGCTAATAAAAATTCTGCAACCTAAATTGTGTAGACGAAAGAAACATTCTTTAATTTTCCTCTGAAAAAGACAAAATTATTAAAGGAATAGCTGTGTAAAATGAAACGCAGTGATTTCCATTCCGATGTGCACTCTCAAATATGTTTTGTCCACTTTAACGAAAAAGCTTTTTGGATATTATGACACTACGAATGAAAGGCAATTGAAACCTCGTAGCATTCCTTCGAAATTCAATTTCCAAAAAGAAAAAAAAAAGGTAGGAGAAAATTGACGGAATATTTGGATCGGTAAATTACGAATTAAGCTCTACTTTCCTCAAAGAATAAAACAAACATATCTATAATTTCTCTTTTATTTAATGTTACGCATTCATTTAATTTTTAAGCAGATTGCCTAGCGTGCGAACCCTACTTTGTTTCCTTTATTACGTATTTGTCTGAGCTTCTAAATGTTTTTGTTTTACAAAACAAGGTACTCAGTTTTATGTTTCAGATATTTCGCCAATGTCTGCCAATAAGAACATGAAAATTTAATATAGCGTGTACGAGAACTGCTACATTAAAAACTTCATGATGACTAACGGCGATGCTCTCCTGCGTGATGCGAAATAAACATCGAACACAAAATTGTCTCGGTATATGTTTGCATCCTTGATATGTTCTTCTAAGAAATTAATTTCTTCTTATTCATCCTCTAGCTCTATTAATTCCTCGGCAGAATCCATGACATTAGGATTGTAAAAATGAGACAACAGTAAGGGATAATCAAATAGCAAAAACATTGAATCAGCAGCCATGTTTGTCCACAGAAATCCACTTCTGACGTCACATGAATAAGGTCCATTATATTTTGGTGGTGTCAGTGTTGCCAGATTGGGCTACTTATCGCAGATTGTGCTACTTTGAAAAATACTCTGCTACTGTTTTTTCGATCTGCTACTAGGTTACTTTTTAGGCTTTTTTTCTTATGGAGGTTTAACGACCACCGTGAGCAACTCTGTGGACTATAAGCAGTCGCCTGTCCTTAATTTAGGGCCACTGGTTCCAGGGAAGGGGGATATCCAGCTCCGTAAGACAAACACAACGTCCATACTTCAACGGGATTCGAACCCGTACCCATCTCGAAGGACGAATGATCAGAAGCCATCGCTTAGACCACTGCGCCACCGGTGCGGTCCACTTTTTTTGCCTGTTTTAAGAATTTTTCTCTGTCGATTATTTAAAAACCCTGATTAGATAACGTAATATTGAGCGGCCCTCGGTGGCGCAGTGATTTAAGCGTTGGCTTCTGACCATTCGTCCGAAATGGGTCAGAGTTCGAATCCTGGTGAGGCATAGATGTCGTGTTTGTCTTATGGCACTGGCTCTCTCCCTTCCCTGGAGTCAGAGACCTTAAACTAGGAAGGATTTTTCCCCCAAAGAGTTGTGTACACTAATCAACATGCTTCAGTCTCAATTTCACTTATTTGCCAATGATATAATGAATTAATTAAATGATAAAAAATTAATATAAATTATTTTTTTATTCTGAAAGGAATTTTCACCTCATTTGTATATGTATTTTTAATTCGACACAGATTTCTACTGAACTGTGTCCCAAATATATATATTGGTAAATGCCTTTTTTTTTTTTTTGATTGCTGATTAACAACCACCGTGGTAAGCAGTGGCGGCTCGTGGGTTCAAAAATAGGGTGTTGCACATATATCGTTTTCCTTAGAAACACTACTCCATAAAGGAAGGATCTATAAAGTGGAAACAGACATAGGAGCCCATGGAAACTCCTCCCATAGAAAGTGGCGCCCCCCACGGACCTAAAACAGAAGCAAAATGTGACTTGACCCCGTGACGTCGGCAATAGTTGCTACGGCAACCCAGCGCAGGCGACAGCAGCGCCATCTTGGAAGACATGCCTTTACTTCAGAAATAACAACAAAATTACGAAGATGGAAAACAATTTTCACAAATGTTGGTCAATTATGGAAATACAGGCTACACAAATGCCGAGTAAAAAAAAGATAAGTCAATAACGTAGACGTTGAAGCAGATGACAATTGAATACAAATTAGAATTGAAAGCGAAGCAGAGTGGGTATGGAAGAAACAATCAAATGAACAACAGACACGTAAATACCCAAAAGTTATGAATTCTGTAAGGAAAAGTATACGATCAGTAAGTAATAAGCAAAATAATACCAATTACTAGAACACTAGAGGAAATGAAAACCAAAAAGAATCTTCAACACTGCCAGATAGCAAGCCAAAGTCAATAGTCAAAGTAAAAAACATGACATTAGCGGACAAAAATCACGTAGTTCGTGAGTGTTCCCTGGGAAACCAGCTGTCAATCAACTGTAGTTCTGTTTTAGGTCACTGGTGCGCTGCAGTCGACTGCATGAGTTTCAGCTTAATACAGCCAGTGTCTTCTCTATATATCCTTCCTTTACGCACTACTCGCGAGCACTGTTTTTTTTGTTGGTGATGTACTTTGGAGGGGGAGGATGCTGCGCAGGAGGAGTTTAACATTATTAAAAACAACGTATTGTAGCAACAAGATACTTTCTACATAATTACCATATTCCAAAATTTTAAATTATGTAATAACAATTAATGGATAAGAACATGAAATGAGTTCTTGCCATAAGTTATTTGAAGAGAAAGTCCATCCTTCTCTCTTTCTGTGTAACGAATTTGTCAATAACTCTCTGGTTGAAGTCGGGAATATCTATGATAAGATCCTTTTCAATAGAAAGCATGGCCAAGGCTGACAACCTTTCCTGTGTCATTGAGTTTCTCAAAAATGTTTTTATTCGTTTTAAAGTAGAAAAACACCGTTCTGCTTCAACTGATGTCATAGGAATTGTTAGGATAAGTTTCAGTAACGTGTAACATTCACTAAATGTTTTTCCGAAGTTGTTCTTCATGAGGAACTCGCATATAAGCTAACACCCCCTGAGAGTGATCTAAACTCTTCTGCACAATAGACGGACAAAAGTTCATGGCGGAGTTTCATTTTATCTATAAATGGATACACAACACACACTGTTTTCAATGTCTCCGCTGGGAATTCAGTGGCATAATGAGGGAACATTTGTGGTAAAAATAACAAAGCTGCAACTAGATGCCCTGTGAAAGTAAACGTTTCCTTAGCCTGAGAAATAATGACATCACAGTCTTCTTTTTCTTCTCTCATCCACTCAAAGTGGTCAGTTTTCCGTTTTTTAAAGAAGCAGATGTACCCTATGTTGTTGCACTCTCATCAACATCAATTTGTTCCCTAATTGTCACTGCATTTGTCTCAAACACAGCAATATCTTTCTTTGTTGTAGAGGGATCAAGGTCACTTTTTTGAAGTTGACCGAACAAAATTTCTACAGGAGGTATGATTTTAGCGAAATATGAAAGCCAAAAGCTGAAACTTGTAGGAACCTTTAAATGACCATTAGCCTGGCAAATAGTACTTTCACTTTTAATGTCATTAGACTTAAGAATGGTCTTCAGGGATTCGATAATATCTCCCTTTTTATCAAAAACCGTGTTGACACTGCGTGAGAGAAAATTCCATCTTGTAGGGGAAGCTCGGGGTAAACATTTTTTCACAACCTGATCAAGTACTGCAGTTCGTTGTGGGCTATTTGAAAAAAAACGTACAGATGCCTTGCAAACTAGAGAAAAAAATCGTACATTTCTATTTATAGATGCAGCTTTCATCATAACTAAATTTATTTGATGAACATAGCAATGTATGTATTCAGCAGCTGGATAAGATTCCTTCACAACTGCTTGCACGCCGTGAGAAGAACCGGCCATAACAGATGCATCGTCGTACGTTTGTGCAATTAATTTTTCGGGATTTTCATTAATTTTATGTTTCTTCAGCTCTTCTAGTAAACAAGAAGCCAAGGTTTGTGCGTCATGTTGTGAAGGAGAAATAAAATCCCAAAACCTTTAAACTGGTTTTCCTTTTACCATGTACCGGTAAACAATGGACATTTGAAATATATTTGAAATGCCACTTGTTTCATCCGCAATGATGGCTAAAAATTGTGCTTCTTTAATTTCTTTTGTTATTTCATCATGACACACTTCTAACATTATTTGCAAAATTTAATTTTGAATTGTTTTCAATGTTCCTTTAAATAGAGTTGCCTTTTCCAAATGAGTTTTTAATGCAGCATCTAGTTCCGAACAAAAATTAACCAAACCTTTAAATATTCCAGGGTCAGATGATGTTTCAGTTTCATCATGACCTCTCAACGCTAACTCGAAAACCCCGCAAAACCTAACACAATTTATTAAAATATTTAAAACATATTTGTTATGCCTAACCTTTTCATTGTCCTCTAAAACTTTTCGTCTATATGCTGTGTCTAACTGCTCAGCTATATTGACAGCACCAAAAAGTGACAATTTTGAAACATTTTTAATGTGCTTCTCTGAAGCCTCGTGTTTTTTAATGCGAGTGGTCAAATGATTAATATCTGTCATGCCTGATTTTGTGCACGAATCCTCGCCTCCAAACAATAAACATGGGTATAGCGTCTAAAAGGGGAAGTGTGCCGTGCGAACTCAAAAACTGCGTTCGAAATATGTCCCACGCCGCATCGCGGCGCTGCAGACGGCATCTGTGTCAGAGAATGTGTGTAGCGATGTGCATGTAACCCAAACAACGGGGTTGAATTAGGATGTAAGTGTACGATTTTCTTAAGTGTGCGATTATGGAAACACCTTTTACGGTTCAGTGAAATGTCTTAAGTCTGCCATAGAGTGCAGCGTCGTCGTCAATTTAATTTACAATAGAATTCTACATGATTTAAATTGATATGCAACCTCCTCGAAGAATGCCTACTAAAACGATAACAAATGGCGTGGATGTGCCAAGTAAAGACGTGCTGTTTGGAAAATTTAAATATATCACTCAGTAGCGGCTAGTGGTAAGCTGAGATGGAGGGCCTGCATTCAAATTTTGTAGATATCACTTCGAAAGCTAAGTTACTGAACCTGCTGATGCTGTCCCTTTAATAATAATTTATATATGTACTCGTAGAAATTAATATTTAGTTTTAATATTTAGCAACTGATAGGGAAATTCTAGAGATAACCGATACCTGAATTAGGGAACAGATATCAAGGAGTGGCCATATTTATGAAGAAAATAATCGGCGTATAAAACTTGGTTTGATGCATTATTTCTTAAAAGAAAAGTGTTTGGCATATTTTGTAGTCACAAATCATTTTAATGTGAACTTCGGAATCATAGTGCTATCCAGTATTTTCGTGTATATTTCCTCATTGTTTACCTTGTGGAGAGGTACCCATGCATACAGCATACACCGGTACTGGGTACTGGCCTCCCGGTAATAAATAAGGGCGTCTTCCTCTCCCTTCCTACTTCGCTTCTGTGTCACTTCGTATTGGGCGCTCTAGCCTAAATCTCCTAGTTTCCTATTTCTAAGGGTTGTTTAAGACCTGGGGTCAGACACTCCCTAAAATCCTCTACATATGATCATTTGATCATCACCCACGCATACACCATTGCACGTCAAAGAAATTAGTTCCACATACATTCCATGCAGGACCCTTATCCTAACGATCTTAACATGATGCTAACGATTCTAACATGACTCTCATTAATCAGTGCATCCTTCCAGTTGTTACGCATAGAGCAGAGACATGGACCTCAACTAAAACAGATATACCGAGGTTGCGGACAACAGAAAAAAAAAGGATTGAGAGATGCATGTTTGATGTAAATAGGAACAGGAAAGATACAAAGAGGAACTCGTGGATCGGGAAAATTACAAGGATGGAAGACAGCAATGATCAGAATCCTTGAAATTGCAATGGGATGGACATATTTCTAGAAAAAAGAGCCAGCGAGAAATATTAAACTGGATAGCAAGGGACATAAAAAAAAAGGACCCAGAAGATGATGTGGGAGATGGGTGGATGAAATTCGGGAGCAAGAAGAAAACTGGCTCTAAACAGACTTTTGTGGAAGAAACTTGGAGACTGTTATCCAGCAGTGGATTGAGATAGTGGTTGTAAATAATATATAAATGTAGATACTGTAAGAGCAACACACACTCGGTTAAGGGAACCAGTTTTAAAGATTAAAAAAATGCGTGTGCCAGTGACAGCGGACACGCACCCAACGTCATATACGCATTTTCAGGTGTCAATTATGACCCCTAGTAGAAATATAATAAATATTTTTCTTCTGATACGCTCCCTTTGGAATTTTGACTTACAGGCATTCTCTTTAATAAATACGAATTGCAAACATATTCCCAGTTTTAATTTTCAAGCTATGATTACAATTTAGTGTAGAACAATTTGTTTTCAAAATTTACCAACTTCGTAAATTTTCTAAACAATTGTGTTTGATTAAATGTTGTGTTTAAAGTAATAAAGTATAAAGCACTACCTCAACTCAAATGTTCAGCTTATTTTTTTTGGGGGGGGGGGTATGCATATGCAGCAGAAAAGTGAAATATGGCCAATGGAGCAACTTCAATATTTTTTGATGAATAGAAATGTACATGAGTTTAAAAGCGAAAATTTTGGCTGTGCCTGGTAAGTGAAAATATTAATTTTGTGCAAGTATTTCGCTGCAGAAATTAGTCATTTTTTTTTCATTTTTCAATTTATTCATTACTGAACTTTATTCTTAATCGCAATTTGTTCACATGCCCATTTTGACCAGAAGTAAAACTTTTTGGCAAAAATCTCGGCAACTGAGTATTTGTTGTTAGCAAACACGAATAATCTCCAGTTGTTAGAATTATCATGTTGAATAAAAGTAGGAACAAACCAAAAGTTGAAGGCCCGGAGATGTATTTGCAGCCAACGAAAGACTGCATTGTAGCTACGTCACTCGCAAATAACTCCGAGGACCACTTATATCTGCTGTACCAGCGAGAGCTGCAGCCCCCAGGGACGTTTTATTCAAAGGAAATGAACTGATGTGGGAATAGGCAGAGTTTCCCACATAAGTTGGTTTCAATAGCAGTCAGAGCAGCGCGCAAGCGTTCTTTTCGCTCCCAGTGGCGTTGTGCAGGAAAAACTTCCAGCCGAGTTCCGTAAACTTCTCTCTTGATGTGGCATGAAAAAAAAACTGCTTTGGATTATTGCAGGAGCCGCTCCTGCTGTATATACAAAAATTGCAAGGCTTTTTTGTATGGGACATTATATTGAATGCATAAGTGTCAGCGTCGGCGATGTTGGCCAGTGACCATCAGGTACAGTGGCATAACTGTGCTGTGTTTCAAAATTGGGGGGGGGTCTGATCACATAATGTATATACGCCAGCGATGTTGGTAACCATGCTTAATCGACATCACTGTTTTATTAAGTACACATTATACACGTGTTTGCATTCTATGAAAAATTACAATCTTATATTATTAAATAATTTAGTTGGTTCACATAAAAAGTTCATATCATTATATTCCCGAAACATTTGGGGTATCATTTACATTGGGGATCCCAGACTATATGAAAATCTGGGGGTCCTGATCCCCCAGTGGTTAGGCCTATGATCAGGTATAAGTAATACCGTGGTTCAACAAATTTTTTTTTTTTTTTTTTTTTTTTTTTTTTTTTGAGATTTAACGACCACCGTGAGCAACTCAATGGGCTATAAGCAGTCGCCCGTCCCTAATTTAGGGTCACTGGTTCCAGGGAAGGGAGAGAGCCAGTGCCGTAAGACAAACACAACATCCATGCCTCACCGGGATTCGAACCCGGACCCCTTCCGACGAATGATCAGAGGCCAACGCCTTAGACCACTGCGCCACCGGGGCGGCCCAAACAACAACAAATTTAATGCTGCCAGTCAGATACAGAGCCCTCCTTAAAAACAATTTAGGGACAGCGGGCAAAATTTGCTGTTTGAAGTAAATACGTAGGGGCATGTAAATATAAAGTGCTTCCATGTATCTACTCTTCAAACAGTTATACAGAAACAGATGATATATAGCATAGAAGGGGAAGTGTGCCGAGCACCCAGCGTATGTATATATTAGCGTGGATATAACAGATATATATAAACGTTGGGTAAGCTTTTCGTATTATTAAGAGGCTTAACAAAAATTATTTTTGTCTGTTACTGACTGGTTTAAAAAACGGTGTGTACCACCTTATTTAAGCACGCGCATTTATGACATTCCTCTCTGACTGAAGCATAATTTTGGTCATAATGCATGCATCAGAAAATATTTACCAGTAATTGTTCAGAAAAAAACGAAAAAAAAAAAAAAAAAAAGGGCTGATTTAGAGGGATTTTTTTTATACCGTTAGATAAATTTTACTATTAAATGAAGAAATATTGTGGGGGAGCAAATAATTGACCAAGACATTTATTTGTTCTTAATTTCTGAAATTGGAATTATTGCAGTCTCATACCCAAGTAGCACGTGACGTTTAAAAGACGTCGCATTTCGGTTGCAAAAGTTGATATTTGGTCTTCCGTACAAAGACTACGTTTGATAAACGTTTGTTAAATGTTACATCTGTTACCGTTGCGATTTTGTCACATTCATTACGTTTGCTAAACGTTGCATTTTTGTCATGTTAGCAAGGTCACAGCTAATCTTTGGCGTGACATTACATTCAGGCAAAAAAGAACAAAATTATACTGTTGATAAAACAGTAAGCTTGTGTATAATTGATAAAGATTATTGAATTCCTCCTTTTTTTTTTTTTTGCTTATACGACTAGAAGATTTTATTCCATTGGTTTTAAAGCAGCTTCTGGTCTGCGGCTGCGTCGTTCTCTAACCTGCTGTTACGTCACTTGTACCAAAGAATATCTTTGGTACAAGTGAGATCAAGCGTTCATATTCTTTGCTTGTACTACGGACGGTGAGTTATGGCAAGGCTGAGCTCGATCGTCCAGAGCTGCATGCCTAATCGATGGATTTTATCGTTCTTAAAAGGTAAGTTCTTTTCCTGTTTCAATTCATAGGCTTCGATTTCGAAAACAATTCATGTATTCGCTTCGTAACTCGTGGAGATTCCCGTAACACGTGAAGACATTCATGTATTCGTTTCGTAACATATGAAGACATTCATGTATTCGTTTCGTAACACGTGGAGGTAGGCTTAACACGTGAACACATTCATGTATTTTCTTAACAGGTATATATATCATCGACTGCATTTTAAACTAGGAGTAGTAAAGAATTTGTTAGATTTTCGGATCTAAACACAGCTGATTCGTTTTTAATTTTGTATTTTCGTGAAAGAGTAACAAAAATATATTTCAAGGAAACGAAATTTTAGACCTTTTCATTTTTATGAGCTACTGAATATTTGGTTAGATTTTTAAATAACAAATGCAGCTAGTTGTAAAATAAATTCTAATTCTTCAAATGTTTAGAGAGTATTGAATTTATACTTAATTACTCAAATGTGCTTCCGTGTAGCAAACATTGTTACAAACGCAGCTTATTGGTATGTTAGTTATAAAGGATACTCTATATTACTGTTATCATATATTAGATCAGCATTTCTTAGGGCTCATTCAGCCAGTTTTTTTTGCAAGAAATATATTGTGTGTAGAGTAACAAACAGAATAAGCTGTTGGAGAGATACTTATTAAATCCAGAAAGCTTCAAGGTTGAGAAAAATTCAAAACCCACCCTGTACAGAGTCCTGTGGCCAAGAAGTATATTGTCAGTCACAATTCAAAGTCTACGTAAGGCACGCACAAATTTAACTTTTTTTTTTTTTTTTTTGAAAATGCACGTTTTATGCCAGATGTGAATTAAGCTTACTGAAATCATAATGTATCTGTATCCAAATGGAATATATACAAATATCCAATGCAACATTTTGTTAGACTGTAGAATTACACACTTACATCCAAATGTGCCCATCTCCCCCTTCCACATATCAGAGTTGTGCCTATCAAATAATGAAGCAGAGGAATGCTATTGAACCTGTCACGCCGCCCCGGTGGCGCAGTGGTCTAAGGCGCTGGCCTCTGATCATTCGTCCGTAAGGGGTCCGGGTTCGAATCCCGGTCAGGCATGGATGTTGTGTTTGTCTTACGGCACTGGCTCTCTCCCTTCCCTGGAACCAGTGACCCTAAATTAGGGACGGGCGACTGCTTATAGCCCATTGAGTTGCTCACGGCGGTCGTTAAACCTCCAATCAAAAAAAAAAAAAAAAAAAGAACCTGTCACAGGCAAGGTGGCCAGTTGCTTTGCTTTTCCAGTTACAGTTTACTAAATTTTTGTATTTTTGTTCAAATTTCAGGAATGCAGGCAGGGGTGGGAGAAGTTGGAAGCAGAGTTGTATAAAAATAAAATGTATCTGTGAACACAACCATTGAAACAAAACTTGCTGCAAACCTGCATATCATGATGACAATATAAGATAATTTAAAGAAACAATTAAAAAATAATTATTAGGACATTACAAATTCCGATGACGGCAAAATACAATTGAATGTGTGTGTGAAATTGACCTTTATGGCAAAATATTGGATTATGAACCTCATAAAAACAAGAGAATTAAAAGAAACATTTTATACCCAGAAAACAGTTCCATTAATGAACCTTTAAAAATTATAAATAGTATTTTCAACAGCTTAGTTCAAAAATTACTGTGCTGCCCCCAGTGGTGCAGTGGTCTAAGCGATGGCCTCTGATCATTCGTCCGAACGGGGTCCGGGTTCGAATCTCGGTGAGGCATGGATGTTGTGTTTGTCTTACAGCACTGGCTCCTCCCTTCCCTGAAACCAGTGACCCTAAATTAGGGACGGGCGACTGCTTATAGCCCATTGAGTTGCTCACGGTGGTCGTTAAACCTCCAATAAAAAAAAAAAATACTGTCTACTTACAAATTACTTAAGGAAAAGATTTTAATTTAATAACTAGTTGCTGCAAGAGGAACCTGGCAATAAAATTTAAATTCCTTCTGTGTAAAGGAAACTTTTGATACAGTTCCTATGTACTGAGAAACAGGCCTTGATAAAATCTAGAGGCCACAAACGTCCAAATGTGCCCATATTAGCAAAATCTGCTAATAATTTGAAAACTATCGGCGTGCGCACATACTTTTACATTCTACTACTTTGGTTGGAAGTATAGTTTTATGAGGATTTTTTTTTTCTAATTTGAATTAATTTTCTCTCAACAATATTATTTTTGAACACATATCATTGCTCCTTTGTTTCTGTAATGCTTCAAAACCATCTTGATAGCTGTTTACTTTTGGTGCTACTGGTTTTGAATTTAATGTTCACTTTGAATTTTGTAGCTGTTTGTTCCCAAATGGCAAGAGTAATAGACCAATTTTTGTATTTGCTAGTTGAGTCTGTATCTTCAGATTTCTCTGAATGAATAATCTTTTCTAAGCAATTAAATTAGAGAGCCACAAACCAATATTTCTATTCACTGTCGGATTAATACTTTTCCGACTAGGCCAGTGCTTCCTAATTAGCCTTTCTCTGAATTATGGATCTCTTCTATTATCAGATCATTAAGGGCAACAGATTAAAGGCTGGATCACGTAGCTACGCTGTGTAGAAAAGCCGTACAAACTGTCAGTTTGATTGTACACATTTTTTTTCAGCAATGTATGTATGTATATATATATACTGGTCACAAAAAGTTAGGGATATTGCATGAAGTGAAGCCACGTAACAAACGCCAGAGTGTGTTTGCAAAAACAATTCAATGGGCAATTTCTGCTCACAACAAGTAGTACCACAATATAGACAAAAGTGTATATTCAGAGAATGTCCAAACCTCTGGATTTCAGTATCCAGTAACACTACCTATGTGTCGAAGAACGTCTTGACACCTACGAAGCATACTTGCAGTGACATTATTGATTAGTGTTTGGTGCAGTTAGTCCCATATTAGTCAACACATTACAGAGGTCTGCCAGTATACTGGGGTATGGAATGCGGTTATCTAAACGTTGCTGTATAGATTCCCAAATTTTCTTAGTAGTATTAAGGTCAGACCTGAGGTAGCTGTAAGTATTCGATCTTGTGGTTTTCCAGCCAGGGCCGGTCCAAGGGGTAGGTAGGCCAGGTGGTAAATGTGTAGATTAGCATCCTAAATTATTTCATTGAAAAAATTTTAGTACCTGGAAAAAGTGCGATGTACAGATTTTAGTGTATGGAAATTAATGTCAAATGGTGCAAAAATTGAATATTTTAAATGTGTTTTAAAGATATATTTTTTCGTAATATTGACCTGTGAGTCTGACGCTGTGGAGAGAAGCTGCGGTAGGCCTAATGTATTGCTACGGCAAAGAATGTGAAGCTTTGGTCCTTTAAAAGGAAGGTTTCTTGCTGTACCAAAATTATGGGCGGAAGAGTACAAGAGAAAGAGGTTATGTTGTTGGCAGGAGAGCAATAAATGTAGTGATACGCTACAGAAAATAGGTCCACAGCATCCACCCTTTATTTTGTTGTATCCTGTATGTTGTTGGCAGGAAAAACTGGGAAAAAAACTCTTCGATTTGCAAAAGATATGTATGAGTAAGATAGAAACTGACCTGCGAACAAGCTATTAACACAGGAGAACCAAAGGTGCAGTGACACAGCAAATCAGCTATGAATGGAAGCTGTTCAAACCAGAACCGAAAGTTATAGTTCCCCAGTTTCCTATACAACATAGAAAAGCATGTTAGTACTTTCTAACATGCTTTTCTACGTTCTTTCGCATACCACGAGTATGCGAAAGAACGAAAAATTTCTCAACATCGCTTTAAAAACAATGACAAAACATGAACGAACTATATTGTGTAGCGTATGAGTATAACACGGCTCGCTCTCGTGGTAACAAAATACGCGCTTGGACTTGTAGTTGTCCGCGCGTGAATTAAACGCTGCAGCGAATCTTCTTTTCAATGAAGCTAAGCTTCACATCGTCGCCGTAGCGATGCACAGAGTCGCACAATATAGACGTACACGTGTACGCCATACGTGGATAGTTTGCAAATTATTAGCAGATTTTGCTGATAGTTTTTGCTTGTAGATTAAAAAAATAAAAATGTTATTACAGCAATTAAAACACTTAAGGTTTTACTAAGATTAATATATTTAATTCTATCTTAACATGAGAATGTTCAACTATTTTTCACATCTTCCGATAGTTATTTTGTTTTTGCAGAAGTTTCTGGCCTCTTGATTTTATCAAGGCCTGTTCTCAATATATAGGAACTGTAACAAAAGTTTCATTTACACAGAAAGATTTTTTTTATTTTATTGCCAGGTTACTCTTGCAGTTGCCAGTTATTAAAATAAAATATTTTCCTTATATATTTTATAAGTACTATTTTTGAATTAAGTTGTTAAAGATGCTATATATAATTTTTGAAGGTTCATTAACAGAACTGCTTTTCTTGATATAAAAATTAGTCTCTTGTTTTTATGAGGTTCATAGTCCAAAAATTTTTAAGTTTTGGCCTTAAGAGCCATTTTACACACATTTTTGCGGATTCAGTCGTAATGTCCTTTGCCCTCTCTGGAATCTGTAATGTTCTAATAATTATTTACTGTTATATTAATTTTTCTTTAAATTATCTCGTTCCATTGTTATCGTGATTTGCGGGTTTGCAGCAAGTTTTCTGTTTCAATGGTTGTGTATGCCAGTCACATTTTATTTGAATGCACCTCTGGCGATGCATTAGGCCTACCACAGCGTCTCTTCACAGCATCACTCACAGTTCAATATTATGATAGAAAATCTTTAAAACACATTTAAAATATGAAATTTCTGCACCATTTGCCATTAATTTCCGTACTCTAAAATCTTTACGTCACACTTTTTCGAGGTACTGACATTTTTCCGACGAAATAATTTAGGACGCTAATATACATATTTACCGGCCAGGTAGGCAGCCACCAAATGGAAGGGATGCCCATAAATTTTCTTACATAGTAAAATTATCCGCTAACTTTTTTCTTTTTTCTTTTATGAGCTAGTCTGTATTTGCCACAAAAATGAAAGCTGAATACTCCTTTGTTGTTTCTCTGGCACATGCAGAGTTCCTATATATATATATACCACCAACAACAAGAAGCATTTTCAATTCTTGTGCGTTTTTTTTTCTGAGAATTCTTCTCTGCTGCTTTTTTACGCATTTGGGTTTTCAGGGGGAAAAAATGAACCTTTTTTTTTTTTTTTTTTTTTTTGTTCGTTCCTGATGTTTGTTGACATTTTTATATACACTGAGTGGCCACTTTATTATGACTACCTGACAGTTTTAAGCAAATGAGCTATGGCTGCACGCTGTTGCCGCCAGAGGGTGAGGCTAGTATAAAAGGAAAGCTTAGTGCTTGCGACAGTAGTAGAAGTGATTTTTGGGTGACGAGATGGGTAAAAAATGCAATTTGACGGACTTTCAACGTGGGACGATTGTAAGAGCTCGGAGCCATGGAGCGAGTATCACTGAAACCGCCGCATTCATGAAATGTTCCAGAGCCACTGTTGTTAAAGTGTTTAAAGACTGGACTGTCAGCCAAAAAACTGGGTCTCTACGTGCAACGTGTGGTCGTCTAGTGACTGCTCTCTCCGGGCGGACCGGAGTGTCCAGACTGGTAATAGGCAACAGTGCAGCAATTACAGACCATCTTAATCAAGGATCCCTCAAATGATCTGTGCACGCACTGTTCGCCGTACACGGCACGGATGGGATATGGCAGAAGGAGGCCTGTTCGAACACCTTTGGTGTCTGCAGTTAACAAGAGAAAATGTCTCCACCTCGCACAGGAGCATAAGGATTGGACAGTCGATAATTGGAAAAAAAATTATTTGGTCCGATGAATCACGTTTTCAGTTGCACCATGCCTATGGCCGAGTGAAAATTTGGCGGAAACAGCACAAAAGCATGGACCCCAAATGCATTGCTACAACCCTTCAAGCTGGTGGAGGCAGCGTTATGGTTTGGGAAATGTTTTTCTGGCATGATTTGGGCCCTTTAATTCATGTTGATCAACGTCTGACTGGCACATCATATCTAAACATCGTTGCAGACCAAGTACATCCTGTCATGTGGATGGTTTATCCCAATGGCGATGGCTACTTTCAACGAGATAATGCGTCTTGCCATAGTGCTCGTATTGTACAGGATTGGTTTCAGGAAAATGCTGGTTAGTTTACTTTGCTTAGCTGGCCCCCACAATCTCCAGATCTCAACCCTATTGAGAATTTGTGGGATGAAGTGGAACAAGCCATCAAACAGCTGGATACACAACCCTGCAATTTCACACTCCTGGAAAGTGCTATTCATCAAGCATGGTCTTAGATTCCAAAAACCACCTATCAACATCTCGTGGAGTCCATGCCACGAAGAATCTACATCGAAGTAGTATTAAAGGCAAAAGATGGCCCAACGAAGTACTGAGGGGGTGGTAATAATAAAGTGGCAACTCAGTGTATAACAATAAGGCTTGAGTGACAAGCCTTATTGTTATGTACATCTTGGAAATAAATCCCAAATTCCCACAGCCTAGGGTAAAGCGGGAAAAAAACACTTTTTACTATGAAAACTGCAACACAAAGCTCCTACAGATTGCGAACCATATATATATCAATGGTTTTCTATCCACTCATTGATAGCGCATTGTTTGCCATTCAGGAAAGATTTACTCAGTTGCAAAAACTTTTCAACGCTTCGGGTTTCCTTTACAATTTGAAGAAATTGCCTGACAGGGGATTCTTTAAAAGAAAAGTGTATTCAGTTAGAAAAATTCCTTAAGGATGCTGACAGTGAAGAAAAAGATGTCGATGGGGAGCAACTGTTTGAAGAGCTGAGGCATTTGCAAGCACTTATGAGCAAATGCAGCTCAGCTACTACAATAGAAGCTCTAAACTTCATATTCCAGTATGATATGGTTCATTGTTATCCCAACAGTAGGATTTGCTTTCGAATATTGCAATTCCTGTCTGTAGAAAGCGGAAAAGAAGTTTTAATAAATTAAAGCTGATAAAGACTTATTTGAGATCTACAACGATGCAGGAACAGCTATCGGCTTTATCCATCATTTCTATTGAAAACGATATTGCACCAAAAAGATTTCTGAAGCAAAGAGGTTTTTGCAAAGTAAAGCCAGACATGAAAGTTTCATGTAAATAACACAAACAACTATGTATGATTCAGTCATTTTGTGAGTAAAATTATCATTATTGGACTATTTATTTGTAGCATAGCATATAATAGTGAGTTAGTGACATATCTACTGAGCATGCGAAGTTAAGATTAGAGCTATTTGCTGTGTTTGGGTCCATACTGCAAAAAAAAAAAAAAAAAAGATTGGGGGGGGATCAAAGGAGTCTTTCTGGCTGTCGGAAAAAAAACAGAAAAAGTTGAATGCCATGATGACAGCACTTTCAATAGGTTTCTTCAGTGGTTTAGCTTTTTTTCTCTTCCTTTTTTTTTTTTTTAATAATTTTCATTCCAGTTAATTGTAACTGCAGCTTGTGCTCATTTTGGCTTTTCACTTTACTAGTAACTTGTTTTTCAGTGTTTACTTCCCTTTTTGTTTCTTCTTGCTTGATTCTTAATATATATAAAGATAAATTAAAATTTGGGGGTATATCATAATTCATAATAAAATTTTATAAACATAATTTACCAGCACTAATGAGGGCAAACTTTTGAATGTGATTTACATTAAGAAATAATAGGGCATTCAAAACAGTTGAATTATATAAAGAAATTGCATAAATGATTTTTTTTTCTTTTTAAATTTTACTCAGGTATGGTTATTCATGGCTCTAGTTAGGAAAGTTAGGGATGTTATGCAAAACACAGATGAGTGTAAATTAAGTACAACCTCCTGTAGCTTTAAAACTTGAGCTTATATCCCTCAGATCAGTATTTCCCCTCCTACCAGTAGATCTCTCTGTAGAGTACAACTGGATCACCCTGTGAAAGTAAACCAAGTTGGTGACTTCACCAAGTTGGTAAATATAATATTAGTGGAATTAAAGGATTAAACCATGTGTGAAATTATAGAATAAATAAGCAACATTTATTCACAATTAAATAATTTATTTTAAGATCTATAGTTTTGTTGAGCCTTTAGCTCGGCTTCATCAGGACAAAGGGAGCATAAACATTCATATGTGACATCATCAGGTAGTTGATGATCATGGATTTTGGTGAATTGTCTCCATGCAATTGAAAGAAATCGAGTAGGTGTCATGTTGTTGACAAGTCATAAAGAAAAGTCATGGAAACAAATTGGTGTTTTCTACCCATGTATATCGTGCAGTACATCTATGCGTTACAGAGGATTCCTTGCAGAAAAAGCTAGATTTTTGCCGCCGCAGTGGTCTAAGCACTGGCTTATGACTGTTCGGTTCTTCCAAGTGGGTTGGGTTCGAATCCCGGTGAGGCATGGATGTTGTGTTTGTCTCACGGCAGTGGGTCTCTTCCTTCTCTGGAACCAGTGACCCTAAATTAGGGACAGGCGACTGCTTATAGCCCATTGAATTGCTCACCATGGTCAGTAAACACAAAAACAAAAAAATAAAAAAAAGTTATGATTTTTTTTTTAAAGAAATTGTGGCACACACAGGATATAGATTGATATAGATTGTCCTTTTGTTGTAGACAAAGCTGTCCAGAAATTTAGGAACTTTCAAATGTTTAAATTTCAAAGTTATTTTGAAATCTATAAACAAGGCAAATTTTTGTGGATCAAAAGACTACGTTGAAGACATAACTGGGGAATTTATCACATCGCTTGTGAATGTGGACTTTCATGTATAGGACAGATCCGTAGAGCTTTTAAGTTTTCATGTGAAGGAACACATGACGTATGGAACTGAAGAAGTCGTCTATAGCCCAACATTGTCATGAAAATAACCAGATTTCTTTTTTTTAAATGCTACGCTTATTGATAAACCTGATTTGACTATCAAGCTTAATATATTAGAAGCTTTCCACATCTAGTGCAACTGCTCATCGCTTGTCAACGACATGACATCTACTAGATTTCTTTCAAACACGTGGAAGCAACTTGCCAAAAGCAGTGACTGTCAGAATGCTGATGATGTCACGATGATTTGAACGTTTGCACTCCATTTGTCCTAATGAAGCCAAGCCAAATGCTCAGTGAAACTACAGTAGATTTAAAATCTTAAAATAAAATATTTAATTGTGAATAAACATTGCTTATTTAAAATATTCTATCTCTACAGCCCAACTATTGAAGTCATAAAATATATTTGCGAATTACTTGGAGCAAAAACATAACGTACAAGAGCATTAACCAGAAAAGAAATCATGTGTTTCTTTGGAAAAAAAATAAAATAACCGTTTGCAGTGGGTGTTTTTTTTTTTTTGGTTTTTTTAAGTAACCCCCCCCCCACACACACACACACCTGTTTATTGGGGGGGGGGGTAAAATCCTGCTTGATCTGCAGCATTTCCATTCGGTAGAAATTTTGTGTGTAGCTAGCTTGCAAAACTCCTAAAGCAGCAACTGCATCAATCTGCCGTACACCTGCATGTAACATGTCAACAGCCCTATTTCTGATGTCAATACTTAAACGTCGTCTGGACATCTTTTCAAGTTAATCCTACTCTGAAGAAAATGCATTCAGCAAACTTGTAGTCCAAGCAGTGAAACGACCTGTTTTCTACTTCTCGGAAGCTACTTTTATCGGAGCTTGCACACACACACACACACACACACACACACACCAACCACATGTGTCATCATGATGCTAATTTATGCTGATAACCTATCTCCTGTAGTCACTAAATATGCATATCACCATGTTTCCCTTTTGAAACCATAATATCCCAAACTTTTTGTGAGTACTGTATATATATATATATTTTCTTATGATTCAGAATACATGAATTGTGTTTGAAGCCTATGAAAATAATGAAATGAATGCATGAATTGTTCATTTGTTTCATTATAACTTTTTGTGACCACCTATGAATTGAAACAGAAAAAGAACTTATACATTTTAGGAACTTGAAGTTAATGTTATGTACAGAAATAGAGAGAAGAGCACAGCACAATGTCAGAGTACAACAACAAATGGCATTAATGAACAACCAATAGAAGAAAATATTTTTTTCTGGTTGGCCAAACAATGCAAAGAGTTACTCGTGAAATGAGTATATATGAGTAGCAACAGAATTTAACCCAAGACAGAACAAACTAGATTGGGTGGCTGTTTTCATATCTTATTTGCATACAAATTTTTGAAAAAGGTGTTTCAACATGCATAATCAATTGATTCTTACAATTATTTATATGCTATGTACTGTTTGTTACACAATAGGACCCTCAAGCGGAAACTAAAAATTGCAATTTCTAAGCACAAGATATAAACTAGGGACATTACACTAAACAAACTTCCTGAAATACTAAGACATAACCAAAAATTAAGTCTAAATTCGCAAACTAGTGAAAAAAAGATTAAGAACCAAATACACATGGGTTGAAAAAATACAAAGCAACTAACATACCAAAATAAAAGGCTCCTCTGTAAAAATACAGAAAAAATTATAAAGAAACGTAAACTGAGATATAAATACACAGATCTACAGCAGAAACACAGATAGCCTTTAGCTACACTTAAAAGAAAAATTAAAAACAAAGCTGTGAAAGTACTACTTGATTTATCTCCCAGCATTATTTCACCTCACATTTCTAATAATCTATCAGCTAATTTCAGATGTGTCCAAAAACTCTTAAATGAACAACACAACTGACTCAGTTTTATGTTGCAGTAACTTAGATGTTAGTGGTATTAAAATGTCTACTTTATGTTCAGTTAAATATGAGCAACTGAATTTTCAAGAAAATTGCAACAGCCACAACGAAGCCAGTGAAATGGACTTGAGTCAAAACAGTTTGTGAAGTCGTATACCTTGTGAACAATAAATATACAGGGTGTCCGAGAATTATTGGACACAGTACAAAATTATGTAAAACAAAACATTAAACAGATAGAAAGAAACTGACTGTACTAACTTACAATGTAACTACACGTGTTAATAAATTTCGATGTAAGATCCCTTGGTTGCTCATAGTACGTCCAAGCGATACTCGATTTCATGCCATGTATTGCCAAGCATCTGAAAAGATATGGAATTAATAGCAGCTGTGATATGCTGCTTCAGTTTCTGCAAATCAGTACAAGGTGTCTGATAGGCAGGATCCTTCACATAACCCCCACATGAAATAATCCAATGGAGTTAGATCTGGGAGCGAGGAGCTACGGAATGGGACCACCATGCCCAATCCATCTGTTGGGGAAATGCTCATTTAGGCACTTACGTACACACATTGACCAATGCGAAGGCATGCAGTCTTGTTGGAAAACGACGTCATATCTTTTGATCTGGGGTATAGGGAAATTTTCTAACATTTCCAAGTAAATGTCACCATTTATGGTTTTTTCACAGAAGAAAGGGCCAATCATTTCTTTTTTTTATAGGGCGCACCACACATTAACTTTTGGAGAATCACGTTCCAGTTCAATAGCAGCATGAGGCGGTTCACTGCCCCATATCCAAACAAAACATAGTTTACGAAGTGAAACAATACCTCATACATAAAATGTGGATTAATCACTAAAAATTACAGTACTTAGAAAGTTTTTATCGTTTCCCACTTGATTCAGCATATCCACAGCAAAATCGTATTGCAGAGTGTGATTATTTGCATGCATCTTTTGCACTATTTGAATTTTATAAGCATGAAACTAATTTCTTGTGCAAGATATCATGAACTGTCTATTTTGGAATGCACAGTTCTCTGCTTGCTTTATGAACGGATTTCCTTTGGCTTCGTCGGAAACTTTCATAGCTTGGTCAACCATCTCACCTCTGACGCTAGGCCTACCGGTTCCTCCACGATGTTCCACATTGCCAGTTTCTTTAAACTGTTTCATTCACCGCTTAGTTGAATTTGTTGACGGATTATTACAACCATACTCTAAACGGTACCGTCTTTTAACTTTAATGACAGACTTTAATTCCGCAAACCATAACACACACATCGCCTTCTGCTGTATGGATGACATGACTACTGATTGCGCATTTCTCATAAATTCCTCATCAGGCCACACCTAGCGCCATCTATTGGATTCTGGGAGTAACAATTCTGCAATACAAAAATATAGGAACCGTGTTAGTAATATGTGACATAGAAAAACAGACAATGCTCATAGTTTTTTTTTTTTGTACATAATTTTGTAATGTGTTTAATAATTCTTGGACACTCTGTATAATGGTGAGAGATTGTGTTGCACTAGTAACTGTGATAGAAATGCTTTCTTTTTTATAACATTACTTTCCTGACCAAGTCATCCCTTATAAAGCTTCAACAAAAATAAGTGATAGTAAAATAACTATTAGGAACAAAGTTTTGTGAAGGGGCATTCATATGATGAAAATGATATTTTATGATATGATGAAAATGATTTTTTAGGTTAGCTAAGAACTTCATTTATTTACCCCCAAATTTTTGTAGACTAGGTAACAAGACTGTATATAACAGATTATCATAGCAGCTTTAAGATAAGCATTACCGTACGTCCCTCTTACAGAGCACAAACGTTACTAAAACGGTTTTGCTACGTTATGGAAACGTCGTTTAAACGGTTTTGCTACGTTATGGAAACGTCGTTTAAACGGTTTTGCTACGTTATGGAAAAGTTTGTTTTCAATGTAATATGCAAAGTAAAAGATTTGAAGAGTGATTCCGTATCAACTCAACACAATTTGAAGGCATTTTTTTATCTCACCATCTCAGATTTTAATGAAATTTGGTACATAAGTGGCCTCTGTATAGATTAAGAAAAATATCAAATTTCATCGTCATATAGCCACCGGTTTTGAAAATACAGCTATATAAAATGTCCAAAAACACCCCAAAATCAGAAGATTGATATGTTTTTAAATTATGATTGCAGCTCCCCTAATTAAGATAGAGATGGGAAAGGTATCTTTTTGTAGTATTTTTTATGCTCTTTTATTTGATGTACAACAAACACCATAGGGGTTAAGATTTTTAAAAAAATTAAAATTTTGAATTTTTCAAAATGCTACACCAAAAAATTTGAAATTTTTTAAAAACAATCTGTGTTTGGTATTTGATTACGTGAGTTGTAACTTGGGATGATAATGGGTTTACTTAAAAAGCTATATTCAAATTTAGCCTAACACAAGAGTTTAATGAAAAAAAAAATGAAAAAAACATGTAAACTGAAAATAAATTTGGGCTAAATCTCAAAAAAGTTTCATTAATAACAATAGATATAGTATTTTTGTTATTTAAAACTATTTATTTAATCAATGTTTTATTTTTAATTGATTTGTTTAAAATCTGAGACTACATGGGTTTAAAAATTTTATTAATTTCATTATTCAGAATTTGTAATAATTCACAATTCAACACAAAAAAATAAACAGACTTTAAAAAGTAATTTCAATTACTGCTCAAGAAACACATCAAAATAATAATAACATATGGCATTGAATTGTTTACATTTATGCAAATTATATTCCTAATCTTAAACTTAGATCGTCACTTAAAGCAGAATCTTCTAAAATTAAAAAAAAAGTTGCATTATTGTTTTGAAGTGAAATCACACGTGTAGATCCTTGATATAGTCTTTAAAAGCTTCAATAGTTTGGTGTATTTCTGTTTCAGAGAGATTGTAGAGTCTTCCTGTCGGAGTCAAAGGATTTACTTTACACAAGAGGTAACTTACAGGAAGCTATAATACATCCTGTGGGCTAGGGTAGGAAAAGGATGTAGATGGACCAGCTGGATGTAAAAATGAGACCTTAACTTCATTCTCACTCTCTTCTTTTGGTAGAACATACGCTACCCACCAGTTGTTTTCATAGATTATGGTTATGTAACCACTCATTTCTGTTATTTGCAGTCTGTCTTGTAATGCTGATACTTTTTCAGTAGCTGACTCGTTTGATTCCGAGAACATCTTCACTTTTATTTTTGAATTACTCAATGGGATAGGAATAAAAGCATGAAGTTTCTGGGTACCTTGTATTGTTAGAGACTTGCTTAGGCGATTTTCCAAAAATTGGTCTGTTTCTATGTATTCTTCTTGACTTACATATGTAAAGTTTGCCACAAAAATGTTCTGAATTGCCCATTCGTACAACTGAAATGGTGTTTGAATTTGATTCTCGTAAGGGCGTTGTAAGCTGGCTTGGGCAGCTAACCTTTTCACCGTTCCACCAATGCCATCACATGGCCCCTTCCCGTGTGCTGTTGCTGAAAAATGCCATTCAGCATCAATGTTGAAGTCATCTTGATGGAAACATTAAAGTTTGTGAAAAAATTTCCGATTTTTGCACTGGGCTGCAGACCCGTCAGAGAAATAGTACATTTTTTGACGTTGTTGTCACCAAACTTACTTTTCAAGAAGTTAATAAGGTTTTTTTTTTTGGAAGCAGTACAGTGTAATTGTGTTGTGCTCTAAACATTCAGAAATTACTACAAAACTTGCATGTTCAGTCTTTTCTGTTTTGTAATAGATGACCAATGGGTGGACTGTGGCTTGCCCACTGGTCCAGTGATTGCTCTGGGCTTCATCTTGAAGAAGAAAACTATAATTTTTAGCAAAATCACAAATGATGAGAAATTCTGAGTCCTTGAGGTTTTCCTTAGTACTACTATTCATAAAAGAGCTTTGCTGCTTAGCAATGAAGTAATGTCTGACCAAAGCAGACAGTTTTTCACAAAACAAATCAATAAAATTTGAAGTTGATTTTTTTAATGTCTCCAAGTTGCATCTATCAACTGTAATCCATTGGCGAAAAGTTAGTTTTTCAACCAAGTTCTCAAAACCGTGTTCCCAGAACAGGTGGGACACTTCCCCAAATGACAATCTATGGAAGTAGGGTTGCATAATACTCTTGCAAGACAATGTTTGTAGGAAGATAATTGTCCATTCGTTAGTGAACCAATTCTTGCATTTTCCATCATCAGTTTTACATTTTGGTGTGTGGTGCAAACACATACCGTATGAGTACCACTAGACCCTACCAGGACACGGTTTTTTGGTCTGAGCTCTGCGAATTTGGAAAAACTGACTTTCGTGCTTGCAAATTGTCAAATTACATAAAATCAGCCTGTTTGACAAACTTTATCTCCGTTTTCAGTCCTAACAGAAACACAATCTTTCATTCCAGGTAAAACCCGACTAATTTCATCACTTTGGTAAAACGATCGTACTACAACTACTTCAGAAGAGAGAGACTTACCTGGTTTTCTATTAAGGCTTTCCAAAATTCCTTTCTCCTTCAGAATTTTTTTTTTATTGTCTTACCATATAATTAGGAGCATTGAATTCTTACATGATTTTCCTAACACTCCATGACTCTGGTAAGCAAGTCAAAATCATCAACTGTTTATCTCTAGTGCAGTTAGAAAAATTACTTTTAAGATTGTCCATAAGAGAGTCGTGAAGTATTTCATCCTCATCATCAGATGATTCTTGAATATTTGTAAAAGCTTCCGTTTCATAGCAGAACTGATTTTGAATTTTGGTTGAAGCATAACATTTAGATTTTAGCTTTTTCTTATTGACAGCTGATTCACCCAATTCATGGAGCGAAGTATTCAGTGTTTCAATTACTTCTGACATAGATGCAAAATTTTCGTCCATTTTCTCATCAGCACAGGTTTCATTTGCTTCTTGACTAATTATTAAAGTTTTCAGCTGCTTTCTGCAAGAATCACAAATTTTAGTCTCCTTTGATAAGTCATCAAAATTTTCCAACATCCAGTCTGTCACATTTCTATATGGATTGAAACATTGTATTAATGCATATCTTGTACTTTCCATTGTTGATTATTTGTGCATAAAATGTAAAATTAAAATAGTAAAATAATTGCCTCTCATTACCTGTTCTTTTTATTTTTCCTAAAAAAATCCTGCACAGCTTCAATTTATAAAAGTCTAGTTTCAAAACTGAAAAGGATGTACTTTATTCAATTAAAGTTTTCAAACACATATCACTTTCACTGCAAGAAACACATGATCACCATCAAAAGCTAAAGCAGACTGAGAAACACATCTGATCACCATCAAAACCTAAAGCAGACTGAGAAACACATCTGATCACCATCAAAACCTAAAGCAGACAGGTCTGCAAGGTAGGAATGCAAGTTGCTGCTTGTTGGGTCTTGTTACCAATGATCTAAACAACAGAATCAGTTTTTTAAGTCGGAACATGCAGAGTTTTGTCCAAACAAAATGTAGCCTACAGTATAACTGCACAGTCTTTATTTTTTTATATTGTATTGGGAATTATTACAAATTCTGAATAATGAAATTAATAAAATTTTTAAGCCCATGTGACTCAGATTTTAAACAAATTAATTAAAAATAAACCATTGTTTAAATAAATGGTTTTAAATAACAAAAATACTATATCTATTGTTATTAATGAAACTTTTAAAGATTTAGCCCAAATTTATTTTCAGATTACATGTTTTTTTATTTATTTATTTTTTTCATTAAACTCTTGTGTTAGGCTAAATTTGAATATAGCTTTTTAAGTAAACCCATTATCATCCCAAGTTAAAACTCATGTAATCAAATGCCAAACATATAAAGATTGTTTTAAAAAAATTTCGAATTTTTTGGAGCGTCACATTTTGAAAAATTCAAAATTTTAATTTTAAAATTTGAATTTTTTTAAAATATTAACCTCTATGGTGTTGTACATCAAATAAAATAGCATAAACAATACTACAAAAAGATACCTTTCCCATCTCTCTATCTTAATTAGGGGAGCTGCAATCACAATTTAAAAACCCATCAATCTTCCGATTTTGGGGTGTTTTTAATACTTTTTATAGCTGTATTTTCAAAACCGGTGGATATATGACGATGAAATTTGGTATTTTTCTTAATCTATATAGAGGCCACCTATGTACCAAATTTCATTAAAAGCTGAGATGGTCAAGTCGTTGTGTTGAGTCGATACGGAATGACCCAAGAACGAAATAGAAACGTTCTAACGTTTTGCAACGGCACACGTAAAGCCAAAAAAAAAAAAAAAGTCTTGAAACTGGAATATAACCTTCGATAAAAGGTTGTGGTAACATTTTTTGCGACGTTTGACGTAATACACAAAGGACAGCAATGTTTAATAGAGGAAATTTAGACGTTGATTAACCGTTGCTGTTACATTTACTAAACGTAATACAGAAAGGAAAAATACGTTGTAAAATCGAAAATAAAACGTCGCTAAACGGCGGTTAAAACCGTTTCTAAACGTAATAAAGAGGGAATATGACGTTTAAAAAACGTCATTTAAACGTTGCTAAACATTCTTAAAAACGTTTCTCAACGTCATAATGGAAGGAATATGACGTTTAAATAACGTCATTCAAACGTTGCTAAACGGTTGTTAAAACCGTTTCTCAACGTAATAAGGGAAGGAATATGACGTTTAAATAACGTCATTCAAACGTTGCTAAACGGTTGTTAAAACCGTTTCTAAACGTAATAAGGGAAGCAATATGACTGTTAAATAACGTCATTCAAACGTTGCTAAACGGTTGTTAAAACCGTTTCTAAACGTCATAATGAAAGGAATATGACGTTTAAATAACGTCATCTAAACGTCTTAAAAACAGTGCTATAACGTTATAACAACGGTTGAAAAACCATTGAATCAACGAGACGTATTAGCGTTTTATAAACGTAATATTGTGACGTTTTTCAACGTCTCGCCGAACTGGTTTTAAAACGTTTTTGTGCTACTTGGGTACTGATATCCCCTCAGTAAATCCAGAAAGGTTTGTCGTCCCAGTAAGGTGCGCGCAGTGACACATTGTGCACAATGTAAACATGTAACATCGTTGTGTAATGCCCCTAATAGTTGGGAATAGGTAATACAGATATAATTTACACCAACTGAAACAAATGTTGAAGCACATGTGGAAAAACTGACCTCTGACGTGGACCGGTGTGGAATATTGAACTCTCATCAGCACGGGGACCAAAAGCTTGCTGATGAGAGTTAATTATAAATGGCTTTAGGAATTTCCATACAGAAGCCACGTGTAGTTTGTAATAAAGCAATGTTTTAATCTTACATTGCTTGTAGCATTATTTATTACAATATTACTAAACCTCAGCACATTGGTTAAGCTTTATTCAATTTATACAGTGAGGCAAAAGTAAGCATCCCATTTTAAATGGGTTTTTCTCTTTTATTTTTTATAAAGTAGAAGCTTGATTAATTCATTGTGGGCTGTTATATGTCAAAGGCTAGTGCAGCAGTTGTTGAAATTTTTTATCAAAAACCGTTTCTCAATTGTATAGCGACAGAGAAATTTATCAGCAACAGAACTTGGGAGGGGGATTTAAAAAGTAACATTACACAAAAAATAAATAACACACAACTTGATTTTTAGGCATCTTAGAAAATGCAATTGAATCAAAGAGCAAGAATTTGTGAATACAACTATTAGATGTTTTCACACACAATTAAATTTCCAGAAATAAATTTTATACCTGTTTAGTTTATTTTTTTATTACTTTTACACCACCTTGTAAAGTGTAAATTAGTCACACTTAATCACTCATGGCATTTTACAAGTTTTCTTCAAAATACTGAATTTTGTAATATGTAATTCCATCATGGAAGCCCTAGTTAGCAATGCTGAAAATGCCAAAGCTAAATGTTGATTGAAAAAAAAAGTGTGTTTATATCAGATTACCACCAGTGGTTTTGGGATTTGAACATTAAAAATAAAAAAAGATGAAGGGGTGGGGCAGCTTGCTAAAGAATCCCACAGTTCTAAACATTTTTAATGAAAAATAGTAACTCTGCAATATTATTACCACCACACATGTTCCTTAAAATCTTTTTGTATATTAATATCTTATCTGCTGAACTATTCAGTTACTTGGTGGGAGGGGAGGGGATTAATTTTTTAAAAATAAATACATTTAAAGAAATGAATTTTGAATCTCTAAATAACTTACCAGTTTTTGTAACTTTCTTTTCTAAGTTTGTTAACAACCTGGACATTTCTTGACCTCATTATAGGCTGGAAAAATTCTTAATGAGTTTGGGTTAAGTTTCTAGGATCACTTATTTGCATATGCATTAGGCTTACTGTCTGCTATGTGCATACATATCATATTTAATGAAGGAAAAGTTAACTAGCCACTGCTACCCAGCAAAAACACAAGTGCTGGGAAACTGCTGGCCACCAGCTGGCAGTGATGGGTCACTGCTGGCTGAAATCTGCCGCTCACGGCCCGGTAGTGGTCCGTTGGTGGCAGCGCTATCAGTTGGCAAGCCATTGATGGCCCTGCAGCATCGCCGTGTATTGTGGGCCTCCAAGCAAGTGCCACTAGTGGCCCGTTGCTGGCAACCAATGCAACCCCCCAACAGCAGGTGGAAGCATCGGGACTGCGCATGCGCAGAAGCAACACTTGCTGTGTCTCTCATGGTACCAGTTAGTTGAAGACGACGCTATCGCCATCGTGTTATTTTAGTGGATGTTAAGAAAAAAATCCATATGTGGAGAGGCGAATTAATTTCCTAATGAAATTTTACGTCGACGAAGATATCAGATTAAGCCGTGAAATACTAGATTACAGCCATGAAATACACCCACTCCATTCCCATGAATAACAATTCATGGAATGGAGTGGATGAATTACAAAAAAAATTTTGAAACCGCTTGAAACGCATATCCTGGAAAACCATTAAAATAGCGTTTGTTGGAAAAAAAAAGAATTATACGCGTACAAAATTTATTAATTATTTGAAAGAAAAAAAAAACAACGCTATGCGGTGTACTCATCCATGGGTTGAATACACAAGACTGGGAGGAATTCGCTTCTAAAAATAACGAGAAGTAAAATAAAATATCTTTTACTCTTTAAAACAAATGTAGCTTCGGACAACGGAAAGGAAAGACACAACATTAAAAATGTAACAGAATGTGACATGAACCCGGGTAAATATATATTTATTCAACAATCTCTTTTCAAGACTGCAAGGACAGTACAAAACTTTGGAAAGCGACTCTAAGTATGTACACGCCTTGAAAATAAGTAAAGTTCCCTTAACGTAAAAAAAAAACTATCGTTACGTTGAAAAAATTAATTTATCAATTATATGAAACTGACTTTTATGAGAAATACCTCGCAATATTATAAAATGAAAGAGGGAAGCATTCGATTACAAATTGCATACGAAACAAATAGCTTCCAGCACATATTCGACCGTCGTGAATTAGTCCGGTAGGTAGCGAGCGCGGCTTCCACGTAAATGGCCCAAGATCGAATCTAGTCAGACGCAAACGGCGTTTTTCCGGTCTGTCGAGAAAATTTCCCCAGCGCAGTGCGTTAATTCAGAAGCTTCGTAAGGGTAGAAAAAAAAATTGTCGCGTTGGGAAACTGCGGTTATCCTTGCTTTTTTTTTATTATTATTATTATTATGGCTAATACTGGGAAATTGGCGGACAAGATTCGGCAAGCCACCAGTTACGTCACGTGGTTGCTGGCTGCCACTAACGGCCCACTAGCGGACCACATTAGGCTAGCCATCATTTCTGGCACGTGCTTGCTGGGCCACTGAAGGGCCACTTGTGGCAGCTACAGCCTGTGATGGACCACTGATGGCCCTGTTGTGGCATATGACAACTGATGGGGTGCCAACTGTTGGCCAGCTGTTGGCCTGAACTGCTGGCCCTTCTGTTGGCCGCCCGGACATTTTATTGACGGTTCGGCAGCGGCAACATAGTGCTGGGCCAGCAAGACTGTTTTTGCTGGGTACATACTCCCAAAATTATCCATTCTTTTTAATACAGTCATATGCTTATATATGGTAATATATAGTAGATCAGTAAACACAGCAGTGGCTGCTCTGCTTGCTACGAGTTGAACATTGGTAATGTGACTAAGTTCAAGCCCCTGGGTTTGAATGACGGAACCTGTTCTGTTGCAAAGTTCTTATTAGCTGTTAAGGTAGTTTTGAGGAAGCGCGTTGAGAGTTTGAGCTGTAGCATTACTGTGGAGTCGGTATATATTTACTGACTCCACAGTAATTATAAGTGAGAGCTATTGACTGACTCCACATATATTTTCTCTCTCCACAGTAATAAAAAACCTGTCTCTCACTTGCTTCCTCATAAAAAGAACCTCAACACCCAAATCCAGGAACTTCATATTTATTTGCAACGTCTCAGCTTAAGGTACTTCATTTTTTCTCTATTATCATTGTGAATCTTATTAAGTCCCTTTATATAGAAATGCAACCGAGTCAGTAAATAAAATTTTGCAATCTTACATGTCACATCTTTACTGTGCTCTGCACAACCAATGAATTTAATTTTCTTTATCATCAAGATAGCTAGAATATCAACGATACTATCTCTGTGTAGTTTTTCGGTGCTGAAATAATGTGTAACAATACCTTCCAGTTGACTGACAAGAACTAGGAGTTCCTTTGATGGATATAATAAGCCACCTTTATCAAATTCTCGTATCAGTGTTCCAGAAAACCTGGCCTTTTCTTCAATACTGCATGTTAAACACATTTTGGTGCAATCTTTGCATTTAGTTATTGCAACACATTTCTTAGCTACATAACCTGCAACATAAACTAGCAACTGGTTATGGGAATTATGTGGGAAAAATGAAGCACAATCAGAATATGCAGCACTATTCAAGATATCTTTCACATTATCTAGCATTTCATCACTTAAAAGTTCATTTAAATTTAACAAAACATTAGGTTTGCAACTGATGGTGTCACTTGACCCAATAAGGGAATTGATGATTTCTGTTGTGCAGCTAGTACCACACTTTACAGGCTTGGCCAGATTATGAAAACTTAAACACTGAATGGTCACTAAAAATTCTGCTGCAGTGGGGTGGTCATTGCAGCCTGACAGTTGCCGAATAATGCCAAAAATGTTTTCTATTGAGTCTTGACTCAAGCGCGATGTCATTACATACTTGTAGTTCAAGGTTTCTGTTAGATATTTTAGTAGAGAGATAGTACTGCTTATAGTGACTCGTAATCCTGCAGCTGTGCTAGCACTTAAAAACCCAATCTTCTTATCTCCTGCAAAAGCTTCCCATTTATCTAAATATAACAGAAAATCATTAAGTACTTTGCATCCCTCAGAATCTTTGCGGAGACTACTTGATGGACTCCTAGAGGTCATTACAGTTATTAATTCCATCATCAACTTTATGAAAAATGCAGTTGCATTAGTGCTTCCAAACTGTATTTCAATATGATGCTTATAGAGAAAAAGGCCTTTTAATACTTCGTTGCTAAAAAGCTGCAAAGCATAGCTTGCCCTCATTTTCTCAAAGTTATTCGGGTGAATATGAACGCGTGTAATTTTTGGCATGGCTTTTAGAGTAGTTATGTCAGAGTCCTTCCTCCATGCTGCTTCAACATGCTCTAGTCTTGCTTCTCCTTCGGGCAGAAGAAAACCTCTGGTAACAAATGCGTTCCGTACACATTTTATTAAGTGAGGAAAATCTGATATGAAATGTAAACTTCTAGAACAATCTGTAGGATGCATAATGCTGTATTTATTTCCAGAACAATCTGCTGATATACCAAATGTCTTCCACATATTCCTGTTCCAAGAAGCCCCATCACACGTAATGAAATCAACAAACAGACCTGCATTTTCAGTGAGAATAACAGCTTCAATAATTAATTTTGCAAGCAAAGTTCCACTTATATTGTTACTTGTGGCAAAAACACCAATTATTTGGGTCCAATCTCCATTTAATGGCTGAAACACCATTACCAGTCCGTGATTACATGGGGTATGCTTAACAGTTTCTGAAGTGTATGGCCCAATATCAACAAACCCTAATATTTAACCAGATGATTTTGCTTGCAGTTTTTCTGTAAGCTTCACTTCATCTATTAACATACCACCATGTCTTGCAAAAGGCTCCATTTCACTTGTTTTCTTTGAAATAGTTTCAAACGTCAGTGCATTGAATCCAAAACCACTGTTGTAATTTGAAATATACTTTCTAATAGTTGTTCTATTAGGTAGGATCATGATTTTGTGTTTCCGTATGTGCTCGTACAATTTTGGACTTTTTATGTGCATTAGTAAGCATTCAAGTAACCATTCCTTGGTATATGACATACCTCTTGCAGATTTCCTTTTCGCTGCCTTATAACAATGAATAACCATTTGCTGCTGCTTAATGGGTAATTCAGCTTTTTTCATTAATGGAAAGTTCTGTAAAATTCTTATTTTTGTTTTGGATTTTTTTTTATGTAATCAGAGAGCGAAATAACTCGTTTCTTCAGCCTGTTGATTTTCCGAACTTTATTCTGATACTTATTTTTAAATGTAGCCTTTTTTCTATGATAAGCTATTTTGTGCAAAAGTAAGCGCCGCAGATACTTACATTTGAGGCAAGTCGCTGTTGTTCCTTTCCTTACACATTTTTTGCTGTACAATTTATTCTCAAAAGTAACTTCACTTTCAAGGTACTTCCTGTTATTTTCAAATTCTGAAATGGAGCCTGCACCATGACATATTGTTAGCCTATCAGTGTCTCGAATAATGGATTCTAATTCATCTTTAGAAGTAATATTAGAAACTGTGTTCATTTTTAATCCACGTAAATACACTTCACAGGTAAACTCTGGTTCACTTTCGGTTACAACAACCAGTTTTTCAGTTGTCAATGAATTTGACAATTCACATTTGAATGAATGAACATGGAAAATTATGCACTTTGAATTATTAGCAGGTATTTGCTTACCCCAAAATTCTGAAGGAAGGTTGATATTCAGAAGGCAGTTCAGTGTAACTCTATGGGAAGTAAATTCCAAGCTATTTAAATTACCATCAGGCTTATCATCGGTTTCCCTAACTTTCCTCTTTTTTGCCAGAGGTTTTGATAAATAATGGGGAAGGTTTGGAAATATTGTTGGAATTGCATCTGGTGTCAAGATGGGCCGATCTCTGGGTATTAACACAGTCTCCTCGTTTATTTTATGCACAAAATTTCGAACCACAAATCTCTCATCAAAGTGCAGTTCACATACAGCACTACATTTCTCTAAGTTTTTATCTCCACGGGGAATCAATTTTTGCCATTGCTGTAAAAGTTTATCATTTTTGGGTATTCCAAAAAGCGATAGCTTACTGTTTTTGTACTGAGTATTGCAACCTGGCACAAAACAATGGTTATTTCTCTTCCGCATAATGAACTAAGTATAACTTATATACAATATTTAGGTAATCCACATTCCTTCTAAAACCTAAAACATAACACGTCTTCGTCTAAATCGCCGCTCTTTTCACAGTAAGCAACACGAATTTAGTTTCCCGCTTCGCTCACATTAAGAAAGAGGGAAGGGAAGGCGATCGCAGCGCTATCTACGAAGGAGACAAATTTCGGTATCCACGCCAATCATTACGCATGCTAGGCGCTCGGCACACTTTACCTTCTAGACGCTACAACATGGGAAACAAAATAGTACATTTTTTACATCACACCCATACAACCATTCATTATTTACGTAAAATTCTCATTTAAAAAATCTTTTAAATCTTCGTTTACATGTTATGTTCTGGACAATATTCAAGTCAGGTCATGGCCGTCGAAGTTTTCGTATATTTTGCTTTTCTTCATAGGAAAGTCCAGGAAAAGTATTTGATAAAAAAATTTCAAGATTATTCATTTTAAATTTGCAAAAAACCCTTAATTTATTAATAACAAAAAAGCTAATAACGTCTGTTTCATTGGCACAATAAAAGAATAACGAATTAGAAAATTAACAAATACTACAAAGCACACACATAACCTCTCTTGAAACGCAAACGTCCGCTGTCAGACTATTAAATTTGCACATGGTGACAAGACAAGAACGCGGAGCTCCTCTGCGGTTTCAGGCAATCTCGAGAGCAATGGGTTACTGCGCATGCTTTAGCGGGAGAAAAGCGAAACGAGGTCATTGGTAGTGGGGGTTGCCAAGCGGTTTTTTTTTGAATGGATGTTTAACGACCCTCGTGAGCAACTCAATGGGCTATAAGCAGACGCCCGTCCTTAATTTATGGTCACTGGTTCCAGGGAAGGGAGAGAGCCAGTGCCGTAAGACAAACACAACATCCATGCTCCACCGGGATTTGAACCCGGACCCCTTTCGGACGAATGATCAGCGGCCATCGCCTATACCACTGCGCCACCGGGGCGGCGCCAAGCGTTTGCAACAACCACATATCTACTGGTTGGGAATGCAACGACTGGGTCTAGCATTTAGAGTCATACCTAGGATATTGCGGCGTCGGGTTTGCAGCTCAATTGCAACACTCAGTCAAGCGACGGCTTGCTCATACGCTACTCCCAACATCGCATCGGTTATTGGATTGTTTGAGTTGACTGCACTATTCATTTTTGACTGATTTCAAGCTAAATAAACCAATTTCTCATAAGGCCGCCTTAGTGGCGCAGTGGTCTAAGCGATGGCCTCTGATCATTCGTCCGAAAGAGGTTCGGGTTCGAATCCCGGTGAGGCATGGATGTTGTGTTTGTCTTCCGGCACTGGCTCTCTCCCTTCCCTGTAACCAATGGCCCTAAATTAGGGACGAGCAACTGCTTATAGCCCATTGAGTTGCTCACGGTGGTCGTTAAACCTCCAATCAAAAAAAAAAAAAAAAAAAGATATCGGGACACCGATTTGAGGACAAAAGGGCGAGGCGTCCCCAAATCGGTAGTTCATTTGGGGACACATACATACTCAAAATAAATATGCAAATCTTTTTGTCATAAAACTGCATTGCTCCAATAAGTGTGATATTACACATTAAAATATGTGTCTTAAAAGAATATATCTTGTAGAATGTCGGTTTTTGTATTGACAAAGCAGAACTATGACGGCGAGAACATATTGGCAAAAGTGAAATGCTTTACCACGTATATGTGCCGAATTAAAATCAAGATGCACACCAAACTAATTGCATGGCGAATTTTTCATTTTGCCAAAGTTTTTGGAGAAACTTAGATCAAGTATAGTGGAAATTTGATCACGCCAGTAGTTCAGTGTCCTAGTGCTGGCCACTGACCATTCGTACAAGTGGGTACGGGTTCGAGTCCCGCTGAGACATGGATGGTGTGTTTGTCTTACAGCACTTGCTCTCTTTCTTCCTCTTCCCTATAACGAATGTCTCCAAATTAGAGACAAGTGAATGCTTATAGTCCTTAGAGTTGCTCGCGGTGGTCGTGAAACTCGGTGTGTTTGTCTTGCAACACTCGTGGTGTCTTGTTGCAAGACAAACGACGAGTGTGGTGCAACACTCGTCGTTTGTCTTGCAACACTCGTGGTGTGTTTGTCTTGCAACACTCGTTTTGTGTTTGTCTTGCAACACTTGGTATCTCCCTTCCCTAGAACGAATGTTTCCAAATTAGAGTTGCTCGTAGAAGTCGTTAAACTCGGAAAGAAGAAAAAAACGTCAAAATTTGTTTTCACAAGAAGCATGTCGGAAAATTAGTACAATGAAAACTACTTTTAAGAAAATTTTTCATTTGAAATCTAACAAGCTAATGAGGAAGTATAAATTCGAGGACATTTGAGGACAAACATCAAAATATGAGTACAGTTTGCGTCCCCAAAGGCATCAGATGGTTTTGAGGACAGTAAACTAAATTCGAGGACTCTCCGCAAGAATTGGGGACTTCTGGTCAGCTTTAAGGTGACCAAATATCGAGACACCCATTTGAGGACAAAAGGGCGTGGCGTCCCCAAATCGGTAGTTCATTTGGGGACACATACCTACTCAAAATAAATATGCAAATCTTTTTGTCACAAAACTGCATTGCTTCAATAAGTGTGATATTACACATTAAAATCTGTGTCTTAAAAGGATATATGCTGTAGAATGTTGGTAATTTGTATTGACAAAGCAGAACTATGATGGTGAGGACATATTAGCAAAAGTGAAATGCTTTACCTTAGGTACATGCAGGGCCTGATTTACGCCTAAGCACGCAAGGCACATGCCTAAGGCCCTCAAATTGAAAAGGCCCCAAAATCTTGGTTAAAAAAAAACTTTCCCTTTTTCAAAATACTTATACGTGGGTAGATGTGATGTGGAGTAACTATATATAAATCGCTGCCAAAACACAAGCAAGTACTGGCAATATAATATGTGATATTTCTAGTTAATATCAGTAACATTTTCCAGATAATTTGGGAAGGATTTTTGTGTGAGATTAAACAAAAAATTGTCGTGTTGTGTAATAAAAACTAGCAGTATGTGTATGTTTGTAATTATGGCTTACTAAGATCAACTATATAATTCAATTTCAAATGCTGCATGGTTCTGAAGCAATTTTTAAACATTTTGACATTTTAGCTCCCAAAAGTTACATTTGAAAAATCTTTGGACTTAATTCGGGCAGGATTTGAATCCCCTCAAACCTCTCTCTTAAATACACCCCTGGTTAATATGGTAATAGTATAGTTTAGACACACCTGGCAAAAAAATCCAATGTCCAATTAAATTTTACCCGTCATATGGCTTTGTCACACACAACTGTTTCATCGATGAAGGTTCAAGTCTTTTCAGATGCAAATCAGTAGGACAGCATAAAAATCTAGGAGAAAACAATATTTTTACCAGGTACTACCGTAATTTAATGTCAGTCTTATAAATGTATCGTGTTTAATAAATTATTACGCTGGATTCTAATACAGTCTCCCAAAATGGTCACACTACCTACTCGACTCCGTAAAGTAAATGTCGAGTGGAGGGGGCATCGTTTTGGGTTGTGCCTAAGGCCCAATTCTGTGTAAGTCGGGCCCTGGGTACATGCGTTGAATTAAAATTAGGCTGCACACCATAGTAATGGCATGGCGAATTTTTCATTTTGCCAAAGTTTTTGGAGAAACTCAAGACTAATACGGTCGAAATTTGACTGCGCCACTGGCGCATTGACTATTGCTGGCTACTAGCCATTCGTACAAGTTGGTACGGATTCGAGTCCCGAATGAAGCACGGGTGGTGTGTTTGTCTTGCAACACTTGGTATCTCCCTTCCCTAGAACGAATGTTTCCAAATTAGAGTTGCTCGTAGAAGTCGTTATAGCGTCTAAAAGGGGAAGTGTGCCGTGCGAACTCAAAATCTGCGTTCGAAATATGTCCCACGCCGCATCGCGGCGCTGCAGACGGCGTCTGTGTCAAAGATTGTGTGTACAGTTGTGCAATGTGAACCAAACAACAGGGGTTGGATTAGGATATGTACGATTTTCTTAAGTGTGTGATTATGGAAACACATTTTATGGTTCAGTGAAATGTCTACGTCTGGCGCAGAGTGCAGCGTCGGCAAATGTAATTGAAAGTATAATTATGCGTGATTTAAATTGATATGCTACCTCCTCGAAGAATGCCTACCAAAAGGCTAACAAATGGCTTGTATGTGCCAAGTAAAGAAGTGCTGTTTGGAAAATTTAAATGTATGTCACTTAGTAGCGGCTAGTGGTAAGCTGAGTCGAATCTGACGAAAAAGACAGGCTACGGTGCGAAATAGTCACGTGCACAACTTAGTGCTGTCGCCAAGTCAATCGGTTGAACAGCCATTGCGTTTCATTGTTGGTTCACATTTGTTTGTATTGAGTGAGTGTTCCGTTTATTGCCATTTGGATACACGTATAGTTTTGTAAGGTAGGTATTATTATATTTCTAAGGTAAGGTTAATTCTTAGTAAACGTTTTATTTAGTTTTAGTAATAATTATAGGTTTAATGAGTAGATCTTAGTTTCACACGTGTTGAAATCTGTTCATGTCTCGTGAATAGTGAAGTATAAAGAAGTGAGTTATTCTGTAGTGTTGAATTCTTATTTCAAATAGAATAATTAATATATTTTGCCAATGCCGATTCACATAGAGCTTGAATATTACCAGAAATCAGGGCAACTTTTCAGGAAATTAGCCTTCGTAATTTGTATAACATTTGCATCTCCAACAATCGTTAGCCCTTTCTTTACGAAATTAATGCTTGAACTGTTGTTGCATTGTAATGTGTCTCTGAATTAAAGAGTACATTTTTTAATTTCGTAACTTAATGCAACTGTGATATAGCATTTGTCTGATTGAATTTACTAAAGCTGTCTGAACAGTGTGGACAGATTATGTTGAAAAACTTGCATGGTCAACTTTATTCTAACTGTACAAAACATAGGGAACTACTTTCGATTAAAAATTTCATATCTAGTTCTTCACTTGTATTAAAAGGTGTAATTCTTTTTACAGGAATTGCCAAAATTTGCCATGCCACAGTGTTGCAGTGTTAGTGGCTGCTAGTTAAATTATAGAAGTCAAAAGGAGACTTACAACTTTTTGCCATACCAATTGTCTTATACAAAATCTGCTGCATACATTTAAACAGACAAAGTTCTGATTTTAGATTTCCTTGTTCATTTTCCGTGGAATGTTTGTGTATGAGTAGCTTGAAAACTAAATAGGAAAACATAACTCTCCTCAGCTGGAAAATACTCTTGAACAACTTAGTGAAAGCCAAACATGACAACTGAAATTATTTGAAATCACGTGAAAGGAAAATTAAGAAGTTGAAAGTCTGAACGCTTAGTTTTGTGTGCCTCTCCTTAGTGCATAGTGTGCACAGAGTAAGTCCTGAGATAGGAAAAAGAGTTCAAACTTATCAAATATTTTATATGCAAAAGTGTATAGCCAGGTTGGTTAAAGTATTGAAATGTATTTTTCTTCTGTAATAAATGAAGATAACATTTCTGAAAAGTTATCTTTGAAACTGGAAAGTAAAGATCCGTCATATTTGGTTTAATTTTATTTGAAACTTGTATACCAGGAAGCAGTACTTCAGTTAGCTTCTCGTAACATATTTCCAATCTTTTTCTGCTTCATCACATATTCACACAGTGATGCGGAGTGGTTGGTGGCATTCTGTACTGAAGATTTGTATTTAATATTTGGTGGTGTCTTTTTTTTTTTTCAAATTGGAACTAATACTGTTTGTGCAGTGGTTGCCCGTCTTCAAAATGGACCAGAGGTCCTCATTTACTAGCAGGTTTGATTTCATCTGTCAAAATTCATTTGAAAATCTATGGACTATTTTCTTTCCGTGGAAGATGATGCTGTACTCCTTCGCGTCATGGGGTCCGGCTAGTCCCTCAATGACACCATACCCGTACGAGTTCCATGTCACTTATTTTCAGATTAATAAATGTTAGCAGTAATATTGTAGCATTTTTGTTTATGTTTCAATACTGTACCAAAAAATTCCAGGAAATTTCTCTTATTTTTCATACTTACCACTATGACTTCATTGCCATAAAATTTTTGATAAAAACACCTGTGAGAAATTAACTGAAGTGTTACTGTGTGTGTGTGTGTCAGAGCTGAGTTCGGGCTGAATTTCAAGATCCTGAGCCTGAAGTATGTCAGCTCGAACGAGCCCGAAAACTATGATTAACCTGTTAAGCATTGAAAAAAGTCTTCCAGACTTCCACTCTTTCCTACCCATGCAATTAACTGATGTCTTTCTCAACTGCGGAGTGGAGAAGGGATGTCTATCTATTTCTATAGTTACCTTTAACCATTCATTTATTCCCGAAATGTTTTTTTGGGGGGGGGGGGACATCTGGAGGCACAACAAACTATGTCGTATGTTGCTCAATAGAATTAGCAGGGAGCTGCCCCTTTGAGGTAGGGAGCAAAATTCCGTCAGCTTGCTATCTACTATCTATGCTTCTTAAAACTTATCCTTGGCAGAAATCCTGTAATTCATGGCCTATGGTATTTTGTTATCCAAGCCCGGAATGGATAGCCCTGCAGAATTCCTACTCCCCATTTGACCCAGTTGCTGAAGAATTCTCTTTCACAACTAGAAAGTGTAAAAAAAGTCTCGTGTGCTAAATTATATAAAATCACATTAAAAGAAAAAGGAAGAAAATTCTTCCCTCTCTCCAAGCCCGAACTCCAGTAAGTATTACACAGCCAGCGCCCGGTTCGGGCTCGGCCCGTCTCAGCACTGGTGTGTGTGTGTACTAGTGCTTAGCTTGACATTTATAGTAGGTATATTGAAAGTAAAAATTTAATTTTACTATAATGAGCAAATTTGGCTTCTAGTAAAGAATGTTAGTAAAATGTATAAATTCCCTAGTGTTATGAAAAACTACTAACCAATTCTGCTTAATTCCTTTAGAAATGTGTGGGAAATATTTATTTATACTGTTAAAATGTTGTCTAATCTAAAAGTGATATCAAATATGTTTTATAAAAAAGTAGATCACAGGTATGAACATTACAAGAGTAGATTTTAGGTAAAGAAAATAATTGACATAACTCATACATAAAATATTCAGATGGTAACACACACTGGAGGATCTAAAGCTGAGATAATTTTGATGTAACTTGTGATGATTCAAACTATTTGAAACAGATGTCTTAATTTCTGCCATTGGTTAGCAAGAATTCTTTTTTTATTTTGTTGTGTGTATCTATAACTTTGTTGCAGATGCTATCACATAAAGGAAGTTTGGGTAACAATCTGAAGCTGAATACTGTTTAGCTTGTGATGACTTCCTTCTTTCAAACTATTTGAAACAGACATTTGAGGTACATTTATGTAAAAGAATGGACCCATTTGTTTATTTTTAATAGTATTTTTTACTTTGTTCCGCTTGAAGATACAAGACAAATTCATAGTCAATAGGTAAGTTGATACTTTATCCAAATGTAGTATTTATGCTAATTTTTAAAACAAACTAAAAAATTAATTTCTGAATTGTAGCAAAGTGCTTTAATAATATGAGGGTGGATCAAAAAGTTAGTTACACTGTTGAATAAAAAAATCAAGGATATACTCAGGGGATGTATGTTGGTTTACAACATTAATTCATTTTTCGACATAGTCGCCTAAGGACTGTAAACATTTATCGGAACGTGCGATTAACTTTCCCATACCTGTACAAGAAAAGTCCAGTTTGGTGCAACTAGTTAAGGACCGCACTTTTCACAGCCTCATCCGTTGGGAATCATTGTCCACTAAGCTCCTGTTTCATTTTACCGAACAAATGGTAGCCGCATGGGGATAAGTTGGGGCTATAAGGTGGATGCTGCCACAATTCCGACTTGAATTAATGCAGCAATTCCCTTAGTTTTCCGTGCTGTGTAATGTTCTTGGACATCAGTGTGACACCTTCGCTCAACTTACCCCGGCATCTGTCCTTAATTGAATTTCGCAAATTTAATGGTGTTTGGCAATATGAGTCACTTGATGGTTGTCTCTTTTGACAGAAATTCTGTGTAAACAACAGATTCACAGTCATCATGACCACTCCCGCAGACAGAGACAGTTGGACTTTTCACGTCTTCCTTGTTGGGGAGGTGACATGTTTCCATTCCATGGACGATCGTTTGATTTCAGTTACGTAACAGTAAATATGCGATTTCAGATTGCTTATAGAGATATATTTCCCACGTATAATAAGAAGAAATATTTCTTCCCCAGTGTTTACCTGTATAACTGGGAATTTGCTAAGCATCGACCTGACTCTAAATAGCTGAGCTACGATGAAGCAAGGCTCGCTTGACTGGCGAAAATCTGATATGAAATGTAAACTAGAACAATCTGTAGGATGCATAATGCTGTATTTAGTTCCAGAACAGTCTGCTGATATACCAAATGTCTTCCACATATTCCTGGTCCAAGAAGCCCCATCACACGTAATGAAATTAACAAACAGACCTGCATTTTCAGTGAGAATAACAGCTTTAATAATTAATTTTGCTAGCAAAGTTCCACTTATATTGTTACTTGTGGCAAAAACACCAATTATTTGGGTCCAATCTCCATTTAATGGCTGAAACACCATTACCAGTCCGTGATTACATGGGGTATACTTAACAGTTTTTGAAGTGTATGGCCCAATATGAACAAACCCTAATATTTCACCAGATGATTTTGCATGCAGTTTTTCTGTAAGCTTCACTTCATCTATTAATATACCACCATGTCTTGCAAAAGGCTCCATTTCACTTGTTTTCTTTGAAATAGTTTCAAACGTCAGTGCATTGAATCCAAAACTGCTGTTGTAATTTGAAATATACTTTCTAATAGTTGTTCTATTAGGTAGGATCATGATTTTGTGTTTCCGTATGTGCTCGTACAATTTTGGACTTTTTATGTGCATTAGTAAGCATTCAAGTAACCATTCTTTGGTATATGACATACCTCTTGCAGATTTCTTTTTTGCTGCCTTATAACAATGAATAACCATTTGCTGCTGCTTAATGCGTAATTCTGCTATTTTTTCATTAATGGAAAGTTCTGTAAAATTCCTTTTTTTTTTATTTTTTTTTTTTTTTTAAGTTTAATTAGAGAGCGAAATAACTAGTTTCTTCAGCCTGTTGATTTTCCGAACTGTATTTTGATACTTATTTTTAAATGTAGCCTTTCTTCTATGATAAGCTATTTTGTGCAAAAGTAAGCCCTGCAGATACTTACATCTGAGGCAAGTCTTTGTTGTTCCTTTCGTTACACAATTTTTGCTGTACAAATTATTCTAAAAAATAACTCCACTTTCAAGGTACTTCATGTTATTTTCAAATTCTGAAATGGAGCCTGTGCCATGACATACTGTTAGCCTATCAGTGTCTCGAATAATGGATTTTGATTCATCTTTAGAAGTAATATTAGAAACTGAGTTAATTTTTATTCCACGTAAATACACTTTACAGGTAACCTCTGGTTAACTTTTGGTAACAACAACCAGTTTTTCTGTTGTCAATGAATTTGACAATTCACATTTGAATGAATGAACATGGAAAATTATGCACTTTGAATTATTTGCAGGAATTTGCTTACCCCAAAATACTGAAGGCTGTGATATTCAGAAGGCAGTTCCGTAACTCTTTGGGAAGTGAATTCCAAGCTATTTAAATTACCATCAGGCTTATCATCGGTTTCCCTAACTTTCCTGTATTTTGCCAGAGTTTTTGACAAATAATGGGGAAGGTTTGGAAATATTGTTGGAATTGCATCTGGTGTCAAGATGGGCCGATCTCTGGGTATTAACACAGTCTCCTCATTTATTTTATGCACAAAATTTCGAACCACAAATCTCTCAAAGTGCAGTTCACATACAGCACTAAATTTGTCGTAAGTTTTTATCTGCACATCTGCACCGGGAATCAATCTTTGCCACTGCTGTAAAAGTTTATCATTTTTGGGTATTCCAAAGAGTGACGGCTTACTGTTTTTGTACTGAGTATTGCAACCTGGCACAAAACTATGGTTATTTCTCTTCCGCATAATGAGCTAAGTATAACTTATATACAATATTTAGGTAATCCACATTCCTTCTAAAACCTAAAACATAACACGTTTTCGTCTAAATTACCGTTCTTTTCACAGTAAGCAACACGAATTTAGTTTCCCGCTCCCATCACAGTAAGAAAGAGGGAAGGGAAGGCGATTTGAAGCGCCATCTACGAAGGGGACAAATTTCGGTATCCACGCCAATCATTACGTACGCTAGGCGCTCGGCACACTTTCCCTTCTAGACGCTATAAAGTCGTTAAACTCAGAAAGAAGAAAAAAAAAAGTCAATTTGTTTTCACAAGAAGCATGTTGGAAAATTAGTACAACGGAAACTACTTTTAAGAACATTTTTCATTGGAAATCTAATAGATTAATGAGGAAGTGTAAATTCGAGGACATTTGGGGACAAACATTAAAATTTTAGGACATTTTGCGTCCCCAAAGGCTTCAGACGTTTTTGGGGACAACAAACTAAATTCGATGACTGTCTTCAAGAATTGGGGACGTCTGGTCAGCTCACCTTTGCAACAGGTAATGTTTACTACATTTATCCCTTTTATTTCGCTAGTAAAAATTTTAAAAACTGACAAATTTTGATTTGTAATGAACAAAGGAGCTTTTAATATTTGTTTACTGAAGAAACAGTCATAAAAAAATTGGGCTACTTTTGAATTAATTTGGCTACTTTTCAGAGCTAATGAATAGTCTGGCAACACTGAGTGGCGTTAGTGCCGACTTCTGATCCGTGATCGTTCGTAGAAGTTCCCGCTAATTTTTAATGATCGTTGTTTTGGGTTTTCTTGTCTGACCTAACAAAGCTCATACAGAATTCTTAAAGTACGGTATATATAAATGTATTATATATATACAGAATTCTTAAAGTACGGTATATATAAGTGTTCTTATACAAAGTTAAAGGGTATTAAAAGTTAATTAAAAAATGTTAAGTTGCTTAAAATAAGTGTAAGCACCGAAATCAACATAGATTGAAATGGTAAATGTTCGAAAATATATCTGATCTGTTGATTCATTTCGTGTGCAAAGAAAACTAAACAAAAACACGGGTTTATATTCTGTATTGTTTATTTAAAAACTGAACAGGCTGTTAAATCTCTTAGAGAGTTAGTGAAATTGAAAACATGAGGACCTCCTGGACGTATAGATACTTACAATGTTAAAACAGTTGTTCAACAACTTTTACATAAAGTGTAACTTAAAAATCGCTGAAAATTTTTAACCGGTGTAAATAAAAGAAGCTGTAGGCGGAATTGTTATTAACAGTTTTCGGCATATTGTTCATGAATACTTTAAATTAATTACTATTTTCGCTAGTATGTAAACAGATGTACCGGGCATGTAATGGATTATTGATTTTTATAAATATGAAATGTTTCTGATATAAAACTTGTGCTTCAAAATGTTTGATAAAAATTATGGTAAAATGGTTCAAAATTTGTTACAGCATTTGTTAAACAAAAATTTAATGGAAATTGTCAATATATTATCAAAATGGTAATTTTTAATAATGTGTGTAACATACAGGGCATCTTCATTGAAAAAGTGCCAAAGCTTAGGGCAGGGATCATAGTGATCATTCAGAAAGAACAAGTTTGAATTTCACAATAAAAAATAATTTCCAGAATGTAATGCAAAAAGAAAATGAATGTAGACCAGTGTAAATCTACCCACGCTGCCCCGGTGGCGTAGTGGTCCAAGGCGCTGGCCTCTGATCATTCGTCCGCACGGGGTCCAGGTTTGAATCCTGGTCAGGCATAGATGTTGTGTTTGTCTTACGGCACTGGCTCTCTCCCTTCCCTGGAACCAGTGACCCTAAATTAGGGACGGGCGACTGCTTTATAGCCCATTGAGTTGCTCACAGTGGTCGTTAAACCTCCAACCAAAAAAAAAAAAAATCTACCCACAAAAGGCACATTATCCATGTTACAGTGCATTATCCATAAAATTTAACAAATTCTATTTGAGCAGTTATTCAAGAATTTTTCAATAGTACAAATAATCCATCTCTTCTAAAGTACCTTCCTTTGAAGGGTCATGTTAGAGAATTAGCAAAAGTCTGCTGTTGTATTTATATGAAAAGTTTAGTAGACTAGTCTTAACAGTATTAACTGCGGTATACTAAGTTATCTGAAATGAGCTCAAAAAAGAAGGTTTTTGTATTTTGACAGCTTGAAATCTTTATTCCAATCTTTTGTCAACCCTTTTGATGCCAAAATTGAGGAGCAAGATTCTGCACTGCAGATGTAATTCTGCTAAATTCAGAGACTTCTTCCTTTTATTCAAAAAATAGCCTTCAGTTTCAGGAGTTTTGGCCACTGAACTTCATGATTTTAGTCTTCCCAATTTTGCTTTAAAAGTACAATGTTTGGCAGTGCATTGGAGGTTTGATCGCACCTTCTCTAGAATAAATTTGCTCAAATCCAAGCATTGATGCAGATTATCTCAAAATTTGTGCACAACAATCAAACCACCTCATCAAATAGAAGTCATCGCTCTTTCAGCGTTTATAAGTGAGTCACGGAAAAATTATCATCGGTCGCCACTGGGAATCGAACCCAGGGTCTTCCCAGTTATGCGCCGGACATGCTCCCACCGCACCACAGTGGCCTCGAAATTCTCCAGACTCGTATACGACAAACTGCCAAACCACCTGGCAGGTTGCTTCTTTGGAGCCCCACACAATGCTGGGTATTCTCCAAAGATGAATGGGTCATTCCACTTCAAATCATCCAGAAAAATAATAAAAAAAGAACCATAGGTTCTCGGTTTTCTTTCAAAATTGGTACACAGTCACTACTTGTCAAAGTAAGAAAAACTCACAATTTTTAGATAAATATATTGAATAATTTAGAAGTTATGCCATTTTGAAGTTTGGTGTGGGGTGAGGATGGCGCTGTAATTGCCGTAGGTTTTACTCTTTTGCTGACAGAATGAAAACCATTAAAGATATGGTTTTGAAACTTAGTACTCTGTTAGTTCTGAAGTCAGAAATTTCAAAAATGCCCACATTTCATTTTTATGACTTCAACTTTTATACTTATGAAAATTTTTAGAACCACTTTTGCAACTTTTTGAAAGAATAAGTGGGTCCTCTTCACAATTTTTTTTTTTCTATGTGGCAGAGGTGGTACAGCATTGTTCTTGCACTTTTTTTAAAAGGTAATTGTGCAGACTTTCATTTCATCCAAACAAATTTGACTTTTTAGTCCAACATAAAAAAATTTTTTTTTTTTAATTTTTTCACTTTTGTTTACAGAAAGGCGGCACTTATGTTAGGGAGACCCCAACCTTACAGAGCAAATTTTGTTGCTTATTAGAAGAAAAATTATAATCATGTACACATCTAGCATTTTTTTATACTGGGAAAAGCACAATCTTCTCAGTGCTCCTGGGTGCCAGCCATTTCCCCTCCCTTCCTATCCCTCCCATACCAACTACCATCAGTTTGAGCCACGTTGTTGCATAAGGTACGTTTGTGAATTTGTGTGTATCACAAGACTAATAATTTTGCTTGATATTTTTATTCCTCTTTCCCAAAATTGTTTGTTACTGAAGATATTGGAACCTGAAAAATTGATGTACATAGCATTGCCTTTGAAGGAACTGAATGACTTTTATTCAAATGTCTGCTACCCAAGAAATAAAATACGTATTTGATGTTTTACAGGTGTATTCACCACTGGGTGTAAGTAAATACTTCAGGCAATTTTTTTTAAAGTTCATTGGAAATATAATGCAAATTTTCATTGGAAATATGTATAATACAAATTGACATATGAACATTTAACTAATTATTAAAAAAGACTAATGGATTTTTTAGTCCAACATTAAAAGAAAGAACATTTTTTTTGCTGAGCTGCACTTAAACATTTACAAGTTTCTTTTTTTAATATTTTTAAAAGTTCATTGGAAATATAATACAAATTGACATATGTACATTTAATTAATGTTAAACTGTTTACAAAGTTTTACTAAAGAACAGAAATTTTTTTGAAATCGACCAATACTTACGTCTCTGCACGGCACACTAAGTTCACGTTTTTCCGACCGCATTGGGCCGTAAGCAAAAACGGACGGAATTTTTTTGTAATTGAAATCTAATAACCCCTAGTATGGAGAAGTGTCCTTTAGTGTTCCCAATAACAGTGAAAAAAGAAGTTTTGAATTTGATCAATATGCTGTCTCCGCACTGCATGCAAAGTTCACCATTTTCTTCCCACATTTAGCCTGCAGGCCTAAGCTAGGTAAAGGCATCCTGGCACGTAGGGCATCAGAAAAATCCATAGGAAATTGCACTGTTCTAAGTGCACCATCCATGTGTAGTGCACTCAGTTTGCTTTGCAATGTGCAGCATGTAGCTCTCCGCGTATTACCAATGTCGCATATGGAAACAACCCAGAACTCACCATGAGGAGGTGGCTACACTTAGAGTTTCGCCCACCCTCCCTCCAGCTCAGAAATTTATTTCTGCGTGGTATATCTTGTTCGGTAATCCGCTTTACTCGAAAAATGTGGCATTAATTGCCGTGATGCAATTGTTGCTCTTATGAACGAATCCCTAGCTTCAAATCCACACACTGAGGCAGCTGCTTCGGTCACCAGTTTCACGCAATGTTCCACAGCTTGCGTATGGCAGAGAAACTTGGTTACTTCTTCGCCAGCTGCGGCAGAAGTTGTGATTAGTTGATCCAGATCTTCATCTGAGATGTGTTTTGTCGGGTGGTTTGGCAAGATATGTTTTAGTACAATCGATCATCTCATAATATTCATTAGCATCCAAAGTTTAATTACGGCACTTCGAATTCTCTTTTGCATCATTCATATGTTGTTGTCTTGCCTTCCTTATTCTTCTCCATCCAAGAGCTCTAACGTGGGTGCTTTCGTCCGCAATCATACTTAGCAATATATTCTCTGTGTGACTGAGGAACGTGTTTCTCTTGATCACTGCATCAATGATTACTTTGCACTTCAAATCCACAAAGCGCGATAAGTTGATCAGTTTCCAAAACTTCAACTTTCATAAACTACAACCTAACTTACTGATATTAGTAACTTATGCCCCAAGAAAAAAACACAAATGATAACGAACATTTGTGTTTTTTTGGGCATAAGTTACTAATATCAGTAAGTTAGCACTTTACTTCAACCTTCATAAACTACAACCTAAGATAATAATGTAATATAGACGTGCTTAGTGATCAAACATTGCTACTGATATCTCGTAAGCAGAAAATAAAATTTTCTTCCAAGTGCTTAAAAATGTCTAAAACCACTTTGGTAATGATATACTCAAGTTCCAATTTAGAAAACAGAAGACCACTATCAATATGGTCAGTTACTTTAAAAAATATGGCATGTTGTATTTTCACTTCAATGCACTATGTCAACACGAAAAAGTTAAGATGGCAGAGGGACACTATCATCCCTAATGAGATTTAATTCCACAAAATCCAAGCTTCAAAAGTAAATAGAGGTATCTATTTGATTTTATTTCTAAATTTCATTTATCATTATCTTGATTTCTTGTATTGGAAATTTGAGATTTTTGCGTTTAGCTATTCTTTTCAGGTATTTGACGACGACGGATGATGTCACAGTGTGACAGGAGTGACTTTCTATTGTCGGGATTTGGAGGGAATGTGTGTGTGTGTGTGTGTGTTTTTGTTTTTTTAGGAAGTTAACTTGCAATAAAAATCATTCAATTCCTTCAAAGATAGTCTATGGGTTTCAGATTTTAATACTTTCATTAATGGTTGAAAAATTGGAAAAAAAGGGGGGGGGGAGGGGGTCTTAATACACATTATGAGAGCATTCTTCTCTTATGCACCTACCTAACTCAACGTCAGAGCACGGGAAAAAAAAATTAGAAGTCTCATTTTTGTTGGTTAAAAAGTACAATAAGCTGTTTTACACACTCAATATACACTGCCGGACAATTGCTAAGGACGGATGACAATAGCAACGATAGCAACCATAAAATGGAAGGCAGGAAAATGTGGAAATTAGCATAAGTGCGGGATACAGTAAGACGTGTTGTGCGTATGCAAATTTTGGATTGCCAAACTTGTTCGTGACGTCACAGCGCTGATAAGAGATATAAAGGATTTGACGCGTATTGACCGTTGTTGTTCAAACGCAAAGTTGAAAAAGAAAGAATCAATTGACGTACTTGCAATTTTCAGTATGTCTTCCCGACATCACCTAGATGATTTTACGCGTGGCCGTATTATTGGCAAGATTGAAGAAGGGCGAAAAATAACAGATGTTGCCAGGGAGTTGGACGTCAGCCACAGTTTTGTTTCAAGGCTTTGGTAATCATTTCAAACAAATGGAGAGTGTAGCAAACGTCACGGGGGAGGTTGTGTTCGCAGTACGACACCTGCAGAAGATCGGTACATAGTGCTATCAACAAAAAGACACCGGCGCAGCACAGCTAGTGAGGTAGCAAATCAGTTTATGGCTGCTACTGGCAAGCGGATTTCCTGAAAAACTGTCGCCAGACGTTTGCATGAAGGAGGACTATACGCCCGCCATCCTGTTGTGTGCATCCCATTGTCCAGATGTCTCTGTACCACCCGTTTGCAATGGTGCCATCAACATCGCAATTGGACTGATAACGACTGGTCTGCTGTCCTCTTCTCAAATGAGGGTAGATACAGTCTATCGTCTGATTGTCGACGACAACTGATCTGGCGTGATAGTGGTACTGCATATTGTCCAGCAAACATACAGGAAAGGGACCGATATCCTACATGTAGTGTCATGGTATGGGCTGGCATCATGATCAATGGCCGTACGTCCCTCTATGTGCTTCCAACTGGGACTATGACTGGCCAACGATACATTAATGATGTTCTGCTACCTCATGTTCGCATGTTCCGTGGTGCTGTCGGTGATAGATTCATTTTCATGGACGACAACGCAACATGTCATCGAACAGTCGCTGTCCAGGAGTGTCTTGAGAGCGAGGATATTCAACGCCTCGTATGGCTGGCACGTTCTACAGATCTGAATCCCATTGAAAATGTGTGGGATGCTTTGGGGAGGAGTCTTGCTGGTCGCCAATGCCCTCCAATAAACAAAAACACCCTCATCCGTGCACTGACAGAGGAATGGGATAAATTACCCCAACAGCTGCTTGATAATGTTGTGCAAAGCATGACACGACGTGTGGAATCTTGCATCGCCCTCCATGGTGGCCATATCCCGTATTGACATCTTACGCAGGAACGGCTGCGGACGGTAATTGCATTTTTTTTCACGTTTACGTATTCTGCACAAAATGGCCTGTTTGTCCCTTGAACACATTCCAAAGCCTTCTGGATATCAGAGCACAATAAATTGTTTTTCTTGTAATGTCCTGGCATTCTGACATTATTTTATTTCACTTGGCATCCAACCACACTTACTTTTTTATGCGCTATATAGCCGTTTATGATCCGTCCTTAGCAATTGTCCAGCAGTGTATGTATACCCTGTCACTAACTGTAAATAACATTTGGAGCAAAACATATTTCTCTAGTGTCTATACCTAACTATAACACAAGGCAGTTATAGAAGTGATATCATCATCAATTATCAGTTCACTGCTGGTTGAAGGTCTCCCTAAGTTTCTTCCACAATTGTATGTCTTGAGGCTGTCTCCTCCATGTCACTCCGGCATGCTTTCGAATTTCATCCATCGATCTCCCATGTGGTCTTCTTATGGGTCTTTTTCTATTCCTCAGATTCCAGTCTAAAATTTCAGCCCGCCCCAGTCGCGTAGTGGTCTAAGCCATGGGCTCTGATCATTCGTCCCAAAGGGGTCAGGGTTTGAATCCCGGTGAGGCATGGATGTTGCGATTGTCTTACGGCATTGGCTCTCTCCCTTCCCTGGAACCAGCGACCATAAATTAGGGACCTAGGCGACTGCTTATAGCCCATTGAGTTGCTCACGGTGGTCGTTAAACCTCCAATTAAAAAAAAAAAAAATCTGTTGTCCATCGGTGGTCCGTTCTTCTGGCAACGTGTCCAGCCCATTGCCATTTCAGTGATTTCACTCTGGTCATGTTGTCATCCACTCTTGTCATTTTCCTTATCCACAAGTTTCTCTTCTTATCTTTCCTGGTTACACCAAACATGCATCTCTCCAGGCTTCTTTCAGTTGTCTGCAGTCTTTGTACGTCTTTTTTAGTTAAGGTCCATGTCTCTGCTCTATACGTAAGCACTGGTAGGATTCATTGATTAAGTACTTTTCTTTTAAGACAATAACATACTGCTCTTAAAAATTGTACATTTTCTTCCAAAAGCTCTCCATCTAAGTTTTATACGTTGATTAATTTCTTTATCAATGTGACCCTCACTTGATATCTGCTACCCAAGATAAACAGGTATTGGTGGTATCAAGCTTTTCTCCGGCAATCGATAAATCTTCGTTTCTTGTAAAAGCATTGTACATCACTTTTGTCTTCTGAAAGTTTATTTTTAATCCCACTTCTTTACTCTTGTTAGCAAGTTCTTGGATCATACTCTGCAGGTTTTGAGGGGTAGTTGCAAAAATGACTACGTCATCAGCAAACCAAAGGTGAGTTAAATAATCTCCATTGATCTTTGTTTTCAGAGTTAAAATGATTGAAAGACATTTTGCAATGTAGCATTAAAGAGCTGGGGAGATATGGTGTCACCTTGTCTCACTCCCTTTCCAATTTTTATTTGTGCTGTATCCTCAAATATCTTAAGCTTTGCACTTGCATAGATGTTATTAATAATGCTGACATCAGCTGGAATGTACCTGGCCAAGGCAGCTGCCAGTGCGACATGAAGGCAGAGGGTGCTAAGAATCCCCGGAGGACCGGACTAGGCTGCCATTTGATGCTGCCCTTGGCTACCTATAACGGACGCTCCCTATCTTCTGATTCAAGGCTTCTTGAATTGGAAGAGGAACTACAAAGGATCAAGTGGGACATCGTCGGGCTAAGTGAGGTAAGGAGAAAAGGAGAAGATCTCATTGAACTGAAAAGTGGACATCTCTTCTATTATCGTGGGACAGATACTGGCAGAACTAGTGGTGTTGGATTTATAATAAACAAGAAACTGAAGGATAAAGTGGTAGAAGTTGAAAGTTCCTCTGACAGAGCTGCACGACTCGTTATCCAACTATCGAGAAGATACCAGGCTCAGATTATTCAAACTTATGCACCCACCACAAGTCATCCTGAAGAAGAAATTGAAGAATTTTATGAGGAAATTTGTCATCTAAATAATAAAGGTAAGCAGCACTTGAAGATAATTATGGGAGATTTCAATGCAAAAATAGGGCACCGGCAACAGAATGAAACTTCAGTAGGTAAATTCGGTCACGGCAACAGAAACCAGCGTGGAAATACTCTCGTTGAGTTTGCAGAGGCAGAAGGATTTTTCATCTTGAACTCCTTTTTCAAGAAAAAGCCACACAGGAAATGGACATGGAGACATCCAATTGGGACGACAAGTGAAATTGATTTTATTATGTGTAACAAAAAATTCGTCATCCAAGACTGCAGTGTGCTAAACAAGTTCAACACAGGTAGTGACCATAGATTGGTGAGATGTAAGATGCACCTCAACACTAAACTGGAACGTGGCAAGCTCATAAGACAAACAAAATGTATTGACATAACCAACCTTAAAAAACACCATAATACTTTCAAGTTGGAACTGAAGAACAGATTCTCTGCTTTAGAAGGCCTAACATCGGAAGAAGTGGATATTTCGGAAGTTAACAGAAAAGTAACCAAAGCTCTTATGGAAACAGCAACAAAATTAGCTGGGTCTAAGAACAAGTTGCATGTGAACAAATTATCAGGAAAAACCAAAATGTTGATGCAAAAAAGAAGAGAGATGAGGACAACTAAAGAAGATGTGACTTCCAAAGTGGAATATATAGAGCTCTGCAAGACAGCACGAAAAAGTATCACTGAAGATGTAAGGAAATTCAACTGTGAGCTAGTGAGGAAAGCAATTGAAAACAACCAAAGCCTAAAGATAGCAAAGGGACATCTCAGCAAGGGAAGAAAACAGATTATGGCACTGAGAAAAGAAGATGGTTCTATAACAAGAAATAGAGGCGAAATTTTGACAAGAGTGAAAGATTTCTACTCCAAATTATATGAAAGGGATGATACATGTACTCCAGACATCATGAAAGGTACCAGAGTTCTTCCAGTCCTCCCAGCAGAAGTTGCTCATGCAATCAAGAACATGAAGCGGGGGAAAGCTCCAGGAGAAGATGGAATTACTATAGACATCATACAAGAAGCAAGTGGAGAAATTGAAACAGTACTCGCCCAAATTTTCACTCGATGCCTTAATGAAGGGAAGATTCCTGAGGATTGGAACAATGCTACAATGATCCTGCTACATAAAAAAGGTGACTTTGAGGATCTCAGGAACTACAGACCTATCAGCCTCCTATCAGTGGTTTATAAAATCTTCACTAAAGTTCTTTCACACCGCTTGAAGGTAACACTGGACATGGCTCAACCGAGAGAAAAAGCTGGATTCAGGAGTGGCTACAGCACAATAGATCATATCCACGTACTGAGAGAACTAATTGAAAGAGTGAGGGAATATGAACTTCCATTGTGCATGGCTTTTATCGATTATGAAAAAGCCTTTGATTCGGTGAAACCATCAGCAGTTACCACGGCTCTGAAACCCTGCGGTATTGAAGATGCATACATTAATATTATTAATAACATCTATGAAAATGCAAGTGCAAAGATTCGGCTGTTTGAAAATACAACACACATAAAAATTGGAAAGGGAGTGAGACAAGGTGACACCATATCTCCGAAGCTCTTTAATGCTACATTGGAAAATGTCTTTCAATCACTGAACTGGGAAAACAAAGGGATAAAGATTAATCGAGATTATCTAACCCACCTTCGTTTTGCTGATGACGTAGTCATTTTTGCAACTACCCCATCAGAGCTGCAGAGTATGATCCAGGAACTTGCTGACAAGAGTAAAGAAGTGGGATTAAAAATGAACTTTCAGAAGACAAAAGTGATGTTCAATGCTTTTACAAGAAATGAAGATTTATCGATTGATGGAGAAAAACTGGAGATAACAGATACGTATGTTTATCTTGGACAGCAGATATCAAGTGAGGGTCACATTGATGAAGAAATTAATCGGCGTACAAAACTTGCCTGGAGAGCTTTTGGAAGAAACAGCATAATTTTCAAGAGCAATATGCCATTATGTCTTAAAAGAAAAGTGTTTGATCAATGCATCCTTCCAGTGCTTACGTATGGTGCAGAGACGTGGACCTTAACTAAAAGAGACATACAAAGGCTGCAGACAACTCAAAGAAGCATGGAGAGGTGCATGCTTGGTATAACCAGGAGAGATAAGAAGAGGAACTCGTGGATCAGAAAAATGACAAGAGTGGAAGACATCATGATCAGAGTTAAATCCCTGAAATGGCAATAGGCTGGACATACTGCCAGAAGGACAGACCATAGATGGACAGCCGAAATTTTAGATTGGATTCCAAGGGACAGGAAAAGACCCAGAAAAAGACCACATGGGAGATGGGTGGATGAAATTCGTAAATATGCGGGAGTGACATGGAGGAGACTGGCACAAGACAGACCGTTGTGGAGGAAACTTGGGGAGACCTTCGTCCAGCAGTGGATTGATAATGGTTGACGATGATGATGATGATGATGCATCTTCAATACCGCAGGATTTCAAAGCCATTGTAACTGCTGATGGTTTCACAGAATCAAAGGCCTTTTCATAATCAATAAAAGCCATGCATAATGGGTGTTTATATTCTCTTGTTCTTTCAATTAGTTCTCTCAGTATGTGGATATGATCTACAGTGCTGTAGCCACTCCTGAATCCAGCTTGTTCTCTTGGTTGAGCCATGTTTAGTGTTACCTTCAAGCAATGTGAAATAACCTTAGTGAAGACTTTATAAACCACTGATGTGCCTGTAGTTCCTGAGACCTCAACATCACCTTTTATGTAGCAAGGTCATTGTAGCATTGTTCCGATCCTCCGGAATCTTCCCTTCATTGAGACATCTGGTGAAAACTTGGGCGAGCGTAGTTTCAATTTCTCCACTTGCTTCTTGTATAATGTCCTTCATAATTCCATCTTCTCCTGGAGCTTTCCTCCATTTCATGTTCTTAATTGCATGTGTAACTTCTGCAGGGAGGACTGGGTACTTCGGTACTGGTACCTGTTGTAATGTCTGGAATATATGTATCATCTCTTTCATATAGTTTTGAGTAGAAATCTTTCACCCTTGTCAAAATTTCACTTCTATTTCTTGTTACAGTACCATCTTCTTTTCTCAGTGCCATTATCTGTTTTCTTCTCTTACCAAGATGTCCCTTTGCGCTCTTCACGCTTTGGTGGTTTTCAGGCGCTTTTCTCACTAATTCACAATTGAATTTCCTTATGTCTTTAGTGATAGTTTTCTGTACTGTCTTGCATAGCTTTATATATTCCACTTTGGGAGTTATGTCTTCTTTATTTGTCCCATCTCCCTTCTCTTTTGCATCAACATTTTTGTTTTTCCTGAAATTTTCTTCATATATAACTTGTTCTTAGTACCACCTATTTTTGTCGCTGTTTCCATAAGAGTTTTGGTGAGTTCTGTTAACTTCAGAAATACCCTTTTTCTTCTGATGTTATACCTTCTAAAGCAGAGAATCTGTTCCTCAGTTTCAACTTGAAGGTATTATGGTGTTTTTTAAGGTTGGTTATGTCAATACGTTTTGTTTGCCTTACGAGTTGGCCACGTTTGAGTTCAGTGTTGAGGTGCATCTTGCATCTCACCATTCTATGGTCACTACCTTTGTTCAACTTGTTTAGCACACTGTAGTCTTCAATGAGCAATTTTTTGTTACACATAATAAAATCAATTTCCCTTGTCATCCCATTTGGATGTCTCCATGTCCATTTCCTGTGTACCTTTTTTCTTGAAAAAGAAGTTCATGATGAAAAACCTTTCTGCTTCTGCAACTCTGAGACATGTTGATTTCTGTTCCCATAACCTAATTTACCAACCGAAGTTTCATTCTGTTGCTGTTGCCCTATTTTTGCATTGAAATCACCCATAATGATCTTCAAGTGCTGCTCGCCTTTGTTATTTAGATTCGGAATTTCCTCATAAAGTTCTTCTATTTCTTCTTCATGATGACTTGTGGTGGGTGTATAAGCTTGGATAATCTGAGCCTGGTATCTTTTTGAGAGTTGGATAACGAATTGCGCAGCCCTGTCCGAGGAACTTTCAACTTCTAGAATATTGTCCTTCAGTCTTTTATTTATTATAAATCCAACATCACTAGTTCTGCCAGTATCTGTCCCACGATAGTAGAAGAGATGTCCACTTTTCAGTTCAGTGAGATCTCCTCCTCTTTTTCATACTTCACTTTAACCCACACTGTCCCAGTTGATCTTTTCGAGTTCTTCCTCCAATTCAAAGAGCCTTGAATCAGGAGATAGGAAATGTCTATTGAGTGTAGCCAAAGTCAGCATCAGATAGCAGCCTAGTCCGGTCCTTCGGTGATTCTTGGCACCCTCTGCATTCACGTTGCACTGGCCAGGTACTTTCCAGCTGCCGGAGACTTGGGGTCAAGTTTGAAATTGTGTAAGCATCTTTAGGGTAGTTTGGCTGTAACTCACCACGCTGGCTAAGCGGGTTGGTGAGTGTGGGATAGCATTTCCTCTAATCCCGGTGGTATAGTTATACCCCTATTTGTCGGTCGTCAGAGCCCCATTAGTGGGAACAGGATGCACCACAAGAAGGCGGGGTTGACATTTGTCAAGGAGAGGCTAGGATATGTTGCACATCACCTGACCTTGCATCCCATAGAAGTGATATATAAACACTGCTCGACAGAGAAAATGCCACAGCATTAAGTAGGTCCTGAACAAATAAATGATTTAATTGTGATATACAGACAAGGCTCCAGTAGCCAAATGTATAGGATGATCAATAAGGAGTGTGGCCCACATTTTGGGCGATACAGCTTTGAATTCGACGTGGCATCGAGTCACTGAGAGTCTAAATAGAGTCCTGGGGTATCGTGGACCATGTGGTGTTAATCCGAGTCCACAGTTCATCTTCGTTTTGCGGGGATGGGAGGGTACTCAACCTATGTCCAGTCGTGCCCAACAGATGCTCGATGGGTGAGAGGTTAGGGAATCGTGCTGGTCACGCAAGTATTCTCGCATCGTGTACAGCTTTCAGGCTGATTCAAACAGTATGCGGCCAAGTGTTATCCTGAAAAACAGCGTTTCCGATGCCCTACAAATACGATAGTGCCATAGGCCGCAGCACCTTGTCAGCATAGCAGTGTGTCATCAGTATGACCATAATTCGTACCCACAGTGAGCGGCTTTTGGCGCTGATGGCACCCCACACCATGATTCCAAGTTGTCAGGCCATGTGGTGTTCCACAGTGGCGGAGGAATCCGTTTGTTGGCCATGTCGCCTCCAGACTCTCACACAGTGATCATCCGTGGTGAGACAGAATCGCGATTAGTCACTGAACACCACACTGTTCCATTCGGCACCCAACGCAGCTCTGGAGCGACACAACGCCAAGCGGTGACAACAATAGCTCTCTGTTAAGGGTAGCCTTCACAACGGACGGCCGGACAGAAAACCAGACGTAGCCAATCGGTGTGATACTTGTCCGCGTTGATATCGGAGCATCCAAGCCTCCCGTACACTCCGAAAAATGTCGCCCATTATGGCCTGTGGGTCCGCTACGGCATGACGTCGAATGCAACAATCGGTGCGCTCGGATATTCATCTCCATGCTCCAGTCCCCCTACAACATTGCACAGATCCTTCCTAGGACCACTGTCTCCAAACGCGACTGACAGTTGTGGCATCACGTCACATTTCTTCCCCAATACGACGCAAGGACCATCCGACGATACAAAGGCCTACGATGACACCTCTCATGAACTCGTCTGCTTGACGAAATTGTGTATGATGGTGTCTTAATGGCATTGCCACCCCTTGTTCATTCTCCAGACACTGTTACAGCAGAACCACTCGCTTCTCGTGGCTGTGACGTCTCGACCGATGGCTTCACGGGCTAGTTGTCCACTTATATCCCGTGCACTGTTTGTGCTATTGGCCTGCAAATGCAATCACTTGCATAACTTGTACGTGTGCACCCACCCTGCAACTTGCATGGTGCTGCATTCACATCTTCGTGGTGTGGCATTTTCTTTGTCAGGCATTGTACATATACAGTCGTGGCCAAAAGTTCTGCACCAGTAGACTGAAAGTCAATTTTTGATGTTTGAAGTAAACTTGTACAGGGTAATGGTAAAGTCAGGAATACGTATTACACATCATTTTAAAGGAAATTTTATGCTGAATTCAAATATTTTTACAGAATGTTATTACCAGTAACAGAAGTGAAGTTACAAGCAAAAGTACAGCATTTAGTCATAAAAAGCAAAAAAATAGTGGAATTTGTGAAATTAGTGTACAATGCATTTAACATAAAATTACTGTACAGTACATTATTGAAACTTGCAGGACACTTGAAATAACTTACCAACAAGCAAAATATGCTTTCATATTTAATTGGATAACCACGGTTTCTTAGTAACAAAGTGCACCTTCTTGGCATGGAACTAATGAGCTTCTCTAGTTGTCCATTGGTGATAGCACGCTGCAATACGGCCCTTACAGACTCGATGCTGTTTTAGATGTGGGTCCTCGTTGACGGACCTTTTGCTTCAATCTCGCCCACAGATTCTGTATGGGATCCAGTGACTGTGCCGGCCACTGAAGTTTTCTTATAACTTTTTATTAAACCATTTGTCAACCAGCTTTGACCGATGACATAGCGTGTTATTGTCCTGAAAGATAAAATTCCACAAACCCTTGTCTTGTGCAGATGGTAGCAGTTTGGACTCCAAAATATCCACATATTTTGATCGATTCAACGTGCCACGAACAATGTGCAGACGGCCAACACCACTGGCTGAAATACAGGTTCATAATGTCACCGAATGTGGGTGCTTGATTGTTGGCTGGGTGCAGCATGCCTTATATCCTTCACCAGCCTGACGACATACAAAATTATTTCCATTATTAGTGGAAATAGCAACAATTGTTTCATCACTGAAAATAACATTTTTCAATTCATCAATAGTCCAATTCTTGTGTGCCTTGGCCCAAGCAATTGTTGTTCAGTAAGGAAGCCATTGTCGTTCAGTAAGGAAAGGTTTTCGTGCAGTTAGTCTATATTCTTGTAGCCTACGATGAACTGTTCGTGCAGATGCAATAATGCCTACTTTATTCTCCCACTCAGTTCTTAAATTAGTGGTTGTTTTAAACTTTGATTTTAAGGAATGACTAATCAATATGCTATCATCATGTTCAGTACGCGCCTTGGTGGACCTGTTCTTTTTCTGTTTCCCACACATTCAGTTTCTATGGCTCTTCTAACGGTGCGCAAGACAGTGGAATGATCACAGCCACATTTAACAGCAATTTTACGACTACTGAATCCAAGTTCATGCAAAGCAATAATTTTTGCCCTGGTTTGAAGAGGCAGGACCAATTTTCGGGTCTTTGACATTCCAAAATTCAAATATCACCAAGAATTCTGCATAAACTTCCGTCAACCGACTACAAACAGCTGCGTTCTAAGTCAGCAGACAATTCTACATCCTTTTATATCTCACTAGTGGACGTCGGAAAAAGCTGTAGTGGATTAAAGGGGTGTGAAAGCTTTTTCAGAACTGAATTTGTGTTTTCTCACTTGCACATTTTTGTTTGTAACTTCTATTAGGTGTGCAACTTAATTCTTGGCCCCTAACCGCAAGCGATCATAGAACGTTGGCAAATGCAAATAGCTGTGTGCGATAATGGCTAATTGCAGCGCCATCGCAACAGCTTTCCAGGCAATCTTAACTGCTCACAGCTGTAGTGACAGAAAGGACAAAAGTTGATGGTGAAAGCAATGTTGTTCGAGAAGCAACATTTGAGGCACTGCCTCCTGTTCGCGTTTCAGCTGAAAAAAGTGCAGCAGAAGCACAGCAAATGATCTGTGCTGCTTTGGGTGAGGGCGCTGTGCCCTACAGTACGTGTAAGAAGTGGTTGCAGCTGTTTAAGCAGGGAAATTTCTATCTCCGTGATGCAGAACGTCCGGGACAGCCACAGAAAGTTGACGATGAGGAACTGGAACAACTGTTAGACGCTGATCCCTGCCCTGTAGCACACAGTCGGAGATATCCCAGGAACTCGGAGTAACATGGCAAGCCATTGCAAAGCTGCTGCACAAGCTTGGACGGATTCACAAGGAGCCAACTAGCAGAGCTCTGCGACTAAGTGTAGGTGCTTTATTGCATATATCTTTCAACTATACAGTTGTGATATTTTGTACTATTTTTCACGTTGTAAATATTGAAGTACTTGTGGGAAACTTAATCATCTTTGTCTGACCTTGAATTACCATGGTTAAATGTCACTGAATATTATTATTTTTTTTAATTTAAGGTAAAATATTATATAGATAAAAGCTGTAACTCTCATTTTCCTGGAATACTTTGGGATATTGCACTTTTACTTGTCGGTAACACAAATTTACTCTGAAGTCTTCTGCTAGCATTTCCAGTTGTCACTTTGCGAACATATTCCACTTGCTAAGTTGAGAAAGGTGGGTAACCACTCTTCTTAGTGAATCGTGATTCAAATCAATAAAATACTTTATAATATAAAATGAAATCAAAATAATAAAATAGCAAACGGTCAAGCCTTCAAGTCGAAGGGAAATCTATCTGATAAAATATTCAGTCTTGAGAAGAGCTGAGACTTCGTTTCCCCGTTGCACTAAAGTTCCCATACTAGTTTCGACTATCATTTTCGTAGTCTTCATCTGTGGGTTATACAACATTTCTCTCATCATGCAAGTTGTTCAGCGGCCTAGTATCTCACAATCTTCAATATGATTCAACAGTTCCACGGCGGCAGAACCGTTTGCGCATTCAAATCTTGGTTTTACTGCACATTTTTACTTCATGTACGTGTTACTTCTTGATTGGTTTCGTCCAAATTCGTTCCCGCTTTTAAACTGTGGTGTCACCATCTTCCGTATATCAGTCGACTCAGTATTTGTCTTGATTTAAAATAATTTATTTTGGCTATTTTTTTTTTCTTTTTCTTTTCTTGCGCAATGAGGTATTTCCATGCGTATGGCAGATCGACTAGGTCGTTGTAATTGCAGTCTTATCTGCTGTTTTTTCAATCATAACTGCCTGTGATGTTAAAATTTGAGCTTTTGTTTTATGTGATGTTATTAATTTCACTTCTGGCCAATCTGGGATTGTTTCATTATCAATATAATGTTGAATTAACGACATTTTATTTTATTTTTTTATTCCAGTTGGATATGTGTTCTTCCAGTCTTGTCTTAAATCTTCTGTTGGTACTTCCTATGTATATTTTATTCGTTTTATCTATTCTCTCTGCATTTGAAATACTTTTTGTTGGAATGCAGTATACACCTGCTTTTTCCAAAATCGATCTTATTTCATTGCCTGTTGTCAAAATGGTCTCATTATCTTTAATAGTCTCCGCTGACAATAAGTTTTCTTTTGCGCATTCTTTTTAAAATAAATTTGCACATGGAAGAATGAATGGAAATTTACCTCCGAATTTTCTTTCCGTTTCAGGTTTTACGTTGTTATTTAGAGACATTTTAGTGTTTCTAAGTATCTTTTCAATTAGCTTTTTCTTGTATACAAATTTCTTTGCGGTTTCGGTTATCTAATTAATTTCTTTAATTTCGTTTGTTCTATTGCTTGAGTGAGTTAAAGCTCTTACATAAAATTAGTGCTGACCGTTTGTATTTCCATGTGTGGCTGGAATTTATTGAAATAATTGCCGGTATAAATGATGGTTTTTGATAAACTGCATATTCAATTTTACTAGTGTTTCTCAATAAAGATATATCTAAAAAATGTAGTTGTCTGTTTATTTCTCTTTCAGTTGTAATCTGTATTATGGGATAAAAGCTATTGTATTTTTGTATGAACTTTTCTAGGTCTCTTTCAGAATGCTGCCAGAAGATGAGAATATCATCGATGTATCTTATATATAGTAATGGTTTATTTTCATTGAGTGGTTTGATTAATTTATTTTCAATGTCTTGTAATGCGATTTCAGCCAGAAGACCGGAAATTGGAGATCCCATTGGTGCACCTTGTTTTTGTCTATAGATTTTTTTATCGTATGTGAAGTAGTTATTGTCAGTAATGAATTTTGCAGCTTGGATAATACTGGTTCTTTCAGAATCAAGGACCACATGATCTTTTAATCTTTGGTCTAGAAGTTCTATTGATTCTTTAATAGGTGTATTTGTGTATAGAGATACTACGTCTAGACTAATCATAAAAAATCCTGTCTTTAACCTTTTTAAACTTTTCAATAACTTCAATTGAATTGTTGATATTATATTCATGTTGATCAAAATATTGTTTTAAGCACTTGAACAACTCTTTTTCAAGGTGAATAGTTGGAGCGATAGTTTTATTCACAATGGGATGTAAGGTGCATCTTGATTTTGCTAAAAATACATAGAATAGATGCTCAACTGGTGGAATAGCTTTATTTCTTATGTTGTGTGGTATATTGCCATGATTCTTTGTTAGCCATCTTTCTTATAATGTTATCTGTTGGATCTTTGTTAACCTCTTCAACATTTAGTTCAGTGATAGCCTTCATTTTCAGGTTATATTCTTCATTATCCAAGATAATAATTTGTTTGGCTTTATCTGCACAAATACGTTTTACTGCTGGATTATTTCTCAGTTTTAGTAGCTCGAGCCTTTCATATTTAGTTGCGGGCTGCTGTATTTCCTTTGCCTTGTTATTAATTGCTCTCATCATTTTAAATCTCATAGGATTTTGTCTGTTCCTTGGTAATTTTCCAATTACGTCTTCCATGTATGAGATCAAGACTTCTGTTTTTGGCATTTTTTGGTCATAAGCATATCTAATACCTCTATTGAGTGCTTTGACTTTAAAGAAGACAACTCCGTATTAGATTTATTGATAAAAAGTTGCTTGTCCAATGACAAAAATAATAACAGAAAAGAAAATGCAACACCTCAAATAGACAAGCAACTTTTTATCAATAAATCTAATATGGAGTTGTCTTCTTTACAAGCCAAAGCACTCAATAGGGATATTAGATATGCTTATGACCAAAAAATGCCAAAAACAGAAATCTTGATTCCATGCATGGAAGCCGTAATCAGAAAATTACCAAGGAACAAACAAAATCCTATGAGATTTAAAATGATTAATTAATAACAAGGCAAAAGAAATACAACAGCCAGCCATTAAATATGAAAGGCTCAAGCTACTAAAACTGCAAAATAACCCAGCAGTAAAATGCATTTGTGCAGATAAAGCCAAACAAATTATTATCTTGGATAATATAACCTGATAATGAAGAAGCTATCGCTGAACTAAATGTTGAAGAGGTTGACAAAGATCCAACAGATAACATTACAAGAAAGATGTCTAACTTAAAGAATCCTGGCAATTTACCATACAACATAAGAAATAAAGTTATTCCACTAGTTGGAGCATCTATTCCATGTATTTTTAGCAAAATCAAGATGCATAAAGGAGAACCCTTACGCCCAATTGTGAATAAAACTATCGCTCCAATTATTCACCTTGAAAAAGAGTTGTTCAAGTGTTTAAAACAATATTTTAATCAACATGAATATAATATCAACAATTCAATTAAAGTTATTGAAAAGCTTAAAAAGTTAAATTGACAGGATTTTTTATGATTAGTCTAGACGTAGTATCTCCATACCCAAATACACCTATTAAAGAATCAATAGAATTTCTAGACCAAAGGTTAAAATATCATGAGGTTCTTGATTCTGAAAGAACCAGTATTATCCAAGCTGTAAAATTCATTACTGACAACAACTACTTCACATACAATAAAAAAATCTATAGACAAAAACAAGGTGCACCAATGGGGTCTCCAATTTCCGGTCTTCTGGCTGAAATCGCATTACAAGACATTGAAAATAAATTAATCAAACCATTTAGTGAAAATAAACCATTATTATATATAAGATACGTAGATGATATTCTCATCTTCTGGCAGCATTTTGAAAGAGACCTAGAAAGTTCATACAAAAATACAATGGCTTCTATCCCTCAATTCAGGTTACAATTGAAAGAGAAATAAACAGACAACTACATTTTTAGATATATCTTTATTGAGAAACACCAGTAAAATTGAATATGCAGTTTATCGAAAACCAACATTTATACCGGCAATTATTTCAATAAATTCCAGCCACACATGGAAATACAAACGGTCAGCACTACAATTTTATGTAAGAAGAGCTTTTAACTCACTCAAGCAATAGAACAAATGAGATTAAAGAAATTAATTGGATGACTGAAACCGCAAAGAAATTTGTATACAAGAAAAAGCTAATTGAAGAAATGCTTAAAAATACTAAACTGTCTCTAAATAACAACGTAAAACCTAAAACGGAAAGAAAATTTGGAGGTAAATTTCCATTCATTCCTCCTGTAGACGTGGAACTGTTGAATCATATTGCAGATTGTGAGATACTAGGCCACTGAACAACTTGCACGATGAGAAGCACATCATATAACCCACAGATGAAGACTACGGAAATGATAGTTGAAACTAGTATGGGAATTTTAGTGCAACGAGAAACGAAGTCTAAGCTTTTATCAAAACTGAATATTTTGTCAGATCGATTTCCTTTCAACTTGAAAGCTTGACCGTTTGCTATTTTAATATTTTGATCTCATGTTATATTAAAGTATTTTATTGATTTGAATCACGATTCACTAAGAAGAGTGGTTACCCACCTTTCTGAACTTACCAAGTGGAATATATTCACTAAGTGACAACTGAAAATGCTAACGGAAGACTTCAGAGCAGATTTATGTTTCCGACAAGTAAAAGTGCTATATCCTGAAGTATTCCAGGAAAATGAAAATGTGAGTTACAGTGTTTATCTATATAATATTTTACCTTAAATTATTATTATTTTTTTAATATTCAGTGACATTCAACCATGGTAATTCAAGGTCAGACAAAGATTATTAAGTTTCCTGCAAGCACTTTGATATTAATAGAACGTGAGAAACAGTACAAAATATCACAACTGTATACTTGAAAGATATATACAATTAATCTTATAATCACGTAATGAAGTTCAACACCGAAGTGTGTTTGAAGAACTAATTAAAAGTCTAGGCGCTACGATGTTGCTGTGTCCTTGCTCTCCAGACTCAAGAAGAAGGATTTTCTCCCCAAGATTTTGACCTGTGATGAGAAGTGGATCCTCTACGATAATCCTAAGTGACGCAAATCGTGGGTTTATCGAGGTCAGCCTATCACCAGTACCACCAAACCAAATATCTATGCCAGGAAGTTGTTGCTGTGCATATGGTGGGATCAGCGCACTGTCGTATACTATGAGTTACTCAAACCTGGTGAAAAGGTCAATGCTAAGCATTATTGTCAGCAACTCATTCATGTGAGTGACACAGTGGAGGCAAAAAGGCCATACACCGGCAAGGGCAGAAGGTCGGTCCTGTTACTTCAGGAAAACGCTCGTCCTCACACCCCAAAAACGACTTTAAACACGATCACCGACCTGGGATGGGAGATTTTGTCCCACCCGGTGTGTTCTCCAGACTTCACCCAGTCGAATTATCACCTCTTCGCTCCCTGCAACATCACCTGAGTGATATGCACTTCACTTCTGTCAAGGAGGTCCACACAAGTATTGATGACTTTATCAACTCGAAACAACCCTCTTTTGTCTGCAGTGGCATTCGGAAGCTCCCTGACCAATTGCTCAAATGTATCCAATATGGCGGGGATTATTTCCCTGATTAGGTACGTATTCGATTTTCTTTAATATGCTGTCAACGTGTCATGCCTGTGGCCGAGAATTAAGTTGCACACCTAATATTACTGGTAATAACATTCTGTAAAAATATTTGAATTCAGCATAAAATTTCCTTTAAAATGATGTATAAATATGTATTCTTGACTTTACCATTACACTGTATAAGCTGGCTTCAAACATCAAAAATTGACTTTCGGTTTACTGGTGCAGGACGTTTGGCCATGATTGTACAGTATATCTTTGACCGCAACAATAATACAAAGTCGTTGGTTTGCAGTGAAATCAAAAATGACTGGCTAAAACTGTCCTTTTTGTTATGGTAACAAATTCTGAATTCCAGTTTTTTTTTCCCAAATATAGGTGCCCGGCTGGGGAAATTCCTTTTAACCTTCCCAATGATTAACCATTATACAGTAAAGCACCGTTTATACGTCTTTCAAGGGACCGTTCATAAAAGACTTAGAACTGAAACTAAAGTCTAAAATGCGAAGCGAATTTCTTTAGTACATATGTATAATATGTACATTACTACTGTAGTACCTGTTACGTATAATGAAAATATATTTTGTTATGTATAATTATTTACTCATACTACGTTATTTATGCAGTATTTTGAAGAAATTTTTTTGAAGTTTAATTTTAAAAAATAAAATTGTACTCAAATTACGTAACATGCAATGAAGAAAAATATATATGTAACATGCAACGAAGAAAAATTCATACCTTTATTTCAGTATCGCATCTTGATTAAATGTTAACTTTCTTTCGAACAAGAAAAAATGCTGGATGACATCGACCATTAATAAGCACTTTTAAATTCATTTGAAAAAGTCTTTTAGTGAAGTTTGCCTGGTTGTTTGATTTTGCATTCTAAAGAAAATACTATGGATTGAATTAAGTTCTCCAAACATTTTCTCACTGGTGTTGGCATGAAAAACAAAGAAATTTCTCAGTGTGTCAATACTATGCCTTGCATCTTGAAAGGACGGTTGAACTGGTTCTTCACTTTCTTCATCACTGCTGCTGGAATGTTCATTCTCCAAATTAGCATCTATTAATTCTTCTACTGTGCATAGTTTTGAAGTGATCATATCACCTTGCAACTTACATACTCCTCAAAGGTTATTGTCTACTCCCAGGAGTTTCCAATCCTCATCATCCATAATCACAGTTTCTTCATCGTTTTCGTTACTGTTGGCGTTTTGTTTGCTTCCAAGATAGGAAAACATCTTTTGATGAAACAATTTTTAATTGTTTCTGATTTTACTTGAGCCCATGCCAGAGATAGCATGTTCATTGCGTCAAGTATGTTTATCTTTTGATAAACACTTCCTGCATTGATGTTTTGAATTGCAAGTTGAACTAAATTCTTTCAGTGGTGCACTTAAAGTTCTGGATTATTCCGAGATCTAGGGGTTGTAATCGACTAGTGCAATTTGGGGGAAAGAAAATAACTTTCATGTTTTGTAAGAATTTGGTTACTTAAGGAATGGTGATGCATTGGTCCATAAACATTAAAATCCTTTGGTTTTGACGTTCCATCATTTTGTCTATGTTCTTGAGCCACTTAATGAAGAGGACACTCATCATCTATGCTTTTTTGTTTGATTGATACGATAATGGTAAGCTTTTCTTATTCTTCAAACACCGTGTATTCTGTGACCTGCTTATAACTAACGGAATCAGTTTTTCAGTTCCATCAGCATTTGCGCAAAGTAAAAGAGTGAGGCGATCTTCACTTTTTTCCCTCCTTTACATTGATCACCTTTAAATGCTAAAGTTCTTGTAGGCATCGGATGAAAGAATAACCATGTCTCATCAACGTTAAAAATGTCTTGCAGTTCGTACCCATATATTTTTCTGGATAAATCCTGGAACCAATCTTCTACAGACTCTGATGGAACATCTTTTGACTCGCCATTTACAACTTGGGATGGAATTCCATGACGCAACTTGAATTTGTGTAACCACCCTGTAGAAAAACAAGTGTCCTTCACATCCAGTTTCAGCGCAATTTCTTTTGCCTTTTCCATCAGCATTGGCCCACTGATGGAGATATTCAAAGCACGTCAATGATTAAAGAACTGCGACAAAATGTTTTTAACTTCTGGGAATTTCTCATCTTGGACGTGCAGCTTCTTCGAAGCAGATTTTCCACAAGCTGCAGCTTTGCCTCCTGTTTTCTGGCTATCACACACTATTGTTTTCAGCGTTGACACAGGTACATTCAACATTTTTGCAATCTCTACTTTAGTCAGTCCAGTATTCTTGCCAAATTCTTTTAAAATTTTAACTTTATCTGTTAATGAAAGTGCCTTTCATTTTCTTGACATTTTAAACAACAATTGTAGAGGTAGCAACAAGCAATCATAGAAATGCAATTACCCAAAGGCACCTGAAATAGATGTTCTGTATGGAGAGTGTCTTATTAATAAACCGGTCCAGTGAGGTCAAATGCCTGTCCATTCTTTTCCGACCCCCTTTTCAACTCCTGGTAACTTCTCCGACGATGTCCCCTGGTTCCTTCAAAGAATGAATCTACACTTACTGTTGCTGGTGGGGAGCAATCTGATCCCCATCATTCAGGGTTTTCTGATGGAAAGGTGTAGCCACTCGCACCATCACATATACCCCCTATCTTTGTAGCCCCCACTGGTCAATGGACGGTTTTTCTGTCTCTGCTGAAGAAACAGGCCTCGAGTCTGCATTTAAAAGGGTGTCAAAGAATGACTCGAATAAGAAATATTTGACCTCAGCTCAGTGGCCAACTTAGACTAATGAATGAGGGAAAACGACATATAATCGAAGTTACGCGTCATATAAACAAAATGTTTTACTATTGAAATGAATAGGAATTAATCGGGACCAACCTGAAATGATGTATAAATGCAAAAAACACATAGGCCTAACTCAAAACGTATAAATGGTGCTTTACTGTATAATTTAACCAAACTCAGTTTTCTCCTTCTAAAGTAGATGATGCAAGAATCCTTACGTATTTTAGAACTTTTCTGACAGCTCCTTGTAAACATGGATTCCCATATTTCGCTTTGACCTTGTGGCTCTTACACTGCTTATGTTTTCACACAGTGTTTGGGGAAATCATTCTACTGGGCGTGCCACTTCTTGCCTCACGTTCATTGTTAAGCACACCATACCCGAATGTTTTGATTCATGACATTCGCTGTATAATTTCATTTGCTGGGAAGCCGGTTTCCTATGCTGCCGCTCAATCGTGCATCAGTTCTGTGAACTAAATAGGCTTTATTAAAAAACTGATATTTTTTACATATCCAACAATAGAATGAGAGTGTATAATTGCCAATTGAATTTAAACTGCTCTACTGAATTTTTTTACTTGTCAACTAAAATTTTTCACTCATTGCAGACGACTGCATTTTTCAATCCATGTGTGTATGCATGCATGCATGCATGCATGCATGTATGCAAGCAAAAACAAAAATTTATGTACGTATAAAAAAGAACTTAAAATTAGTACATTTTTACTTGTTTGTATTTTCCTATATTCTAATAGTACTTAGTTTCTTGAGCTAATAATAGATTTTATACCATTGTATTAAAAAATTGCTAATAAAAATTTTTGCCTCTTGTAGTCGTATTAGACATATTTTTGTCCTAAGAAAGGAATCTAATTCAGCCTTGTTGGTTTCAAGATTTGTTGCCTGCTGCTTATTATTGCTTTAGTTTATTTACTGTTCACCATGTAATATCATAAGCACACCGAACAAAAAATTAGTCATCCCTGTCAGAACTTACCTAATAACGGGTGACGGTGCCTCTTGCCTTGATAACAGCATGAACCTGGTGTGGTAGAGATGCTCTATGTTCTCTACCTGGTGTATTAGAGAACATCGATTTTCAGCCACTCGTTCATCAATTGGTCCCAAAGTTCCGCCAGAGTACATGGGTGTCTATTCTGGTGTTTCACCTTCTGTTCCAAATGATCCCACAGATTTTCAGTTGGATTTAAATCTGGAGATTTGGCACACCAGTCGAAGTGAAACAGTGTTGCTGATTGTTCGTTGTGCCTCTCAGACACAGTTTTAGCCCTGTGCACACGACAGTCGTCCTGGAAGACACAAGTGGCAATGTGATGCTGCTCCTAAAGATATAGGGCACAAGGCAACACTTCTTCATTCAGAATGTGGAGGCACACATGTTCGTTCAAATTAATCTTCACTGCAATGGAAGGGCTCATTTTGTGCTACAAAAAACATCACCGAAAGATCACAGAAACCCCTCCAGCTTGAACAACACCTTTGACACAATCAGGATTAAAGGCTGCATTGGGCCTACAATGCACTCGTTGCTTCCCATCATTGGAGTATAAACAAAAACGAGACTCATCAGACCAAATTACTTGTTTCCAATCCTCCACTAAAGGTTTGGGGACTCTGAGCCCATTGATAACATGCGACTTTGTGATTTGCTGTTAAAAGAGGCCTCTTCTGTGGTACTCTGCTCCAGATGTCCATCGCATGCAGCTCTCTTCGCAATGTCCTTTTGGAAATCGGTTGGAGTGGACTTTAATTGACTGTTTGGAGCAATTGTTGTCTGGTTTGAAACCGATTTGCAATTACTAGGCATGAGACATGGCGGTAGTCCCTGTTGGTGAGAATCATTTTCCAGCCACAGTTATGTTGTCGATTTTCAGTTGACTGCGAACTACACCACTGTTTGTAGACCCGCTGGACAGTACACTTTGACACACCAACAAATTTGGTGACTTCATTCACTTTGTGTCCATGGGCACGGCCAAACATGATGGATCCTTTTTGCCACTCAGTCACGTCTGTCTTATGACCCATATTGCATACTAAATTCAACACACATGTTGCTCTTCACCACTGCACGAGACAGAAATAATCTTGTAGACCATGTCAGTGCAATTTATCTCCCAACAGTGCTATTACGGTGCCCTCTATGCAATGGGTAACTTTCTACTGCCATTTCTGTTAGGGGTGACTAATTTTTTGTCCGGTGTGCTTATGAGAAAACTTGAAAATTATATAACCGAGCAGGAATTGAACACCTTCTCCTAATTTCCGTTTGAGCACGTTTTCCTTTACATCACCCAAAACAATGAAGTGCTGTGCATCTGAATCAAAGCAATTACCTCTTACATACCTGTCAACCACTTGAGGTGATAACCTGTACACTGGATCAGTAAAAACCTTACAAAGACTAAATAATTCTTAGACAAAAAAATATGGTGGTGACCCTGTAATTGACTGGTTAACTGAAATTTGCCAGTTGTGCTGAGAGTTAGGAATGGTCCCTCGGGATTGGAAGGATGCTATCATTTCTCCCTTGTATAAGGGAAAAGGTGATCAGACTGACTGCAAGAACTATCGTGGTATTAGCCTACTAAGTGTGCCAGGGAAAGTGTTTGGTAAGGTCGTTATTGAAAAAGTACGGGGTCTTACATCAGAGAAAGTGTGGGATGTTCAGAGTGGTTTTATGCCTGGTTAAGACTGCACTAACCAAATTTTTGCATTACGCATAATGATTGAAAAGTATCTGGCTGTTGGTAAGAAAGTTTTTGCTTCCTTCATAGATTTAGCGAAAGCTTATGACTGAGTAAATAGGACACTTTTGTGGAAGGTATTGAATGAATATGGTGTTACTGGGAATCTACTTAACAATGTAAAATCCATGTATACTGGCAGTAGAGCTTGTGTACAAGTAAATGGTGTTTTATCAAAATGGTTTTCTATTGGTGTAGCATCAGACAAGGTTGTGTAATGTCACCATGGCTGTTTAATATACTGTATTTTTGGATGTGGGCATGCATGATGCCAAAATTGATAATAATGGTTTATGTCTTGGTGATATCCGTGTTTGCAGATTGCTGTATGCTGATGACACTGTCCTGTTGGTAGAGAGCAAAAATGAGTTGCAGAGTATGTTGTCTCGGATGTACGAAGTTTGCATGAAATTCAAACTGAGTATAAATAAGGGAAAAACCAAAGTTATGGTTTTTGAGAGAGGAACTGGTAGTACTTAATGTAATATATGTCTAAATGGCACAGTGATTCACCAGGTGAATGAGTTTGTGTATTTAGGAAGCATGTTTAACAGAGAACAAATTGGATGGTGAAATTAGTAGGCAAGTGAATTCTTCATTCAAAATCATGACTACTTTGGGAGGGTTTCACAGGAATAATGGGTTCCCAAGAGAGCCCCCACGGCTGTATATGAAAGCGTAATTGTTCCTACTCTAATGCATGGCAGTGAAACCTGGGTACTACAGAAGAAACATAGAGGTTTGTGTGCTGGAGAAATGCGTTAGTTACGGGGTGGTGGGGGAAGACACGTTCTGATTGTGTGAGGAGTGAAGATGTGTTGCCGTTGTGTAATGTGAAGCAAAATGTTGTTAGCTAGGTGGAGACATATGCTTCAGTGGTTTGGCCATATTGAAAGAATGAGTGATGACATGCTTACAAAGAAAATCTTTTAACCCAAGTGGCAGGAAGGAAAGGTCTCTACCTTTCCTAGGCCAAGGAAGTCATGGAAGGATCAGATTCAGGAGTGTCTGCATGAGAAAAAGATTGAGTATGAAGTATAGAAGATCTTATGTACGGCGTGTGATGGATGTCAGTGAAGCTCGAGTTCTATGGCAAGATCGCTGTAAATGGAGAAATTTGTTACAGCAAGAGTAAGTAAAAATTATCTGGTAGTTTGTATTTCTTTGTGGAGCTAACCTCTGAATATCAGAGAACAGCTTAGTGATATGTATGTATGTACAAAAATTATTACATAAATGTTACAAGCTCAACAGCTTTATAACAGCAACTGATGTACATTGTATTAATTTTTTGCATATTTAAGCAATCCAATCTTAGAGTGTGTTGTATTATATTCAACACGTGAATGTTTTGCTTTTTTCAAAATGTAATCAGTGGGTTTAATGCCTATGCAACAAGTATTAGTGTTTACGGGGGCGCAGTTGCCGTAAAATTCCTAAAATCCCTAAACATTTACTAGTGTCCTAAAATTCCTAAAATATCCCTAAGAAAATGTAAAAGATCCTAAAATTTGTCTAGCATTGATTTTTTTGGTTTTATATGTGAAAAATGGTTTCTACATTTTGTTATGTACAGTAATTTTCAGGCTAAATAAAAGCTGCAGCTTGTGGTTTTAAAAGTTTGATTTTCCAAAGAAGGCAGGTGCGCCATTAAAGTGATCTTTCATCAGATGCCCCTCCCCAAGAGAGCGCAACTGTTTCCCAGAGTGTTTATTTACGGAAGGAAGCATTGGGGTCAGGACGAAGACGCTGATGGACTTTGATAACATTCACAGGGGAGGAGTGAGTGCAGCCACTTGGAATACATGTGGTTGGGGGCTATAGTGGGGAGGAAAGGAGCAACTCTGGTGGAGTTGGTTTTTTTGTGCAGTGCTGGAGATTCCTCTTGGAATAAGGATAGATGGATCCAACCCTGCTGACTGACTTCCTTGATTTTTGAGGCGCACTAGGATAAAAAAATACAAAAATCAATCTTTGTGAATTTTTCACGAAACTGGCTGAAATTTTTGCGAACTACATGAATCACTAATAGGAAGTGGTCCCCAAAGTTTCTCCTGAATTGGCTAAATACTTTTTAAACTAGCCATGAAAATTTTTAATGTTTGTGCCATGCAGCACTGAAGCTATAAAAATAAGTCAGTGTAGCCAGGGCTGGCCATTTCTTGGGAAAACATGTTACCACCACGGTTTGGTTGAAATTGACTCCAATTATGACTTGATTTGCCTCCTTCAACTTTCTTTCCCTGGAAATAAAATGAGTACGGCTTGATTGACAGAAAAGCTGGCACCTTTTCAGTTACGCGGGAAAAACAGCAGAGCTGATAGACTGTTACGAGCACATATTTTTTTGCCAACTGTGAACAAATTAAATTATTCATGATCAGAAGAAGGAAAATTGGTGAGAAACCTAAAGTTACTGATTGGATGAAAACATCGTCGCTTGTGGTACGCAATATTGATATAACAAAGAAAATGTGCAATGCAAGTTCAGTTGTGAAAGGTATCCTAGAGTAAAAAACGTCCTTTTTGTGTTGTTGTGCTGGTTGGCATAGGATGTTCAATAACCAAGTCATTGACATTTTCATAAGTTTTTTGTTCTGCTTTCATTCTTCAGCTGATTAAGAAACTTGGCAATTAAAATGCCTCGTGGAAAAACAAAATTTCAGACATCATGGATAATGCGAGAGTTGGATGGAGTTCCCATTGCTGAATGGTGTTCTGCGATGCCAGACATATATTCAGCTAAGTGTGAATTGTGCAGTGATAGTTTTGCTGTATCCAACAGTGGGTTTTCTCAGCTTAAATCCCATCATAATGGGAAAAAGCACAAAGAACGTTTCCTTGCAAGGTATTCTAACTCTTCACTTGTTAAGTTGTTTGACATTCAGAGAGGTAAAACAAGTGGAACCAGTTTACCCTCCTTAGGTATTAAGATGAAAACAGTTAAAGCAGAAGCTATATGGGCATTAAACATAGCACGCACAAATTTTTCTTTTAAATCGTGTAATGAGACCCTAAATATTTTTAAGGTTATGTTCAGCGATTCAAAAATAGCTGCTGAGATGCAACTAAAAGAAAAAAAAAATATATATATATATCCTACACCATATCCCATGGGTTGGCTGTACATTTTGATAATGAACTGAGAAGAGACATTAGGGAAAGCAACAACCCTCTCACACTTGCATTTGATGAGACTACAAATAGCCAAGTAAAGAAACAGCTAGATATCTATGTTAGATATTGGTCTGAAGAAAAAAACAAGGTAGTCTGTCGGTATGCTACAAGCATATTTTTGGGTCATGCGTCAGCAGATAAGGTGGTACATGAGCTCCTTGATCAGTTGGCCTCATATGAGATCAATTTATGTAATTTATTGACCATCTCCACAGATGGCCCAAATGTAAATAAAAGTATAGTGCGTAAACTGAATGAATTGATGAAAATTGAAACTGGGCATAGAATGATGGATGTTAGTTTCTGCTGTTTACACATTGTGCACAATAGCTTCAACAAGATGCTGAAAATTTTTGATTTCAATCTTGATGAGTTTGCTACAGATCTGTATGCATTTTTGAAAAATAGTGCTGCACGACGGGAGGACTTTTAAGGAAGTGGATAAGATTACTGGCATTTTAACACAGTTTATGATAAAGCATGTTACAAGCAGGTGGCTTACTATAGGACCTGTCGCAGAGAGAATTTTAGAACAGCTGCCAAATTTGAAAGAATATTTTTTGCATTTTTTGCCAAAGCAAAGGTCTTGACAACAGCATCAACAATACTGAGAGATATAGGAGAATCAGAAATTCCCTGACAAGTCAAATAATGCCTTGCTATTTGACTTTTGTAATACACATTTATCCAGTATTTGAGAAATTTCTAACCCTATTTCAGCGTGAAGAACCTCTAATTCGTATTATGTATTCTGAGATGAATTCCTTTTTGTGTAACCTTATGTCAAAATTAATTTATGATAACATCCTTTCACTTAAAGAGGAGAAAAATTGAAAAAAATTGATTTAAAAAAATGACTCACTTCAAAGCTTTGAACGAAATAGAAATCAGTATGGCAACTAATCGCCTAGTGAGGGCACTAGAAGCAAATGAAAGAAGAAAATTCCTTCTTGATATAAGAGCTGCTTTGGTTAAAAATGTTGAATATCTGAAAGAAAATCTTCCATTTTGTAGCCAAAAATTGAAAGATCTGCAAGTTCTTCGCCAGAACATGCCAAAAGCCACACAGGTTGAACGTGATGCTAACCATGGTTTGCATGCAATAACACGTGTGTGTCAATATCTACATTTTCTCGATGGTAAGAGATGAATGGAAAATTTACCAACTACAGACCTTACCTGAAGATATTTGGAATGATAATGGAACGCTTACTCCTATTGATGAGTACTGGGCAAAGATACTGAGGCTAACTGATGTTGATGGAAAGCTTAAATTTGCTAATTTAGCCAAAGTCATAAAGTCTGCATTAGCTCTGCCCCATGGAAATGCAGATCCTGAGCGTGGCTTTTCTTTAAACAATTCTTTGGTAACCAAAGACAGGTTCAGTTTGAGTGAGTCAACAATAAGAGCCATCCGCACTGTTAAATCAGCAATTAATTATTATGGTGGAAATGTTCTGGATGTGCCAATCACTCTACCTCTTTTAAAGGCAGTTTCAAATGCTCATAAGCATTTTAAAAAAGAAACTGAGAGGAGAAAGCAGGATGAACTAAAATTTCAGAAATGAAAATTAAAAATTGAGAAAGAAAGACAGAAACAGGAGAAATTGAAAAAGCGCAAATTAGAGTGTGATGACAGCATTTCAACTTGTGATGCTGAAATAAAGGAGTTACGAAATGAAAAAGAGGCTTCCCTGTCTATGATAAAAGAAGGAACTGAACGAGTGACCAAAGCAAGCAAACTCAAAAACAATGCAACTGAAATGATAATTGCCCAAAAGTTAATAACTGAAGGAACAGATTCTCTATCTCAGTTGGAAAATAAAATAAAAGTGTTGGAAGATAAAAAGATTCCCTTATAAAGAAACGCTTAAAAATGGCCAAATGATTTTTGTGATAATCTTAAGTGACATCAGAACAGAATGTGCCTAATAATAATTTTTTGTGACACTCTTAACTAAGTGACAACAAAACAGGATGTGCTAAATGAATTTTGTTTGTGACAATTTTAATGTAGTGACAAAAGAACTGGATGTGTCAGTTTTCCTTCGCATATCATGCAGTGAAAGAAGTTCCCAATTTATTTTTTCAATTCATATGGTATGTTACACCTTTACAAAATACAAAGGCATTAAATAGTTGGAGTTCATTCACAATTGTTGTCCTTAAACTAAGTAGATTAAAAAAAAAAAGTTTTTGCATTTTTAAAGTGTGCACAATTCAATTATGGTGAACTGCTTCCTAATCATATACGCCCAGGTGAGTTTTGAAATTTATATTTGTGCAGTTATTGATACATTTTAATATTAGTGTTGTACCATTCATATCTAAATGATTTTGCTCAGAAAATGCCAATATTTATGTGGCCCCACTTCGCTGAGAGCAATGAATGAGCTGCTAACCTATATAATTGTTAATTTTAAGGTTTATTAGAAAAATGTGCAAGATGGTTATAAGTATCAAAAATATAATTAATAAACTAACAGAGTAATAAAACTACTTAATAGACGTATATGTTAACTCTTTTAAATTGTGTGAATTTAAGTGTTGCCATGTTTTTATGTAATCTTATGCGACATATATGCCAACACTTTTAAGCTACATAAATTTGAAAGTGTTTGTGTATGTCTTTATTTAGGCATGTGCTCAATTATTCTGTTAAATTAATCTGTTTTAAGGGGGAAAAATATCCCTAAAATTTTTAACTGAATGCCCTAAATCCCTACCTAAAATATTGTGTTTCTGTGCTGCACCCCCTGTGTTTATTTTACAGTGTAAAAAAAAGGTTAGTGTGTCTACAGTCTGTGTGGATTTTCTTCATCTTGGAGAAAGATCTTTCACAACATTACTGTGAGGCAAAGTAAGTAGTCACTGAATAATCACTTTTAAGATTTGGGAAGCGGATGTTAGCAATACTTGTTTTGGGGCTTATATTGAGTTTGTGTAAATGAAATGTCCGGCAAAGGACCAGCAAACCTGGACAGCGAGAACGGAAAAGTATGACAACTTAACCTAGGCAAAATAATTCCCCTCGGCATTGACACATAGTTGCCGTCTGTCCGGCAAGGCCATGATCCTGGAATGAAAAAGTCTTGTGGCTGGGACCCGAAAAAGTCATCAACTGCATGTTGAACCTCGTTGTCTATCATGAACTGTTTTTTTTTTTTTTTTTTTTTTTTTTTTTGATTAAAGGTTTAACGACCGCCGTGAGCAACTCAGTGGGCTATAAGTAGTCGCCTTCCCTCATTTTAGGGCCACTGGTTCCAGGTAAGGGAGAGAGCTAGTGCCATAAGACAAACACAATAGCCATGCCTCACAGGAATTCGAACCCGGACCCATCTGGGACAAATGATTAGAAGCCATCGCTTAGACCACTGCACCACCAGGGTGGCCTTGAATTGTTTCCTGGATCCAGGCGATGGCTTCTGATGATTTGTCCGAGATGGGTCTGGGTTCGAATCCTGTGAGGCATGGATGTTGTGTTTGTCTTACAGCACTGGCTCTCTCTCTTCCCTGGAACCAGTGGCCCTAAATTAGGGACGGGTGGCTGCTTATAGCCCATTGAGTTTGCTCACGGTGGTCATTAAACCTCCAACAAAAAATTAAAGTCTGGGGAAATAGCCTAAGGCACTTAGTGTCAGCATCGTTCATGGTGCGACATGAGGGCGAGTGTTGTCCTGGAGCAGAAGAACACCATGTCTGTTTAACAAAGCTGGTTGTTTCTGCATCGATTTCTGGTGCATCTGAGCACAATAACCTTCTGCAGTGATGGTGTTTAGCCTCTTGCCAAGAAACTGATGAATTATCCCAGCTGTGGACCACCAGACAAGGAGCATCATCTTCTTGTTGTGTAGAGTGTCTAGGATGCCGTCCAGCAGGCTGTACCTTGCTTAACCATTGTGCAGATCGTTTCTGATTATAATAAAGGACCCACTTCTCATCGCAGGTGAAGATTCGGTGCAGTAGAGGTTCCTGTTTATTCCTGGCAAGCAGTGATGTGCAGACTTCCAAACTTCTAGTCTTGTTGGCAGTTGTCAACCCATGCGGCAGCCACGTGTCCATTTTTTTTTACTTTACCCAGCGCAGTCGGACGCCGAACATCTGTCATGTGGTGGACACCTACCTCTGCCGCTATATCACAACACGTTTTTTTGGGGGGGGGGGGTGCTTCAACCATATGTAACAGAACATCATCAGAAACAGCAACAGGTCGGTGACCACGTGCTTTGTTTTGCAGGTCCGTATCTCCGCTTCGAAATTTCACAAACCATCGCCGAATGGTTCGTTCATTGGCTGTATTCTCCCCAAATGCTTTGTTAATGTTTCGAGTGGCAATTCCTGCAGAATGGCCCAATTTGAATTCATAGAGAAAGATGACTCTCAAATCCGGTGTCTGCACGTTTCCTTTGCCTACGTTACGTCCTAACAAACAACTCCTGAAACTTGTTCTTCGTACACGTGCTAGCTATTTATAGTAACTCTGTGACGTAATACCCGCAACACCTGTGTGTGGTTTCAAATTCGCTGTGGTGGGGGCTTGTCTCCTGCTCGTTCGCTCCGGACATTTCATTTGCACCAACCCAATAATATCCAGCTAGTTGCTACAAAATCTCTTTTTCTGGTCATTGGCTATCAGTACAGGCACACAATCATCAGAGATCATACAGTAGCAGGGTTCATTAATTTAAATCATGACTAAAAGTCATTGATTTAAATCGCAAATGGAAATCTTCTAATCTCTATTAGGTATTTGTAAAGTCCATTAAAATTAAAACTGCATGTGCTAAAATTAAGTGCTAAATTTAGCACTGTTATTCATAAAACAAAATCAACTTTGTGCAGAAACTAAAAACAATATTTAATTAAGGACGGGCGACTGCTTGTAGCCCATTGAGTTGCTCACGGTGGTTGTTAAACCTCCAATCAAGAACATCACCACCAACAAGCATCTCATCACTCGTTCTTTCAACATGGCCAAAACACCGAAGCATATTAGTCTCCACCTTGCTAACAACATTTTGCTTCGCATTACACAACGGCAACACATCTTCATTCCTCACACAATCAGAACGTGTCTTGCCCCCCCTTTTTGATACAAAAAATTACGTATCAAAAAGGTTTGTTTGAATCTTTAAAGAGAATAAGCAGTAAATCTGATATTAGATTAGCTCCCAGTTTAGACAAAAAGCTTAAAAATTTTTGCCGTAGCTTGGTTAAAAAAGAAGAAAATTTGTTAAAAATGCAAGGAGTCATTTATAAAGTAACCTGCAGCTGTGGAAAATACTACATAGGAGAAGCAGGTCATAGGCTGGAAACTCGTATCGTGGAACACAAGGCAGCAATAAAAAATTTTTCAAACAAGACAGGATTAGACAGACACGTTAGAGAAACCGGACACCGCTTGGACTGGGACTATTTGACTGTCATTGGAGATCAATCCAACTTTCTGAAGTGAAAATTGAAAGAGGGACTTGAAATTGGAAAATACCAGAACTTCATCATTAGTGACTGTAAGGGGTTTTCAATGCCTAACATAAGGCAAGACATTTGCAAAATCGTCGTAACCGTCAAGGTTAACCGTAACCGAAGACCGTGACGGAGATTGAACGAAAGACTGCCTGACAAAGGAGAGGAGTTCTCTCCGAAAATTTGCAGAAATTTTGAGAATTTACCTAGATAAATCCCATAAAAAAGTTAACTAGTCTGAATATAATAATCTAGGAAGCCACTGAACAAAGATGAGTTTGATTTACAGATGAAAATATAATATTTCTCCTTGTTGAGTTTATGTACTGTGTAGTTACGAAAAAAACCTGAAGATCCAAAATAAATTATTTTATTTGCTGATGATCTGAAACGCAAGTGTGCGTGCGTGTTGTGTGTGTGTTCTTCCAGACTTAAGTTCTCCATAGCTGAAAACTACTAGCCATAGTTATTACACAACAATTCTCAATTTGGGTTCTGACCCCCAGTCACCTTAACAGTCCATCAAAAATGGTGATTTATGTTTCAAGTATTGCAGATTTCAATGCCATTTTAAGCAGGTTAAAAAAATATTTTCTATACATTTTCTGTAAGCCTAAAAATGTTCTCTTTAAGGTAGTGAAAACCAAAATTTTCTTTCTACAGTAAGAGGAAATCAATTGCCTTTTTTCAAAACTATTTTGAGGCCCTATTTTGGCATGCCGCCGAAAAGAAAAATGAACAAATGAACGTATATCCAAGATGGTGGCACATAAATATAAAATAAAAATTGTTTTGAGCTACTCACTGATAGGGTTAAACTATAGGGGGACGGGGAAAGGTGTATAAAATGGTCAAGCAATCACTTAATAAAAAAATTGGGTAATATCATGTCGGAATGTTCCATATATAAAACACACCATTTTTTATTTTATTTTTTTCCTCGCCAAAATTGCAAATTGCCCAAAGTATTTTTTTCTCCTGCTGAAAGGTTACGTTATAATACGCACATGAAAATATTTTTAGCAAATTTGAAGTGGGGGCTCATTTTGAAAAAAATTGTTTTGTTTAATAAAAATGTGGCCTCATTTTTCCATGTCTTTTGTCATTAAATTTAAAAAAAAAGTGTTCTTTTAATTCCAAATATGTGCAGAAACAAGTTGTTCCCAAATGTATGGATCATGCAGATCATTTAAGAAAAAAAATTATGTGGCTGCAACAGTTAGTTGTGAAGTTACGAATTTTTTAGTCATACAGTGTAGTTGTGAAAACTCAGTGCGAAAACTTTAAAGGCAGAGCTACCCAATTTTTAAAGTGGCATTATTCAAGATCTACTAGACCGACTGACCTAAAATTTTAACAGGTTTCATATCTCAGCAGTACAATACTTTGCACCAATTTTCACAAAAATCTGCAGGGTTCCCAATAGCGTGCGCAGACGCGCGTTTCATGCAAAGAAATTTGAATTTGAGCAAGAAAAATATTAAGTGACGCGCGCAGAAAGATTTCAATCGTGAGCTATTAGCATGGAAAATCTACGAAGGCGATGCCGTTTCAAATCACGTGTGCCGATTTCATGACGTCACAGTACAATCCTATTGTTCAGTCACTTGTGCCGATTTCATGACGTCACGGCACAATCCCAGTATTTCCCTTCCAGTCGTGTATATAAACGGATTACGGGATAATCTGCGTAGAGTGTGCCGCAGGTGGCATAGTGGGCAACGTTCGTGACTGCCACGGGAAGGGCCTCAGGTTCGATCCCAGGCAGGTACAAACGCTCGATCCACTAAATACCCGCCGTGCGTCGGATGGGCACGTTAAGCCGTCGGACCCCGGGTACTGGCCCCCCGGTAATAAATAAGGGCGTCTTCCTCCCCCTTTCGACTTCGCTTCTGTGTCACTTTCCTATCGGGCGCTCTAGCCCAAATCTCCTAGCTTCCTATTTCTAAGGGTTGTTCAAGACCTGGGGTCAGGCACTCTCTTCCTAAAATCCTCTACATATGATCATCATCATGATCATCCGCGTAGAGTGCAACGAGACGAAAGCCCACGAGCTGCTAAGGGTGCCAATCATTATGGTTTTGGCCACACGATTACCGAAATCAGGACAGGTTGGAAGAATTGCGGATTTCGATGTATTTCGTAAAAGTTTTGAATTTTGTGTCCTTTTTTGTTAAAATCACAGTTTAAACTGCGATCGCATTTTACGAATATATTTATAGTTTTTTTTGCACAAATGCGAAAACTATTAATTGGTCCCGTTTCTAAGTAAGCGCCTTTGAAATTCAGATATTGAATATATCGGCAAAGCCAATATCGGATGGATATGGGGTGAAGAACGGCCAGAGGATATTGGATGCATTGGCAAAGCCGATATCGGGTGAAGAACGGCAAAGTGATATTACATAATATGTCGGAAAAACCGATATCGGTGCAATGGCGTCCGCATACCTGCCAAGTATTCCGGATTTCCCGAAAGTTTTACTGAGTTTTGGGTAGTTTTACGGTCGGAAGATAGTTTCTTCCGGATTTTCGCTAAAATGGCTCGTGAATTTTTTTTTACTGATGGAAATTGATATCGTTGTTATTGTCGCTTAGTGTAAACTCCTGCTTTTGTTTTATTATGATCTCGTAGCGATTGAACCTTATGTTATCTCATGTTTCTAGCTGAGAGCGATCGCACACACCCCCTCCCGCCAATCCTTCCAAACTTGCTCTCCTCTCCCTCAGTGTTGCAATAGCTGCGCTAGTTGCGCCAAAGTGCGAAATTTTTTTAATTCTGCGGCATTCAGAGTTTGCCAAAATGTGTAATTACGCATCTAGTACGCATCAAAAAGTGTGTTTACGCATCGAAATTTTACCAACGCGTAAAAATACGCATCGGGACGGTATTTCGTCTTTCAAAAACGGAAGTAAACGAAATAAAGATTTCCATAATGGTAATTTCTTTTTCCTGCGATGTTGCCTCTGTCCAGTATTGTTGTTATACATCACTTTATTCCAAAAATATTTGTATTTCAGTTGGAAAATGGAGGGAAAATTTCCGAAAACGGAAATTCGACGGCGCAAAAATCTCCCTGTAATCTTCAGGCATGAGTGTTCAACAGCTTCGAGAAATTTCCCCTTTTCCGTCATAATTGGAGTTTTCCTCGAGATCGATGCATAACTGAACAGAAATTTCAGGGCAATTCGTAGCGAAGGAGAATGTTTTTCGCTGGAAACTTTCGAAAACGGAAGTTAGACGCAGTGAAGATTTCTCTCATGATCGTAATTTTATTTTTCACGCGATGTTTCCTCTGCCTAGTATTGTTGTTAAATATCATTTTATTTTATAAATATTTGTATTTCAACTTGAAAATGGAGGGAAACTGTCCGAAAACGAAAATTGGACGTAGAAAATATTTCTCCCGTAATTGTATCCCCCTCCCCTAAAGATGTTCTAAATATGTATCCTGTATTCTTAACTATTCCCCACCCCCAAAATAAGGTTTGCATTTCAGCTTGACAAAAAGAGGGGGGGATAAAGATGTTTCCTGTAACCGTAATTCTTTTTCCTGAAAACGAAAGTGAGGAAGCTGAAAATTTGTAAGAATTGATGCATGGTGTTCAAAAGTATTCATATTCTCAAAGTTACACTATTCATCCTTTATCTAAAATAGTGCTATCGTGCATTCGTGATTGATAAAATTGTCATCCAAGGGCATTAAAAAACAAGTCACTGTCTTGTCATTGCTTAAATGAAATAAAGTTATTTCTAAAATTGCATCATTCAATTTAAAAAAAAAAAAAATTCAAAACCTTGAAAAGCTCCATCTATGAGTGCCTGATACAGAAAAATAATTGAATACAAGTATAATCAAACATACTGCTAGCACATCCCATACATTACTGCTCTCCCCTAATAATAGATAATCATAAATTAACAGTTCTGGTACTGTCTCAAATCTTCTTGATTTTATTGATTTAGGAAAAAAAAAAAATTGAGGGGGCGGCATTGTGGTAACATACTTTGATAATCATTGCAAGCGAGTGAGATGCATGCTGCTCTCTTTGCCATGCCTAGAAACCAGTTCAACAGGTGAAAATATTGCCAAACTTGTGTCTGAAGAATTTCAGTATCTTGGTAGTCCGTAGATGAACTGTCTTGCTTTATGTGATAGGACTCCTGTTATGGTGGGGAGAAAAATTGGTGACTCTGAAAAAAATAGTCTCTCTCTAAAAATGAAACTCATTAACAAGGTTTGTTAATCTTTTATACTTAAATACTAATTTTTTTTGTAAATATTTCTTTATTTGTATTAAATAATTAACTGTAATAAAAAATAGAGAAACCTATAATATATAATTTTATTATTTATAAAGTGTAAATACGCACCGCTGAACGCGTGTTGATGTCCCGGTTTTTGATTTTGAAAAGTTGGCAGCTCTGATATTTGTTCTTACTATAACACAATGGAAAAGTTCCTCATTAGAAAGAGGAAGCATTCTACTGACCATTCTGCAAGTTCGGCATTGAATGCTACGATTTTAAACAGTGAAATATTTTGATTTTGAAAAGTTGGCAGCTCTGATATTTGTTCTTACTATAACACAATGGAAAAGTTCCTCATTAGAAAGAGGAAGCATTCTACTGACGATTCTGCAAGTTCGGCATTGAATGCTACGATTTTAAACAGTGAAATATTTTGATTTTGAAAAGTTGGCAGCTCTGATATTTGTTCTTACTATAACACAATGGAAAAGTTCCTCATTAGAAAGAGGAAGCATTCTACTGACCATTCTGCAAGTTCGGCATTGAATGCTACGATTTTAAACAGTGAAATATTTTGATTTTGAAAAGTTGGCAGCTCTGATATTTGTTCTTACTATAACACAATGGAAAAGTTCCTCATTAGAAAGAGGAAGCATTCTACTGACGATTCTGCAAGTTCGGCATTGAATGCTACGATTTTAAACAGTGAAATATTTTGATTTTGAAAAGTTGGCAGCTCTGATATTTGTTCTTACTATAACACAATGGAAAAGTTCCTCATTAGAAAGAGGAAGCATTCTACTGACGATTCTGCAAGTTCGGCATTGAATGCTACGATTTTAAACAGTGAAATATTTTGATTTTGAAAAGTTGGCAGCTCTGATATTTGTTCTTACTATAACACAATGGAAAAGTTCCTCATTAGAAAGAGGAAGCATTCTACTGACGATTCTGCAAGTTCGGCATTGAATGCTACGATTTTAAACAGTGAAATATTTTTATTTTGAAAAGTTGGCAGCTCTGATATTTGTTCTTACTATAACACAATGGAAAAGTTCCTCATTAGAAAGAGGAAGCATTCTACTGACCATTCTGCAAGTTCGGCATTGAATGCTACGATTTTAAACAGTGAAATATTTTGATTTTGAAAAGTTGGCAGCTCTGATATTTGTTCTTACTATAACACAATGGAAAAGTTCCTCATTAGAAAGAGGAAGCATTCTACTGACGATTCTGCAAGTTCGGCATTGAATGCTACGATTTTAAACAGTGAAATATTTTGATTTTGAAAAGTTGGCAGCTCTGATATTTGTTCTTACTATAACACAATGGAAAAGTTCCTCATTAGAAAGAGGAAGCATTCTACTGACGATTCTGCAAGTTCGGCATTGAATGCTACGATTTTAAACAGTGAAATATTTTGATTTTGAAAAGTTGGCAGCTCTGATATTTGTTCTTACTATAACACAATGGAAAAGTTCCTCATTAGAAAGAGGAAGCATTCTACTGACGATTCTGCAAGTTCGGCATTGAATGCTACGATTTTAAACAGTGAAATATTTTGATTTTGAAAAGTTGGCAGCTCTGATATTTGTTCTTACTATAACACAATGGAAAAGTTCCTCATTAGAAAGAGGAAGCATTCTACTGACGATTCTGCAAGTTCGGCATTGAATGCTACGATTTTAAACAGTGAAATATTTTGATTTTGAAAAGTTGGCAGCTCTGATATTTGTTCTTACTATAACACAATGGAAAAGTTCCTCATTAGAAAGAGGAAGCATTCTACTGACGATTCTGCAAGTTCGGCATTGAATGCTACGATTTTAAACAGTGAAATATTTTGATTTTGAAAAGTTGGCAGCTCTGATATTTGTTCTTACTATAACACAATGGAAAAGTTCCTCATTAGAAAGAGGAAGCATTCTACTGACGATTCTGCAAGTTCGGCATTGAATGCTACGATTTTAAACAGTGAAATATTTTGATTTTGAAAAGTTGGCAGCTCTGATATTTGTTCTTACTATAACACAATGGAAAAGTTCCTCATTAGAAAGAGGAAGCATTCTACTGACGATTCTGCAAGTTCGGCATTGAATGCTACGATTTTAAACAGTGAAATATTTTGATTTTTGAAAAGTTGGCAGCTCTGATATTTGTTCTTACTATAACACAATGGAAAAGTTCCTCATTAGAAAGAGGAAGCATTCTACTGACGATTCTGCAAGTTCGGCATTGAATGCTACGATTTTAAACAGTGAAATATTTTGATTTTGAAAAGTTGGCAGCTCTGATATTTGTTCTTACTATAACACAATGGAAAAGTTCCTCATTAGAAAGAGGAAGCATTCTACTGACGATTCTGCAAGTTCGGCATTGAATGCTACGATTTTAAACAGTGAAATATTTTGATTTTGAAAAGTTGGCAGCTCTGATATTTGTTCTTACTATAACACAATGGAAAAGTTCCTCATTAGAAAGAGGAAGCATTCTACTGACGATTCTGCAAGTTCGGCATTGAATGCTACGATTTTAAACAGTGAAATATTTTTATTTTGAAAAGTTGGCAGCTCTGATATTTGTTCTTACTATAACACAATGGAAAAGTTCCTCATTAGAAAGAGGAAGCATTCTACTGACGATTCTGCAATTTCGGCATTGAATGCTACGATTTTAAACAGTGAAATATTTTGATTTTGAAAAGTTGGCAGCTCTGATATTTGTTCTTACTATAACACAATGGAAAAGTTCCTCATTAGAAAGAGGAAGCATTCTACTGACGATTCTGCAAGTTCGGCATTGAATGCTACGATTTTAAACAGTGAAATATTTTTATTTTGAAAAGTTGGCAGCTCTGATATTTGTTCTTACTATAACACAATGGAAAAGTTCCTCATTAGAAAGAGGAAGCATTCTACTGACCATTCTGCAAGTTCGGCATTGAATGCTACGATTTTAAACAGTGAAATATTTTGATTTTGAAAAGTTGGCAGCTCTGATATTTGTTCTTACTATAACACAATGGAAAAGTTCCTCATTAGAAAGAGGAAGCATTCTACTGACGATTCTGCAAGTTCGGCATTGAATGCTACGATTTTAAACAGTGAAATATTTTGATTTTGAAAAGTTGGCAGCTCTGATATTTGTTCTTACTATAACACAATGGAAAAGTTCCTCATTAGAAAGAGGAAGCATTCTACTGACGATTCTGCAAGTTCGGCATTGAATGCTACGATTTTAAACAGTGAAATATTTTGATTTTGAAAAGTTGGCAGCTCTGATATTTGTTCTTACTATAACACAATGGAAAAGTTCCTCATTAGAAAGAGGAAGCATTCTACTGACGATTCTGCAAGTTCGGCATTGAATGCTACGATTTTAAACAGTGAAATATTTTGATTTTGAAAAGTTGGCAGCTCTGATATTTGTTCTTACTATAACACAATGGAAAAGTTCCTCATTAGAAAGAGGAAGCATTCTACTGACGATTCTGCAAGTTCGGCATTGAATGCTACGATTTTAAACAGTGAAATATTTTGATTTTGAAAAGTTGGCAGCTCTGATATTTGTTCTTACTATAACACAATGGAAAAGTTCCTCATTAGAAAGAGGAAGCATTCTACTGACGATTCTGCAAGTTCGGCATTGAATGCTACGATTTTAAACAGTGAAATATTTTGATTTTGAAAAGTTGGCAGCTCTGATATTTGTTCTTACTATAACACAATGGAAAAGTTCCTCATTAGAAAGAGGAAGCATTCTACTGACGATTCTGCAAGTTCGGCATTGAATGCTACGATTTTAAACAGTGAAATATTTTGATTTTGAAAAGTTGGCAGCTCTGATATTTGTTCTTACTATAACACAATGGAAAAGTTCCTCATTAGAAAGAGGAAGCATTCTACTGACGATTCTGCAAGTTCGGCATTGAATGCTACGATTTTAAACAGTGAAATATTTTGATTTTGAAAAGTTGGCAGCTCTGATATTTGTTCTTACTATAACACAATGGAAAAGTTCCTCATTAGAAAGAGGAAGCATTCTACTGACGATTCTGCAAGTTCGGCATTGAATGCTACGATTTTAAACAGTGAAATATTTTGATTTTGAAAAGTTGGCAGCTCTGATATTTGTTCTTACTATAACACAATGGAAAAGTTCCTCATTAGAAAGAGGAAGCATTCTACTGACGATTCTGCAAGTTCGGCATTGAATGCTACGATTTTAAACAGTGAAATATTTTGATTTTGAAAAGTTGGCAGCTCTGATATTTGTTCTTACTATAACACAATGGAAAAGTTCCTCATTAGAAAGAGGAAGCATTCTACTGACGATTCTGCAAGTTCGGCATTGAATGCTACGATTTTAAACAGTGAAATATTTTGATTTTGAAAAGTTGGCAGCTCTGATATTTGTTCTTACTATAACACAATGGAAAAGTTCCTCATTAGAAAGAGGAAGCATTCTACTGACGATTCTGCAAGTTCGGCATTGAATGCTACGATTTTAAACAGTGAAATATTTTGATTTTGAAAAGTTGGCAGCTCTGATATTTGTTCTTACTATAACACAATGGAAAAGTTCCTCATTAGAAAGAGGAAGCATTCTACTGACGATTCTGCAAGTTCGGCATTGAATGCTACGATTTTAAACAGTGAAATATTTTGATTTTGAAAAGTTGGCAGCTCTGATATTTGTTCTTACTATAACACAATGGAAAAGTTCCTCATTAGAAAGAGGAAGCATTCTACTGACGATTCTGCAAGTTCGGCATTGAATGCTACGATTTTAAACAGTGAAATATTTTGATTTTGAAAAGTTGGCAGCTCCGATATTTGTTCTTACTATAACACAATGGAAAAGTTCCTCATTAGAAAGAGGAAGCATTCTACTGACGATTCTGCAAGTTCGGCATTGAATGCTACGATTTTAAACAGTGAAATATTTTTATTTTGAAAAGTTGGCAGCTCTGATATTTGTTCTTACTATAACACAATGGAAAAGTTCCTCATTAGAAAGAGGAAGCATTCTACTGACGATTCTGCAAGTTCGGCATTGAATGCTACGATTTTAAACAGTGAAATATTTTTATTTTGAAAAGTTGGCAGCTCCGATATTTGTTCTTACTATAACACAATGGAAAAGTTCCTCATTAGAAAGAGGAAGCATTCTACTGACGATTCTGCAAGTTCGGCATTGAATGCTACGATTTTAAACAGTGAAATATTTTGATTTTGAAAAGTTGGCAGCTCTGATATTTGTTCTTACTATAACACAATGGAAAAGTTCCTCATTAGAAAGAGGAAGCATTCTACTGACGATTCTGCAAGTTCGGCATTGAATGCTACGATTTTAAACAGTGAAATATTTTTATTTTGAAAAGTTGGCAGCTCCGATATTTGTTCTTACTATAACACAATGGAAAAGTTCCTCATTAGAAAGAGGAAGCATTCTACTGACGATTCTGCAAGTTCGGCATTGAATGCTACGATTTTAAACAGTGAAATATTTTGATTTTGAAAAGTTGGCAGCTCTGATATTTGTTCTTACTATAACACAATGGAAAAGTTCCTCATTAGAAAGAGGAAGCATTCTACTGACGATTCTGCAAGTTCGGCATTGAATGCTACGATTTTAAACAGTGAAATATTTTGATTTTGAAAAGTTGGCAGCTCCGATATTTGTTCTTACTATAACACAATGGAAAAGTTCCTCATTAGAAAGAGGAAGCATTCTACTGACGATTCTGCAAGTTCGGCATTGAATGCTACGATTTTAAACAGTGAAATATTTTGATTTTGAAAAGTTGGCAGCTCTGATATTTGTTCTTACTATAACACAATGGAAAAGTTCCTCATTAGAAAGAGGAAGCATTCTACTGACGATTCTGCAAGTTCGGCATTGAATGCTACGATTTTAAACAGTGAAATATTTTGATTTTGAAAAGTTGGCAGCTCTGATATTTGTTCTTACTATAACACAATGGAAAAGTTCCTCATTAGAAAGAGGAAGCATTCTACTGACGATTCTGCAAGTTCGGCATTGAATGCTACGATTTTAAACAGTGAAATATTTTGATTTTGAAAAGTTGGCAGCTCCGATATTTGTTCTTACTATAACACAATGGAAAAGTTCCTCATTAGAAAGAGGAAGCATTCTACTGACGATTCTGCAAGTTCGGCATTGAATGCTACGATTTTAAACAGTGAAATATTTTGATTTTGAAAAGTTGGCAGCTCTGATATTTGTTCTTACTATAACACAATGGAAAAGTTCCTCATTAGAAAGAGGAAGCATTCTACTGACGATTCTGCAAGTTCGGCATTGAATGCTATGATTTTAAACAGTGAAATATTTTGATTTTGAAAAGTTGGCAGCTCTGATATTTGTTCTTACTATAACACAATGGAAAAGTTCCTCATTAGAAAGAGGAAGCATTCTACTGACGATTCTGCAAGTTCGGCATTGAATGCTACGATTTTAAACAGTGAAATATTTTGATTTTGAAAAGTTGGCAGCTCTGATATTTGTTCTTACTATAACACAATGGAAAAGTTCCTCATTAGAAAGAGGAAGCATTCTACTGACGATTCTGCAAGTTCGGCATTGAATGCTACGATTTTAAACAGTGAAATATTTTGATTTTGAAAAGTTGGCAGCTCTGATATTTGTTCTTACTATAACACAATGGAAAAGTTCCTCATTAGAAAGAGGAAGCATTCTACTGACGATTCTGCAAGTTCGGCATTGAATGCTACGATTTTAAACAGTGAAATATTTTTATTTTGAAAAGTTGGCAGCTCCGATATTTGTTCTTACTATAACACAATGGAAAAGTTCCTCATTAGAAAGAGGAAGCATTCTACTGACGATTCTGCAAGTTCGGCATTGAATGCTACGATTTTAAACAGTGAAATATTTTGATTTTGAAAAGTTGGCAGCTCTGATATTTGTTCTTACTATAACACAATGGAAAAGTTCCTCATTAGAAAGAGGAAGCGTTCTATTGACGATTCTGCAAGTTCGGCATCGAATGCTATGATTTTAAACAGTGAGATATTGCCTGAGAAATGTAGTGAGGCTGTACCTCCAACTAAATTTAAAAAAATCTTAACTTTCAAGAGAAATGGCGCAAAATGTAGGACTAGCTTGAAGTCGAAACCGACAAAAATAAAACATTTTTGATGTTTTGTTCATTTTGCAAGGCGTCATCAAAACCACCGTTATTTGCAAAAGGTAAGTTAATGCCATTCATTATTTTATCAATATATAAATGGTCTGATTTTTCTCATCTGAAGAACTCTTTTCTAAAATTTGGCCCATGCTTGTATTGACACTGATAATTTTTTTTATCCAGTCTTAATTTTTGGGCTAAAAGCAACAGCTCATACAGTGTTAAAGTGATTTTTTGTTTTCAACGTTGTAAAGGTCCCTATGTTTATTTTATTATTCATTGTTGTGAAAGGAGCCAATTCGCTCAAATGCTTTTGGGATGGGAAGTAAATATCCTCATCGGTGTCATGCAAATTTGTTTTGAAGTTGTTTGACCACTTCAAAGATTTTGAAGATTTGAAATGCCTGTTGAGTGAATATCCACATATATTTATTCTGCTAAAAAATAGCTATGCTAGTTTTAAATTTGCAGACGTTGCAGAACTTTTCATCTGCAGGTATAAAGATGTGTATCCAAGCACAGTGTTGTTGCATGAAATTGCTTTGGTTGTGCCAATAAGTTCTGCATCAGTAGAGCATTCTTTTAGCACACAAAATCGAATAAAAGATAAATTTCGCAACGGACTGAAAGAACAAACTTAAAAAAATTTGATTCGAATATCAGCAGCAAATGTAACACTAGAAAGCTTTCCATTTCACAAAGCTGCTGAAATATTAATAAACAAAATTAGAAGATATGTATAAAATATTTATATTATTTTTGCGTTTGTTCGTTTTTTTCCCCCATAAATGTAGTATTTTTCTGTAAGTTTACGATTGTTTAAAATGCACCCCTGATTTTTCAAAATCGCCCCCGGAAAAAAAGCCTGGGGGACATTTTTACCCCTGATTCTGGAACCCTGGCGAGAACCCTGATCTGAGATGGGTGGGTGACATCCCGTGAAAATGCTGGGTGATTTGACATGGAATGACCCTGCCGTGTCTTTTTCCACACTGGTTTCTTCCTCTCTGCTAAGCTTTTAATTTTTCTCTTTCTTTCTCAGCCCTTCCTTCACAATTTTTTTTCTCTTGGATTTGTTTTCTTTCTCACTTTTTTTTTTGTTCACACACACATACATTTTCAATATGATTGGTACACCTTCAATAACTAATATATTCTCTTCTGGAATTTTCCTGTTTTATAATCTACTAAAATATCATGGGTGTACTCTGCCCAAAGTGCTGCATTGTTTTGTGAAAAAATCTTATGTAATAGAATAAAATTAAAGTTTTATTTGTAATTGCCACTGCAAATATGAGCAGTATCAGGAGAAATAACTCTAACAACTTTTAATATGTAACATATTGTAGACCTGTGTTATTCTGTGATGTGACTGTCAATGATTGTCTTGTTGAACATGACTAGGTGCTGCGCTACTTTGGAGATATTAGTTCTAAGGAAAAGAGAGTACTGAAACCTCATGGAATGCACATAATTTTCAGAATTACACATTTCCTGCATTAAATCCTAAAGTAACTCAGATTTTCTAATTTTTAATTTCACGTGTTTTTAAAAGTTTTGAAGAGCATTTACCTCTAACATTTTCACTTGAATGAGTGTAGGAATGAAATCTTGAATTATGTAAATATAGATATAAAACAAATTCTTGGTCAATAATGGATGTATTTGTCATTTTCAGCTCTAATAGCAGTTGTCTTTGTTCACAATCTAATACACAGTGGCTGTAGTAAGTGTTGTACAAATTGTTTTTATTTCAGATTTTTAAGTATGAGTGAGAAGGCAATGTCAATAGAAGAATGTTTGGTAAAGAGTGGGGAACTATTTGAGAAAATCCAGTATAAGGAGTGCAAACAGCTACTTCTTGAGTACCATTCCATAAACTATAAAGCTTCTAAACAAGCAGCATATATTGAATATGCTGTTAAAACAGATGCACATAGAAGGAAAGGTTTGATCAGCAATTCTACAGAAGTCTTCAAGTGCATTTTTGAACAGAACATCTATGTTTGTTCATTCTTGGTGAGTATATGATATATGCTTATGTTTTGTAGTCTGTATTAAATTAGCTTACATTGTATTACTGGATTAGCTGATGAGCCTTTTAACTTATATCAAGTTCAATGAGATGCGAAGAATGTAACATATAAATTGTTGGGGTATTTTAACTGGTGAGTGGCACTTTTGTTCACATTCAGCTGCCTTCTTCAAGAGGTTTTGATGAATTCACCATTGATGAGGTTTATCCTTTTTGAGTTACCAAGCAGTGGTGTAGCCAGAAATTTCTTAACCCTTTAACGACCATAACACCCAAAACGCCCATACGTACAAACGGACATAGCCGCCCGAAAAGACTGTCTAGGGTGAGTCAGATTTCCTACTCTTATTTGTTCTTCAAATTTTCTCGACATATGAGGGATCTGTAGGAGTCAACCTCGGTGACTATTGTTGTTATTAAACAAAGAAGTGAAACAACAGACAGTTTGGGACGTTATGGTATTTAGAGCGATACAAGATTTTGGGGTCATGGTCGTTAAAAGGTTAAAGTGTGTGTTAGTGAGTGGGGGGTAATGGATTTGGTTCATTGGTGAAAGCTTCATATATATCGCTTTAAAGTCGTGCTCAATCCTCCCTTGGGGGGGGGGGGAGTCCAGACCCAAGGATATTCCCCTTGGCTACACCACTGTTACCAAGTGACACGATGTTGTTGTAGCTATAATAGAATGCATAATAAAATCAACAATTGTTACATGCTTTTATAGAGGTGAAGTTAACTTAGGAGAATTTGCAAGCTGGCCATTATAGTTCTAGTTGGTGTGGTAGGTGTGACCACTCTTAATGTATTGCTCAACATTTGTGGTCATAGCTGATTCTTACCTTTAACTTTACTCAAAGCCAAATAAAATTATTCAGTCTAATGAATCAGATCTTAGATATTCAGATTAAATATCTAAGATTTGACTCATTAGACTATATAACGTGTGATAATTTATTATGGCTTCTTCCTTCTCCTTAATATCCACTTCTATTTTTAATTTGAAAAAATGTTAAGTGCATATTATTTTTATAGTTCCAGCTCACAGAATAGCCAGTTTCTTGCGTATTCAGTTCTCAGGTCAAGTTCCATAATGTTCTTAAGGGGTGAGGAACTGCTTGTTTGATAAAGTAAGACTTGAAGGATATTGTTTTCACTTGGTAATCAGCAGCACTTTTTCATTTGAAAAATAGAGGGACTTGAGATCAACAAAAGGGGGTGAAAGTTACAGTAAATGGTGCAAAGTTTGGTTAATATAGTGCTTGAAATAAAAACGGCACACAAGAATTGTTGGTGCCCATGCAAGTTCGTACGTACATGATGATAATTGGGTTATGTAAATGATCACAGTTGCGAACCAATCGTGTGTTAGGTGAGGGAGATACAAGGGCAAAACAGCTCAGCATAGCTACGTTTGGACATCCTCACCTTGGCATGTAGACCACTGCACGAGAACGATCTCTGTGGCAAAAGCACATGTACAGAGTGAGAATGCCTGGGTGACTTCATTGGAATACTACCATCAGTCATCACATGGACACCTTTATCAGAGTCTTCATCATAGGGCTATGTACAGCTGGTTGGTTCTTGTGTCACACTGCGGCAGAAATGCATCAGGATGCAACTACAGGGATCGCATTCCTCCTAAAATTCCTAATATTTTGTGACCCTCCTTAAATTCCTAAAATTATACCTAAAATTTGCTATTCTTCCTAAAATGTTTGTAAGCTTATTTATTAAAAAATACAACCGTTATTAACGCCAATAAATTTACCATTACGGTAAGGTAAAAAGACCTGTTATTGTAGAAACACAGCCTATATGCTGTGCTGCTGAAGGGAGGGAAAATGACGCCATCGAGATGCACTTGCTTCGGGGCGGGCGCTCCACTTTTGTGCCTTCGGACAGTTTTCGAGAGTAACAAGAGATCTAAGGGAAAAGGGGAGGGGTCATTTTCACCCCTGGTTTGCGCTTTGCAGACGAACTCCGTGGCACGCAGATGATCATACTTTATTTTTGTACATGCCTTGTGGAACCTCCTCTTTCTGCTGATATTTTGTTATTGTAAACCGCAGGTGGGTGGAAGCAAAGAGGAAACATGTGGTCTCCTTCCGTAACCTCCGGTAATGACGATGGGATGGTAGCTGAGTGTTATCGTGGCAGGCAGTAGAGCACGTGATCATTGACCTTCGATCGTGCATCGGCGACAGCGACCTTCGATGCGCAATATATCTCGGCTCCGACTCGCTTTGACTGAAATTGCGTGAGATGCGTATGATAGTTTCTGGTTTTGCGTTTTTTATGGTGTTCTCTGTGCTGTGTGCAGGTTCAGTTCTCTAGTGGTGACCTGCTTTTTTTTTTTTTTTTTTTCTATCTTCTGACATCCTCGCAGCCAAACTTCGGGAAGTTGTCGGGTTTTGCAATACTGGAACGTGTTTTTCTATTTCCCTTTCATTTTATGGTTAGTAATACAAGTGTTTAAGATGCCTAAATCCAAAACGAAATTTCAAGATACGTGGCTCGCCAAAGAATTGGACGGAGTGAAGTTGAAATAATGGTGTTCTGCAACTGAAACAATATTTTCTGCTAAGTGTATATTGTGTTCAGAAATTTTCAATATTTCTAATAGTGGATTTTCACAAGTAAAAGCGCATCATAAAGGAAAAAAAAACATTTGCAGAAATTTCAAAGTAAATTTCAAAATAAGTCCACCCTGAAAGCCTTTGGAGGACGGGATCTTCAGCCCAAAACAAATATTAGTGAAGTACTGAGTCATGATTTACAGTTGGCTAAAGCCAAAGCATTATGGGCCATGAAAGTTTCTAAGGACAATATGTCTTTTGTTTCATGCACTGAAACAGTTGAACTTTTCAAAGAAATGTTTCCTGATTCTGCTATTGCAGCCAAAATGCAACTTAAAGAAAAAAAAGTTGCTTATGTGATATCACATGGATTGTCAAAATATTTTGAAGAGGATTTGAAAAAAGACATTGCATCTAGTAGCCCAGGAAAGGTTACTATAACATTTGATGAAACTACAAATACACAAGTGAAACGGCAGTTGGATGTATATCTCAGGTACTGGTCTTCAGAAATAAATTCAGTTTCTTGCCGATACCTAACAAGCGTTTTTCTGGGTCATGCAACAGCAGATATTTTGCTAAAAGAAATTCTTGATGTGTTATCATCCTTCAATATTTTGTTGAACAGAATTATTTGTGTATCCATGGACAGCCCAAATGTAAATAAGTGTTTTTTACGCAAATTCAATGAAGTTGTAAAACAAGAAACAGGCCAGAAATCTTTGGAACTAGGTTTTTGCAACCTGCATGTTGTTAGTAATGCATTTAAAATTTTTTTGACAAGCTTAAATATAGATTTTGACGAATTTGCTACTGATATGCATTACTTTTTAAAGAGTAGTGCTGCAAGACGAGAGGATTATAAATCTGTCGAGGATATAACATTGGTCACAGCCAAATTTCTTTTGCGTCATGTCAGCAACAGATGGTTAACTGTTGGTTCTGTAGCCCAGAGGCTCTTGGATCAATGGCTAAATATTACAGAATATTTTTTAAACATCTTGCCATCTCAAAAAATATTTGAAAAACAACTACGCAATTCGGCAAGGTATAAAAGAATTCACTGTTTCCTGAAAAATGAGCTAACTCCTTGCTATTTAGTATTAATTTCATTTTCACACCAAAATTTTGAAAAGTTTTCATTATGTTATCAGAGTGAAGAACCAAAAATACACCAGTTATATTCTGATTTAAATACTTTAATGAGGAATGTTATGGCTCAGTTTATCCAAGATGATGTTATTGCAGGGAAATTTGGAGAAGACCTAAAGAATATAGATTTTGAAAACAAAAATTCATGGAAAAAGCTAGGGGAGTTAGAAGTTGGTATGAAGACAAAAATTCTCCTCAGGAATGTTCAGGAGACCAGGCAGAAATTATTTCTCTTAGATGTAAGATCATCACTAATTGCAACCACAAAATATTTAAAGTCAAATTTGCCATTCTGCAATCAAAAGCTAAGAGACATAGAAGTTTTAAAGGTAAAAGAACCAAAGAAAGAGTCAACTCAACTTTCAGTCACTGAAGGACTTTCAGAAATAACCAGAATTTCAAGTGTTTTGCATCTTTCTGAGGAACAAATTGATAGAGTAAGAGCAGAGTGGAAACTTTTAAATTGTGATAAGCCAACTCTAGATGAACTAGTGAAATTCTCAGAGGAAGGGCATATTCCAGTGCGGATTGATCATTACTGGCGTAATATATTTAGTATTAAAGACTAGCGGAAAAGAAAAATACTCAAATCTTGCTAAACTCATCAAGTCAATTTTAGTGTTACCTCATGGTAATGCTGATGCAGAAAGGGGATTTTTGGTTAACACTGCTCTGTTAAGGAAGGACAGGGCTAACTTAAAAGACTCAACTATAACATCATTAAGAATAGTTAAAGGGGCCATTAAACACTATGGATGTGTAAGTAAAGTTCCGTAACAAGAAATTTGTTAAATAGTGTTCGTGATTCACATAAATTTTATAAAGAGTATGTTGATAAGCTGAAAGAAGAAGAATAAAAAAAGGTAAAAGAAAGGAAGCAGAAAGAGAGGGAAAATAAGGAAAAGCAGCTAGAGAAAAAAAGAAATAAATAGGCTTAAAGATAAAGAAGCCTCCCTAGCAGTAATTCAAGAGGGAACAGAAAGAATGAGAAAAGCTGTAGAAAAACCAAAATACTGTTGAAATAGCAGTTGCCTCTAACTTGATCATACAAGGTTCAGCTGAAATAAAGAAAACTGAAAGTAAATTAGTTGTGGTGGAAGCAGAAAAAGATAGGCTTAGCAGGAAAAGGTTAAAACAATAATATGAAAAAAGTAATTCAGTGAACAATTGTACATAGTTCTTGGTTTTCAGTTACCTTTTTATGATATTATAATTTAATGTGAAACCTGAAAACTTTACTGTGAAAATCGTGAATTGCTTCTAGTTCAACAGCATATTAATGTTCAAAGTGAAACTTGAATGTGGTAAATATACTTGAATATGATAATAACACATGAAAAGATAAGAACTGAACATTAGAAGTAAATCATACTTAAACTTTAGACATTAGACGTTATGCAAAAAATTTGGGTGTGAACTTCGACCATATATACTAATGGACTGCGCATTGGCAATAGCTGCATCAAAGCCGCCATGGCTCAAACATTGGGCACCTCATCATCAGACTCCAAATTTCGTGTAAAAATGCTGTTATGATTACTAATTTACGCTGCAGAACTTCAGTGTTTTCGGTGTATTATGTGAATGCGCCTCATATATAATGAAAACTCTTCAGGTAATTTTACTTATAAGCTATATACATGCATGATCGGGTTGTTTACATTTTGTGATTTATAATGTGATGGACATTTGCGAATAATTTGGAACATGCATTCCATTTTTTTCTTAAGTTACTATATTTTTATATCAATAGCTGCAAGTTTCTGGTTAAGTAATTGAACTTTATTGACTTAGGTATTTAATTCGTTTCTTACCCATGAAAAATCATAGAACTTTCTTTACTATATCGCTCAGAGCAACCATAAGCACAGCAGGTGTAACCCATCTTTTTGACTGATGTCATGTGATTTTATGTTGGAGCCAGAAATTTTGATGTCGTGCGCAGTCTATCAGTATATATGGTTGAAGGGTGTGAAGCAAACTCTTTACAATGTATACAAAGTTGCTTTACTAGATGTATACAACTATACATCTAGTTTTTATTGAAATACACTCCTAAAATTTTTCTAAAAAGTCCTAAAATTCCTACCTAAAATTTTCCAGAAGTATGCTATGATCCCTGCAACTATCAACCTAATATCGCAACAGTGGTTGGAGGGTTAACATTCGTTGCTGCAGAGGGGCTGATGCACATATGCTATAGTACCATACATGCATGCCAGGGTGAATAGAACCATGCCATATTCCATGCATAGTCTTGCTTCTGTCTCAGTGCCAATGATTGCCGATTGAGAGTCTTGAGAGGATGTGGTTACTGGGATGATCTTGTTGCCACCTGTGAGCATTATATGGCTCCACATCCTGGTGTCATGATTTGGGGAACTATCAGTTTCGACAGCCATTCCCTGCTTGTATGCATTGTGGGTACAGTGTCAGCACAATGATACATGGATAAGGTGCTGCATCTTCATGGTATCCCTGATGCCCAGTTTCAACAAAATAGTGCCATATCATTAAATGGCCAATCACTTACCCGAAAGTTCTTGGTCACTTTTTTCCCTCACACTTCAAGCACGTCAATTATCATCATGTACTGTAGTTAGCCTTCATAGGTTGAAAAACTCCTTGCCTATGAGATTCGTTCTTCTGGTCATGAAACATCGCATCTTTTTTTCTTTTTATTTTATTCACTGGACAAAAAACGCAGGTTTCGTTATGCCGTCTGAGACGTAAACATAGCTAGTCATCTCCATAAAAACCACACAAATACACACACCATACAACTCATTCATACATTCAGTTAAAACCACTATGTACATAATTACATTATTTACATTCCCAGGCAGTAAAACCTTTGTCGACTGTGACTAAAAAAAGTGCTCCATCCACTTCAAACACCGTACTAACCCTACTGCAAGTGCCAACCTCATTCAACCCGTCATACACAATCTTCTAGCGCTTTCAACAGTACTTCTGTCGTCACCAGGAGGTCAATGTGTCTCTCTGCCCACCACAGCTCAAGTGAGCAAAGTAATTGAGGTTCCGGCTTCAGTCGCAATCTCTGCATCTTTGTGGCTCTGGCGCCATCTATTGTCAGTGCTGCTCTCTTTTCTTTTTTCCCTCTTAACCATAGATGCCAAGTAGTACGGATTTTCCGTAATTTTACAGATTTTTGGTTGCTGTTACGGAAGTACGGAAACACCGCTGAAATTACGGAAAATCGCCATTTGATTTAATTTTCTGAGATAGAAAGCAAATTTTTATCAACTTAAAAATTTTTGTTGGTTCTTCAAGTTGGGGGGGGATTAAATGCTACATTCTGTGTATTATAGATTTCTGCATCTTAATTAGCAATTTATCTACCATAGACTGAGCAGCAACCACACTATGCTGGCTCAGTGTTTCATTCCATGACACCGCTCCCACTGGTTCTCCCCTGCCAGACGCAACTACGCAGTTTAGCTCTGTGCGGACGCTGCTTAGGCATTCGTTCCGAACTACCATGATGCGCTTCGTGTCTCCTGCGTGCAACCAGGGCAGTTGCTTTCGTTCCTCGTAGGCAGCGCTTTTGCTTTATTGTCCTTGATGCTTTTTGGTTCTCTCTGCTGCACGTGCTACTGTACTGTTACATCACGGAAGGGTGAGGCGATTGTGAAGTTTGTTTTGCTGTTTTCTTTCATTTATTTAGAATGAAGCATTCTTTAGACAAACCTTCGTCGTTGAAGAAGAAACAGTGTTTTCTAGAAACTTAGAATAGAGATTGGCCCTGTTTTGAGAAATCAAAAGTTTCTGTGAACCACGTGTTTTGCAGAATTTGTAGATGCGATTTTAGTATTGCGCACGGTGGGCGGGATGATTGCCAAAGACACGCAGAATCGAAAAAGCATAAATCTTTCGGTGAGTTGAAAGTTCAGTCATCGAGCGATTTGTTTGCATCAAAGGAGAACAGTGTAATAAATGCAGAACTTATGTTCACTTCATTTATTGTGGAACACAATTTACCCATAGCAGCTGCTGACCATGCTAAACCGTTATTTCAAGCCATGTTTTCCGATTCAGCGATCGCAAAAAAATATTCGTGTGGAAGAACCAAGGCTACTGCACTAGTTCAGCACATGGCCAGTGTTTCTACAAGTAACATCGTATCTGAAGTTAAAAAAAAAAAATCCTAAAAAATCCTTTTTCTCTATCTACGGACGGAAGTAACGATGCTCACGCAAATAAACTGTATCCCATTACAATAACATATTTTGACGAAAAAATAGGGAAAAATTTAACTTTTGTTATCATTGGTTGAATCAAGTAATAATTCAGGTGAAGGAATATTCAACGTTTTGAACAATGAGTTTGTTAAAAAAATATCTCGTGGAGCAACTGTGTGTCATTTTCTTGTGACAATGCTAACACTATGATCGGTCAAGTAAAAGGTGTTGTTTCTCACATAAAGAAGGTTCAGCCTGCAATCATAGTGCAGCAATGTTCATGCCATTTAGTAAATTTAGCTGCACAGAAATCTGCTACTCAACTGAAAGGATTTAATGTTGAGCAGTTTCCGATACAGTTCTTTTTTTTTTTTTTTGGAGAAAAGTTCAAAGAGGAAACAATCTAAAACTGAGTCAAGCTGTTTGTGGTACTAAACCACACAAAATTCTAAAGCATGTCAATACTCGCTGGTTATCACTTTTGGAATTCATTGACATAATTTTAGAACAGTGGGAGGCTCTAAAACATTATTTCAGTGACAATGAAGAAGCTAATTCACAGTATAAGAACCTTGCAAGTATGATTGGAAATCCTTCATCTAAACTTTATTGTCTTTTTTTATCTGCAACTCTTCCATTATTTACATCTGTTAACTTGTTCTTGCAGCAGGAAGCTCCGCTTGTGCATGCATTAAAAAGAAAACTTCATAGTCTGTTATCTGAATTGCTTGTACGATTTATCAAGCCATCGGCATTTAATGTGACAGCAACATCTCTTGCAGATGGAAATTTTGAAAGAAGGAGAAATCAAAAGAAAACTGTGATCTCGTAATTGGGTCAAAAGCGAGATCTTATATAGGCACAACTGCAGATTTGAGTGAAGACACAGTGGCTACTTTTTATTCTGAGGTAAGGGAATTTTACAAGGCAATCTGCAATTACATTAAGAAAATTTCCACTTAATGATGAATTTCTGAGTCATGCTGAAATTGCAGATGTAACATTAAGGCAAAGTGTTTCTTTTGCATCAGTCCAATATATGTGTTCCCTGTTTCCAGTTTTGAAACCAGAAGAATCTGACAAGGTGGAATCTGAATTTGCTCACTACCAGTTTGAAAATTTTAACTGTGCTGTTACTTCTGGGAGAATGGATGAAGTGTGGCACAGAATTTCTTTAATGAAAAATGAAAGTGGCCAGTTGAAGTATGAATCATTAAGCAAAATTATGAAAATGATTTTAATAGTCCCTCATAGCAATGCAAGTACAGAAAGAATTTTCAGTATTGTGAAAAAAACATGAATGAATTCAGACCTAATTTAAATACTCATGTGCTGTCTTCTTTATTAGTAGAAAAAATAAATAGCATTGCACACAGTGAACTATGCTATCAGAAGAAGTTTTCACAAATTGAATTAAGGAAGACCAAAATGGCAACTACAGTCAGTTTATCATAATAATTTGGCCAACATTCCAAGGAATAATTTTTCTTCATGTCTGGAGGTAATTTATTATATTTTTCTAGTAGACAGTATTTTAAATTTTTTCACTAGCAAATTATTTTTATTGTATTATTATAATAATAATTATTATTATTTTGTTAATAGTTCTGACAGATTAAAATTTGTTGCAGTGTTAAATACCCAAATTTGCCGCTGTAGACTGAATTACTGAAAATTACTGAAAAAAAAAAAATTGTTACTGAAAATTACTGAAAAATGAACATGTTAGTTACTGAAAACTACTTTTAGAGGTTGGCATCTATGCTCTTAACTGTTGTTCAATTTTTATTAAGGCCTTCCATTGTTCGTTTAAGTTGCTTGGCTCATTAATGTTACACAATCTTGATCTGTTTTTTTCAATTAATACTGATTCTGCAATTCTCAACTGCCTTTCGTTTTTACAGCTCTTAATAATTTTAATATCTTCAAACTTCGGATATTGGTGATTTTCCAGACAATATTGGGTTAATGCAGTCTTAGCTTCTTTTTTATTCCAATTACTTATATGCTGGTTCAATCTATACTTTAATTTGTTCTTGGTGCTGCCTATATATGACAAAGGTGGTTGCTGGTCTATAGGAATTTCATTAACACCTGCTCTATCCAATTGGCTGATTTTTTTCATTTTTTATTACTAAATTTTTTATAGTATGTACTTGATTTCCTACTTGTATGTCATATTTGCTACAAACCTTATTAATATCAGCAGAAACACCTTCAATTGCTCCTACATATTTTATTAAGTTTTTTATCATTATTGCCCTTATTATTTGCTTGAGTTACTTCATAAATCCATTTCTTTTAATACCTGTTTAGGATAACCAAAATCATGTGCAATTTTTTCAATATATTCAATTTCTTCTTTTTTATATTGTTCTATTGATGAGTGTGTTAAACTTCTTTTAATTAGTGTTTTAACACTATTTCTTTTATGTGTTAATGGGTGCAATGACTGAAAAGGTATTAATACAGGAATATATGATGATTTTCTATGCACTCTGTATTGCATATTATCATTTGTTTTGATTATCACAATATCCAAAAATACCAATGTATTATGTTCTTGTTCCACTGTCAATTCAATAGATGGATAAATATCATTATACCTTTTTGTCAAGTCTTCAAGTTCATCATTTTTTAGCCTGGACAACAGAAAAATGTCATCAACATAACTGCAGCATATCAGTGGTGGATCTTCTAGTTTACTTATTATTTTTGTTTCTATGTCACTCATAATTTCAGCAAATAAGGTGACCCCATAGGTCCACCATAATTTTGTTTGTACACCTTTGTTATTAAACATAAAAATGTTATTTTCATATATGTACAATAAAATTTCTTTTAATTCCTCAATTTGTACTGGATTCATTGTTTGCAACATATATAATTTTTCAACAATTATGTCAATTGCTGAGGTACTGGTGTGCTAGGAAACAGAGCACGAACATCCATACTAGCCATATATTTACTTAAATCTTGTTTAATTACTTTAATTTTTTCAATGAATTCATAAGTATTCCTCGCATTGAACCCTGTCTTCATGAACAATGGTGCCAAATATTTGTAGATATTTTTTCCCAGCTTTATTAATGGGGAATTCCTTTTTGATACTATCACTCTCATATATGTATCAGGCTTATGAGTTTTTATTTTTGCAAACTTGCCTGAAGAAATAAAGAAAGCGTACCCACCAATGGGTACAGGAATACCAAAAATGTTTGCAAAAATAAAAACTCATAAGCCTGCTACACCTATGAGAGTGATAGTATCAAAAAGGAATTCCCCATTAATAAAGCTGGAAAAAAATATCTACAAATATTTGGCACCATTGTTAATGAAGACAGGGTTCACTGCGAGGAATACTTATGAATTCATTGAAAAAATTAAAGTAATTAAACAAGATTTAAGTGAATATCATATGGCTAGCATGGATGTTCATGCTCTGTTTCCTAGCACACCAGTACCTCAGGCAATTGACATAATTGTTAAAAAATTATATATGTTGCAAACAATGAATCCAGTACAAATTGAGGAATTAAAAGAAATTTTATTGTACATATATGAAAATAACATTTTTATGTTTAATAACAAGGTGTTCAAACAAAATTATGGTGGACCTATGGGGTCACCATTGTCAACCTTATTTGCTGAAATTATAATGAGTGACAGAAACAAAAATAATAAGTAAACTAGAAGATCCACCACTGATATACTGCAGTTATGTTGATGACATTTTTCTGTTGTCCAAGCTAAACAATGATGAACTTTGAAGACTTGACAAAAAGGTATAATGATATTTATCCATCTATTGAATTGACAGTGGAACAAGAACATAACAATACATTGGCATTTTTGGATATTATGATAATCAAAACAAATGATAATATGCAATACAGAGTGCATAGAAAATCATCATATATTCCTGTATTAATACCTTTTCAGTCATTGCACCCATTAACACATAAAAGAAATAGTGTTAAAACACTAATTAAAAGAAGTTTAACACACTCATCAATAGAACAATATAAAAAAAGAAATTGAATATATTGAAAAAATTGCACATTATTTTGGTTATCCTAAACAGGTATTAAAGAAATGGATTTATGAAGTAACTCAGGCAAATAATAAGGGCAATAATGATAAAAAACTTTTAAAATATGTAGGAGCAATCGAAGGTGTTTCTGCTGATATTAATAAGGTTTGTAGCAAATATGACATACAAGTAGGAAATCAAGTACATACTATAAAAAAATTTAGTAATAAAAAATGAAAAAATCAGCCAATTGGATAGAGCAGGTGTATATGAAATTCCTATAGACTAGCAACCACCTTTGTCATATATAGGCAGCACCAAGAACAAATTAAAGTATAGATTGAACCAGCATATAAGTAATTGGAATAAAAAAGAAGCTAAGACTGCATTAACCCAATATTGTCTGGAAAATCACCAATATCCGAAGTTTGAAGATATTAAAATTATTAAGAGCTGTAAAAACGAAAGGCAGTTGAGAATTGCAGAATCAGTATTAATTGAAAAAAACAGATCAAGATTGTGTAACATTAATGAGCCAAGCAACTTAAACGAACAATGGAAGGCCTTAATAAAAATTGAACAACAGTTAAGAGGGAAAAAAAGAAAAGAGAGCAGCACTGACAATAGATGGGGCCAGAGACACAAAGATGCAGAGATTGCGATGAAGCCGGAACCTCAATGACTTTGCTCACTTGAGCTGTGGTGGGCAGAGAGACACATTGGCCTCCTGATGACGACAGAAGTACTGTTGAAAGCACTAGAGGATTGTGTATGACGGGCTGAATGAGGTTAGCACTTGCAGTAGGGTTAGTACGGTGTTTGAAGCGGATGGAGCACTTTTTTAGTCACAGTCGACAAAGGTTTAACTGCCTGGGAATGTAAATAATGTAATTATGTACATAGTGGTTTTAACTGAATGTATGAATGAGTTGTATGGTGTGTGGTTTTTATGGAGATGACGAGCTATGTTTAAGTCTCAGACGGCATAATGAAACCTGCGTTTTTTGTCCAGTGAATAAGATAAAAAGAAAAAAAAAAAGATACGATGTTTCATGACCAGAAGAACGAATCTCATAGGCAAGGAGTTTTTTAACCTTTGAAGGCCAACTACAGTACATGATGATAATTGACGTGCTTTGAAGTGTGAGGGAAAAAAGTGACCAAGAATTTTCGGGTAAGTATTGGCCATTTAATGATATGTCATTAATGAATTGCACGTAAATATGCGCACTTTGCTGGTGTTTAATACCTTAAAGATGCAAATATTAAAATAGTGCCTGTCAACACACTGCCAATGTCAGCTGATGGCACCCACAAGATGTCCATATGCTGCACTGGTCAGCATGATCCCTATACTTCTCCTTAATAGGGAATGTGTGGGATGTCATTGGTAGACGATTTAATGCCTCTGCACAACCCCCTCACAATGGCGATGAATTGTGGACTCAGATCAGCGACACATGGTCAGTGTTACCTCAGGACACCATCCAGGACTTTTCCACTTGGTGCCACGCAGTATTGCCGAATGTATATTTCAACATGGCGTGCATATGACCTACTGACTCAGTCCACATTTTACTGTTTCCTTTCCCATTGCATGTATATAATTCCCCAAAATTTAAATCACTTCTTTCCCACCTATTTGTCTACATGTGTGGTAAGTTAGTTTTATTTCATGAATTCCTTCATGGTGTGGCATTTTCTGTCAGGCAGTTTACATTGTGAGTGTTGATATTTACTTCATCTTTTATCTTGATGATAAACTTCACATTAGGTAAACTCCATATTGCACCTTTTACTGTGAAAATTCCGACCTGCTACATCAGTTCCGTGCACTGGTAGAACATGTGAGTTCCTGATGTGTGTGCCGTTTAATATGCAGATAAGATGATTCATGGGAAATGAGACATCACGTTGCCCTGCATTTGCTGCAGGATAGTTATATATATTGAAAAGAACCTTTGTGTGCACCTATTTGCATAGTTCTTGATATATGCAGATTTGTTTGCACTTTTTGCTTTGCATATGCCAAAAACTTTACATGCATAATAAGATTTACAGGAGGAACTACAGATGATGTGCTTGTGAAGATTTACAGAGATTTATAAGCACATCTGCATCCAATTTAATAAGCACAAAGGCATGCTTCTGGCTTTAGACAGAAATAAAAAAATATATATATACCTGTGCAAATATTCTAAAAGTTCATAGTTAATTATTTGACTGACTTAAAATTGGGCTGACATTTCAGATTGTACTGTTGTTTATCAGAGTCCATTTTCAAAGTACTAAACACTCTTGAGCTTAATATATTTTGATGTGAATAAATAGCTATGAAACATATGCACGAGATATCTTCTAAAGTTCTTTATCAATATTATGCATCACTGTGCCTCAGTGGCGGCAGAACCACCCGTGCCGCCAGGTCCTGGGCCTGGTCAATAATTTTGACAATTTCAGCCAAGATTTTAATTTTAATTTTATTTTTTATTTGGCATATGTGCGATTGTTGTGATATGCCTTAGAAAGTTCCTCTAGCTAAGTGGTCAGGTGGTCCTAATCCCTAACAAAGCTCCTTAGGCATTGTTTTTCTAATGTTTGTTCCGGGAAGCGGGAAGGAAGGGGTGCATCACGATCCGAAATTTCGGGCCCGGTCAACGAACTTCACTTTCCGTCGCCCCTGCTGTGCCTATACCTATAACTACAGCTGTGCTAAAAAATAACTAAATCGGAAGCTAGGAAATTGTAAATTTTGCTTTTAAGTGAAATTGAAAAAAGAATTTCATCTGTGAAGGCTCCGGGTTCGAATCCTGGTAAGGCAGAGATGTTGTGTTTGTCTCTTACGGCACTGGTTCTCTCCCTTCCCTAGAACCAATAGCCCTAAATTAAGGATGGGTGACTGCTTATAACCCATTGAGTTGCTCATGGTGGTCGTTAACCTTCAATCAAAAAAAAAAAAAAAGAAAGAAAAGAATTACCATATCCATGATCATTTTCATGCAATTGCATTGTCAGTTAATCACATTTTATAGGCATAATTTTGTAGATGGACCCACAACTGTTCCCAAGGAATGCCATCTTCCATTGAGGTGAAATTATCGATTATTTGGGAACCCACATCATTGAGAATTTTTTGGAAAACAACACTAGAAAATAATAATTCCATTTTGTGTTCTTAATTACTTTAGTCAGTGAAATGTGGATTACTATTCAAAGTCAAGCGATGTTTCAAGTCATGTGGGAAACAAACTTCCCTTGACTTGAATGGCAAACCTGTCAGAAGGTGATAAAAAATCAGTCTACTGTCCTTTTGCAGTTTCCAGTGTTAGTTAGATACCCCTTTAAAGAGTGTGAGTATGAGCTCTGCCTATAGTAGCAAAATTTAGAGATTGATTGGTGATTGAAATTATGTTCCTCATTAAGTATTTTTCAAGTCTTGTCCACATTAGTTATTATGGCAACCTATTTCTGTGGCTTCCTGATTTTTAACAAGAGCTGTTATTTCATTTGTCAAACATTTGTCTTCCGGGCTTGTTTGTAGAAATCAGATGGATCTATGCTCATTCAGTTCCAGTACCAGGGATTGTTCCTCATCTTGAATAATATGCGGTTAATTTTTTTCTCCCACCAAAATGTGAACATGTGCTAATTTTGTCACTGTGGTTTGAAATAAATAAAAAAAAATTAACAAAACTGTTATTTTGGTGTGGAGCAGGAGCACTTACATTCTAAAACTCATACACTTTTTTGGGCAACTATTTTAGTCATTAACATAAGTTGTTAAGGCTACTATTTTTACCATTAGTGGCTACTACAGTATTTAGGCTACTATTTTTACCATTAGTGGCTCTAAATCAACTATTTTCTTGGGTGTGATAGGCTGGCAACCCTGAAACTTGTATGATTGCTCACTCTTTGAAAATACTATTGTCAGAATTACTCTTCGACCATATATACTGATAGACTGTGCGTGGCATCAAAATTTCTGGCTCCAACATCGAAAGCCACGAAATCATGTGACTTGTCAAAAAGATGGGTCACACATGCTGTGCTTATGGTTACTTTCAGTGATTTAGTAAAGGAAGTTCTATAACTTTTCATGGGTAAGAAACAAATTAAATACCTAAATAGATTCTTTGGATGCTTTATAATAATTTCACTATAGCACTTCGGTGTCGTCATCTTAAAATTTGAAGAAAAACGCCTTGTTTTTAAGGTGACCAACAGGTGTGAGACACTGGATAGTTTTAGTTTTTGATGTGTTTTAGTTTTTGATGTATTTATAGCATGAATTTTGTGTTTTACTTTATGATTTCTGCTTTAACAGTTTTCCAAAAGACAAAGCACGAAGAAAATTGTGGAAATTTTAAATTTCAGCTAAGTATTTTTTTCTTTTTGATTGGAGGTTTAACGACTACCGTGAGCGACTTAGCAGTAGTCTGTCCCTAATTTAGGGCCACTGGTTATAGGAAAGGGTGACAGCCAGCGCTGCAAGACAAGACGATGATGGGCAAAACACGTAACAATATTAACAAATAAAGGTAACTTGATCACGCTAGTTACGTTAAATGAAAACTTTTACAAAAGTTCGTAAGTTGGAAGCTTTCGACCTTATCTTAGGTCTTCATTGGCGTGATGAAGACTTAAGATAAGGTCGAAAGCTTCCAACTTACGGACTTTTTGTAAAAGTTTTCATTTAACGTAACTAGCGTGATCAAGTTACCTTTATTTGGCTGCAAGACAAACACAATATCCATGTCTCACCGGGATTCGAACCCTGACTCATCTCGGACAAAGGCTAAATATTTAAACAGGAAGCTTGACCATAAAAACAGGATAGTACTTATGACATGACATGCATTCCAAGCTCTTGTTGCCATTCAGAACTTTACTTTTCTGCTAGGCATCATGTGTATTTGGTTCCGAAATATGAAAATTATGGAATGGTGTTTACTTAACAAGTATAGTATTTGGCACAACACTGTTTCAGTAAATATAATGTTTTTAGTTTATTAGAAAATTTGTTGGTTTGGTATATAGTGATTCAAAGTTTTTTTGTTTTTTTTTTTATTGGAGGTTTAACAACCACTGTGAGCAACTCAGTGGGCTATAAGCAGTCGCCCGTCCCTAATTTAGGGTCACTGGTTCCAGGGAAGGGAGAGAGCCAATGCCGTAAGACAAACACAACATCCATGCCTCACCGGGATTTGAACCCGGACTCGACCCCTTTCGGACCAATGATCAGAGGCCATCGCTTAGACCACTGTGCTACCGGGGCGGCAATTCAAAGTTTGCATAAGTTTTCATTAGAGTAGCAAGTGCAACCATTCCACTTTTTGGGCCTTTTTTTCATATTTCCGATAATTATTATGGTGAGGCAAAAATAGTCAATAAGGTTCAATTACTTAACCAGAAAACTTGTGGCTATCGACATAAAAATATAGTAACTTAAGAAAAAAACAACAACCGGAATGCATATTCCAAATTCTTCGCAAATGTTCATCACATTATAAATAACGAAATGTAAACAACCCGATCTGTGCATGTATATATCTCATAAGTGAACTTACCTGAAGAGTTTTCTCTATATATGAGGAGTTTTCACATAATGCACTGAAAATACTGAAGTTCTGCAGCATAAATTAATAACCATAACACCATTTTTACACGGAAGTTCGAGTACAAACGAATTCGCGTTAGAACACATACGAAACTTACGACCACTTTTCGATCTAATTACTTCTAAACGATTGCAATAAAATTTTGATTGAGGTAGTTTTCTCAATGAGTATATCCTTATATACAATATTCCTAAATCCCACAGTTCAAATGTACACAATTTACTAATTCCTAATCATTTAAAATGGCTTATCAGCTCATAGGAAAATGTTGGAATTAAAAGGCATGTGACCATTTCTGACTCGTGTCGCATGATCTGATGTCCTCTCATGTTTGGACCACGGTGGCTCTGATGCAGCTATTGCCAGTGTGCAGTCCATTAGTATATATGGTCGAAGGTATTACTTTATGTGACACAGAGAGGAAACTGTGGAACTTTCAGGTGCCTGGTATTGGCTTTGCAACCTGAAATCGCTCTTCAAGCACTTTCTCTTCTTCTTTGTGTTGTTTTTTATTAAAAAAAAACACCACAATGGAGTCAGTGTTGGCCTGACTCCATGCAAACAGCTGTGATGGCATCATAATTTGTTCTTCATAGGGTCGTTGGAGTCTTGCTCATGCTACTCATTTGACTGTACCCTCCCAGACCATAACATACTCCTTTACATATATCATAAATTCGTGCTAACACTTCCAAAATGACAAACAAAATTTTCCATTTTTTTGCACGATTCTTAAAAGCCATTAAAAGTTTAAAACCACTTAAACAACTTTATTTACAGTTAAAGACAGCAAGATCTTTCGTAGCTGCGTCGGCCACATCCTCAGGTCTACACAGTCAAGAGAGTAAGGGTTCTACAATTATATATACCAAGTGTTCAGAGGGCAAGGTGGTTGCCAGTTTTCAAAGTTGCGTGTACTCACCCAGATCTGCATAATTTCCCCGGTCTCCGGTTATGGTGGTGCTGGTAAGCTCCGGACAACTCTTTTCCAGGCATTGTGAAGGCAGCAAGGTATTTCTTCATTACAGCTTCTCTCTTCATAGTAGGTGGTCCACAATGACTCCAAAAATAATAAAGTCTGACAGGATATTAAAGGTGCCACATTAGTTGAAAAGTCCCAGTCAGGGAAGTGCTGTCCCAATCTGAGAATTCTTGTTAATGAGGTAGAAATATTAGGGTTTTTAGCCGAATATTCATGTTCTTGTATGCATGAGAGTAAATTCCTAGCTGTAGATCCCATGTACATCAGTTCTTTCGCTCCCGGTACAGTAGGACGTAGAGGAATGGAATATAGTAGGACGCAACGCCTGCACAGGAATCGAGTTACAGTCTCTGTGAACTAAATTAAAAAGATTAGAAGTCCGGACACCGAAATTAAAGTCAAGACCTCTGCAAAATCCCTTAAGTAGTTTTACGAGTTCCGGGTGGTAGTCGATGGAGCCAACAAACTTGTAGGGTGTCCTATCGTGGCTTAAAGTGGCTGCAAGCCTCCTAAGTTGTTTTTTAAGTACGGAAAGGACAACATCTTCAGGATAACCATGTTGAGAAGAAATTTGAAATATCCTAGTCAGTTCCTATTTACGTAACTTGACAGAAAAATGCGTGAAAGCCCTGTTTAATAAAAACCTGGGAGCAGCAAACTTGTCGCTCAAGGGGTGGGACGAATCAAAAGGAATAATACATGGATCCGATGATGGCTTGCAGTATACTAAGAACTGAAGATTATCAGTCTCTTGGTTGTGACTGAGAAGAAAATCTAAAAATGGAAGTGAACCTGATTCCTCCACCTCCAGAGTAAATTTAACAGACTGGCATTGAAAGGAAAACAGTTGCGTAAGTTGCTGCAGTTCGTCAAGACTGTACTTCCAAAAAATCAAAATGTCATCCACATAACGCAAGAATACAAGTGGGGTAAAGGGTACCATTGGAAGTTCTCAAGAAACTACATGAAAATCTCAGCCAGAAGCGGTGAGAGCGGGGACCCCATTGCCTCACGCCCTCTGCCGATAAATAGTGCCGTCGAAACGAAAAAATGAGACGTGTAGCGACAAGCTTAAGCACTGATAAAACAGCTTCAACTACAAGAGGAGAAAGGAACGATTTAGCAAGTAATTTATCTTCAATAATTTGATGAACCTGTTTAATTGGTACACTTGGAAATAGAGCCACTACATCCAAAGAGGCCATGAGAAGGGTACTACACTGCTGGCCACCCAAAATGCAACACCAAGATTTAAGCATCCGATTAGCCTGAAATTCGCAGCATGCGTGGCCCGCGAAAGGACATGCAAACGATTACCATTGCAGGGCATATGCAAATCGTGTGCGCCCGGCACACCACAGAGAAGCACTATAAGAAGGGTGCACAGAAGGCAGGGTGTAAGTAGTGGAAGTGTGTTGTGCTGCCGGACCTGTGCGTGGGAAGCATCCTGATGCCTCGTCGCAGAATACGGCGGTCATTCCAGCACGTTTCGGAGTTCGACAGAGGACGAATAGTGGCTTATCGCGACAGCAGTTTATCGTACCGAGACATCGGCTGCCGTGTGGGACGACATCCAGCCATAGTGAGGTGAGTGTGGATTCAGTGGGTGCAAGAGGGACAGACGGACCGACGTGAGCAATTGCAGCGGCACACCACTGAACGAGAGGGCAGGCACGTTGTACGGCGGGCGTTGATGGCTCGCTCCGCTGCATCACGAACGTTAGCGCAGGAATTAAGGTGTGTTGCACAACAACCTGTGTAAGCACATACCATTCGACATCGGGTGCAGGAGCGGGGACTTGTCGCACAGCGACCATTGCTCCGATTATCATTGACGTTACACCACCGGCGAGTGCGGCGGCAGTGGGCCATTGAACGCCGCACCAGGACTACATAATGGCACGGCTTTGTCTTCTCTGATGAATCCCGCGTCTGCCTGCAACACCACGATGGTTGGATCCGCATGTGATGGCACCGCGGCAAGGGACTGTATGACGCCTGCATTATGCATCGCCATACCGGTCCGTCGCCTGGCGTTATGGTTTGAGGCGCAATTTGATATGACACATGCACCCTTCTGGTACACACCGCTGGTACACTCAACAGCCACCGCTACATCTCCGACGTTTTGAAGCCTGTAGTGTCCTCCCTTACCTGCAGGACCTGCCAGCGGCCACGTTTCAACAGGACAATGTGCGCACGCATCGTGCAACAATTCATGGCCCACCACGTGGCACTGCTGCTGTGGCCCGCTTGTTCTCCCGATATGTCACCCATCAAACACGTCTGGTCGCTGATCGGCAACCTAGTGGCCTGGCAAGCACCACCCGCGGCTACGCCTGATTAACTGTGGCAACGTGTGGAAGCAGCCTGGACCAACATACCCCAAGCCCACATAAAAAGTCCCTTTCGTTCGATGCCGCGGCATGTAGCGGCCGTTATTGCCAGCCATGGGGGCCACACGAACTATTGATGTCTGTGTGTTCCGCAAGTCGCACGGGCCTTGTAAGCTCAATCGTTTCATCTTTGTATCTGTTGTTATGTGTCCAGTAAATCTGACTTTGCTATCTCGTGTCCTTCTTGGCGTTGCATTTTGGGTGGCCAGCAGTGTACCACCACTAACGAAGGGTCCAATGCGTTATAGTGCTTCAGCAGAGCTCTTGATAGGATAAGGGGAACCAGAAGTAAGTGGTAATAAAAAAGAAGCCAAAATCTGATTCCAAAGGGCGAATAGGGGAAGAGCGTCTGGACACCAAAACCCTCAATGGGTGTTCAGGTTTATGTAGCTTTTTCTTGCTGAAAGCCTCTGGAACTCTGGTGCCAGGTGGTGGGTTCAGTCCTGATGAAATAGATTTTAGAAGAAGTCCCTGTTTACAGAACCTTGCGAGGTGTTTAATAGTCTTTGTGTAGGATAATTTCTTACTATAGTGTTAGGATTTCATTGATGGCAGCCCACATTTTTTTCACAATAATCAGTACGGTCCAGAAGTGCAGCTTGTTTTGATTTATCGGCTGAAATAATGCTGATGCTGGGTTCTTTAGTGAGTTCCAATAGCGTTTTCTTCTCTGCCAGCAGATTATTCACCAACGAGGGGAAAGGGTATGTCGGTGGGGGCTGTTAGAAGTTTTGCGACAGCCTCTCGCGCCATGTCCCTTCTTTCTTCAGGAAGTGCTTGAATGATATTTTTAACTTGTGGAAGTACATCAAGAGGTTTTGAAAGTGTTGAAGGGGAACTAAACTTGAAACCCCGGTTAAGGAATCAAAGTTGAGTGGCTCGGTTGAGCACTGGACATGGCTCAACCGAGAGAACAAGCTGGTAACGCTGGACATGGCTCAACCGAGAGAACAAGCTGGCTACAGCACTATAGATCATGTCCACGTACTGAGAGAACTAATTGAAAGAGCGAGGGAATATGAACTTCCATTGTGCATGGCTTTTATCGATTATGAAAAAGCCTTTGATTCGGTGAAACCATCAGCAGTTACAATGGCTCTGAAATCCTGCGGTATTGAAGATGTATACATTAATATTATTAATAACATCTATGAAAATGCAAGTGCAAAGATTCGGCTGTTTGAAAATACAACACACATAAAAATTGGAAAGGGAGTGAGACAAGGTGACACCATATCTCTCAAGCTTTTTAATGCCACATTGAAAAATGTCTTTCTTTCACTGAACTGGGAAAACAAAGGGATAAAGATTAATGGAGATTATCTAACCCACCTTCGTTTTGCTGATGACGTAGTCATTTTTGCAACTACCCCATCAGAGCTGCAGAGTATGATCCAGGAACTTGCTGACAAGAGTAAAGAAGTGGGATTAAAAATGAACTTTCAGAAGACAAAAGTGATGTTCAATGCTTTTATAAGAAATGAAGATTTATCGATTGATGGAGAAAAGCTGGAGATAAGACACGTACGTTTATCTTGGACAGCAGATATCAAGTGAGGGTCACATTGATGAAGAAATTAATTGGCGTACAAAACTTGCCTGGAGAGCTTTTGGAAGAAACAGCATAATTTTCAAGAGCAATATGCCATTATGTCTTAAAAGAAAAGTGTTTGATCAATGCATCGTTCCAGTGCTTGCGTATGGTGCAGAGACGTGGACCTTAACTAAAAGAGACATACAAAGGCTGCAGACAACTCAAAGAAGCATGGAGAGGTGCATACTTGGGGTAACCAGGAGAGATAAGAAGAGGAACTCGTGGATCCGAAAAATGACAAGAGTGGAAGACATCATGATCAGAGTTAAATCCCTGAAATGACAATGGGCTGGACATACTGCCAGAAGGACAGACCATCGATGGACAGCCGAAATTTTAGATTGGATTCCAAGGGACAGGAAAAGACCCAGAAGAAGACCACATGGAAGATGGGTGGATGAAATTCGAAAGTATGCGGGAGTGACATGGAGGAGACTGGCACAAGACAGATCGTTGTGGAGGAAACTTGGGGAGACCTTCGTCCAGCAGTGGATTGATAATGGTTGACAATGATGATGATGAAACAAGTGTACAGCAACTGTATCATGGTTAAGAGATTCAGACACAAACAATACTTTTAAATTTTAAACCATCAGAATCCTTGTAATACACTGCTATTGGAAAAATTGTTGCCTGGTCATTGTTCCAATGGAAAGATTGGGCCTCATCTTGCAATACAAAGGCATAATTTTCTGCGAAATCAAAACATACCACATCCTCATTTTCTTTAACATTCTCCTTCAAATGGATGTAGTGCTCAGACTGTTTTTTTGCTGAATGTTTCAAAAGTACATCTGTCAACAGATACCCATTGCTTGTAGGGGATATGGTCTGTCATTTCTTCTTCCAGCTTTTTACTTAAATCCTGTTTCAGAACTTCTACAGCAGGACATAAAGAACATTTATTAAGATTGCATGTTGTATCTGGCTTATCACATATTATCTTTGCTAAACAGGATTTATAATCACTTAATGCTGTACCGTCATTGAGTGTAATATTCTTTAATTTTAGCACCTTGTTTCACAAGTCTCACATTTTGATATGTTGTGCAAACACATATTGCATGAGTACCACTTCCACCAGCTAAGATATTGCTTGGGTCGTAGTTCAGCAAACTTTGAAAACCCTGTGTTTTTGGTAGGGTACTTTTCCTTGAACAACTCATGCAATTCATTTAAATTCCCTGAAACTAGCCTTCTTTGTGCATAAATTCTAGTCTTACCTGTTTTCACTGAAACAAAGTCAATGGATTGCAATTCAAAGGTTGTTGCCAGTGACAAAATACAAAGGTTTAACTGATGCCAGTTTTTAAATACTAAAACAACTAATTAATGATGTTGCCAGTTTTTAAATACTAAAATAAATAATTAATTTAGTATTTAAAAACTGGCATCACATTTAAACCTTTATATTTTGTCACTGGCAACAACTTAAAAAAAAATAGGGTCCTTTTCCAACGGAATTAAAAATTGTGAATTAAAATTATAGTTTTTCTTTCGCATCCGGATGGTTTTTTCTTTACATAATATATTTTAAAAATCCACGAAACCATGATCCCACTGTGACCCATTATGAAACTTTCCACAAATGCTGCTAAACTTTGTAAGTTTATGTGTGAATTTTTTTCAAAATTAGAAAAAAAAAAAAGGTTTTTGAGAAATTCAAGGTCAAAATTCGTATCGTATGGCATTGAACTTAAAAACTGTCCAAAAACTAGTTATGTTACATAACATTTGAAAGCTTATCAAATAAGCTACAAAATGGTTCTTACCTTACCCCAACTGTCTATCTCATTTCTAGCTTGAGTAATCATTTATTTTGTAATTACATGTCAGCTGAAAATTTTTTTAAGATTTCAGAGAGATATAACTTTAAAACTACTGCAGACCAAAAAAAAAAAAAAAAAAAAAAAATGGATTTTGTACTATCTCTAGGGGTACATTAGGTGAGCCAAATTTGAAAAAAATCCAAGAGGGTAAGGCTTTTTCATTGAATCACTTGACATGGAATGAATGACCTGTGTATGACCTAAAAAATTTTGAAATTAATTTCTTTCCTTAGAGTAGCATTCTAACATATGTGTTTATATAAATGACCTGTGTATGACCTAAAAAAATTTGAAATTAATTTCTTTCCTTAGGGTATCATTCTAACATACAATGTGTTTAAACATAGGTAGCATTGAATTGTAAAATGAATGTAAAGGAGACTTCTGAGCATAGTGCATAATTTGTTAGTCACCTAGTGTGAAGTAGAGTGGAAAAAATTTTCAGTCTTGGCAATGCCTCCTGTTTTGTTTTTAAATATTTATTATTATTAATTCATCATATGTAATAGAAGCATATAATCTGTGTATGAGCATGTGAGAGCTCATAAAATACTAACATACATTTTCGGTCTTGAGCCAGTCTCCTTACTTGCACCCATGATGATAAATCAGAAAATGGGTCTCTGTCAAACCAGTATAACTTACAAATGTGTTGCTGAATAATTTTCTTAGCAGGAACTACATGAGTATAGATAGCATTTGTCTGGGCCCAGTACATATTATTTACACATTTTTCATTGGTGTGCATAACATTCATACATTGATGCACTCCTTTCAGCTCAAAAATGACTCACAATTTATATTATTAATTTTTACTTGAAACTTTTTCCTTTAGTATAATCTTTTTGTAGATTGAGTTGACAAAATGAGGTTAAAATATTTTTTTTCCATCCTCATGAGTAAGTAATTTACTTTATATTTTTAGGAGCATATGCATAATATATGTGACTTCGACAAAGGCTTAGGCCTGGTAGCTCCTAGTCCTTCTTCATGGCAGCAGGGCAAGGTGATTTCTTTCTTTAGTTTATGTTCTTAAAGAATATTTTGTTGTACTTTTGCAGGGTGATTCTTAAAGAAGTATACAGTTTCAACGCACTATAAAACAACAACAATGTAAGATATTTTATGTTACCTGTAACAGAATTGTAGGGGAATGTTTCAAGTTTTTTTAGAGACAGTCACAGATGTTATATGTCTGCACCCTTAGTCACACGACACACATCCAGCCGGTAGTCCATTTCCGCCCAAACGCGAGGTAAGATATCTGAATCGAGTGCAGTGATAGTGGCTGTGATACGCTGTTTCAGCTCTGCTAGATCAACAGGAAGGGGAGGTGCAAATACCTAGTCCTTTACGTACCCCCACAGGAAAAAGTCACAAGGTGTTAAGTCATGACTTCTGGGTGGCCATTGGGTCAGTGGCATTTGTAGTCAGCGGTTCCTCCAATCCATAGGTGAGGAAGATGTTCATCGAGATAATCTTGCCTGTCGCCTAACCAGTGCGGTGGTGCACCATCCAATTGGAATAAAGTTGTCACTGTCGTCCTGCAACTGTGGCATCGACCAAAGACTTAACAGATCCAGAAAAGAGCCTCCCATGACAGTTTTATCGTGAAAAAAAAGGGACAGTACACTTTCTTTTTGGACACAGCACAGAACACATTTACCTTAGGGGAATCTTGCACGTGTTGCACTGTAAATCTGGGATTCTCCGTTCCCCAAAAGCGAACATTGTGCTTGTTTGCCTGACCACTCACACGAAATGTAGCTTCATAGTTGAAAACTAAGTGATCGGCAAAATCGTCATTTTCAAAACGGTGCTGCATTTCGGCACAAAATTCAAAGCGCTTTGTCTTGCCAAGGTCAGTGAGATTTTGCAACATCTGCACTTTTTATGGAATCATTTTCAGCTTCTTTCTCAAAATTCTCCAGACTATCTGCACTTCACGACTCACCCTCCACATTGATTTTCTCGGGCTTCGTTGAATGGCGGTGCAAACACTATCGACTACTTCTTCCAATGCACACGGTCGTCCAGGACTTTTAAGTTTGCACAAACAGCCCGAAGTTTCAAATTCTTTATGCCAATCGTAGATAGATTTTCTGGTTGGAGGTTCTTTTTCGAATCATGATCGAAAATGCCATTGCACAACAGTTACAGATTTCATGATAATTAACACAACAATCGGACATCGCCAAATTTGACTGTAATTACTGTTTCACACGTGAATTAAATCACATCAGAAAACTTGAAAATTTTGCCGACGTGGAGTGGGAATCGAACCCGCATCTCCCTATTTACGTTCGAGCATGCTATCCGTTGCACCACCACAAATTTTCAAGTTTTCTGATGTGATTTAATTCACGTGTGAAACAGTAATTACAGTCAAATTGGGCGATGTCCGATTGTTGTGTTAATTATGATGACGTATTTACCACATATTATGAGAAGAATGGGATGTAAGGTCAGGTGATGCGTAACATCACAGCCTCTCCTTGACAAATGTCAACCCCGCCTTCTCGTGGTACATCCTGTTAACACTAAAGGGGCTCTGACGACCGCCAATAGCGGTATAACTATACCATCGGGATTAGAGGAAATGCTATCCCACACTCACCAACCCGCTTGGCCAGCGTGGTGAGTTATGGCTAAACCCCTCCAAAATGACTCCACAACTTAAATCTTGGCCCTCAGTCTCCGGCAGCTGGAATGTACCTGGCCAAGGCAGCGGCCAGTGCGACATGAAGGCAGAGGGTGCTAAGAATCCCCGGAGGACCGGACTAGGCTGCCATCTGATGCTGACCTTGGCTACGTATAACGGACGCTCCCTATCTTCTGATTCAAGGCTTCTTGAATTGGAAGAGGAACTACAAAGGATCAAGTGGGACATCGTCGGGCTAAGTGAGGTAAGGAGAAGATCTCATTGAACTGAAAAGTGGACATCTCTTCTACTATCGTGGGACAGATACTGGCAGAACTAGTGGTGTTGGATTTATAATAAACAAGAAACTGAACGATAAAGTTGTAGAAGTTGAAAGTTCCTCTGACAGAGCTGCACGACTCGTTATCCAACTCTCGAGAAGATACCAGGCTCAGATTATTCAAACTTGTGCACCCACCACAAGTCATGCTGAAGAAGAAATTGAAGAATTTTATGAGGAAATTCGTGATCCAAATAATAAAGGTAAGCAGCACTTGAAGATAATTATGGGAGATTTCAATGCAAAAATAGGGCAACGGCAACCGAATGAAACTTCAGTAGGTAAATTCGGTCACGGCAACAGAAACCAGCGTGGAAATACTCTCGTTGAGTTTGCAGAGGCAGAAGGGTTTTTCATCTTGAACTCCTTTTTCAAGAAAAAGCCACACAGGAAATGGACATGGAGACATCCAAATGGGACGACAAGTGAAATTGATTTTATTATGTGTAACAAAAAATTCGTCATAGAAGACTGCAGTGTGCTAAACAAGTTCAACACAGGCAGTGACCATAGATTGGTGAGATGTAAGATGCACCTCAACACTAAACTCGAACGTAGCAAGCTCATAAGACAAACAAAATGTATTGACATAACCAACCTTAAAAAACACCATAATGCCTTTCAAATTGGAACTGAAGAACAGATTCTCTGCTTTAGAAGGCCTAACATCGGAAGAAGTGGATATTTCTGAAGTTAACAGAAAAGTAACCAAAGCTCTTATGGAAACAGCAACAAAATTAGCTGGGTCTAAGAACAAATTGCATGTGAACAAATTATCAGGAAAAACCAAAATGTTGATGCAAAAAGAAGAGAGATGAGGACAACTAAAGAAGATGTGACTTCCAAAGTGGAATATATAGAGCTATGCAAGACAGTACGAAAAAGTATCACTGAAGACGTAAGGAAATTCAACTGTGAACTAGTAAGGAAAGCAATTGAAAACAACCAAAGCCTAAAGATAGCAAAGGGACATCTCAGTAAGGGAAAAAAACAGATTATGGCACTGAGAAAAGAAGATAGTTCTGTAACAAGAAATAGAGGCGAAATTTTGACAAGAGTGAAAGATTTCTACTCCAAATTATATGAAAGGGATGATACATGCACTCCAGACATCATGAAAGGTACCAGAGTTCTTCCAGTCCTTCCAGCAGAAGTTGCACATGCAATCAATAACATGAAGCGGGGAAAAGCTCCAGGAGAAGATGGAATTACTGTAGACATCATACAAGAAGCAAGTGGAGAAATCGAAACAGTACTCGCCCAAATTTTCACTCGATGCCTTAATGAAGGGAAAATTCCTGAGGATTGGAACAACGCTACAATGATCTTGCTACATAAAAAAGGTGACATTGAGGATCTCAGGAACTACAGACCTATCAGCCTCCTATCAGTGGTTTATAAAATCTTCACTAAAGTTCTTTCACACCGCTTGAAGGTAACGCTGGACATGGCTCAACCGAGAGAACAAGCTGGATTCAGGAGTGGCTACAGCACAATAGATCATATCCACGTACTTAGAGAACTAATTGAAAGAGCGAGGGAATATGAACTTCCATTGTGCATGGCTTTTATCGATTATGAAAAAGCCTTTGATTCGGTGAAACCATCAGCAGTTGCAATGGCTCTGAAATCCTGCGGTATTGAAGATGCATACATTAATATTATTAATAACATCTATGAAAATGCAAGTGCAAAGATTCTGCTATTTGAATATACAACACACATAAAAATTGGAAAAGGAGTGAGACAAGGTGACACCATATCTCCGAAGCTCTTTAATGCCACATTGGAAAATGTCTTTCAATCACTGAACTGGGAAAACAAAGGCATAAAGATTAATGGAGATTATCTAACCCACCTTCGTTTTGCTGATGACATAGTCATTTTTGCAACTACCCCATCAGAGGTACAGAGTATGATGCAGGAACTTGCTGACAAGAGTAAAGAAGTGGGATTAAAAATGAACTTTCAGAAGACAAAAGTGATGTTCAATGCTTTTACAAGAAATGAAGATTTATCGATTGATGGAGAAAAGCTGGAGATAACAGACACGTACGTTTATCTTGGACAGCAGATATCAAGTGAGGGTCACATTGGTGAAGAAATTAATCGGCGTACAAAACTTGCCTGGAGAGCTTTTGGAAGAAACAGCATAATTTTCAAGAGCAATATGCCATTATGTCTTAAAAGAAAAGTGTTTGATCAATGCATCCTTCCAGTGCTTACGTATGGTGCAGAGACGTGGACCTTAGCTAAAAGGGACATACAAAGGCTACAGACAACACAAAGAAGCATGGAGAGGTGCATGCTTGGTGTAACCAGGAGAGATAAGAAGAGGAACACGTGGATCCGAAAAATGACAAGAGTGGAAGACATCATGATCAGAGTTAAATCCCTGAAATGGCAATGGGCTGGACATACTGCCAAAAGAACAGACCATCGATGGACAGCCGAAATTTTAGATTGGATTCCAAGGGACAGGAAAAGACCCAGAAGAAGACCACATGGAAGATGGGTGGATGAAATTCGAAAGTATGCAGGAGTGACATGGAGGAGACTGGCACAAGACAGACCGTTGTGGAGGAAACTTGGGGAGACCTTCGTCCAGCAGTGGATTGATAATGGTTGACAATGATGATGATGATGAGAAGAATATTTCTTCAATTCTGAAGTTACAGATTTTGTTTTGCTCAATTCAAGAACACAAAATGCCTTCTCCACTGCAGACGCTGCCATTTTGACTGACTAGTCAGGTGACACGCGCTATCGCCTACGTCACTTCCCTCAGTAGCGGGACACAAACTTTATGAGTTCATCTACCTAACGGTTCGCAGTTGTGGTCCGTGTCTTCAACTGTTACTATTTTACAGCATCTGGAAACTGTATTCTTCTTTATGAATCAGGGTGTATATCCTCTTTAGTTCATGTTGTACACTGTAATAGCCATTTCATGTAATCCATTTAGTAGTGGACAAATTTTGTCAAAAGGTGAGGGTAAACTCATTATATAAGTTTTTTTTTTTTTTTTTTTTCATTTTGTTCACCCTGCCCTATATTGTTGTTAAACATAATTTTATTTCATAAATCTTTGGGTTTCAACTTATAAATGGAGGTGAAAATTTTTGAAAATTGAAGTTAGGCAGGGCGATAATTTATCTTGAAATCGTAAATTTTTTTCAAGATGTTTCCTTTATTGTGTTATTTTGAAATGTCATTTTATTGTAGAAATGTTGGTATTTCAGCATGATGGTATGTTGGATAATCGTACTTTGTACTTACAGCTTTGCTGACTGTTTTCAAGGAATGTACATTCTGTGCTTGCATACTGTCAGCCACTGTTTAGCATGGCTAAAACTGATTGACCTTGATTCCTGTGGAGTGATGTGAAATTCACAGTGATAACAAATACCTTCAGGGAAAAGCATGTTAAAATTCAACAGTGCTATGGAACCTCTGAACCTATTTTGATTATGTTGAAGTTTTTCACATTGATGTGCATTACAGTAAGGAACGCCGCCCCGGTGGCACAGTGGTCTAAGCGATGGCCTCTGATCATTCGTCCGTAAGGGGTCCGGGTTCGAATCCCGGTGAGGCATGGATGTTGTGTTTGTCTTACGGCACTGGCTCTCTCCCTTCCCTGGAACCAGTGACTCTAAATTAGGGACGGGCGACTGCTTATAGCCCATTGAGTTGCTCACGGTGGTCGTTAAATCTCCAACCCAAACAGTAAGGAACAAATTTAGGATGTAAGACCTGAAAATTTTTGAAATTAATTTCCTTCCTGAGTGTAACATTCTAATATACAATGAGTTTTTATACACGTAAATGCATTATAAATAGTTAATAGCATTGCACTGAAAAATGAATGTAAAGGAGACAGTTGTGAGTATAGTGCCTAATTTGTTGCAGTCAACTAGTGTGAGGTGGAGTGGGAAAATTTTGAGTCTTGGCAATGTCTCATATTTTGTTTTTAAATATCTATTATTAATGTATCGTGCATAATAGAAGCATATAATCTATGTATGAGTATGTAGCCCAGGAAATAAAAGGAAAATGTTGGGAATAGTTAGGGGAAATCAGAATTTTAGCCAGTTGTTAAAACACTATGAGAGATGTATTTCCCCAAAACTCCCCACACCTCCCTCTTGTGCTTTCCCCCCTGTACCTCTCTGACCTTCCCATTTCACAGACTTTTAGAAAATTACTTAGATCCCCATAACCAATGGTCATAATGATGTAATTTTTTATGATAATTAACACAGCAATCGGACATTGCCAAATTGACTGTATACGTGCATTAAATCACATTAGAAAACTTGAAAATTTCATCGCCGTGAAGCGTTCCGGAACGCTTCACGGCTATTAAATTTTCAAGTTTTCTGATGACGCTCCACGGCGTTGTCCGATTGCTGTGTTAATTATCATGACATATTTACCACGTATTATGAGAAGAATATTTCTTCAACTCTGAGTAATTTTTTTAGTTTTAATCCTCTGATTACTCACTACAAAATTGTTCCTCTTCAATTTTGCACTAAAACCAATAGTTTTGTCTTAATTTTAATGAAAGCATAAAAAATCCAGTATTTTTATAGTGATATTCGAAGTTTTAATGTTGTAGCTTGTTTGAAAAGGACCATATGGGAATGTGTTTAGTATGAAAGTTGTAGCCTGATTCAACAGCTTTAAAATTATACATATATAGACATGTTTCCCATGACTCTTCAGAAAATATGGCTCCATGTGGATGGTACCACTACTAGCGTACAACACAGTGGGAAGCGCCACTACGTCAGCAGGTAATTTCCTCGGCCTTTGACCAGGCATAAGCAACATTTACAATTTCCAAGATGTACAGAGTTACTTGTCAAAAGGAGTGTCATTTTCTTCACTAAAAGCAGATGAGTTGTAGTATGATGGGCCATTGCAGTGCTTACACATTGCAAAGCAGTATAATCCAGATTTTTCACCCACAATAATTTCCACAAGCTAATTTACCCGCTACAGGACACGAGGTATAGAAGTTCATCCAGGGCAAAAGATATTGCTAGGAATATGCCTCAGTGCTTTCTTCTTTTCTCAGTTTCCATCCAGATATTCTAACTTCCATCCCCAGTTCCCATAAGTTTATTTCCTAGCCACCCTTGGAGTTGCTAGTAAACCCCGAAAAGATGTTGATTAGATGCTTTTGATGTCGGAGGAAGTTTTGTTAGGTCAAAATTTGGTCTCAAAGCAGACTTTCTCCTTAAGGTCTTGAATCGGAAGTAATGAGCTTCGTTCAAATTCAAGAATTTGCGCATTCCATACAATGCGAGGATAAATTTTTCTCCATTGACAAACATTTTTTCTCCAGGAATTGCTTCTTGAGTAAAAATCCTAGCTTGGCCCTCAGCTTCAGATGATGATTTTATCATTTCAAAGGCTTTGATTTTTACCAATCCATAAAAGCATGATTTCGTGCCACAGCCAGTTATTGTGTGAGCAAACAGCAGAAGTTTTCTGATTTCACCGTACTGCTTGATCAAACTTTCGATTCTTTAAAAGACTTGAAGGGCTTTTGCCACTTTTCTGTGTACAGAAATAAAAATCGATTTATTTTCAGGAACAAAAGCAACTACAGCACTAGTAGATCTGTGTCTGAGCCCATGACAACAACTTTAGAATGACTGTTCAGTTTTTCGATCACTACTCTTACTATGTCTACATCAGCATCTTCTTCAGCAACAAACATTGGTAAACTATTTTTTTTTTCTAGTTCTGATGCTACTGAAATTTTTGTTTCTGGTTTCTTTTATTAGCTAAAAAATCCTCTTTTGCTGTCATAAATTTATTTTCTTGAAAGTGATGTCACATGAGGTTTTTTTGGCTTATCTTCTATTTTGTTCTTCTTGTTTTGAAGTAGAATCCTCGGGGTATCCATCAAAATACAATGGTTGTATTTTTTCCATACCTTGTAAGCACAAATGAACAGTAATTTTGAATTATTTCTCCATATGAGCTATCCTTTGGCCAGGAGACAGTGAAACAGAAACCCTCCATCTATAATCACTATTGCTGCATCCTTTAGATCGAAAACCTTTTTCGAAAAACTTTCACGAGAGAAGATTTTGTACCCTTGCGAAGAGAAACTTCATCAAAAACGGTAGTGTACTAGAGGATAGCTCATACTCAAGGTATATTTTCAGTACACTTGGGCTATTGCACACACACAAGATTCGGTTAAACAGCTGTTGGGGGTTCGCACTAACCTCTTTCGACCAAGTTTCACAGATTTGTGCTTTGCCTGTGTTTTTACCATGCCTTTTCTGTGTACTTTAAGCTCACCAAAAAATTTTTCTTTCATTTTCTCAAGACAATTTTGTGAATGGGTTGTAGTGCTTAAGCCATGAAGTGAACTTTTCAATATCAAACTGATCTTAGTTTTCGTGACTTGTGTAATTCAGTGTGTTGTTCAGTAAAAGTTATTGAAGTTCCTAAGAATTCCTCAATAGCTTCATGAATTTTCAAGAAAAACGTGTCCCAAAGACCCATTTTGATTGTGTGCTGTCCGTTATACCTCTTCCACATGTGTAAGACCTGCACTTGCTTTCATAGCACGCATAAGACACTGCTCTATACACATGTCTGTTCGTGTACCAGACCAAAACTTTACACTCCTTCTCACAGTGAATAATCCTTTGTTAGTAAACAAGTCTAGCTTAACAAATGGCATCCATGTAATTCTGGAGCCTAAAAATTATTTGAAAAGTTAGATGTATTTTGTGTGAGGAAATTTCCTTTTGTTTTTAGAAAAGCTAATGTACTGTATGTACACTGTATTGACAAACGTCACCAAACAACCCTTCAAAAGCAAATGAACGGATCTGCTGCATTGTTAAGATGTGCAATATAGCTATAAACGGTATAAAAACAAGCCTGCAGCTGACTGCGATCATATCACACTGTGAGGTTGAGTGATAATGTCGCGGCGCGAGAGGACTGACTTTGAGAAAGGAAAGATTGTTGGGTGTTATATTAGTGAGTTGTCCATAAGAGAAACCGAGAGGCGTTTAAACATACCCAAGTCAATTGTTTTGGATGTACTGAATAAGTGGAAGACACATGGCGTGCCTGAAGCAGCAAAACGTACCGGCAGACCAAAGAAAATCAGTGATAGAGGACGTCGAAGCCTCAGGAGAGTCGTTACAGCTAATCGACGTAGTACTGCACAAGACTTCAGTGTACAGGTGAGTAACAATGCTGGAACCTCGGTATGTACATGTACCATTCGCAGAGGACTTTATTCCATGGATTACCGTGGTCGTACAGCTGCTCGTAAGCCTTTCATCTCCACTCGGAATCCTACTCGTCGTTTAGCATGGTGTAAAGAACATTTAGAAACGGGTCCTATGGAATGATGAAACCAGATACGTGTGTAGGTATTGAGGCAGCCGGGGGAATGCTATTTACCACAATGTACTGTTCCTACGGTCAAGTTTGGAGCTGGCAGTGTACTTGTGTGTGTCATGGTATGGTCCCGGCCCATTGGTTATCGTGGACAAACCTGTTAACCAGTTGGTCTACCTCGATATTCTGGACAATTATGCCCTACCAACTCTGTGGCAATACTCTGGAACAGAGCCTTGTTAGTACCAGCAGGATAATGCACCAAGCCATAAAGCAGGGACTTTTATGGCGTGGTTTGACGATAATTCCGTATCGTGTGTGGACTGGCCAGCACAGATCCCTGATCTTAATCCCATAGAGCACCTGTGGGATGAATTAGAGCTCCGCATAAGAAGTTTGGAACCAAGGCCTACTACTAAGCAACAGTTGGCAGCAGCATTATGTACTGAATGGAAGCGCATACCTATTGCTGTGTTCCAAAACCTTGTGGAAAGCATGTCTTGAAGGGTCAGTGCATGCATTAAGGCCAAAGGTGGACCGACACCGTACTAATGTATGTCAATAAATGCTATGTTGTGTTTCTCTTCTAGGTGTCCAGTGACTTTTGTCAATATAGTGTATATATATTGTTATGTAGACCCCTATTTTAGGACTCCTGGTATACGATTAACTGTCTTCAGAAATCAAGAATTGGTTATTACTGGGGGCTGAAGATGGCTACTCTAATTATGCTTTTCCCCTTACATTGTCCCATTCAGAAGGATACCAAACATTGGATCCAAATGAGATAAACCAAAGGCTAATGTAAGAAACTGTTCAAGTGCTGACATGCTTGGGACTTAGGACAACACAGGCACATTTAATTATGTACAGTATTTACAAATTGTATTCAGAAGAAAAAATGTGCACCTATTTACTATGTTCTGTGGGGGCAATGAGGGCAAGGACCTCCTCCCTTCCAGAAAAAAAAAATGGTTCTGTGCTCAATTAACATGAAGCTAGATGGTTCAGCAGACAGTTCTGTTTAAACAAGTACAGTCAAAGAGTTCACACGCATAAGTAAAGACAGTTACTTTATGCCACTTCTGTTGTAAATGTCGTGATGTAACTCCTGTTAAGCACAAGCACTTAGTGGGGCATGTCAAGAAATATCCATCCTTTTGACAGTTTGTACGAAGTTTTAGTTGACACCAACATATCCTCGCCGAGGGAAGGTCAGCTGCAGATCCCTGAGATAGAATGCGAGTCTGGTCACAGTGCATGGGAGAGGGGTGCTGAAGGTTACCTAGAGTGCTTCCTATACTCTATATGAGTAGCTTGGCAACTAGATTCCCCCAGCCCATTGTCGCTGCTGTTGCTCATGCACTTGAAGCTTCGGTTTCCCTCACAGATAAAGGCTTCTCGTTTTCCAAAGAATTGCTAGGCATCAGTAGCTCGATCCTGGCAGGTGTGAAAAATCACTGGGGCTATTCCATGCTCCTTTTGGCCTCCAAATTCACTGTTCCAAGAAGCAATTGAACAGACCGTTTTTCACAGTGAACTTCAAAAGTACTCTTTGCTTTATCTTCCAGCAGCTGTATCTTCTATGGTGACCTCTGCCACTTTCACGCGTAGCACGAATCCCAGACCACGACAAAAATGCCTTCTCTTCACCATATTATAAACACTGACATTTTAATTTTCTTTTTCTGTTAGCATCTGGTCTGCATGGCTCTTGGTCAGTACTACTTTGAAGGCTTTAACAAGGGGCCCAATCGGGGTGTTTCAGCTCTATGTGGCCCTAGCATCTAAACAGCATCCTCTAAAACCTAACAAATATTTCGAAATGTTCGATGTATCTCTGTAAAAATGTTTTATTTTGGTATTCAAATAACTTTTGACAATTTAATTGTGTATTTTGATTCTGTATATGATCTAATATATTCAGGGCAAAAGCTCCAGTGAATATTTTGAGCAAGTGCAAACACTTCTGGTATTTTTGTGTACAGTAGACTTATTCACTTTGATCCATCTTTTTGCTTTTAACAATCTGTATAATGTAAAATGTTTTGAGAAGTTCACAGCTGCTATGCTGTATGAACTACAGAAGCTGTTTTAAAACCCAGTGTGTTTTTTGTCTGTCTTTTAGGCTGAAAGTACTTACAAGGAGTCATGCCTTCAAGTCATATCCCTTTGTAACAGTTTTAACAGACTGTTTAGAGAAATGAATGGTAAGAAAATACTCAGCTGGAGCCTCTATTTTCAAACATTGCCACATAATTTTGATGTACAGTGCATGTGTATTCAAATAGTTTTTATTTTCATTAAAACTTGTTTATATATTTATTAGTGTAGATTTTACACCCACTTCAGTGATTTGTTGCATTAGTAGTAATACAAGAACTTGGTGATATTGATAGCAATTAAATAGTTGCAGTGATGGTTTAAAGCATAAGTAATGAAAATTAAGTCAGTTTACCTTATGTTGGGATAAACAATGGGTTCCACTTGCTGTAATAATTGATAAGTTACACACAAAGTGTTACATATATAAAGTTGCACATATTTACAGTATTGCTACAAATGTGATTTCAGTTTTACTCTTATCACGTAAGATTTTTTCTCAAAATGATGTAGTATTTTGGGCAGATTATGTGTAAAATAGTAGGTTATCAAATGGGGAAAAAAATTGAACAAAAATAGTTGTAATTATTGAAAGTACACTCATCATTGTTTAAAACAGTTCTCCATATCTTTGCACTTATATCTGATAAGTTTTCAGACTTCTAAAATCTGTCTTCTTTTCCCCTTCAAAACTGTGCTTCTTACACTTCTGTTTGTGTTTGTTGTGGTGTGTGTCTGTGCAACATTCAGCAGTAGTTGACCATTTTTTTAGTGTTGTATCTTTGTACATTACGACAGCAAAAGAGGTTCCCATCACTGAATTTTTTATCCTCTTGAGGTTATTGGCATGCTAAAACAAATATATATATTCTTACCTTTAGTCACTGCCTGAGTTCTCAGACATGTTTGAACCATGTTTACACATGTTTTTCTGCCTTTTTACCATCTCCTCTCTCAGTACTTCTTTCTTCCCTTTCCAAGTGTTACTGATTCAAGTACAGACCTATTACGCAATAAGGTCTCGTGACAGCGTTATTTTGCAGGTGATTGGACAGAATAAGTTGCTTATAAAACCTTTTTTTTTCCTATGTATTAAATAATTATTTTTTGCTTAGCCTAGTGATTAAAAAAATTCATTTTGTGGAAAAACTACCTGGCAAACAAATTTGAGCATTATTTTTGAAATAAGTACATTGAAATTAATAAGAAACATGTAACAAATCTCAAACAATAAAACTGTTGTACACCTGTGTAATGTTTTTAGAATTATATCCAAAGGAAGTGTATGAAAATATGTAAGGAAAGCATTTATTGTAATAAGTGCTTTGATTATTGCTGTCATTTTGATTATTTTTCTTATCTGACTAGTAGGGCTTAGCAATGTGTTGGTATATCATGAAAAACCAGTTTAAATTTTACATTGATGTTCCATTTTTTTGACTAACAGCACTACAATATATCATCCTTCGTGATGTCTCGTGAAGTATGATGTATATGTCACCACTCAGTGGTATTGTGGACATTGGAACTGTGCTATGGCTTTGTGCACACCTATTCCCATGACGAACCAGCCACGATGTTCAGACCGGCTCTGATCAGACCACTTCACTTGACAATGCTACATGCAGCTACTTCAGAACTATGAAGATAGAGGGGGCAACTGCGCCTTTGCACTCATTTGCATGCAGGGGTGAAACATCACATTTGTTCTCTCAATTTTCATCCTTTTTAATTATGTCTGTAATAAAAAATCAGATTAATACTTGAATTTCTTTTTATTTATTTCTATTTCTCTCTAATAAAACAAAATATTTTGGTTTCTACTTTAATTATTAACCATCTGGAACTCTGAATTCCTGAGACGCAGGTTAAACTCTCCTCGTTTTTCTAGTATGAGAACCAAACAGTTTCATGAAGAAAAATTATTAAAAAGTTTTCTTGAAATTCCTGAGAAATTTTGTTTTCATAAAAAGAGCAGGGGTGTTTTCCATTTTATTAGTAGACACTGAAATCAGTCTCTCTTTAAGAAAGGAAATGGAAGAGGGAGAAAGGAACAAGACATACATTTATTCTTATGTGGTTTGATGTATGCTTAAGGGCTATGGCCCTTGGGGAATTCATACCAATGTAGAGACACTGTTCAAATTAATGAAGTTTAACATTGTTTATAATATCAGTAAAGCATTTTATATTGAAAAACTTTGTAATATAGATACAAAATTCCAGGTTTATATTAATTTTGATTTTATGAATATAATCAGTTTACCTGTAGCATGTTCAAATGATGTCACCACTTCCTGTTTCACTAAATTGCAATGAGTTTCATGATCTTATCAAAAATGCATATCCTGATATCTTGCCCCCATTGTCAAAATATAGTTCCGACACCCCTGGCTACACATTAGCATTTATTGGTGAATTCACAGCAGAAATGATGTTCAAACTGGTTTTGATCAGTTCGATTCCAAAACTGTAAATTGTTTGAGTGATGACAATGACTGCATGCAAGGTTCCTACTTTGTGGTTGCAATCTCTGGGATCACAAGAATTTACTGCAATTCAGGAAGTAGGTGGCTGGTAATTTTTTTTTTTCTCATTTTTGCAAAACATGTAAAGTGTTGTACTGTGGACAAAATAATTATGGCCCTTCATATATTTGACAGATATAAATATACTATACATTTCACAAAAGTATAGGATTTACTGAAGAATAAAAGGATAATACTTACAGTTGAATTTTCGGGTAGCACCCCTATCCTTCCTCAAGACTACAACTATAGTAGGTGTTGCCATTCATGAGCTAAATTCTAACCTTTCAAATTATTTAATGTTTCACCTCTTCTTCTCTCTATTTCTAGTTCTTCTGACCAGTTTCTCATGAAAAAGTGCTGTTGATGTTTCAGAACTTCTACAGTGTCCCAAAGCACTTTATGTCCTGTATTTTGAACATGTCTGTCCAAACCTGTTTTGTTTGTCAAATTTCTAATTGCAGCTTTATGTTCTGCTAATCTTGTCTTAAGCTGTCTGCCTGTTTCTCCCACATAGCTGAGACCACATTCACATTTTATATTGTAGACCACATCTTCCTGTAAAAGGATGTTTTCTTATTTTTGCTTTAAAAAGGAGGGTAGTTACTAATTTTATTTTGTAATCCTGGAGCCAGTCTAATTAGAAACTTCTCACTAATCCTCTGAAGTTTTTCAAACAGTCTTTTATGGTAAGTAATTTTTCTAGTTAACTGAAACTTAGTTTTTGACTTCTGATTATTTTCTGTTTTACTAAAGAAGGGTAGGGGTGCTACCCAAAAATTTGACTGTAAGTATTATCCTTTTATTCCTGAGTAAATCCCATAATTTTGTGAAATTTATAGTACAGAGTGTCTTTAAATGAAGTATACAACTTCAGTACATGCTATTAAAAAGAACAAAAAAAAAAAAAAACGATAGAAAAAACTTTAAATGTAGAGATGTTGCAAGTGTTAAAGTTTGCTAAGTCAGATGATAGATGGCGCCAGGTGTCTCATGTAATGAAAAATCTTCTCAAACACGGAATACAGCAGTCATAGCTTTTCCAATGGATAAAGCAGCATGTGTGTTTTGGTTTGCTGAATCAAACTCTCTGGCAACAGTTCAGCGTACGTTCAGAACGGAGTACAAGAGACAGCCGGCGACACGAAGCAGCATCAAACAATGGGTAAATAAATTTAAAGGAACAGGAAGCATCTTGAAAGGCAAAAGCACTAAGATACCTTCCATTTTGGACGAAAAGGTGGAAGATCTGCGTAAGGCTTATCTAAGGAGCCCGAAGAAGTCCGTCCACGTCGCCAGTCGTGAACTCAAAATGCTGTGAGCAATGGTTTACAAGGTTCTGCATAAATGTCTATGCCTGTATGCATATAAAGTGCAGTTAGTGCAAAAACATTGACCAAATGATCAACCACATCGGAAAACATTTGTGGTAGACTTGCTTAATCGCATTGACGAAGACTCCACACTCCTTTCACAGATGTGTTTCAGCAGTGAGTTGACATTCCATGTTTCTAGCAGAGTGAATAAGCATAACTGCCGAATCTGGGGCATGGAAAATCCCCATGTGGTCATAGCACACGAGAGAGAGAGAGAGAGAGAGACAGACAGAGACAGCATGAAGTCTAGGCTGGCCTAATGGAAGACAGAGGCCCATTTTCTTCGCTGAACTAAACATTACTGGCGTAACGTACCTGGACGTGTTAGAACAATTTCCAATCCCACTACTCCAGGATATTCAAGACATCAATTACCAGCAAGATTGAACACCTCTGCACTGGTCTTTGGATGTATGCAGATCTTTAGGCCACCATTTTGTATATTAAGTCTAGGAATAGCCATGTCATCAATTATTACCAGATATAAATAGACCTGAAGGATAATTTCTGTGTTATATACCCCACTCTCATATGCAAATTCGAAACACACTCATTGGTGTCCATAAAGGTACTCTGCCCGTGCATGGTGGAAGCCAATCAGTAAAATCAGTCTTTAAACAGTGAAGCAATTATGGCCCAGCTCAGTTGAATATTTAGCGATACGGGTGCTCTTTGGGAGAAGCAGGTGTTAGTGATTTGTACCAACAGTTGGATGACAGAATTAACGAAATAACTTGTTGAAAGTGTTAAGTTTAAAAAAATAATCATGCTGTCTGGCTCTCAGCTGTGTTACATCTAACAGGGAAAAATCAATGTCTTAAGAGCACAAACTAATTTGAATACTACAGATATTGCCCAAGCTATCAATAGGAGCTCAAAAGTCGTTCAAAATTACCTGAAAGATCCAGATGAGTACGGTAAAAAGAAAAGCGCCAGCAGATCATCCAAAGTTATGAATCAGGAACTTCGTCTTCTGAGGCGCAAAGCGTCAAACAGAATTTGTAACAGCTCGACAACTGCACAATGAATTAAATTTGCCAGTTACTGTTCATCGAAAACAACAGTTGCTGAATCAATCAGGACTTTGTTCAAGAGAACTCCAGAAGAAACCAATGCCGTCTTCAGTCCACAAAGCCAATCAAAAAGAATTGGCTCGCAGCCATATGAGTTGGAGCTCTGTGTAGTGAAAAGTTATTTTCTCTGACGAGAAAAAAAATTTAATCTGTATGGCCCAGATGGTATGCACAGTTATTGGAAGGATGACAAACAAGAACCGCTAGTGTTTTCCTTGACATCAGGGAGGTAGTTAAGTCATGATATGGGGGGCAATTGTCTGGAAAAGAAAAGTGATATTGCATTCGTGGATGGGAAAATGAACCGTTCTGGTTCCCAACAAATGTTATCTAATAATTTCCTCAAAAATAGCTAGTAGAAATTGTCTGTTTCAGCAGGACAACTTCAAAATTCATGTATCGAAAGCGCCTCAGATTTGGTTTAAGTCAAAAAATAAAGTTACTCAAACCTTGGCCAGAAAAATCAACTGATCTAAATATAATAGAGAATGTGTGGTATATGCTGGCATGGAAGGTGTATGAAAATGGTTGTTATTTCACAAATAAGGACAGCTTGAAAACAGCTTTTCTTGAATCATGGAATTCTATCAATATGAAGCATGTTCAGGACTTGTATGACAGCTTACTCATCAAATAGAAGTTTTCTACAATGCTAAAGGTGAGTGGACAAACTATTAAAATATCCAGCTTCTAAAAGTGACACACATGAATTAAAAGCCCAGAAGGTCATAATTATTTTGCACTTTCTTTATCACTTGAACATGTACAAAGCCTGTACAAATATGCTTTTGAGCATATGAACTGTTCATCTTTCTTGTACGTAATTTAGAGTACACTTTGTTTAATGTAATGTTTTCTTTATATTGTAAGGATTTTTTTGTTTTGTTTTGATTTTGCTGAATAAATGACCCGTGGGCCATAATTATTTCACTCACTCTATGGATGTTTAAAATTGTCCACCAGTGCCCTTCTATTCTTTTGGAGTTCGAATTTAGGCATAAAAATTGACACATATAGTATCGGTCAAGTATAGACCAGGGAAAAAAAAATTGCCAAAATAAATAAATAAAATTAGGGTCTTGAAAGGCCCCTGCGTCCGGCCATCAGCTTCCACACTTCCTGATTGAATTTTCGCATGAAAATTGGTACACAGACTACACATACAGTAGATAGCCACACAAATATTAAATTCCCAAAGATATAAATCAGGCCTAGGTGAGGCACCAAAAAACAGCCTAACCCCTGGCTTGGGTATTTCGTGATGGAATTTTTACCCTGAAAATCAGTACAAATATACTAAGTGTGAAATAGACATGATACTGTTACATTCTCAAAAAGTTTGATCAGGCTTAGGCTATGCACTAAAGGCCTAATAGCAGCCTTGGCTATTTCCCAATGGAATTTCACCATGAAAATGCACTGCACATGAAATAAACAGACATAAAAATGCTCGATTCACAAGTTTTTCTTTTCTTTTTTTTTTTTTTTTTTTATCAGGCCTAGGCTATGCATTAAAAAAGGCCTAACTGCAGGCTTCAATACTTCCTGAAGGAATGTTGACATAAAAATTAGTACATATGTACTAAACATGAAGTAAACAGGCACAAAAATGCTACATTCTCAAAAGTTTTAATCAGACCTGAGATAGGCTCCAAGGCCTAACTGCAGGCTCAGATGTTTTCAGATGGTATTTTGCCATGGAAATGGTTTCAAATACACTGCACATGAAGTAGAAAAAAAAAAGTAGCTTTCTGAAATTTTTTGAAGCAAGCCTCTGCTAGGTGTTAAATAGGGCCTTAAAAATATTTTCTGATGGAATATGGTAATTGAAATCAGTACAAATGCATTACATGTGTAGTAGATATGCTCATAAATGTTGCATTCTCAAACATTTGATTTGGGTCTATGCACGGATAAAAACAGGCTCTCTGGCTTGATTTTTACCCGTGGCCTGCTAAACTTGCACTTCAAAAAATTTTAACTACTGATTCAAAAAATTCTTCCTAGGTTCACAAACAATGTGAAAAATGTTATATGTAATTTCACATTGTTTATGACAGACTTAATTCAGAAACTTTTCAGAAATATTTGACAAGAAATTAATGAGGGCAGAAGGCAGCTGTCCTTAAAATGTGGAAATGCAAAATTTTCTCTTGCACAACAGGAAAATTCTCCCCTACTGGGAGATTTTTTTTATTTCAAAATATTTGCAAAGCATGCTTGTCATTTTTCATTTGTTAATGACTTTTAGTATAAAGATTTTCAAATTGCCATTTATATCAAAAGGTGATGTAAATGCATAGCATGGAAATGGGATTTGCTGGATGACGTGGGTGGTCAGAGCATGGTTCATGCTTTAAGCCTCCTCCCTCTGGCATCTTTCCCTTCCTAATCCTTCTGACTTACTCCTGCATGTCATATGCACTCTGCAGAGTCAGGGTGAATCTCCTGTTTTATGGCATATCATTCAATTAACCATCAGTTTGATCTTTTCACCGTTAATCATAGTGAGAAGGACCACTGGCTGCAGCAGTCAGTTTCACTTTCCTTAGGAAGGTGAAGTTTAAAGCATTGGCTTATTCCTTTTTCTAGGTGCCTTGTACTTTATGGCATGCCAGTTATTCAATGGCCTCTCCATTCTCTGATCTTTTAAAAGGTAATTGAGTAATTGCCCTGTAACTTTGGATTTTATTGAGGCTACTGACACTCTCCTTGACTTTCTATGTTAATTTTATTACCACTGTTCTTAGCTTAAATGCAGGAAGTGCCGTAAGACTTTCTATGGGAATGCCACCATTTTTATCGTCACCCTGGATATCCATGTTACACCATTTTTCTCATGCTGACTCACAGCAACAAGTGTGTTTTCCATTTTCTTTTTACTGTTTGCCAAATCATGGAGCCAGTGATCTCTCTTTGTTCACAAAAAGATAGGGGGTATGGGTGGGTGGGTGGGCAATTCAGACAGACTGTTAACAATTGTAATTGTTTTCATGTTTCAATTTGTTTCCCCAGAAGGCACTCTTGCTTTGACCCCTCCTCCTTGAAATTGTCCAAAGATGTTTAGTGCAATAAAATTTAAACATGCGAATGAGGCAGGAATGGGGGGAGGGGTGCCCCAGTGACACAGTGGTTTAAGTGCTGGCTTCTTACTGCTCTTCTGAGTGGGCTTTGACTCAAATATCAGATTAGGGATGGATGTTCTGCTTGTCTTACGGCACCAGCCCTTCTCCTCTGCGGAACCAGTGACCCCAAATTAGTGACACGTGACTGCCTATAGCCCTTAGAGTTGCTCAGAGTGGTTGTTAAACCTTGAAATAAAAAAGAGGGTAAGGGATGAAGGGGTGGTTGTTGGTTGTAAAAGGGTGTTTGTAGGTGGTCAATCTGGCACTTTCCTGCTGTAAATAACAGTTCATCACTACTATGTTGTGCAGCGCTTTTCTATAGAAAGTCAAACCTGTTTATTTATGGCCAGTTTACATTATTTGTTTACATCCATTGCTTCTGGAAGGCAGAAATTCAGATTTATGCAGATTTAGGTACACAGAGACAAGCAGAGAAACCATCTCGATGTTTGTGTCCCATCTCAGTTTTAGCAGGGGTTTGGTAGGAAGTGGGGTTGAAGTCGTGAATGTTTCTTTTCTTTAAGTGGCAACATTGTTAAAAGCATGAATTTATTTTTTTTAGTTTTTAGAAATTCATTTATTTAAATATATAAAAATATACTTTTAGAAATTTGTTTATTTAAATATATAAAATATATTTTTTAGAAATTCATGGATTTATTTAATTCACATACAAATAAGTATTCAATATTGGCTATGTTATTGTGTGAATCTATCTGAAAATCGGGAGAATGCGCCATATCCGTGCATTTCACTGAACTCTTGATGTAAACCGCACTCTTCTGCTTCATCATCATCATTGTCAACCATTATCAATCCACTGCTGGACGAAGGTCTCCCCAAGTTTCCTCCACAACGGTCTGTCTTGTGCCAGTCTCCTCCATGTCACTCCCGCATATTTACGAATTTCATCCACCCATCTCCCATGTGGTCTTTTTCTGGGTCTTTTCCTGTCCCTTGGAGTCCAATCTAAAATTTCGGCTGTCCATCTATGGTCTGTCCTTCTGGCAGTATGTCCAGCCCATTGCCATTTCAGGGATTTAACTCTGATCATGATGTCTTCCACTCTCGTCATTTTTCGGATCCACGAGTTCCTCTTCTTATCTCTCCTGGTTATACCAAGCATGCACCTCTCCATGCTACTTTGAGTTGTCTGCAGCTTTTGTATGTCTCTTTTAGTTAAGGTCCACGTCTCTGCACCATACGTAAGCACTGGAAGGATGCATTGATCAAACACTTTTCTTTTAAGACATAATGGCATATTGCTCTTGAAAATTATGCTGTTTCTTCCAAAAGCTCTCCAGGCAAGTTTTGTACGCCGATTAATTTCTTCATCAAATTTCTTCATCACACTCTTCTGCTTACCCTCCACTATTTCAAGGTCCACAATTAATGCTGTATAATTCTTTTTCTTTTCCTCCATTTTATATATGTGACAGATTTTTGCGTACTGGTATATATCATTTGTCCAGGAACTTGCTTACGAGAGTAAAGAAGTGGGATTAAAAATGAACTTTCGGATGACAAAACTGATGTACTTTTACAAGAAATGAAGATTTATCAATTGATAAGGAAAATCTGGAGATAACCAATACCTACATTTACCTTGGATAGCAGATATCAAGCAAAGGTCACATTGATGAAGAAATTAATCAACATATAAAACTTGGTTGGAGAGCTTTTGGAAGAAACAGTACACTTTTCAAGAGCAATATGCCATTATGTCTTAAAAGAAAAGTGTTTAATCAATGGATCCTTACAGTGCTTATGTACAGAGCAGAGACGTGGACCTCAACTACAAAACACATACTAAGACTGCAGACAAGTGAAAGAAGCATGGGGAGATAAGAAGCTGAAAGAACCAGGAGAGATAAGAAGAGAAACTCATGGATAAGGGAAATGACAATGACAAAAAAGTGGAGGATATGTTGCCAGAAGAACAGATCACTGATGGACAACTGAAATTTTAGACTGGATTCCAAGGGACAAGAAAAGACCTCATGGGAGATGAGTGGATGAAATTTGAAAGCATGTGGGAGTGGCATGGAGGAGACTGGCACAAGATAGACTGTTGTAGAAGAAACTTGGGGAGACCTTCATCCAGCAGTGGATTGATAATTGTTGTTGATGATGATATATCAATTGCATATGAAAATGTATTATCTGAAAACACTGATAGAAATGCTTCTCATATTTTCTTGAGATGAGATTTTAGATTTTAAGCTGTAAAATAGAATTACAGGAGCATCCACTCAGGTTGGCAATAGGCCCTGTGCCACAAAGTGCTTGGGTCCTCAGAGGTTTCTAAAACATTGCTGCTTAAATGTATCTAATCTTACCAAGTTGAATTTCCTTTTTATTTTATTTTTATTGAAAGGAGACCAATAAGATTTCAAAATGTTTTGTAGGAAAATGTATATTTATATTCCCCCATAAATGTTTTAAATTATTACTTTTACCTTGCAGTTCAAAATTCATGCTGTTTAGTTGTCTGAATGAAGCAAACTATTGTACTAATTTCTTATTGGAATTATAGTAATTACAGTAATTCTTTAATAAAACAAAATCATTATATATGTACCTACTTTACTCTCCCATTGAGAGATTACTTGAAATGTTTGTTCAATTATAAGAACTCCCTCCTTCCCCAGTTTTGGACAAGTGTCTGCACATACCAGTGTGTGAAGATATTATAGATGTTGTTGACAGTGTTCCAGAAGTGTAAGACAAAAGTGACTCTTCTGATGATGATGAGGTACCTTTATAGCAATGGCATGGTGTCATGCTCATTTTCACAATTGTGCGAAGCTATGTCAAATGAGAAGTTGTCGTGCTCATTTTCACAATTGTGGGTCTTGAACTTATCTTGAAGATTTGAAGTTCAAGAAAACTTTGATTCTCAATATTTCCATTTTATTTTAGCAAATCTAGAATGTAAAAAAAAAAGTGATATTAAAAACAGATACAAGTAACAAACTTTATTGGTTGAACATGTAGATACACTGCATTAAAACATTTTTTTCTTCATAATTAAAATTTTTGGTTTATTTGATTTTTTCTTTTAGTCTCTTCCAATTCAATTTAACCAAGTTGTACTGTATTTTCTTTGGCTGTGCAATGTATGCTGCAGTTATTCTCCCTGAAAATAACTATTTTTTTTTTTTTTTGGTGTTTTTAAAAAAAAATTATGCATGGAACACAAGACATGTTACATTGGAAAGCTTGCATGATAAATTTTAAAATCCTGAAATTAAAGCCAGCAGCAAATGTTGCTTCAGTGTAATTGAAGCTAATAACTAAAGGTTATGGTAGAAATTAGAAAATGGTATCAAACTGTTTGTATTCAAAGTCTTAGGATCACATTAGGAACATCCAGATTTAACAGTTGGAGAAGTTCTATTGTGTTTAAAATAAAACATAAGCAAAGACTTACCTTCAGGCATGGAGTCATGAAATTTCTTCCTGTCATAATAGAAATCAGTAGTATTTTCTAAAATATAATGATTTTAAAACCTTTTTTTTTTTTTAAATCTATGTCTCCGACTCGTTGGTAATAGGGCAGCAGAGGCAGACTATACGTAAATGAGATGTCCAGCATTCTTTGAAAAGCATCACTGCAAACACTGGTGTATAAATTTTTTAATTTTATTACGGGGGGGTTGTCAGTCGCCTCTTCATAATTTAGGACTGCTGGTTCCAGATAAGGTATAGAGTCAGCACTGCAACACAAACACACACACCTCCCATTCCTGATCCGAGACTTGAACCCAGGCCCAACACTGATGAATGATCAGAAGCCAGCACCTCAGACCATTCAGTCACTAGGGTGGGTATATGAATTTGTAATAAAAAATAACATTCTATTTTGCAATTGTGGACCTTTCCTTTTTTAGTAAAATGTTGCTAAGGAGAGTTTGATCCTACACCTTGGCCAGGTATAAAGATTCACAGGAATCCTAAATTTTGATTGAAACATATGTTTTATTATGGATACTTATAACTGATTCACACCTGTTTAATTGAGATGTGTAGATGGATTGTGACAGCCTTCTCCTGATAATTTTTTGAATGTTGTGAAATCCAAAATTTAGTTATTTATTTTGAGGTAGGTAATGAAGTATTTAATTATGTGTGAACTATTATCCTCTTATATCTCTGCATTATAAAAGAAAATGCCATAACAGTTGAAAAAAAAAAGAAGAAAATCATGCAGATGGTACATACAGTTATTGTTCTGTTTAACAATGTACTGACAGGAAATTATTTAGTTAAGTGCAATTCATGAGCTTCATTCATTTTTATTTGTGTTTAAATGTTTTTTAGGGTGGACAATTTCTGAATATCATACAGGTCTTGAGCTTGTTGTACTGCATAATTACCTGATCTTATACCTGATTAGACTTCTTGTGGATTTGCCAGAATGGCCAAAACTTGAGGGTCTTGCGACGGTTTGCAGATTACTACACAGAGGTCTGTAGACAGAAGCTAATTTTGAATATATCTGTTGATTATTTAATTTCCTGTTCACCACTAGCATATACTTACTTTTCACTTGTATATATATTGGTTTTAGCATAAAAAATTCAATGTAATTTTTATTACTTTTCATGCTTGTCACACATTGCCTTTTTTTAACACATATTTTGAAAAGAAAAACACGTATGCACACACACACACACACATGCCACTAAGCTGTTCTCTGAGATTCAGAGGTTAGCTCTACAACAAAAGTTAACCCACCAGATAAATGTTTAACTGATTATTTACTTATCGTTGCCTTAAGTTTCCATTTACAGCCATCTTGGCACGCAGCACGAGCTTCACTGACATACATCACATGACATACACAAGACCTTCTGTACTTCGTACTCTTAATCTTTTTCTCATGCAGACACACCTGAATCTGGTCCTCCAATGATTTCCTTGGCTTTCTTCTACTTTTCATTCCTGCCACTTGGGCTGAAAAGTTTTCTCAGTAAGCATCTCATCACTCATTCTTTCAACATGGCCAAACCACCTAAGAATATTGGTCTCCACCTAAGGATTAAAATTACCAGTCGCCATTCGCCACGTGGTGATTGGATAAAGTAAAATGTCCAGTAGAAAAAGTTTTAGCCGCCACGCTCGAAAATTTGCCTATTCGCACGGTCTGGTGGCCAGCCAGATTTTTTCATTGCTAAAGAATTTATTTGCATTTTTTAAAACACTCCTGTTATAGGAAATGCATTTTCAAATCATTCAACTCATGCGTAGTGAAAAACAGCCCTTTTCTCCACAAATAAGTGGATACAATCTATTTACAGATTCACTCTTCAAGAACGGGGGCAGCTATTTTTGTTTTTCCACTTAAGTTGGGGCACAAAATAACCATATTCAGCAGCTTGTTTTCTAAAGTTTAGTTTCTCTGAAAAAGCATGATTTTCCATTGCTTAGGCACTTCTTGCTTATCAGCAAACAAAATGGGCAAACATTTTCCCTTTTGTGTACAAAAAGAAATAAAAGGTTGAAAATCGAGACATCACTTGCTGCCACTGTCTTTCATTCCACGCAGAGTCTCATTTCTTTCGAACGTGTGAATTTTGCTTTGAACAAAATGAAAAAACACTTGCTGTGCCCCTTAATACAGTAAAATGTTGCTAAGGAATGGGTAAACACAAGTTTTTCAGCAAAATTAAATATAAAAAATCAGTACCATATTGTTCACTCTGCTGTGATAGTAATTTTATGGGTCATGGAAAAAGGCAGATTCCATCATGGGCAGAATAAGTACCGTTTTTGAAATTTAATTTAGCTTTAAAAAATCAGAAAAGAAAAAATACTTTCCATGTTGATTGGTTTTGAAGAACGGGCTGTTAGAAATAACAAAAACTGCACTTCACTAATAAAACTTTTAAAATACAAAGTTGTTCTTTTTCACTATTGCTGAAGATATTAAAAACGAGAAATATAATCAGAAAAAATATAACAAATAAGAATGTAACTAGAAAGTGAAAAAAAGCGCATTTTGGGATAAAAATTCAAATTTAGAAAACTATAAAACATTTCCATCTGTGCTAAAACAATCATTTTCAGGTGGTGGACGGCATGAAGACTCCAAAATTATATTGAACAAATGTTGCGACATTAAAAACATGCAATGAACAGTCCCAAAAATGTTTGATTAATGTTAGAATTTTGAAAATATGAAAATAAACTTTGAACAAATGTTGAATAACATTATTTCGTAGAATTTTTTATTTCTGTAGTATATTCAATGTTTCCCGTACTCCACGGTGATCGACGATATCCATAGTAACTATGGATAATTCGTAGTATTTGGAAGGTCTGAGATGGGCAAACAGGAAAAAATGACAAATCATTAAAATTCTACCAAAACTGAACGTTACCTAAAAAAAAAAAAAAAAAAAACGCACGCTAGGTTCAAAAACCAGACAGAATCCGATGGGATCAGGATACTCTGCAAGAGTTCTTATTTTATCAGGACTATTTTTTCAACACCTGTGAAGTTTTATCAATGTTTTTAATGTAATATTTATTAGAACAACTCTGGAAATTACTGAACTTTTATTTTCTGTTAGTGGTTAGAGATCATTGAGAGTCTGTAAAATAAAGTGATCAGGTTAGTATCACATTTCTCCCAATCTCAGCCAGGGTTCGTTGATTTAAATCACAAATAGAAATTTTCAAATCTCCATTATGTATTTGTAAAGTCCATTAAAATTAAAACTGCATGTGCTCAAATTAACAGTGCTAAATTTAGCACTGTTATTCATTAAACAAAATCAACTTCATGCTGAAACTAAGAACAATTATTATTTTAGCCATGAAAGTTAAAATACACTGCCGGACAATTGCTAAGGACGGATGACAATAGCAACGATAGCAACCATAAAATGGAAGGCAGGAAAATGTGGAAATTAGCATAAGTGCAGGATACAGTAAGACGTGTTGTGGGTATGCAAATTTTGGATTGCCGAACTTGTTCGTGACGTCATAGCGCTGATAAGAGATATAAAGGATTTGACGCATATTGACCGTTGTTGTTCAAACGCAAAGTTGAAAGGGAAAGAATCAATTGACGAACTTGCAATTTTCAGTATGTCTTCCCGACATCACCTAGATGATTTTACGCATGGCCGTATTATTGGCAAGATTGAAGAGGGCGAAAAATAATAGATGTTGCCAAAGAGTTCGACTTCAGCCACAGTGTTGTTTCAAGGCTTTGGAAATCATTTCAAACAAATGGAGAGTGTAGCAAACGTCACGGGGGAGGTCATGTTCACAGTACGACACCTGCAGAAGATCGGTACATAGTGCTATCAACAAAAAGACACCGGCGCAGCACAGCTAATGATATAGAAAATCAGTTTATGGCTGCTACTGGCAAGCAGATCTCCCAATAAACTGTCGCCAGACGTTTGCATGAAGGAGGACTATACGCCCGCCGTGCTGTTGTGTGCATCCCATTGTCCAGACGTCACCGTACCGCCCGTTTGCAATGGTGCCATCAACATTGCAATTGGACTGATAACGACTGGTCTGCTGTCCTCTTCTCAGATGAGAGTAGATACAGTCTATCGTCTGATTGTCGACGACAACTGATCTGGCGTGATAGTGGTACTGCATATTGTCCAGCAAACATACAGGAAAGGGACCGATATCCGACACGTAGTTTCATGGTATGTGCTGGCATCGTGATCAATGGCCGTACGTCCCTCTATGTGCTTCCAACTGGGACTATGACTGTCCAACGATACATTAATGATGTTCTGCTACCTCATGTTCGTATGTTCCGTGGTGCTGTCGGTGATAGATTCATTTTCATGGACGACAACGCAACGTGTCATCGAACAGTCGCTGTCCAGGAGTGTCTTGAGAGCGAGGATTATTCAACGCCTCGTATGGCCAGCACGTTCTCCAGATCTGAATCCCATTGAAAATGTGTGGGATGCTTTGGGGAGGAGTCTTGCTGGTCGTCAATGCCCTCCAATAAACAAGGACACCCTCATCCGTGCACCGACAGAGGAATGGGATAAATTACTCCAACAGCTGCTTGATAATGTTGTGCAAAGCATGACACGACGTGTGGAATCTTGCATCGCCCTCCATGGTGGCCATATCCCGTATTGACATCTTACGCCGGAATGCCTGCGGACGGTAATTGCATTTTTTTTCACGTTTACGTATTCTGCACGAAATGGCCTGTTTGTCCCTTGAACACGTTCCAAAGCCTTCTGGATTTCAGAGCACAATAAATTGTCTTTCTTGTAATGTCCTGGCATTCTGACATTATTTTATTTCACTTGGCATCCAACCACACTTACTTTTTTATGCGCTATATAGCCGTTTATGATCCGTCCTTAGCAATTGTCCAGCAGTGTACATTTTGTTGTAAATGTGTTTTTTTTCCCACAAATAATTTTTCTTTGTGTCATTTCTTAATTGCAACCATAAAGGCATAAGGTAATTCTAAAACTTTACAAAAATGAGAGTTGTTCCTTTGCCATGAGATTATAAAGTTACAGGCTCCCAGGACCATTAATCTCCTTTCATGGAGGTTAGAAGTTGGATGTTGTCAATAGCAAAGGAATCTGACCTTTTTGCATTCACCAGTGTTCCCTTTCTTGTACATGAACTCAGCAGGAGGATTATTTTAGTGGGTGGCAGTAGAGGGTGATAAACAGAGCTTGAAATGTTTCATGCTGGTTTACCAGTCAGGCAAATAACTCACTTAGTTGAAAATCAATAGCCTTGCAGGGCTCGTGAGAAAAACAACTCAGTACTAAAAATTAAAAGCTAATTGTTTACACGTTCAGTGATATTTATGAAATCATACACATTTTCAATAATATATTTTATCACTAACCTAATTTAAATTTTAATTACCATTTCATAATAACCAAACTCAGTTTTCTCCTTCTAGAGAAAGTGATGCAAGAATCCTTCAATCTTTTAGAACTTTCCTAACAGTTCCGTGGAAACATGGGAATCCGTGTTTGCCCTTTGACCTACGACACAAATTGATAAGTCAGAGCTTATGATGCAAATGTGACTGACTTGTACATAAAAATATCAGTTCTTTAATAAGGCTTATTTTAATTTTCAGAACTGATTCGTGACTGTGTGCCAGCATGGGGAATCAGTTTCTCTGCGAAAGGAATTGGACAGTGAATACCGTGAATCAAAACATCTGGGCACAGTGTGCTTAGCAAAGAACATGAGGGGAGAAACCACAAGCCCGGAGAATGATTTCCCAAAATGCTGTGGGAAAAGATAAGCAGTGTAAACACTGCCTATAGGGAACCGGCTTACACTGCTTATGGGAAAAGATAAGCAGTGTAAACACTACTTATGGGGAACTGGCTTACACTGCTTATGGGAAAGATAAGCAGCGCAAACACTGCTTATCTTTTCCCTCAGTGTTTTGGGAAACCATTCTCTGGGCTTGTGGTTTCTTCCCTCATGTTCTTTATTAAGCACACCATGCCTGAATGTTTTGATTCACGTATTCGCTGTCCAATTTCTTTCACGGAGAAACCGGTTACCCATTCTGGCACACAGTCACGAATCACAGGGATCGCATTTCTCCTAAAATTCCTAATATTTTGTGACCCTCCTTAAATTCCTAAAATTATAACTAAAATTTGCTAATTCTTCCTAAAATTTTCCTAAGCTTATTTATTAAAAATACAACCATTATTAACGCCAATAAATTTACCATTACGGTAAGGTAAAACGACCTGTTATTGTAGAAACACAGCCTATATGCTGTGCTGCTGAAGGGAGGGAAAATGACGCCATCGAGATGCATTTGCTTCGGGGCGGGCGCTCCACTTTTGTGCCTTCGGACAGTTTTCGAGAGTAACAAGAGATCTAAGGGGAGGGGTCATTTTCACCCCTGGTTTGCGCTTTGCAGGCGAGCTCAGTGGCACGCAGAAGATCGTACTTTATTTTTGGACATGCCTTGTGGAACCTCCTCTTTCTGCTGATGTTTTGTTATTGTAAACCGCAGGTGGGTGGAAGCAAAGAGGAAACATGTGGTCTCCTTCCGTAACCTCCAGTAATGACGATGGGATGGTAGCTGAGTGTTATCGTGGCAGGCAGTAGAGCACGTGATCATTAACCTTCGATCGTGCGTCGGCGACAGCGACCTTCGATACGCAATATATCTCTGCTCCGACTCGCTTTGACTGAACTTGTGTGACATGCGTATGATAGTTTCTGGTTTTGCGTCTTTTATGGTGTTCTCTGTGCTGTTTGCAGGTTCAGTTCTCTAGTGGTGACTTGCTTTTTTTTTTTTTTTTTTTTTCTATCTTCTGACATCCTCGCAGCCAAACTTCGGGAAGTTGTCTGGTTTCGCAATATTGGAACGTGTTTTTGTACTTCCCTTTCATTTTCTGGTTAGTAATACAAGTGTTTAAGATGCCTAAATCCAAAACGAAATTTCAAGATGCGTGGCTCGCCAAAGAATTGGACGGAGTGAAGTTGAAAGAATGGTGTTCTGCAACTGAAACAATATTTTCTGCTAAGTGTATATTGTGTTCAGAAATTTTCAATATTTCTAATAGTGGATTTTCACAAGTAAAAGCGCATCATAAAGGAAGAAAAAACATTTGCAGAAATTTCAAAGTAAATTTCAAAATAAGTCCATCCTGAAAGCCTTTGGAGGACGGGATCTTCAGCCCAAAACAAATATTAGTGAAGTACTGAGTCATGATTTACAGTTGGCTAAAGCCGAAGCATTATGGGCCATGAAAGTTGCTAAGGACAATATGTCTTTTGTTTCATGCACTGAAACAGTTGAATTTTTCAAAGAAATGTTTCCTGATTCTGCTATTGCAGCCAAAATGCAACTTAAAGAAAAAAGTTGCTTATGTGATATCACATGGATTGTCAAAATATTTTGAAGAAGATTTGAAAAAAGACATTGCATCTAGTAGCCCAGGAAAGGTTACTTATAGCATTTGATGAAACTACAAATACACAAGTGAAACGGCAGTTGGATGTGTATCTCAGGTACTGGTCTTCAGAAATAAATTCAGTTTCTTGCCGATACCTAACAAGCGTTTTTCTGGGTCATGCAACAGCAGATATTTTGCTAAAAGAAATTCTTGATGTGTTATCATCCTTCAATATTTTGTTGAACAGAATTATTTGTGTATCCATGGACAGCCCAAATGTAAATAAGTGCTTTTACGCAAATTCAATGAAGTTGTAAAACAAGAAACAGGCCAGAAATCTTTGGAACTAGGTTTTTGCAACCTGCATGTTGTTAGTAATGCATTTAAAATTTTTTTGACAAGCTTAAATATAGATTTTGACGAATTTGCTACTGATATGCATTACTTTTTAAAGAGTAGTGCTGCAAGACGAGAGGATTATAAATCTGTCAAGGATATAACATTAGCCACAGCCAAATTTTTTGCGTCATGTCAGCAACAGATGGTTAACCGTTGGTTCTGTAGCCCAGAGGCTCTTGGATCAATGGCTAAATATTACAGAATATTTTTTAAACTTCTTGCCATCTCAAAAAATATTTGAAAAACAACTACGCAATTCAGCAAGTTATAAAAGAATTCACTGTTTCCTGAAAAATGAGCTAACTCCTTGCTATTTAGAATTAATTTCATTTTCACACCAAAATTTTGAAAAGTTTTCATTATGTTATCAGAGTGAAGAATCAAAAATACACCAGTTATATTCTGATTTAAATACTTTAATGAGGAATGTTATGGCTCAGTTTATCCAAGATGATGTTATTGCAGGGAAATTTGGAGAAGACCTAAAAAATGTAGATTTTGAAAACAAAAATTCATGGAAAAAACTAGGGAAGTTAGAAGTTGGTATGAAGACAAAAAATCTCCTCAGGAATGTTCAGGAGACCAGGCAGAAATTATTTCTCTTAGATGTAAGATCATCACTAATTGCAACCACAAAATATTTAAAGTCAAATTTGCCATTCTGCAATCAAAAGCTAAGAGACATAGAAGTTTTAAAGGTAAAAGAACCAAAGAAAGAGTCAACTCAACTTTCAGTCACTGAAGGACTTTCGGAAATAACCAGAATTTCAAGTGTTTTGCATCTTTCTGAGGAACAAATTGATAGAGTAAGAGAAGAGTGGAAACTTTTAAATTGCGATAAGCCAACTCTAGATGAACTAGTGAAATTTTCAGAGGAAGTGCATATTCCAGTGCGGATTGATCATTACTGGCGTAATATATTTAGTATTAAAGACTCATGCGGAAAAGAAAAATACTCAAATCTTGCTAAACTCATCAAGTCAATTTTAGTTTTACCTCATGGTAATGCTGATGCAGAAAGGGGATTTTCGGTTAACACTGCTCTGTTAAGGAAGGACAAGGCTAACTTAAAAGACTCAACTATAACATCATTAAGAATAGTTAAAGAGACCATTAAACACTATGGATGTGTAAGTAAAGTTCCCATAACAAGAAATTTGTTAAATAGTGTTCGTGATTCACATAAATTTTATAAAGAGTGTGTTGATAAGCTGAAGGAAGAAGAATCAAAAAAGGTAAAAGAAAGGAAACAGAAAGAGAGGGAAAATAAGGAAAAGCAGCTAGAGAAAAAAGAAAAGCTGAGTTTGATGACAAAATAAAAGAAAATGATGCAGAAATAAATAGGCTTAAAAAAGATAAAGAAGCCTCCCTAGCAGTAATTCAAGAGGGAACAGAAAGAATGAGAAAAGCTGTAGAAAAACAAAATACTGTTGAAATAGCAGTTGCCTCTAACTTGATCATACAAGGTTCAGCTGAAATAAAGAAAACTGAAAGTAAATTAGTTGTGGTGGAAGCAGAAAAGGATAGGCTTATCAGGAAAAGGTTGAAACAATAATATGAAAAAAGTAATTTAGTGAACAATTGTACATAGTTCTTGGTTTTTAATTACCTTTTTAGGATATTATAATTTAATGTGAAACCTGAAAACTTTACTGTGAAAATCGTGGAATTGCTTCTGGTTCAACAGCATATTAATGTTCAAAGTGAAACTTGAATGTGGTAAATATACTTGAATATGATAATAACACGTGAAAAGATAAGAACTGAACATTAGAAGTAAATCATATTTAAACTTTAGACATTAGAAGTTATGCAAAAAAATTGGGTGTGAACTTCGACCATATATACTAATGGACTGCGCATTGGCAATAGCTGCATCAAAGCCGCCATGGCTCCAACATTGGGCACATCATCATCAGACTCCAAATTTCGTATAAAAATGCTGTTATGATTACTAATTTACGCTGCAGAACTTCAGTGTTTTCGGTGTATTATGTGAATGCGCCTCATATATAATGAAAACTCTTCAGGTAAGTTTACTTATGAGCCATATACATGCATGATCGGGTTGTTTACATTTCGTGATTTATAATGTGATGAACATTTGCGAAGAATTTGTAACATGCATTCCATTTTTTTCTTAAGTTACTATATTTTTATATCAATAGCTGCAAGTTTCTGGTTAAGTAATTGAACTTTATTGACTTAAGTATTTAATTCGTTTCTTACCCATGAAAAATCATAGAACTTCCTTTACTATATCGCTCAGAGCAACCATAAGCACAGCAGGTGTAACACATCTTTTTGACTGATGTCATGTGATTTTATGTTGGAGCCAGAAATTTTGATGTCATGCACAGTCTATCAGTATATATGGTTGAAGGGTGTGAAGCAAACTCTACAATGTATACTAAGTTGTTTTACTAGATATATACAAATATACATCTAGTTTTTATTGAAATACACTCCTAAAATTTTCCTAAAATTTTTCCAAAAATTCCTACCTAAAATTTTCCAGAAGTATGCTATGATCCCTGGAATCAGTTCTGTGAATTAAAATCAGCCTTGTTAAAGAACTGATATTTTTATGTATCCAACAACAGGCATAACAACATTTAAATAATTGCCTATTGAATTTAAACTGCTGTACTAAATTTGTTACTTGTCAGCTAAAACTTTTCACTTGTCACAAACGACCACACTTTTGAAACCCTGGTGATAAAGAACAAATGAACAGGAGCCAATGCCAGTTTAAAAGTACCATTCTTGGTTTGTTTCCTGTTGTACTGTACTGTGTGGCTAAGGGTTTCAGTGCTTTGCTCGTTTTAGGACAAGTGATAAAGTCAGCCTGGCTGGAAGGAAAAAAGATATCATTTGGAACTATTTTGAAGAAATTAAAAATATAAGTGGCAAAGGTTCACATGCTAAGTGCAAACTGTGTGAAAAAGAGATCCAGGGACTTAAAATGCATGCATGAAAAACCATTACTCATTGTGTTCATTAAATACAAATGAAGTCAATGACCGTCAACCGAGCACTTCAAGTAATTTAAGATATGTTGAAGTTTATGATGCTTCACTTGCCAAGGAATCCCAGCATAAAAGAGAACTGTCATTGGTACCTAAAGCAACCACTAAATCTGCAACAACACAGAAAATTTTAAAAAAGTTGATAATGGATTCATTTGTGACATGAACCAAAGCTGAACAGAAAAAAATGTTTGATCTGCAAACTGCTCAAATGAGCTATTCCTCAAACTCTCCATTTAACTCTCCATTTCATATGGTTGAAAATAAGGTGTTCAAGAACCTTATTTTGAAATGCTAAATCCTAGCTATAAGCCACCAACAGAACAGGATATAGCAGGTGGTTTGTTAGATGACGTTTTGATAATGAAATAGAGAAATGTTCTCAGTCTTTAAAAGGTAAGATAATCTGCGTGAGTACAGATGGCTGGTCCAATGTCCATAATGAACTAGTTGTTTGTTCTTGTGTAACAACTTCAGATGGTGATGCCTATTTAGTGTACAGTTTTAACACTTCTGGTATCCCCCATACAGGTGATTACCTGGAACAAATTTCTGTGCAGTTTGAAATCGGCAGAAAAAGAAATTCCATTATGAAGTTAGGAGTTTTGTAACAGACAATGCTTCAAATGTGACGAAGATAAAGAAAGAAGTGGAGAAAAATGTTGATGTTATCACATATAGTTGCACAGCTCACATTTTAAACCTTCTTGCAAAAGATCTATAGATTTCAAACATCAAAGAGCAGAGTACACAAATTGTGAAGTATTTCAGAAGTCATGATTTTGTTAGATCAGCATATATAGCTGGTGGATGAGCTCTTGTATTGCCCCAAGATGTATGCTGGAATTCCATGTGTGACTGTTTAAGAAGTTACACTAATAACTGGCCAATACTCATGGTAATAGTGATTAACAATAAAAATGGCAATATTGAATCTAAAATCAAAGAAACAGTAATGAATTCGGGTATATTGGCAATATATCAGCCAATAGCCAATGCTCTTGATAGAGTCCAGAGGAACAATTGCAAAATTTCTGAGGCAGTTGTACTGTGGAAAAAGTTGGAAATTGTATTAAATGACATCTTAGATGAAAAGCAATTGGAGTTGTTTCATAAAAGATACAGTCAAGCTTTATCTTCAGCTCATTTTTGGCCTTTCTCATTGATCTACACTTTCAAGCAAAAACATGGGTATGACACTATTATGCCTGAAGAAAAAGAAGTTGCTTTACAATTTGCCAGCAAAAAATATGGAGAAACATTCCTGATTATTCTCATTAAGCTTCTGACAAAATCTGCACCATTCACTGGAATGATGATGAAAGAAAAAGTGCAGCTTGCAGTACATTATTTTAGACTGGTGAAATTCCTTTTCCATAGTGAAAGAGTCTACAGAAGAAAAAGAACAACTGCAAAGTACAGTATTTGGCTATTACTAACAACATCAGCTTCAGCTGGAATTGAAAGAATGTTCTCAACATTTAACATTGTTTATTCTAAGTTAAGAAATAGGCTAGGAATTCAAAAAGCACCAAAACTAGTATATTTGTTCAAACTGCTGAACAAATAGTTTCTCTCAACTCATGCTTTTTTTTTTTTTTTTTTTTTTAGTTCAATTAAAATTTACTCAGGAATTGCTGGTTTTCAATCAATATATTATTTTGAAGCTTTTATGATTCAGATTTTATGGGTAAGTTGTAGATTTTTTTTTTAAACTACACCAGTAATATAATGACTAACACTTTTTCTGTTTAATGCACGTTGTGCACATTCAGAATTATTAGCACAGCAATCAGAAATCTCTGATTTCCCTGCATTAACTGTTCATCACACATCAATCACATAAGAAAACTTTTAAATTACATCGCCCGAAGACCTGCTTCCACATATGATGAGAATATTTCTTCCACAAAAACCTATTTCCACGTCTTATGAGAATATCCCTTCATGAGAGAGTCTCTCTCTCTCTCTCTCTCTCTCTCTCTCTCTCTCTCTCTCTCTCGCTCTCTCTCTCTATCTCTCTCACACACACACACACACACACACACACAAAATATTCATGATGACAAGACAATACTCGTGCAAAAAATGACTTTAGAAAATAGACAGCAAAGTAAGTATTGCTTGAAAGTTTTGACTCGTCCACTGCTATCAATTAATGGTAGAGAGAATGAGAGATTTTATTTGTGAACATAGCGAGAGACCAAATAAAAATGATTATATTATCTTTCCAATTAAACTGTCTAGGAAATTTGGTTGATGTGGTTAAAGAAAAATATAACTTTTAAGATTATATTTATTCACTTAACTGCACTGGACCCTTGTAACTACTAAGCTTAAATTTAACTATGTCTAAATAAATGTGAAAGATATACAGTGCAGTGATAAAATGTGTATACAACACGAAATAGTGGTAAGGAAAGTGGCCACTAGATTTTGTCCACCCAATGGCCACTTGAAACAGGTTAGTAAAATCATGCAGTGCATTGATTATGATACGCTTTCCAACATACCAGAAATCATTTCTCAAGTTATTTCTCAAGTTATGAGGATAATGGCTGTAGAATAAATCTTGCTCCAATGCCCTCACCTTTGGCCCCATTTCAATGATATTCAACAGAACCGGTTAAGTATATTTCTGGAACAACATACTAAAGTTTTGTTGCAATAGAAGCATTTTTACGTAAGTTATAATGCATAAGGGCGATGGAATGAATCGTGCTTCTATGTTCTGATCTTTGACCCCATTTCGCCCCCTTTTCAATAGGGTTCGTCCCCAGGTAGTCCCCTACCACATACTAAAATTGCATTGAATACGAACCATTTTTACGCAAGTTATAACTCATAAGGGCAATGTAATGGATCCCGCTCCTATGTCCTGACCTTTGACTCCATTTCTCCCATTTTCAATAGGGTTCGTCCCCAAGTGGTCCCCTACCACATGCTGAAATTTCATCGAAAGCAAACCATTTTTACGCGAGTTGTCGTGCGGATGGACAGAAAGATGGGCAAAGCTAGAGCATATACGCTTCTTCAACTTACGGTTGGAAAGTGTAAAAAATCACCAATTTTAATCTTTATCTCCACCTTACTGACAACATTTTGCCTCACATTACACAACTGCAACACAGCTTCATTCCTCACATAATCAGAGTCTCGCTTCAACCCCCCCTCGTAAGTACCTCATTTCTCCCACACACAAACAGCTCCTGTCTCTTTTGCAGTACCCAGGTTTCACTGCTATACATCAAAGTAGAAACAATTACACTTTCATACACAGCCATTCAAGATTCTCTTGAGAACCCATCATTCCTGTGAAATTCTCCAAAGGCAGCTACGACTTTGAATGAAGAATTCACTTGCCTACTAATTGGTGAACATGTAATTGCATTTTTTGTTGTTGTTTTGAAAGTGAAGTTTTAGGATTCAAAACCTCTCTTAAAAATAGATATTCGTAAATAAGCACATGCATTTTTTTCTTCTTTTTCATGTGGTCATATTCACTTTTTCTGTTTTCATGTATGTAGCTATTTTTTCTCTTTGTCATCTTCACTTTTCCTATTTCCATGTGTGTAGCTTTCTCTTATTTCCATGTATGTAGCTTTCTCTAAGGTTCATCATGCTAAATAGGCTGGACTCTGGATAATCTGTGTGTGTGTGTGTGTGTGTGTGTGTGTGTGTGTGTGTATTTGCCAAGTGGAGACAGTGAATTATATTAGCATGTTCCAGCAAAGCACTTTTAATTCATTCATTAACATCCTGCAAAATAACAAAGCCTATTTTATGTACCTGAATTTTCAAATGTGCAAATATGTATGCAAAAATTATATAATCATTTGTGTGCAGATAAGCAAAAAAATAAAAAAATAAAAAAACAGTCCTCCATTCATTTAAATTAAATTTTACTAATATAAATTCAATTTAACATAATTTCTAAAGTGAGTTTTGGTTTATACATGTGGTTGTTCATGGCCCCCTCCATGATTTCAGAAAGGTCTAGAAAGCAAAACAGATGCTGTTTGCTATGCATACTAATGCAACTCCTGCTTCATAGCAGACAGCAAACTCGTGCACTTTTTCCCAGTCAGTCTTTGTATGTTGTCGTGCTTTGTACAAACCCTTCATCTGTTGTTGTGTTTTGTACATGCTCATCCCAAAGCTGCAGCAGATCTGGGATTTGTTTTTACATTACAGAGTAGTAGACTAAATATAACTTCAAAGGAATCATGACAAGTATGGGTAAAACAAGAAAAAAGTAGTGACGAGAGTAGAAAACCTAAAAAAGTTTTAGCCAAAGAACAAAAGCTAGATATTGTGAGGGAAATGAAAGGGCATGTCATGTCATTTGTGGTACAGGTATAACAACATAATTTTCTAAATCTTCCATTAAATGTAGAGAAAGTTAAAGCAATCTGTGCAGTTGACTTCTTTAAAATTTATTAGAGATGGGAAGAAGAGTATATTACGACCTTTACCACAGATTGTTATGGGAAAAGAGAAAAGCAGAGACACAAGTTAGCTTGGCATCAGGCATTAAAGGTATTTGAAGGTGTTAAGCCTCATCTCCTAGCAGTTAGTTTAGTGACAAAGAAATGAAGAAGAAACATCTGGTGTCAAAACCTTGGATCATCTGTAAAGATGTAAAAAAACTATAGTTAGTCAAAAATGTAAATCTTACCGAAGTGAGTGCAGTCTAGCATGTAGCTTTTCCCCATTTCAGCTTTTACTATAGTTTGTTTTCTAAAATCAGTTATATATGAAAAAATTAGATAAATGAAAATCCAAAGCATAAAACCAACTACAGTTTCAGTAAAGAAATGCCATTAAAAAAAAATGACCACACTAGCAATAAATCCTTCTCTACTTACTTATGCCTTATGAGCAGTTTATGTCAAACTAACATTATTTTACCTTACATGAAAACTTTCAAGAATGCAGCTGTCTTGTTATTTGCACACTGTGTGTATTCTACACAAAAACATATGTATGATGCAGCATAATTTTTGCAGTAGTGTGTGATTCAATTCCACATAATTTCTGTCTGCAGACAACAGAATATGTCTTATTGATCAGCAGGTACTGAGCTTGCCTTGAAATCTGAGAATGGATCACTTGAGCCTGATAAATTCTATTTAGTTCTGTTTGCTTCATTACACAATATTTCTGATGATAGCTTCTTTTATTTGTGTTCTGTTCCTTGTTATGTAAGTTTGGTTGTTCAGTGAACACCAGTTCTGTGGATTGGCCTTCAGTTCATGTTCTATGCTAAGTGTGAGGTGAGGCCAAGAGTCAAAGAAAAAGTCAAGTAAATTCCTTTTCTTATCTACCTTTCTTTCTACCATGTTTTTCTTCTTGGTCTGAATGTGTTGCAAAGCACTAATTTTTGTATGTGTAGGTAACTTGAATAGTTGATAACAGTAAGTTTTTCACTTTTTTTTTTTTTTCTCTCTTTCACAGTTCGAAATGCGATCTCAGAACGTAGTTATCGTAGAAAAAAATTAAAACGGATTTTAAATCTGTAATTTTTAAGCCCAAATCTAATCCCAACATGACGAAATTAAGCAAAAGCTGTCAATTTTGTGAAATTAAAAATGCATTGGGTGATGGTTTGTTTCGCAACTTCTTCTCTGGTATTAAATTTGACCTAACGAAATAATGCTGCTTATAAGAGGAAGTCCAATGTTCATTCGAGCCAGTGCTCCAGTAATGATTTATTTTGCTCGTCCGTTAGTAAGTTTATACGCTTTCCAACAGTGCTTTGTTCGTCTCTCGATAACGTGCATAAAAATATCTTGGCTTGATTCAACCAAATTAATATGTTGTGGTACTATTTTTTCCTCTGCAAATTGCATCTCTTTAAACTGTTACTGTTTTACTATAGCAGTTTTATTTACATTTTTTTTTCAAGTGTCAATAAATTTAGTATTAGTGATTCTCTATGAGCAGCAATATAAAAGAAGGGGGGGGGTACTATAAAAATTTATGTGATGCGTATTCTGCGGAGTTTCCTGTGTATTACCAAATCTTCAAAAAACGAAAAATATGCATTTTGCTCTATGTGTCGATGTAATTGCAGCGTTTGGCGTGCGCCAAACATAAATCTAATGTTGACTGCGTGGAAAAAAAAAATACAAAGTTAACTTCCTATGTTAAAAGTTATAATGAACTGGATGCAATTCGTGCGAGGTGTTTATTCACTTCGTTTTTAGTTCAGCATAATTTACCAATTAATGTCCCTCAGTCACTCATTTATTTCATTTGACTGTCTCATCGTCCGTCTCTCCGTAAGAAAATCCTAGCATAAAAATGTTCGTTTTTGAAAACATTTTAGTTTGTTCCGCGACGGCATGGGATACGATCCTGTTGTATTTGGAGGTCAAAGGGTGGAACATCCTTCCCTTGAGATGCAAACCTCCATAAAAATAAATTTTTATCTCTTTATAGATCATAATGATAACATAGTAATGAGAAAGTGCTGCCCCGGTGGCGCAGTGGTCTAAGCGATGGCCTCTGATCATTCGTCCGAACGGGGTCCGGGTTCGAATTCCGGTGAGGCATGGATGTTGTGTTTGTCTTACGGCACTGGCTCTCTCCCTTCCCTGGTACCAGTGACCCTAAATTAGGGACGGGCGACTGCTTATAGCCCATTGAGTTGCTCACGATGGTCGCTAAACCTCCAATCAAAAAAAAAAAAAAAATGAGAAAGTATGCATAGATTCTAATAGATTCTATTTTAATCGAAATAAACGTGACGATAAATTTAAACATCTGTAGTGAGGATATCAATTAAAAGTTGATACATGTTTCAAAGGTAACATCGTTTTTTAATCGATATGTTCAGTACATTTAATCAATATGCTGGACAAGTATTTTTCATTGAATATATCGATTAAAATTTTCATCGAACCTATCAATTAATTTTTTTACGGATTTCGGTTTCTGAGAGTTGGCAGTTTTGGATAATATAAGAGGACAGGCTGGTGTAGGTGTGATTTTAAATGCAAAGATGAAGAATAACTTGATTCATTACAGCTTCATAAGTGAAAGAATTATCTGGATTCATTTGAAAGTGAAACTTCAGAGAATAGTAATTGTTGTTTGTTGTAGTGTATGCTCCTTGTGATTCAGGTCCCTCTGATGAGAAGGAAGATTTTTGGAATGAGCTAAAAGCTGTTTTGAGTCAGTTTGGTGCTAAAGAGAAAGTTATTATAGCAGGGGATTTCAATGCTAGAGTAGGTGTTCAGAATGGGATTTCTGATAATGTTCTTGGTAAGTTTAATGATCCTGGTGTGAATGATAATGGTGAAAGAATTGAACTCTGCATTGGAAATGGATTGTGGGTATCTAATACGTTTTTCAACCACAAGTATATCCACACATACACTTGGGAAAATCGTACTCTTGGATTAAAGAGTATAGATTTTGTTGTTTATGATCAGTGTCTGAAACTTAGTTGTTGATACCCATGTGATGAGAGGTGCAGATGTTGGCTCTGATCATCACCTGTTAGTGTCATGGGTGAGACTGAATGTTGGTTGGAGAAGGAGGTATAGGAAGATACCTGTGGTGAAAAGAACCAAGGTTGAAATGCTGTCTAAAGAACAAATCAGCATTATTCTGATTTACTCAGTGAACGTCTCAATAAGTTGAAAGTGTGCGACAGGGATGTAGAAAAGAAGTGGACATGTTTTAAGAACTGTGTTGTCACTGCTGATGAAGAGGTCTATGGTACTGCAACAGTGGGTACCTTTAAAGGTGATGCTTGGTGGAACAGTGAAGTTAGAGAAGCAGTAAAGAGAAAGAAGAAAGCATACTTGGGGATGTTGCAAGGTAGGGTTTCTGAGGGTGAATATCGCTGCAAGAAGCATGAGGCAGCAAAGCTGGTTCACCAGAGTAAAGCAAAAGATAGGGAAAAAAAGGAGGAAAGACATGATTTGGCTGTTTGGAAAAATAGAAAAACTTTCTGGAAGTACATAAGACATAGGAGTAAAATTCTAAGTTGTGTAAAGAACAGGGTCGGAGAAATGATATGGGAGCCCAATGAGCTAAGTAAAAAATGGGGTATGTACTTCTGTGATTTATTAGATCATGAAAGCAAAGGTGATTCTGAGGCAGTAGTAGATGGTCATAATGAGAGATGGAAACACTGGTGGGATCTCAAGAGAAAAGGTGTGTAATGCTCTAAAATATCTTCAGAATGGTAAGGCTTTGGGAGTAGATGGCATATCTGCTGAGATGCTAAAATATGGTGGTGACTCTGTGATTGATTGATGAACTGACATTTGCCAGTTATGCTGGGAACTAGGAATGGTTTCTCATGATTGGAGGGATGCTGTCATTGTTCTTTTTGTACAAGGGAAAAAATGATCAGACTGAATGCAAGAACTATCATGGTATCAGTTTGCTGAGTGTGCCAGGAAAAGTGTTTGGGAAGGTCATTATTGATAAGATACGAGGTCTTACATCAGAGAAAGTGTGGGATGTACAGGGTGGTTTTATGCCTGATAAAAGCTGCACTAATAAAATTTTTGCATTATGCATGATGATTGAAAAGTATCTGTCTGTTGGTAAAACAGTTTTTGTGGCCTTCATACATTTAGAGAAAGTTTATGACAAAGTAAATAGGACTCTTCTCTGGAAGGTACTGAATAAATATAGTATTACTGGGAACATGGCGATGATGGGCAAAACACGTAACAATATTAACAAATAAAGGTAACTTGATCACGCTAGTTACGCTAAATGAAAACTTTTACAAAAAAAGTTCGTAAGGTGGAAGCTTTCGACCTTATCTTAGGTCTTCACCACGCCAATGGAGGACTAAGATTGTTGCCAAATTCTACATTTGAATTTTTTTCTATTTTTGTTGCCAAAACATAGAATTGATCTCCAGATCATCGGAATGTAGAGAGGAGATTCGGAATTGCAAGTCATTGAGTTGAAAATAATTTCCAGGCTTTCACGGTAACAGAGGGCAAAACGATTGTCAAAAGAAGCAATTCGTTTTGCTTCGTTCCAGCGGGGAACTGCAGAAGTGTCTTCCATTGTCAAAATAGACAAGGCTGTATTAGGATTGGCTTTCAAAACATCTTTTTTATGTTCTAAAATTCTATGGTTAATGCTCCTGTATGTGCTTCCAATGTATAAGTTATCCCCAGTAGAAAAAGAGATGGGAACGCAGTAAACTCCTGGGAGGTCCAGGCTTTAAACTTTGTCCCTATCCCTTTGTAGAAGTTTCAAGATGTTTGAGGTGGATTTAATGGCAAGATTGTAACCAAAACTTCTAAAAAGAATCTGTAACTTATAAGCATAGGAAGGATGATAAGGAACAGAACCAGAGAATTTCAGGTTTTCTTTCTTTTGAGGATTGAGGCATTCAATTTTCGAATGGTTTTCATATTTCTTTATGAGGGAGTTGACTGTAAGAGCAGGGAAACCATGAGAGAGGGCTATTGTAGAAGTTTTGGAGAATTCTTGAAGAGAAAGTTGGTTGTTGCAAATGATATGAGCCCTGTGGATGTAGGACTTCAATGCTGCAAGCTTGTAGAGATGCAGAGTGAAAGATTTGTAGGGAATGATGTTAGTGGCCGCAGAAGGTTTACGATATACGGAACTAGTAATGGAGAGATCAGTATTTCTGCAGATAGAAACATCCAGGAAATCAATTTTGTGGTTTACTTCCTTAGATATAGTGAGATTAATGGAAGGAAATTTTTCCGTAATGGAGTTGATCAGTGTCTGTAGTTCAGACTCTGTATGTGGCCAGCTAATGAAAATGTCATCTACATATCTTAACCACAGGGAAGGCTGAAAAGGGTGTTGAGGAATGATGGAAACTTCAATATGTTGCATGTAGATTTCTGCAAGCAGAGGGGAAAGAGGTGAGCCCATGGGGAGACCAGATTTGCTTCGTTCCTGCAGTTCCCCACTGGAACGAAGCAAAACGAATTGCTTCTTTTGACAATCGTTTTGCCCTCCGTTACCGTGAAAGCCTGGAAATTATTTTCAACTCAATGACTTGCAATTCCGAATCTCCTCTCTACATTCCGTTGATCTGGAGATCAATTCTAAGTTTTGGCAACAAAAATAGAAAAAATTCAAATGTAGAATCTGGCAACAATCTTAGTCCTCCATTGGCGTGATGAAGACCTAAGATAAGGTCGAAAGCTTCCAACTTACGAACGTTTTATGTAAAAGTTTTCATTTAACGTAACTAGAGTGATCAAGTTACCTTTATTTATTACTGGGAATCTACTTAACAGTGTGAAAGCCATGTACAGTGGCAGTAGAGCATGTGTACGAGTGAGTGGTGCTTTATCGAATGGGTTTCTATTGGTGCAGCAGTCTGACATGGTTGTGTAATGTCACCCTGGCTGTTTAATATATTTATGGATGCATGCATGCATGATGCCAAGATGGATAATACTGGTTTATGTCTTGGTGATATCTGTGTGTGCAGATTGCTGTTGACACTGTCCTGTTGGCAGAGACAAAAGTATGTTGTCCCGGATGTACAAAGTTTGTATGAAATTCAAAAAAAAAAAAAAAAAAACAGTATAAATAAGGGAAAACCCAAAGTTATGGTTTTTGGGCAAGGAACTGTTCATACTGAATGCAGGATAAGTCTTAATGGCATGGAAACTGACCAGGTGAATGAGTTTTTATATTTAGGAAGTATGTTTGACAGAGAGAACAAATTAGATGGTGAAATTAGTAGGCAAGTAAATTCTTCATTGAAAGTCATAGCTGCCTTAGGAGGATTTCACAAGAATGATGGGTTCTCAAGGAAGTCCTGAATGGCTGTGTATGAAAGTGTAATTGTTCCTACTCTGATGTATGGCAGTAAAACCTGGGTACTGCAGAAAAGACATATAACTCGTTTGTGTGCTGGGGAGATGTATTACTTTCATGGGGTTTGTGATAAGACATGCTGTGTTCGTGTGAGGAATGTCGATGTGTGAGGCAAAATGTTGTTAGTAAGGTGGAGATTAATATTCTTAGGTGGTTTGACCATGGTGAAAGAATGAGTGATGAGGTACTAAGAGGATTTTTTCAGCCCAAGTGGCAGGAAAGATAGGTAGAGGAAGGCGAAAGAAATTTTGGGAGGACCAGATTCAAGAATGTCTGCTTGAGAAAAAAATTATGAGCATGAAGTACAAAAGGTTGTGTGTGCTGTGTGTGATGGATGTTAATGAAGCTCAAGCTGTGTGCCAAGATCATTGTAGATGGAGACAGTTGATACACCAGTAATTTCTAGTTCCATCAGTTAAATGTGTACTTGGCACTTAGTCTTTCTTTGATGAGCTAACCTCTGAATCTCAGAGAACAGCTTAATGATATGTATGTATTATGTATCTGGAAAGGTTAGGAAATTTTTCAAGCTGGTGTGTATTTGGTAGGCAAAAGTGTAAAAATGGTGCTGTAATCATAGTGAGAAGAATTGGCAGGAAAACACGTAACACACAAAACATTAGAAGAATTCTTGAAATCGTCAAATCACGCATACGTTATGTTGAAAATTGACGATTTCAAGAAGTCTTCTAATGGTGCTGTAATTTTTACATTGTTTGTGATATGCCATAGCAATGTGATTGAATTGATATATTTTTTTTATTCTTCATTCTTTGTCTTAAAAGAAATTTCCTTATTCCTACTAAAACCCTTTGTTAGGCGAGGTTTTGCCTCAAAATCACACCTGGGTCATGTCAAGATGACAGTCCATTTTTGAAAGGAAATGACCATTCGTCAGTGTTTCCCAGGACACTTTTTGACCTCTGACTTAACGGCCAAAGAAAGCACTTAGCATAAAATCTCTTTCCCAAGTAGGAATGTTCGATGGGAGTGTGTGGTGTGAAGTTATGGGTTTTTTTCAATGCTTTGTGCATGCAAGTGGGCAGAAGTTGTATTGAGCCTACAAAAATTTATGCATGCAATTACCTCTTTGGCATCCAAATAGGAAAAAAAATCTCATTGCGCAGCTGCACCAAGACAATCGGAGGTCGCCAAGCATCCCCTCTCCCCATCGGCATGTCCTCAAGAAACTGCCAGCATCACTGGAGTTTTTAACCTATCGGGGCATGTTATGTTCTGTTACTCTCTGTTGATTGGCCTGTGGTTTTTCGACATGGCAGCAGTCTGAAAACTCGTGGTATTCAGTGGGGACTTCGAAAAAATCAAAGACAGATATTATCCAGGTTATGATGAGATATGACGACTCTGAAGAGTGAGTATTGATGGATTAAGTTAATCAGCATTCCATGCAGCCACGGCAAAGTAGTATGGGCCGAACATCCACTCTCCTCTAACAACCAGCCTGATTGTTAAGAATGAAGTAGAAAGTACAGCCATTCTCTTAATCTTAAACACCAGGTGGGTGTGTTTTTTTGGATTGCCACATGCCACATTTCCTACAACTGTGTTGAGAAAATCCTAGGTGGCATACTCAACTAAATTTCCAACCCCTCAAATCAGGAGGAGCTGCCTACACAATGTCCTGCATACCGTTATCATCATGCCTGCAGAGGCAAACTTAATAGGTGAATCCAGGAAGGGACTCCCACTTCAGATCCTTAAGATGGCTGAGGAAAAAGCAAAAAAATGCCAAAACCATATCTCTGAAACTTTGCTGATGAGCCGAAAAGGTACTTCATCCGAGAATCGACCAAAAAAAAAAAAAAAAAAAAAATTAAAAAAATTGCCCCATTGGAGCACTAACACATCCGAAATGAGTGCCTCTTGGTTTTTACTGAGTAGATGAGAAAAGAAAAACAAACCCACTGGGAAGCAAGGTTAGTCTACCTTTATTTTCCAAATTCCACTCGACAAGCCAGAGTTAGAGAAAGCTCCTCAGTTCTGGTGCCCAGCTTGATGACGATTCTAATCTAAAACAACCTTGTTTTGTTGGGTTCTTTTCCTCTCCGTCTGCTAATTTGTTTCTAGTCCACTCATGGTCCCAGAGCATGCTTGCTAAGAAAATTTTATAGCTGAATGCAATATTTTTTTAATGTGTAAATTAAAATAGTAATATGAGTTAAAACATCCCATCAGAGAACTTTTTTTGGATCTAAAATATTGTCTTCAAAAATCATGTAGTGCAACCATCCCACTAAGGGAAAGATCCACAATTAAATTTCATGACTTGTAAGATCTTGTCAGTCTCAAATTAACATACATACATGCCCCTGTGTAACTAGTAAGATTAGGAGTAGGGGATTTCTGCTTGTTCTAAAGGTAAAGTTTAAACAATGTTTTCTGGTAATGATGTGGTTAGGAGGGTGTAAGAATAGCTGTGGTAACAAGGTTTTTTTTTTATTTTTCTTCATGTTGATTGGTTTGAGAAAGTGTTATAAATTTTATGAAGTCAGTAATTGTGAATTTGAATTTCAATAAAGGGAAGCAATGACTCAGTTGAGAATTATATATGGAGAGTAAATTTTAATGGAAGTGATATCTCTATTCTAAAAAAAGTAACTGCCGCCGCTGCCGCTGTTCTAGAAATTCCGTGACACTCTTGCTTTCCTAGCTCGCAGCACAAAACGTATTGAACACAAAAATATGAAATTTACATCGTTTGTAGAGAAGTGTTTGAAGAACACGCTGAAATAAACCGTTTCTTGATTCTAACGATACTTCAAGAGCTATTGTATTTCAAAGTTAAGGTTAGCAAAAAAGTGCTATCAGGTCGCGTTCCGGACACACTAACAGCAACAGAACCACGAAACTTTGTAGGCATGTAGTGCCATAACCGAATTTTTGCGCCTTATCACCCTTTTTTTGAATTTCGATTTAGTTTACGAGAAATTTAATTTCTAAATTTTGCAAAATCCTCTATTTCGTGATGGGATCCATTAAAAAAAAACCGGATACATGGCAAACTATAAATTATAACGCATTGCAATTTTTACAGCATAAACTTACAACTATCGTCCCTTTTGTTACAAAAAAAAAAAAAAATTAAGAAAAAGTCATTTTCTGATTTGTAAGTACTTTTTAAAGATGCAAAGGAAAGAAACTAACGGCTTGTCTGTCTTCACGACAACCACAGAGGAACATTCTGGTCCTGTGACCTGCTGCCATGGTGATGCAGAGAATTTGTTATGCATATGTTTTGTTGGTAAAGCTGTCTCAGTTGTTTAAGGTGGACGTCAAGTAATTTTGCTTCCTATACTTCCAATGGAAAAACTTCTGTACACATTTTCTTCACAATTGATGCGTTCCCAAGGATGAAAATTTGAACATCGATTTAAAATAGCTTCATTTTATAACTTGGAATACTTAATATTTTCTAAAACATAACCATAATTATTCAGTCCAACATTTGTTCGTCTACTGACATCATCAAAGAACAGGTCGCGCCATCTTTTTTCTGGACAATTAATGCGTTTCCAAGGATGAAAATTTGAACATCGATTAAAATAGCTTCATTTTATAACTTGGAATACTTAATATTTTCTAAAACATAACCATAATTATGTAATCCAACATTTGTTTGTCTACTGACGTCATCAAAGTACTGGTCGCGCTATCTTTTTTCTGGTTCCAACACCACCAAAGGAAAAGTTATTGATTTTTTTATAATTATGGTTATGTTTTAGAAAATATTAAGTATTCCAAGTTATAATATGCAGTTATTTTAATCGATGTTTAAATTTTCATCTTTGGGAACACAATAATTGTGAAGGAAATGTGTACAAAAGTTTTTCCATTGGAAATATAGGAAGCAAAATTACTTGACGTCCACTTTAACGGTTTAGCATAACGGTTTAAGGAAATGCTTTTTGGACCGCTTTTGTTTTCCTTAGTGGTAAATTTAGTAAATTCTATAAGTTCAAATGACAAAAGTCTGACCTTCCAAAAATTAACGACAGTAAAAAAAAACTCTTGAAATTTCGGAATAACAAGCCTTATATGCTTAGACATGCAATAAAAATTGAAATTTATATGAATTTTCCAGTTTTTATTTAATGTGATATACTTGGAGATCGTGCTGCAGGGCACGAGCGCTACTCTGAAAACAAGTGTAGCGAGCCTAGAGGTGCAGCCCCTAGTTTATGTAAAAAATGGTATCTGTTGTTGGCTGAGTGTAATTTGTAACTTCTTGTAAATGAAAGCACGTAAATAGTAAAACAGTCCTCAAGGCTGAGTATTAATTTTGTCTGAAAGTTGAGTACTAGAAAACCATTGTAAGCTTTAATTTATACCAGGCAGAGTACACCATCGTTTAGAGAAGATTAATTAACTTAACTTAATAAGGTTCATTTTTTCCACTCCAGTAATCTCCTGACTCTTAAATAAACTTAACAAAAGTAGTGAACCAAAATATAATATATTCTTGAGATCTTGTGAAAAAAAAACCAAAAAAACAATTACAAGAAGGAGCAGTCTATAGCATTGACTGCACCTGCTGACTAAGCTATACAGGTGAAACAGGAAGAAGTGTAAAAGTCAGTATGGAGGAACATAAGCAGCTATTAGAAACATTGGGAACAAAACAGGATCAGACAGACATGTACAAGCAAGTGGGCACTCCATGAAATGGGAGTGAGTAAAAATAATCATCCACAAATCACATTTTGTAAAGAGGAAACTTGAAGAAGGCATGGAAATAGCGAGAAGAAGAGGTACCACGCTTAATGATAATTGCGGTTGGGCACTTCCGACTGATTGGCAAGAACTACTCCAGTGATGGTCGTCCTGATGATGAACTAGGTTCTAGTTCAAAATTTTTACCACTAAATGTATTAATAGTTACATCTGTAAAACCCATAATTAAAAATAAATAAAAATTTATCACTGCGATTAATAATTCAAGATGCCATGATGTAATTAATTACTAAAAAAAAAAAAAAAGGGAAATTTTTTAAGATTGTGTGCTAAATAAGAGGTGAAAAATTTAGTGGACAATAGTATTCATTTGTAGCTTATGTTGACCCATCTTAGTGATCCTATAAAGCCAAAATTCACCAAATTTATTTGCAATTGTTTGTTTACCTGTTATACCTGATTTATGGCCAGGTTTGGGTGATCTTTTTATCAGAAAAGGCATCGAAATTTTCTCTGTTGTCTTAAATTTGCCTTATTACTTATTTTTACCTTCAAATTATCTGATTTGCCCATAAATACACAGGCTTATGCTTTTCAAAAAGTTGACCATTGCATTTGGCTGTTAAATGTGTGTGTGTGTGTGTGTGTGTGTGTGTGTGTGTGTGTGTGTGTGTGTGTGTGTGTGTGTGTGTGTTAAATAAATTCCGAGTCACACCCACAGCTCCAACTGTGGTTTTAAAAGGAATACGATTTCTATAAGTGTCATTTGCAGGCCACAATTGCAATATTAACATAACCCTAGACAATCACTGCCACTTTTGTTATTTACACTTGTACACTATTCTTGTGCTTTAGTGTAACACATTGTCTTGCACGTGTAACATGAACACAACTTTGTGACACTTTTCAGGTGGAACCAAAATAAGCAACCAATAAATGTTTTCCAGTACCAGGTGCCACCATAGCAACCAAGGTTACAACATAAACAAATAAATGATGCAGAAATTAACCTATAACATTTCTTAAGATCTCAAAATTCCAGTATTATTAAACAAACTATTTCCCCATACCATTGCCAAGCATGCTTGTGTGAGTTATAGGCAAAAACAGAAGGTCCTCATGACCATCATCAATTGTGCAGTAGTGTTGCATTTTCCTTTACTTCTGCTGTGAGAGTTTTCTTCCATTAAGGCTGTTAAAGCTCTGTTGTACAGGGTGTTTCACTCGCTCTCGGCCCATGGTTTCCCCTTATAACTTGCAAACTAATGGATGTAATTCAGTAAAATTTGTCACGGACCTACCTTGGATAAGAAAAGCATGGTCAGTGAACTGCTGAGGACAGCAAACACGCAATCGGCCTTCACTTTGCACAGGCGCTACAGACAGGATAAAAAGTAGTGAGTGGTGGCACCACTCTCTAGCCCGTATGTTGCACCTGCACGAAGTGAAGTCCGATTGCGTGTTTGCTGCCCTCGGCAGTTGGTGTGATGCATCTGACTGTGCTGTTGTTATGGGATAGTCAACAACTTTGTGTTACAAGTAATTACAGTATGAACAAGTACACAGTGGAACAGCGCATGTTTATTATTTGCACATACTGGAAGCGTCTATAAAGGATTGCCAAAGACAGTTTATTGTGAAGTTTAGGGTTCGGAAACTACCTGCAAAATCCTGCATTCAGTATCTGGTGAAGAAACTGGAAACCACGGGAAAATTTCTGGATGTCCATGAAGGAGGGCATCCGAAACTTCCAGAAGCCATGGTGCAGGAAATGAAAAACAGACTGCTGGCATCCTCACAGAAGTCCTTGCGTAAACTGTCGCATGAGATAGGGGCTTCCACAAGCATATGTCAACGAGCTGCAAAAAAAGATAAGCTGCATGCATATTGAGTTACTGCTGTGCAAGAAGTAAAACCTTCTGACGAACAGAAGAAACTGAATTACTGTCATTAGTTCTAGCAGTTTGTCAATGCACATCCGAGAATACTGGAGTACAATGTGGTTCTCCAACATGGCGTTCCGTCTAAGTGGCCATGTCAATTCCCAGAATAGCCATGTTTGGGCTAGTGAAAATCCTACCACCTTGCATGAAACACCTCTTCATGATGAAAAAATTGGGGTAGGGTATGCCATGTTGTTGTGCTTCATTGTTGGCCCAATCTTCTTCCATACAATGATGGATACTGCAGTCTACATGAAAATCTTGCATGAGTTTGTGAATCCGTTGGGCAACTTGGAACTCCGTATTGGCTATTCTCAGCAGGATGGTGCCACCTGCAACACCTACAATGTCAGCATGGCTGAAATTGTTTCCTTCTTTGAAGATTGTGTCCTTTCTAAGGGACTTTGGCCACTAAGGTTGCCTGACCTTACCCCACCAAATATCTTCCTATGGGGCATGATGAAAGGAAAAATGTATTGCAACAAGTCACAAACTCTTATGGAACTGCTGGAAAACATTTGGCTGGAAATTGAGGCTGTGACTCCCGGTGTGTTGGTGAATACCTTCTGTAACATGGAGAGGCGTATGCAGCCATGCCTTGATGCTAATTGCGACAACTTTCAACACCTACTCTGAGATCATCATGCTTCTCATACATCAAGGTAGGTCCGTGTCAAATTTCACTGAATTACTTCTGTTAGTTTGCAAGTTATAAGGGAAATTCAGGGGCCGAGAGCAAGTGAAACACCCTGTATATTTTGACTCTTTCCATACCTGCCAACTTTTATGCATAAAATTTACGCATTTTAACTGTTCTTTATGATTTTACGCTTAGATCACTTTTTTTACGCATTTTCGTATATCTAAAAAAATAAAAAAATATAAATCTTCCTTGAGAAATATTTGTTTAATGTTTCAGTTAAATTATACCTGCCAACTCTTCCAGAATTTGCGAAAGTCTTCCAGTTTTACGGCCGGAAGAACTTTTTTCTGGATTTTTAAAATTTTCTGTATTTTTTGTTGAAAATATCCCTATAAATAAAATATCTAACAGACATGGGAATTTTGTGCCATTGTGCGCCAGAACAGCCGTGCCCCGTCAACATCGTCCGGACTTCGGCACAGTAAATTCTCCGTGCACACTGTTATGCTTGATGCTGAATAAAGATCATGCGGAGGGAAGAAAGATTCAAAGACTCCAACTACTGCAGATTTTACGTATTTACTATGGAAATAGTCGGTCCTCTACGGACGATGGAAAACATCGAGTATGCTACGGAAATGGTCAATCCACTACGGACGACGGAAAACATCTAGTATGCTACGGAAATCGGCTGTCTGCTACAGGCGACGGAAAACGTCAAGTATGCTATGGAAATCGTCGGTCCGCTACGGACGATGGAAAACGTAGAGTATGCTATGGAAATCGTCAGTCTGCTACAGATGACGGAAAACATCGAGTATGTTATGGAAATCATCGGTCCACAACGGACGACGGAAAACGTTGAGTATGGTATCAGAATGTTATATTTGTTTAATTATAAACATCTAAAAATTATGAAAAGCACAAATATTTGCATTTATTTTTACGTGTACATAGCCAAATTCATTAAAAATGTTGTTTGCGCATAGTTAAAAAAATCATTATAAATGTTGTTCGCGCATAGTTAAAAAAATCATTATAAATGTCATTCACACTCAATTTTACACATTTGAATTTTCTCAGGTTGGCAGGTATGCTCTTTCGAAAGACAGTCCCTTGCTCTAAGGGATGGTTTACTTTATTGTAAAATGGAAGATTCTCTGTTTCTTAGAAAAATTATGCATTATAGAAGAAAGTTTTTTTACCTTCTGCAAATTAAATGGGTATTATGTTTTTGAAAAAATTCGCCCTGGATACTACTACTCTTATGTGTTAGTCTTAATGAATGAAACTAAATTAATCCATAAAACCTCTTGATGCAGTTTCAAAAATGGGAATTTGTCTCATTTACAGTTATCTTCACCCAGCTGCATCATACAAATTTTGTTTTTAGTACATATTTTGATGTATGAATATGTAATGAAATTGGTAGACTTATGGTGACATTTCTTTTTATTCATGTATGTATCTACAAAATAAATATGGTTATAGCTAACCCCTACGCCCCAATTCCAAAATTTCTTTTTTGCATATGTATATTGTGACCATATGCATGATGATCCATGCATTTTCTGCTTTTCTAAATGTGTGGTCCTGCAAGCATGTGGTTGGCATGATTAGATTGGAAATATTAATTTTCTATTAAAATATGGGTGTTTATATATACAGGGTGCATAGGAAAGTCCCTTTAGCCTGAAATAACTTGTGAACGAAGAGAGGTACATTTATGCAAGTGAGATAACGGTATAGTAAAGCGACTACGCCCGATTGAATGTAACCGATAGCAGCGCCCCTAGTGGCGAAATGCGAAAGTTAACCATTGCAAATCGAAAACAAAAGAGATAGAGCAAAATTTCCAAATACAAAGTTGTAGAGAATCAATTAATTAGTACAAAACAACATTTGTTTCACACGGATAAGATAAATTGTCGCCTGAATACCCTAAAATGTCCGAAATCGATGCGCGCCAATTCGAATCTGCATATTCGGATTTCGCAAATGTAGCGGTATGCAAATGCAGATTGTGACGTTGTACCATACCTATGATATAAAAAACAGTATTAAGATGTACCCTGATCAAAAGTTTAGGTCTACATACGCTGTGTGAGAATGGCGAGCTTCACTCGCTCCCAGTATTGCGAGATGGTGCTTATTTACGGCGAATGCCAACGAAACGTGGCACTAGCTGCACAGGAATATGCCATTTGTTTTCCAGCTGGGCCACATCTAAGTGCGGTTACCATCGCAAGTGTAGTGAGACGTCTGAGGGAGACAGGAAGCACTAAAAGTCGTTCTCGTTCTGGCAGACCAGTGGGTGCAGGTATGCGTATAATGGCAGAGGATATTTTGGCATATGCACTAGCTCATCCACAAAGTAGTACAAGAGAGATCAGCAGGGAGAGTGGCTTAACACCGGGCCGTGTATGGCAAATACTGCATGCTCAAGATGCACATCCCTATCGTGTTACTTCGCAGCAAGAACTGTTACCATGGGACAATGAGCGTCACTTTGATTGGTGCAACTAGGCGTTGATTAATGTTGAAGGTGACTCAGACTTTTTATCCAACATTCTTTGGTCGGACGAGGCAGTGTTCCACCGTACCGGACTACTAAATCGACACAACGCTCATTACTGGGCGATGGAAAATCCCTCGTGGGGATCACCCACTAGACATCAAGTGCGTTGGTCCATTAACGTGTGGTGCGGTATTTGGAAGAACCACTTAGTGGGACGTGTGTTCTACGAAGGCACATTAAACGGACAGGAATACCTCCAACTATTACAGGATATCATACCTGACTTTTTAGATGACATTCCCCTGTCTGCATTACGTTCCTTGTGGTTACAACATGACGGTGCCCCTGCACACCAGCCAGCAGCAGTGCGACACTTTCTCACAGATTGTTTTAGGCAACGAATCATCGGTGGCGCAGTGGTCTAAGGCGCTGGCCTCTGATCATTTGTCCGTAAGGGGTCCGGGTTCGAATCCCGGTGAGGCATGGATGTTGTGTTCGTCTTACGGCACTGGCTCTCTCCCTTCCCTGGAACCAGTGACCCTAAATTAGGGACGGGCGACTGCTTATAGCCCATTGAGTTGCTCACGGTGGTCGTTAAACCTCAAATAAAAAAAATCAAACGAATCATCGGGTATGGTAATGCTGTTGAATGGCCTCCACGATCACCAGACTTCACTCTGTTGGATTTCTTCTTCTGTGGTTACATAAAAAATCAGGTGTATGCAACAGCGCCTACAAGTCTGCTGGATCACGTCGTCGTGTTAAAGATGCTTGCATTAGTGTGACACCTTCCATGCTGAAGAATGTGCATGCAGAGTTACTTTCACGAATACAAATGTGTATCGTGGGCAATGCCGAACTCTTCGAACATACTCGCCTTTAACTTTTTATCACTGTGCGCCAGTTTGCCGTTTTTGTTTTGTCTGACGTCATCAAACTGTACTGACATAAGTACGCATTTATGCAATAAATTGTGTGTATTTGCTCATACCTATGCCTGTTCCCTTCAAACGTTCACACAAAAGGTTGCACATCGATTTTGGACATTTTAGGGTATTCAGGCGACAGTTTATCTTATCCGTGTGAAACAAATGTCGTTTTGTACTAATTGACAACTTTGTAATTGGAAATTTTGCTCTATCTCTTTTCATTTTCGATTTGCAATGGCTAACTTCCGCATTTCGCCACTAGGGGCACTGCTATCGATTGCATTCAATCGGGCGTAGTCGCTTTACTGTACCGTTATCTCACTTGCATAACTGTACCTCTCTCTGTTTGCAAGTTATTTCAGGCTAAAGAGACTTTCCTGTGCACCCTGTATGTATACACGCACACACATACTGCCCTGGTGGCTTAGTGGTCTAAGTGCTGGCTTCTGACCATTTGTCTGAGATGGTTCTGGGTTCAAATCCCAGTGAGGCATGGATGTTGTGTTTGTCTTACAGCACTGGCTGTCTCCCTTCCCTGGAACCAGTGGCTCTAAATTAGGGATGGGCAACTGCTTATAGCCCACTGAGTTGCTCACTGTGCTCATTAAACCATCAAACAAAAAATAAGCAATATATACAGAGGGTGTTCAGAAAGTAATACCTCCGTATTTATATACTCCGCACACACAAAAAAAACCCGGGTGATTTACGTGAAACTTGGCAAATAACTACCGGACAGGTAGACATGCAAATGATTAAAATTTCGTGTGATTCTGCCTGCCCGCTCATCCAAGTAAGGTGCTGCAATCGCAATCCTTGGGGCTTATAAGACTCTGCGCAGGGGACTCCACATTCATGCCGAAGTGCATGGTAAGAGTCAGGTGAGATCCCTGAGTGATAGACATGCTGAGGAACTGCTGTAGACATGCTGAGGAACCGCTGTAGATGTGCTTATGGACAACTGACGGAGTTTGTACAAGGTCGTATCGTCAGGATGAGAGAAGCAGGGTGGCCGGCTCACCGAATCGGCCACCATTTGGGCTTGTCGGACGGTACGGTACAATCATGTTGGGAACAATGCAGATGGGAAGGCACCCGTCACGGCGGACTGGCTCTGAACAATCCAGACGCACCACCACGAGCAGAAAGGACCATGGGATCGTGAGAGCGGCACTCACAGATACAACACCATCCTTGTCCAATATCCAGAGATATGTGGTGGCTGTACAAGGGACTGCTGTGTCCACCAGAACCATTTCCAGATGCCTGGCAGAGGTGAATCTGTACTCTCAATGGCAGTTACATTTTCTGCCATTAACACATGACCATCGTCAGCGTTGATTGCAGTGGTGTCAGCAGCGAGCAATGTGGAATGCTACGAACTGGCGACTATAGTGTTCAGTGACAAATCCCACTTCTGTATGGGAACAGATGACCATATCAGAGTGTGGAGGACCTCAGGTGAGTGCTACAATCCCACTCACTGTATAGCGGCACACATCCCGAACTGCAGGCGTGCTGGTCTGGGGAGCCATCGCAGGTAATAGCTGGACTTCTCTTGCAGTGATCCGAGAGATGTTCACAGCCCAGTGCTACGTACAGGAGATCCTGCGGTGCCATGTACTGACTTCCGTGGCCTGCCAGATCGCCTGATCTCTTGCCCATCAAGCACGTGTGGGACCAGATGGGACGCCAGCTTTCTCCATGTCCCAGTGTTTGTGATTTAGAGTGTCAGTCGCAAGAAGTGTGGGCAAATCTGTCCCAGGATAACATATGGTGTCTGTTTGACTCCATGCCAAACCATATCGCCGCATGTATCCGAGCCCGAGGTGGTCCAATGTGGTACTAACGCTGACCAGAATGTGTACCGTTTGTCCACGGGAAATGATCCTGCTGCTGTGATATTGTAATTACTTCTGTCCTTGGTATGTCTCACCTCACTACAAAAATCTCATTTCAATCCGATGCCTTCTTGTTGGTGTGCGGATTTTTATGCCAATGAGAGTACAAGCCCAGTGGCAAGGCATTAAATTGAAACAAAAACAAAGTTCAGGATTTCTACTTTAATTCACATATTTTATTTTTCTACATAGACTCCCTCATGCTTGATACAGATATGCCAAAGTTTAACAAGTTTCTTAAACCTGTCTGTAAAAATCTTCAAGCCGTTCTCGGAACCATTTCCTTATCGCGGCTTGAACATCTTCCTCACAGGTTAACTGAATTCCTTTCAGATGTCTCTTGAGAGCAGAAAACAACCAGAAGCTGGATGGGGCACCAAATCTGGTCTTTGTAGGTAGGGTGTTCAAGAACTTCAAACACTATTTTCTGTATGGCCTCTGAAGTGAAAGCACTGGCATAAGGTTTAGCATTGTCACGTTGAAGAATCATCCGCTCCCCCCCCTCATGCTGTTTATTCTTTGATTTACTTTGTATTCCTAGAACACAGTAAGCATGCACTTACTGGCAGAAATTGGAGTTTTGAATGTTTTTGCTCATGGAGAAGATAGGTGTTGGTATTCCAGCAATTGATTTTCATTTCTGGGTCATAATGGTGAACCCAACTCTCATCACAAGTTGCAATGCTTTGGAGAAGATCACTTCCATATTTTTCATAGTGATCAAGCAACCTTTGGCATGTTTCAAGTTTTGATTTCTTCAGTTTGGTCGTTAGATTGACACAGTAACCCAATGAGCACACACTTTGTGTATCCTAAAATGTTAACAATGTCATTGACACTACCTGAACACTACTCCACAGCTGATCCTTTATGACCAACATTCCTCCACTGTCCTTTGATTTTCTTACCTAAGGATGAACAGTACTTATGTCCAAAGTTCCAGAGCCATGAACTGCCACTAATCTGGTACGAATGTCTTTGGGAGGTTAAAAACTCTGTAACTGATCATTATTTGACCCCAGTTGACATAGTTGAAAAAGAATAATCCATTTTAAACACAATTAAATATGAACAAAATAGATCATGGTTTGTACACTTCTTGAAAACCTTGAAAAGTCCTTGAAAAGAAAAGTTCATTTACAAGTCCTTGAAAGTACTTGAAAAAGTTAAGACTGCATAAGTAGTACTTGAAAAAGTTAAGACTGCATAAGTAGTACTTGAAAAAGTTAAGACTGCATAAGTAGTACTTGAAAAATTTGTTTTGTTTTTAAGTAATGTGAAAGAGCATGTGTAAAATAATTGTTTGGACTAAAAGTTTTGTAGAAGACTAGTAGGGTTACCTGGTATTTTCCGGGTAAATATTACTATTCATGGAAGTGCCAAGTTCAGCAGGTGAAAGATACATACATACATACATACATACATACATACATACATATCGCTAAGCTGTTCTCTGGGATTCAGAGGTTAGCTCCACAAAGAAAAAACAAACTACCAGATAATTTTTAAGTGATTATTTACTTACTGTTGCCCTATCAAACTTCTCCATTTACAGCGATCTTGACATACAACTCGGGCTTCACTGACATCCATCACACGGCGCACCCAAGATCTCCTATACTTCATATTCACGATATTTTTCTCATGCAGACACTCCTGAATCTGATCCTCCCATGACTTCCTTGGCCTTCCTGTGCCTTTCCTTCCTGCCACTTGAGTTAAAAAGATTTTCTTAGTAAGCATCTCGTCGCTCGTTTTTTCAACATGCCCAAACCACCGAAGCATATTAGTCTCCACCTTGCTAACAACATTTTGCTTCACATTACACACTGCAACACGTCTTCATTCCTCACACGATCAGAACGAATCTTGCCACCCCCCACCCCCCAAGTAAGTAACTCATTTCTCCAGTACACAAACAATTCCTCTGTTTCTTTTGTAGTACCCAGGTTTCACTGCCATACATCAGCGTAGGAACAATTACACTTTCGCAGTGGTCTGACCGATGGCCTCTGATCATTCGTCTGAAAGGGGTCCGGGTTCGAATCTCCCGGTGAGGCATGGATGTTGTGTTTGTCTTACGGCACGGGCTCTCTCCCTTCCCTGGAACCAGTGACCCTAAATTAGGGACGGGCAACTACTTATAGCCCATTAAGTTGCTCACGGTGGTCGTTAAACCTACAATAAAAAAAAAATTTTAAAAAATAACACTTTCATACACAGCCATGCGAGACTCTTGAGAACCCATAATTTCTGTGAAAACCTTCCAAGGCAGCTATGACTTTCAATGAAGAATTCACTCACCTATTAATTTCACCATCCAATTTGTTCTCTCTGTCAAACATGCTTCTTAAATGCACAAGCACATTCATCTGGTCAATCACTGTGCCATATAGACTTGTATTACATTCAGTACTACCAATTCCTTGCTCAAAAACCATAAGTTTGGTTTTTCCCTTTTTTATACTCATTTTAAATTTTATACAAACTTTGTACATCTGGGACAACATGCTCTGCAACTCACTTTTGCTCTCTGCCAACAGGACAGTTTCATCAGCATACAGCAATCTGCACACACAGATATCACCAAGACATAAACGAGTATCATCTATTTTGACATCACGCATGCATGCATCCATAAATATATTAAACAGCGATGATTGACATTACACAACCTTGCCTCCCGACTCGTGCACCAATAGAAAACCATTTTGATAAAACACCATTCACTCGTACACAAGCTCTACTTCTAGCATACATGGCTTAATACACTGGTGTGCAAAAATTAAGGACGAAGAGCAGAAATTAGCATAACAGCGGAACGAGCAGGCAGAACGGACCAAAAGACCACTCAGGAGATAGACTAGGGTCCGGTACGGTAGGGCATGCACATGTATGCAGCATGATGTCAGGCGGGGGGGGGTTGGAAGGGTATAAAGCACACGGGCATTGTATGCTCAGCAATTCGGTGAAAGCTATTGCACGGTGTACATCGGTTTGAACGACGTCGAGTTGCTGCCACCGTGTGATATGGCCAACCGGCAATCCAGTAGATGACATCTGGATGACTTTACCCGAGGTCGCGTGATTGGGAAGTTGGAAAAAGGTCGTAGTGTGGCCGAGGAGTTCGGGATCGCTCACAGCATCGTTTCACGAGCTTGGAGAGCATTTCAAACAACAGGAACAGCTGTCCAAGAGTTTAGCAGTGGTCGTCCACGAGCAACCACGGCGGCGGACGACTGGTATATTGTCCTACAGGCGAGAAGAGGCAGACGCCAGACAGCGGGAGACATCGCAAGGCACATGCAACAGACAACTGGACATCCGTTATCGCATTTTACTGTGGCCAGGAGGCTGCACAAAGGTGGTCAATTTGCACGACGACCAGTACGGTGTGTGCCATTAACGCCTGCTCACCGGAGACTAAACGACCACTGCAATACTGTTATTGTTTTTTCATTTTTTAAACAAATTGACTATTTTAAACGTATCTAGATTTTAGCCTTATCATCATACTCATTTCTCAGATTTACTGAATCAGCTAGATTTTAATCATTGTATCATGTTTTTAATACTGTTTGTTTTATTCTCTTTTTTAGCCCTTCCATCGTTCTCATTTTTTTTCAGTTTTACTTGATCAGCCAGATTTTAAGCTTTTTACCACGTTTTTAATACTGTTTGTTTCTCTTGTGTCTGGCGCGCTTTGGCCAAACATGGCCCTTGCACCATAAAAATTAACCAACCAACCAACTCATCGGAGACGGCGGTTTCTGTGGTGCCAGGAACACAAGAACTGGACACATCAGCAATGGGGTCAAGTTCTCTTTACAGATAAGAGCCGATTTAGTCCGACGAGCGATTCCGGACATATACACATCTGGAGAGAGCAGGGAACACGCAATCACATCTCCAACATCATCGAAAAAGACCGGTTTGGAGGTGACAGAGTTCTCGTTTGGGGCGGTATCATGCTTGGTAGCCGTACTGACCTTCACATCTTCCAAGGAGGTTCAGTCACTGGTGTCCGCTATTGTACCGAGGTTCTCCTGCCTCACGTGTGTCTGTTTAGAGGTGCTGTGGGTCCTGAGTTCCTCTTCATGGAGGACACCGCTACACCTCATTGTACAGTGGCTGTCGCAGAGCTGTTGGAGAGTAAAGATATTCAACGCATGGATTGGCCCGCAAGGTCCCCGGACCTAAATCCAATCGAACACGTGTGGGACCTTCTTGGGAAATGCTTGGCAGCACGTTACCAGCCGCCAGTAACGATTCCGCAGCTACGATTGACGCTACAAGAGGAATGGGCCGCGATGCCTCAACAGCTCCTTGACAACCTCGTCCTCAGCATGGACAGACGTTGTAAATCCTGCAACACAGTCAGGAATGATCATATCCCCTACAAAGACTAGATTTTTCTTGGCAGCCGCCTGTCACATGGACGTTTCTGTCTTCTGTCCAGTTGTGCTCAAAGCTACCTTTTCAATAAAGTGCCTTTGTATCCTTTGGATTCCTTGTTTGGACGGTTTTGCTCACTTGTCCCATATTCTTACATCTTGGGCATCTTATGGTATGATTTGAGTTGATGTGGAGCACTTCTGCACGACGTTACATTCGAAAAACCGCCTCTTCCTTAATTTTTGCACGCCAGTGTATTAAGTAGATTCCCAGTAACACCATATTCATTCAGTACCTTCCACAGAAGTGTCCAATTTACTCAGTCATAAGCTTTCTTCTCTAAATGTATGAAGGCATCAAACACTTTCCAACAGCCAGATACTTTTCAATTATCATGCATAATGCAAAAATTTGGTTAGTGCTGGCTTTACCAGGCATGAAACCACTTTGAACATCCCACACTTTCACTGATGTAAGACCCCATACTTTTTCAATAATGACCTTACCAAACACTTCCCCTGGCACACTCAGTAGGCTAATACCACGATAGTTCTTGCAGTCAGTCTTATCACCTTTTCCCTTATACAAGGGAACAATGATAACATCCTTCCAATCCCGAGGAACCATTTCTAACTCCCAGCACAGCTGGCAAATTTCAGTGAAAAAGATATTCCTGTAATTTTCCAGTAAATTTATTTTAATTCATTTAGGTTATTGCTTTTTGGAAAACAATATTTTTGGTTTTTCCATTGGGAGCAAAAATGTAGAGATTTTTAGATTGCCAACCCTTGAGCATGCAATGTAGATTTGTCCGTGTGAAAAAACAAGGTTTCTCCAAATTAATGCCAGCCACTGCTAATGACTGGCATTGTGCTTTGTTGATGGACATGGCAAAGGCCTGATGAATTGGGAATTGCAGACATTTGAAGTTGAATGGCATATCTGTAGGAATCTGTGGAATCCTCGGAATGAAATAGTCTTCCCCTTTTGCACAGCCAGTCAGAATAGTTGCTTTGATGATGTGCGTGAACAAATTCTTGATGCGAAGCCTGGTTTCATTGTAAAATCTTAGTAGGTCTAAGGTCCTCAGCAGCATAATTGGCACCACATTTTTGAGGAGCAAATAGTGGGGAGGCATACCTGGTGGCTCCAATAAGTTGAGGAACTATCGGGTAGAGAACTGCCTGTACTGCTTCTGTGACAGTGTCAATTGATTTGTAGGATGTGATAGCTCCAGGAAGTAAATTTTGAATGTGAACATTGATATTGTTGATGCTGTCATTTTTGGGAGCTAGTATTGCTCTTTCACATAGCCACTCTGATTCAGGCAATTGAGTTTAATGTTTGGAAAAACATTTCCTGCAAGTTCTTCGACCGTCTTTAAAACATTGCAAAATCCATTTGGGAGTGCAGTCAGTCCAGTTTCTGGCTCGGCTGGAATTTTACCAATTACCAAGTTGAAGCAGCTGGCGTGCAAACTCTCCCAATGAAGTGTGCCTTTGCAAATGAACTCGCATCTTGGTGGTCAGTGACATTTTTTTGACATGCCTTCAAAGATGAGATGCTTTTAGGCATGCATTGAGTTCATCAGCTAGAGTTGACTTTGGAGTAACTGGCAGAGTCTGGCAAAAGTTTCCAAACACAACAAAAGTTCCTCCCATGAGTGACTGGTATGCTCACAGATCTTGAAGTGTCCTGTTTAGAACTTCTAGAGCTCGTTTGTGATACGTCGTACATTCATCCCAGACTATGACACTGCAGTCTTGCAGGACTTTTGTCTGTCCAAAAAAATCTCCCATGCATATCTGCAAAACTGTTACAAAAATTGTAGTTCCTCCAAATAGGATTTTGCCAAAAATTTAAGAGTTTCGTCCTTCACCGCTAGCGGCAGCACATAAGCATTGTTTGCTTGTCATCCCCTTCTATCACCCATCCATTTGTGCATCCTCTGTGATGTTACCATCTTTTGGAATAAAAATAATAAAGTTCAATCGTTCCCCGCTAGGGGCAGCACACATGCATCGGCATATCCAACACCTATGCATCCCCCTTCCCAATCATCCACTCAGATGTTGCCATCGCTCGGAGTAAAAATTAATAAAGTCCCGTCATTCACCGCTAGGGGCAGCACATAAGCATCGTTTGGTTGTTGCCAACCCCTTCTATAACCCACCCATTTGTGCATCCACTCTGATGTTGCCAACTCTAGGAATAAAAGTAATAAAGTTCCATCGTTCACCGCTAGGGGCAGCAAATAAGCATCAACATATCCAACACCTATGCATCCCCCTTCCCACCCCTTCACTCAGGTGTGGCCATTGCTCGGAATAAAAATATGTTGCCGTCAGTTGGAATAGAAATTAATAATTCCATCGTTCACCGCTAGGGGCAGCACATAAGCATCGTTTGGTTGTTGTCATCCCCTTCTATCACCCACCCATTTGTGCATCCACTCTGATGTTGCCATCTCTCAGAATAAAAATAGTAAGGTTCCATCATTCACTGCTAGGGGCAGCACATAAGCATCGACATATCCAACACCTATGCACCCCCTCCCACCCCTTCACTCAGATGTTGCCATCACTCGGAATAAAGATATGTTGCCGTCGGTCGGAATAGAAATTAATACAATTCCATCGTTCACCGCTAGGGGCAGCACATAAGCATCGTTTAGTTGTTGCCATCCCCTTTTATGACCCACCCATTTTTGTATCCGCTCTCATGTTGCCATCTCTCGGAATAAAATTAATAAAGTTCAATCGTTCCCCGCAAAGGGCAGCACATATGCATCGACATATCCTACAACTATGCGTCCCCATTCTCACCCACTCAGATGTTGCCATCGCTCGGAATAAAAATGTGTTGCCATCAGTCGGAATAGAAATTAATAAAGTTCCATCGTTCACCGTTAGGGGGAAGCACATCCATCGATTGGGTGTTGTCTTCTCCCTTACCACCCACTGTGGTTTTGACATCGCTCGGAAAAGAGTTCCTCTTCTCGCCTGCCTATAGTCCATATAATTGTTGGTGGTATGGTTGTAGCTGTTATGATTGTCGGTGTTATTACTGTCGGCATTTTGAACTGTTGATGTTATGATTGTCAGCATTTTGAACTGTCGGTGTTTTGATTGTTGGTGTTTCGACATGTCGGTGTTTTGACCTGTCGGTTTTTTTATTGTCGGCGGTTTGATCAGCACCCCGTTCCCAGACAGCATCTTCCTTCATTTCCCCGGTTGTAATTGTTTTCTGTACAAAGCGCTGTCGAACAGTATAATTTTATTTCCTAGTTCCGGAATTCGACACCAGGGTCGCTGTTGTTTTTCCCAGACTGCTATTACAACTATTTCCAGTGTTTCAAATGTTATATTTCATAGTAGGAGTTTCGAAAACTTGGAATTTTATTTCTTAGCCGTACGATTGTCCATCAGGTGGCGCTGTAGACGTTCCTGGAATACCTACTACTCTATCCTGAGCTTCAAAATTTCCCACACAAGGTGTTGCCAAAGATGGTAATTTCATTTCTTAGTTCCATAATTCCCCACGAGGTGCATTGTTGTTGACACCCTCACTACTTCCAGAATTTCCAATTTTTTTCGCAGAATGAAAGAACATTTTTTTTTCCCGTATGAGTTGTTTCTTAGTTCCTCGATTCTCCACTAGGGCGGTTCTAGTAGTTCTTAGACTGACTCTCGCACTACTTCCAGTGTTTTAATTTTTTCCCAGTAAGAGTTGCCGAAGTTTGGAATTTCTGAGTTCCGCAAATTCCCTCCTGAGGTGTTGTAGTCGTTGCTGACTGCTTCTTATATTGTTGGCCGAGTTGCATAGCTTTTCCGCGCCAAGAGCTGTTAAAGAGTGAAATTTAGATATCCTAGTTCCTCAATTGTCTACCATTGGCGCTGTGATCGTTCCCAGACAGACAGTTTCATTAGTTCCAGAATTTTAACCTTTTTTCTTAGTACGCATTATCGTAATTTCAAATTTTAATTTTTAGTTACGTGATTTCCCACTAGAGGCGCTATTGTTGTTCCCAGTCTGACCCTCCAATTGTTTGAAATGTTTTCCGTCCCTTTTATTTTAATTTTATTTTTTGTTGACAGAAAGCTGCGGAGAAGTGTGAGTTTTATTTTTTAGTTACCTGATTCCCTGCCAGGGGCTCTATGGTCGTTTCCCGACTGTCATTATTCCAGTCTGCAGATTTTTTTAAAAGGAAGACTCGCCGAAAATTGGAATTTCTCTGTTATATTTCGATCTTTTTAAACCCCCCACCGAAGGTGGTGGGGGTTTCTGGGTTTGTTTTCAAAATGATTCCTCATTGGGTTCGGCGTTAGATTTTTTACCTTAGGAAGAAGTGCCTAAAATTGGAAAATTTCTTTCTGAATACTTTCTTTCGTATTCACCAGGGGTGCTTGAGTCGTCAAAATCCAGATATTTACCAGTTGGACTCGTCTGCTACGTATCTTTACCGATTTGGACAGCTATTCCCAGAAAATCTCCCATGTATATCTGCAAAACTGCTACGTACTTCACTGTTTATCTGTGAAGTTATACAGAGAAGCCTACTTATTGGAAATGTGGTACTGCCTATGTAATTTCCACTTAACTTGGGGAATCACGGTCTTTCGTTGAGTACGGGAGGTATTCTAGTTTTCCCCGGAGAAAGCAGCTTGATTTTGCGGCATGAGCACAACGAAACCTTCCTTGGAAATCGTAGTCCCTCCAAAAAAGATTTTGCAAAAATTGTTCAATGTATTTTAGATTTTAATTGTCTGACACACGTGTGATATAACGATACTGATATAGAATAGCTGAAAAAATGTGTAAATAAAGATATAGATATCATAACAAACTGTGACTGATTGAGCAAAATGGATAGTTTGTTGATAATACAGCAATGAACCAGGGACGTGGTGCACAGAAATTAAAAGGTAAGAATTTGAATATTATGGATATACTATTTGAGGCAATGTGTATAAAGACAGCCGGATACTAGCGGAAAGAACTTTGCGAGTGAACACATGCACACAAGATGAAAATGAATTTTAATGTGTTGATCAGAAATTAGGGGCAGTTGTAAGTCTGCTATTATATCATGAATTAATGTTTCCACATTAAATCCACTCATATGAAAAACTACTCTCATTAAAGATGAAAATAACGCTTGTATCAATGCTTCGGTACATGCTTTCAATATACACTCAGACCAGAGGAAGTTGAAAAAGGAGTAGCATAAACTCCAGGGGTGAGACAGGATCCATGTCAGGCAACCAGTCCTCAGATTCAGTTGATCGTGGGTGATCAAGGTCATAGAACAGCTAAAAGTTACTGCTTAACGAACTTCATTACCGTATATGATTCTGTGTTTTCACTCAATTTCTGTGTTTATATGATATTGTTGCGTGAAGCCTGAGTTTTCAATGGATTTATAAAATCTCTTGGCGAAAAAGTTCAGCTCTCTATTCTGCAGTTCTATTGAGTTTTGCACCAGGAAGCACTGTGTGTGAAAGCAAGTCTGTGAAGTCCTTTGAAAGTGTACTCTCGGTGGATCAAGTCCTTTGAAGTGTACTCTAATGTGATTATGTATGATTTTTCAATTATCTTCTTACAAATTACATCAGGTTGAAATTGTCTTAGTCTTAAAACTCACTTACTTACCTATTCTGTTAATGTTACTTTTATGGTATTCAAAAAAAACGTTTCATGACAAAATGTTAATATCACACACACACACACACACACACACACACACACACACACACACACACACACACACACACACACACACACACACACACACATATACTTACTTACTTACTTACTTACTTACTTACTTACAAGCAGTAGGGCAAACGTTTAAGTGGCACCCTAGTTGGAAAATGTTCGCTATGCTTGGCCTTGGTTATACTGTACACATTTAGCTACTCCCACATTTCCGTCTCTCAGAAAGACTTCTTTACTGGGAATTAACTACATGAAAGTTTCTTAACAGCACTTAGCATCTCATAGTCATTTACCAAGTGACGAACAATGTTTTAGCTTTCTGCACAACTATGCATCCACCTCAGCCTGTTTTTTTTTTTTTTTTTGTAATGTTCTTCCATCACATTTCTCTAAAAAGAAAAGGGGGCATAGCTCTCTTCCTTGATTCTTAACACCAGCAAACCCTGTGCCTGTGTAGTTGAGAATCATTGGCACAACTGTTTCTACTGATTCATCCTGAAAAGTAATTTCTTTTGAGTTCTCTATCATTCATCTGTATCATTTCAGTTTTGGTTTTTTGAAAAAGTTCAGTATACAAATAAAATAAGGTATTTATGCTTATAATGAAATACAAGAGTAATTTTCATAAATCACCAAAAATAAAAATTCAGAAAATTTATAATGTTCATCTTTAGCAGGGTTGGGGAAACCCCTCCAGCTCCTGCTAGCTGTGCCCTTCCCACGGCCAAAGTTAGTTGGATCACACTGCTTTCCCATTAGAATTTCAGTAACATATTCTGAAAACTGATGATAATGTTCCCATATAATGACAATAGATGTCAGCTCACTTGCATGAAATTATCTTCTGGTCCAAATAAATTGGCAACTCAGTATAAGGTTGTGTGATGCTGTTGTGTTATTGTTTTACTTTCAGTATATGTACTGTCCAGTTTGCTGTTGTTTCATCTACATATGTAACACATGTTCTGTTTATCTTGGTGCTGAATGTCCTTATTAAGTGGTTCTGTATGAAACTGTGTGTACTAACTGTACTTCTTTTTTACTTTCTTTCTGTAGCATATGAAGCTATTACTGGTTACATTTCAAGCTGTCGTCAAGGATCATATGAAGATCAAATATTTGATATGCTGGAAGGAATGTTGTGGCATACTGAAAGTACGTACTCATCTTTTTGTTTTCAAATTATATGAGTATACTTTTTATTGTTTTAATATGAACATATTAGAGAGGCTTATGATTAGAAATTGAACTCAATATGCCAGATCAGATTTTATGATATGAGCTTATCTTAAAGCTTTGTGGTTTTCCTTCAGAATGATGTGAAATATAGACAAAATGATGGAAACAATATGCTTTGCTTAATTTATGATTAAAATTATCATAATCTGCTGTTTTTTATTACACTTTAAAGTTTTGATGATGATAATGCTTTGCATTTCTAGTTTCATGTGCAGGTTGTCTACTGGTCATGAAAAAGTCATGAATTCAGAAAAGGGTCGTGAAAGTCAAGAAAACGTCACGGATTTTGCTTTGGGGTTATGAATTTCTTTTTATTTTTAGTAATTGTTCATTTTCTGGTGACAATCTAAGTAATTCTTTGTGGAGTAATTAATTTCTTTGTGGAACTAACCTCTGAATCTCAGAGAACAGCTTAGTGATATTTATGTATTACCTGCCAAACCAGATTTTAGGACAAACTAGTTTATCCGAAGCACCCTAGTCCAAACTAGATTACACTGAAATAAAGGTGGAGCTTCCAGGACAAACTGGTTTGGCCTAGTCTGAACTAGATTATACTGAAATAAAGGTGCAGCTTCCAGTTTGTCCTAGTCTTAACTAGTTCGACCTGCATTTGCACTTTAATCTATAGGATATGGAGGCAAACCGAGAGGAAATGAAATAAATTATCACTTATGTACTCAACACGTTTATTTACTTAGTATTGATTTTTTTTTTTTACATAGACACCTATTCGATGAACAGGTTATTTACTTATTATTACACAGTGAACTGTGGTGGCATTTTGAGTTGCAGAGTATTGATTTTTTTTTTACATAGACACCTATTTGATGAACAGGTTTTGGTGCGATTGCACCTAACGAAACCTTGTCCCGTCCCGACTGAATGTTTGATCGCTTTAGTTCTCAATGAAATCTCATTCTTCTGATTAACTTCCTCCTCGTGTAAGAACTTATGTGAGCAGATGTCAAACTCTGTTCTGAAAAATAAACAAAAATCATATGATTTTGAAAGACTTAATGTTGATGTGAGCATAAGTGCCATGCACAAGAAGATGAAATTACAATACGAGCATAATCACCTGCAGTACTCTGTAGCCACCTTTATTTCAGTATAATCTAGTTCGGACTAGGCCAAACCAGTTTGTCCTGGAAGCTCCACTTTTATTTCAGTATAATCTAGTTTGTCCTATCGCACTTCGGATAAACTAGTTTATCCTAGGAAGAACTAGTTTGTCCTAAAATCGGGTTTGGCCGGTAACATATGTACATATCTAAGTAAATCTCCATGCACCAACCACATAAATGTAAATGTGGTTTCCATATAATGATCCAAGTACTAAAAAAAAAAGGGCACTTGTGCTCTCCTCTACAAAAAACTGAAGAGCAAAAAATACTTTAGCATAGAAATCTGTACATATAAAACTGAAAGCCCTCACTGACTCATCACAGTGTCTCAAAAACTACTGAACTTAAAACTTTCATATATAGCAGGAATGTTCCTTTTACAACATAGAGGCACACTAAGAAAGGATTTTTTCCTACGATAACTTTAAGTGGGTCAAAATAGGTTTTTAAATAACACAGCTTTGATAACGCTAGGATGTTTTGTAATGATTGAGCCATTTTGTTGCCTAGCAACTGAAGTCGCGCCCTAAGTTTTGAATGACTCAGTATATATTTTGTTCTAAATTTATTTGTTCTGAATTTATTTAACAAAAAACCTTAAAAAACACGTAAAAAGCGCTGTCATAATATGCTTTGCATTTAAATATTTATTATCGTTTTACATATCGAATGTCAAGGTTTTTTGATATGTTCTAAATTTATTTAACAAGAAAAACCTTTTAAAAACATCACGCAAAAAGCCCTATATCATAATATGCTTTGTATTTAAACATTTATATATCGTTTGACATATCAAATGTCAAGGATTTTTGAGTCAAAATCAAATGACCAACATTCGTTTTCACCAAAGCAATGGTGACGTTATATAAGTGGTAAGTTGACTGCAATAAATATAAGTACGCAAGTAGATTTTCATAGTAATTGAAATTTGGAAAAAAAAAAAAAAAAAGTTTCCCCCTTGAGATATTAGTGATGGCAAAACAATTTTGCTCCCGCTTCCAAAAACTTCTGACTTGCTAGCTTTTAAATGCACAGTTTCGAAAGAAATTGTTTACAAAATATGCTTTGCATTTAAACATTATTATCGTTTGACATATCGAATGTCAAGGTTTTTTTATATACTCTAAATTTATTTAACAAAAAGAACTTTTAAAAATATCACATAAAAAGCGCTATATCATAATATGCTTTGTATTTAAATATTTATATTATCGTTTGACATATCGAATGTCAAGGTTTTTTGAGTCAAAATCAAATTACCAACATTCGTTTTGACCGAAACAACGGTGACGTCATATAAGTAGTTTTTTTTAATCAAAATCAAATTAGCAACATTCGTTTTCATTGAAGCAACGGTGGCATCATATAAGTGGTAAAGTGGTCGCAATAAATATAAATACAAGGGTAGATTTTCATAGTAATTGAAATTTGAAAAAGAAAAAGTTTCCTTCTTGAGATATTAGCGATGGCAACGCAATTTTGCTCATGCTTCCAAAAACATCTGCTTTTTGCTTTTAAATGTACAGTTTCGAACGAAATTGATTATAAGAAAGGTTCTTTTTACATTTATGCTAAAAGTAACAGCGTATCTTGTTTTGTTTTCTATTATTATTTTGTTCTGTTTTTTTATATTTTAACGATCAAAGTGAAGAGTAACGACATATTTTGATTTGTTTCGTGTAGGCTTGAAGTTTTAAATTTACAGTTATGAACGAATTTGCTTATGTGTCATCTGGCAGAATAAGTCAGACAGACATGTGTTTCCCAAAAGAGTGAAGAAATATGCAGTGTATGGCCATTTCAACTATATATCATATGTATCATCTGTATTTCAACTGTATTTTAATATCATCATGTTCGAAGAACGGGTATAAAAAATATGTATAAAATGTTGTTTACAAAATTTTGTCGTCAATTTAGCAATTTAAATTATACTGTTTATAGAGTCATGGAATTTTCAAATATATACTGGCGTGCAAAAATTAGGGACAAGACGGTTTTTCAAATGTAACGTCGTGCAGAAGTGCTCCACATAGACTCAAATCATACCATAAGATGCCCAAGATGTAAGAATATGGGACAAGTGAGCAAAACTGTCTAAAATCCAAAGGATACAAAGGCACATTTATTGAAAAGGTAGTTTCGAGCACAACTGCAGAAACGTCCATGTGACAGGCGGCTGCCAAGAAAAAATCCAGTCTTTAGTAGGGCATATGATCACCCCTGACTGCGTTGCAGGATTTACGTCTGTCCATGCTGAGGACGAGGTTGTCAAGGAGCTGTTGAGGCATTGCGGCCCATTCCTCTTGTAGCGCCAATCGCAGCTGCGGAATTGTTGCTGGTGACGTGCTGCCAAGCATCTCCCGAGAAGGTCCCACATGTGTTCGATTGGATTTAGGTCCGGGGACCTTGCGGGCCAATCCATGCGTCGAATATCTTCACTCTCCAACAGCTCTGTGACAGCCACTGTACGATGAGGTGTAGCGTTGTCATCCATGAAGAGAAACTCGGGATCCATAGCACCTCTAAACAGACACACGTGAGGCAGGAGAACCTCAGTACAATAGCAGACACCAGTGACTGAACCTTCTTGGAAGATGTGAAGGTCAGTACGGCTACCAAGCATGATACCGCCCCAAACGAGAACTCTGCCACCTCCAAACCGGTCCCTTTCGATGATGTTGGAGATGTGATTGCACGTTCCCTGCTCTCTCCAGATGTGTATACGTCCAGAATCGCTCTTCAGACTAAATCGGCTCTTATCCGTAAAGAGAACTCTACCCCATTGCTTATGTGTCCAGTTCTTGTGTTCCTGGCACCACAGAAACTGCCGTCTCCGATGAGCAGGCGTTAATGGCACACACCGTACTGGTTGTTGTGCAAATTGACCACCTTTGTGCAGCCTCCTGGCCACAGTAAAACGCTATAACGGACGTCCAGTTGTCTGTTGCATGTGCCTTGCGATGTCTCCCGCTGTCTGCAGTCTGTCTCTTCTCGCCTGTAGGACAATATACCGGTCGTCCGCCGCCGTGGTTGCTCATGGACGACCACTGCTAAACTCTCGGACAGCTGTTCCTGTCATTTGAAATACTCTCCAAGCTCGTGAAACGATGCTGTGAGCGATCCTGAACTGCTCGGCCACACTAGTCACACTTCGACCTTCTTCCAACTTCCCAATGACGCGACCACAAGTAAAGTCATCCAGGTGTCGTCTACTGGATTGCCTGTTGGCCATATTACACAGTGGCAGCAACTCGACATCGTTCAAACCGATGTACACCGTGCAATAGCTTTCACCGAATTGCTGAACATACACTGCCTGTGTGCTTTATACCTTTTTGACACCCCCCCCCCCATATGTCATGTTGCATATATGCACATGCCCTACCGCACCGGACCCTAGTCTATCTCCTGAGTGGCTTTTGGTCCGTTCTGCCTGCTCGTTCCTCTGTTATGCTAATTTCTCCTCTTCGTCCTTAATTTTTTCTCACCAGTGTAGTGTTGAAGAAAGATGTGTTATGAAATTGTTTAGCACAATGTTGAGTATTTCAACTTACTTCAGGCACAGTCAAAGTATGACGAGTCAGATTTTTTTTACTAGCAAAAGGGCAGGAGGGTACTTTTTCCATAGAAAACGGGGGAGCGGAGTGTCTCCCATCTTTAATATGTGTGTGTACACATACACACATACTTTTAAAAATTGTCATGAAAATTGTTAATTTTTCATGAAATTGCATTTCCCAAATTTAGTAGACACCCTGATGTATTTCAAGATTTCCTTTTTCTTCCATTCAGAAAATCTGACATGTTACTCCAGAAATCTTGAATAAACTTACATGCACACAAGATTGCTGTTTTGCATACACAAATATTGCTAGAAATCACACATAAGAAAATGGACAGTCATACACAGATTACCTAATCACAATTTCTTTTATGATACTGTAATTACATTTCTTGGATTTTATTGTAGAAGATTAGTACTGCATCTGTTAAAAAGGAAATAAAAAGTAAACCTTATCTCCTCTTGTTTTGGATAAAAAGATCCAAAATGCCCATCTTCTGAGTGCTTCCTTTAACGAACTGAAAATGAGAAACTTGTCCTTCTTTATTCTTTAAGCAGATTCGGTGCCATTCTGTTACAGTACAACCTCGAAAATCTGGAATTGTCCAGACTTTGCCAATTCCGGATTTTAGAATTTTCTGGATTATAGAGAGTTTGGATAAAATTCAAACTTAGTATTAACTAAATACACTATTTTTGAAAAAATAATGACAAAAAGTCAAGTTAACCAATTAAAAAATATTTAATACAAAATAATAGAACAGGAGAATTTTTAAGAAAAATATACAAATACAAAAGAAAGATTACCTTTTATCATTTCGTTTAAACATTTCAACTAACAATTGTTGTTTAATTAATTTTGGTTTATGAGAAAGCAGCAGTTTTTCTTTTATTCTGTAGATGGACATTATTTCCTGTTCGGTTATGAAGTTTCTTTGTTCAAGATCTTTAATTGCATCGAGTATTTGCACAAGATTATCGATTGGTATTTTTTTCTTCTCCAGATTTATCGTCGCCACTTTCATCATTTTCATCGCTCTGTTCTTTTTATTTAATATCAGATCGTGAATTTTGCCATCACTCAGTTTATTCACGATCGGTGCATCATCATCACAGTGCAAAACTTCCGTTATATCGGTTTCATCCAGATACAATAAAGCGCCAGAAGTAGTTCCTTTGCAATAAGCTAAAAGCTCGGAAATTTCTGTTTTTTCATTTAAAATTTCAAAGCCTTCAAAATCATCATCATCGTTGTCATCCATAAATATAGTTGTCAGTAGCAAATTGTGCCATCCATTCTTTAAGGGGTCTTTCATTATGCTATTCCACGCATTTGCAGCACACTGTAACACATCTCTAATATTGAAGTCTTTCACAAAATCACAAATACTTCTGTCGCTATTGATGAAACGAAGCATCCTCTGTAAAAAAATCGTTCTTGAAATGACATTTCAGTGCCCACAATACTCCCATATCCATGGGCTGTGTTAATGATGTGCAATTCAGCGGGAGAAATAAAACCTGAACGTTTTGTCTACTTAAAGGTTCAGCTGGCAGATGAGCAGAGTTCAACATTAATAAAATTTTGGCGTCATCAGATAGCCCAATAGCTTTACACTGTGCTCGAGCTTCGGGTACAAAATGGTTTTCAAACCACTCTGTTGTTAGTTTTCTCATTATCCAAATGTGCTTGTTAGATTTATAATGTACTGGTAACACTTTAACTCCTTTAAATGCGCGGGAACGAGCAGTCTTGCTGATAACCAATAGTTTACACTTGTGTGTACCAGCGGCATTTGCGCGAGCTAGCACTGTAAGTCATTCTTTCGCATCGTTAATTCCACTAAGATTTGTTTCCTGCACCGTCGCTAGAGTTTTTCTTGGAACATAATGCCAGAACAGCGACGTCTCATCAGCGTTATATATCTGCTCTAATGATAAATTTTCCTCTCCTACCATTTGGCTGAACTCGTCAACAAAATGCTCAGCAGCTCCCTTTTCACCGCATAAACGGAGCTGCCAAATACCGTGATGTTTTAAAAAAATTCCAGCCAACCGGATGAATACTTACCCTGCGTATTTAAGTTCATGTCCGATTGAAATGTCTTCTCCTGCACTGTTAACATTAGTCCTGTTAACGGCATGTTCTCACTTCTTCGTTGGCGAACCCATTTGATCATCACTTTGTCCAAATCTTCATTGTTTGCCTGGCGTAAAGTTTTCTCTTGTCCATCGCCAATGGCATATCACTATTGGCAAAAAATTTCAGAATGTCACCCTTTTGTTTTTGGAGATCATAAATCGTGGATTTACCGACACCGAATTCTTCGCAAAGATTGCGAGCCGAAATTCCTCTTTCCAATTTCCGAAATAAGTCAACTTTCTTTGCAATTGTTAGAAAGGTATCCCACGTAGTGCAGCCTTGCAATTTAACATTGGCCCAACACTGAGCCACTGTCTTCTATTCCTGAAAGACGTTTGGCTCAGTGTTGGGCCAACGTTAAATTGCAGGCTGTGCTACCTGGGATATTTTCTTTCGTAACTACTGAAGTATCCGATAGTCGTTTTTTAGACATACTGTAATTGGAAACTACAAAAACTATTGAATGTACGCAATCTCAATACGTCGCTGTAACTTGTTGAAGATGAGATTACCGCGTGCAGTTAACCAAAGAAAGAGCAAGATTAATGCCTCTCCTGTGTTGCCAGTTTCTGTGAAAAGATATTTTTTTTAAGTGAACACGTGAGCCGACCGCTGAAACGTCATGCTTGATCAAAACGCCATCTCAAGCAAGTTGAGAGGGCGACTGATGATTGAGATCGGGCGAAGGATATAAACTGGTTGGGCAAAAGAGGTCGGGCACTATACTGTTGTGTGAGTCGCTGGGACGGGCAAAAGAAAACACAGGTCGGGCTCAGCCCGGCATGGCCCTCCCCTGGCTACGTCCCTGCATCTGTTATACAATTTTCGAGTTGCAATGGGACAGAATTTTTATGATATTTTATTTCTCTTTTGTTTTCAGATTGTATTTCTTTCCTGTTCTTGTTTTATTAAATATTTCCATGCATAAGGCAGGTTTTCAGGATTCTTATTATTGCAATTATATTCTATTGTCTTCTCCACCAGTAGTGCTTCTTATGTAAGAATTTGTTTGTGTTTTATGAGTTGTTTTTAACTTAGCGCTTGTCTAAGCTGGGGTAAAGCCATTGTTAATACAGTGTTGTATCAAAGATGTTTTGTCTTCTTTCTTATTCTAATTTGATATATGCTCATTTAATCTGGTTTGAAATAGTCTTTTTATACCTGCCAACATAGACTATTTTTTTTTTTTTCTGTTCATCGGTTTTATTCAGTATTGCAATGGTATATATGCTTGCTTTATCTAATATTGAACTTCTGCTATTACTTGTTAGAATGGCACCATCATTGAGAACTTTTTTGGCAATTTGTAAATTTTCTTTTCTGCATTCTTTTTTCAAGACATTTACTATTGGGGGTATACAGGGTGTTTCCCAAAGTCGCGGCTCACTTCAATAACTCGAGAATGAATTGGAACAGAAAAACCGGGTCAACGGGTATTAATAAGGGATGATATGATCTATTTAAAGGATATGTGGATGACCCCCAGGCCCCCCTGATCAGGGGGCTCGGGGGCTATCTCGTAAACAAAGCAAGTTAGGAAAAACATTTCCAATTACAAAGTTATACAGCATTTTTACCTGAGTGTAAATCAGCAGAAAAATTTGTAATAGCTCTCCAGGTTCGAGCTGTGCCCTCTTGAGCTATTGCACATCTACAAGGAAAAGTTGTTTTCCCTGCAAATCTTGAAATGTTTCTGCCTTTTCCTGAGATTTGTAAAAAAAGGCATCTGAGGAGATGATTTTTTTGTTGGCGAAACTAAGGGTTCGAAAGACCCCCTACTTCTCTCGCTTTTCGCCAAGAAACTGTAAAGTCACCTAAACTTTGTGCAAAATGCCGCTGTGTAGTAAATTTAGGGTTTCAGTTTATGTATCTAGAACTTTAGAAGGAAATCTTGGAAATTATGGGCTTAATCTATCCCCGAATCCCCGAAATAAATTATTGCTTATGGTAACCCCCCTTCAGGAGCTCAACAAATACAAAAATCAACAGATATTTAGTCTATCCAATGCCTAAAACTACAAACAGCTCCATGCCAGCTGCTTGTAGTTTTAAGCAATCATTTGGACTGTGTTGCCCTTATTACAGGGGCGTATAGAATTCTTTTTCGGGGGTCCGACAAAAAATGGAAGTTTTGAAATCCACCAGAATAAAATAAAATTTAATGAAAAATACAAGAAAAAAATGATGCACCTTTTTCTAATGAAAGTTAAGGTGGCTAAAGGGGAATCCCCGTTGCCCCCATTTAAATACCCCCTGGCTTCTTACATAGTCCATGTAGGCTGTAGAATTAGCAGATGCAAAGACTCGTGCTACAGTCGTGTGCTATTATTGGCTTTTCTCGACCTCTGACATCAGGAAACATGGGTTCTTCAATTTGAAATTTGTGAAATATAGCACAGTTAAAATTTACCATAGCAGACCATGCTCTTTTACTTACCTTGTTACATTATCGAGAAAAACATTTGTACCAAAGTTGAATTATGCCCATCTCTTTCAGTGATTCCTGTATCGTGTATACAATGGGTCAAATGATTTTATTCCTGAACTCGTTCAACGGGCCAAGCACCTACTCTGTATCAAATCCCTCGGAAGTATTGATGTATCAGGGATTGAAAAAAAAAAAATCAAGTAAATGCGCATTTCCCTCTGGAGTATTTTCGTGGAATGTGTCAACAGGTAGGAAAGGATTGAAAACAACAAAAGAAACAGTATATGTTCACCTGCACACATGAATTCCATACTGCAGCTAGTGACATAAGCAACAGTTTTAAAATTCCTCACATTAAAATAACCAACTTATCATTATTTTTTCCTAATGTGCGGATTACAGCGATATGCTATCATTAATAACAGAAATAAACAATATTCTTGCAAACTAGTTAAAGAAGCAGAGTTCGGATTGTAATGAATAAAGAACATCGGTTAACAATTAATGCAAAATTATTGTGTTTTAAACTGAATTGCAGAAACGTTCGGATCTGAAAAAAGATGCTTATCAGAACAAAAGCAGACTCGTATGTGCACATTTGTTCAGTTAAACCTTATAAGAACGCAGGATCCTAGCAGTGCCATTCGATTTCTCTTAGAGCTGGTGGGTGTCTTTTGTGGGCAATCTGTCACTTACTTATGCAAATACTTGTTAATTTGCACCCACCATATGATTATGGAACTATGCAAAGTTACTTTTTATTCTGAGAATGCGGTCTGCGGAAGTAAAAGTCCATTTGCGAAGAGCGTTAATCAACGAAGCACAATTCATCTTTTGATTTCACTCGTATCGTCAGTCTAAAAGTGTTTTGAGTCGTTTTTTCTCTTTGCTAAGAACTTTGCCTTGCCGGGCTTATGAAAAGGTGAAAAAGTTAGTTAATTCTAAGTTGTATGTGAAGAACAAACCCTACTAATGGAAAGTTTTTCATTTGTTGAATACTATGAAATGACATTAATTTTTGGAGAATGTCGACGAAACAAACGCTCGCGCTGCTAGAAAATTATTTGCAGAACGTTTCCCTGATTTGCTGTGTCCAAGTTCTTCCACCATAAGACGTGTTGCTATGCGTTTATGAACAACAGGCACTGTGAGTCCCCGACCACGCATTGGAAGACCTCAAGAATGTGGTGTGCTGGTTCATGATGAAGATGCTGTTGCTTATGCTCTTTTAAACCCTCAGATCAGTACCAGAGAAATGAGCTTAGCATGTGGTCTTTCCAATGCCAGAATTTGGAAAATTTTGAATCGGCATGGTTTGCACCCATATCACGTCCATTTACAGCAGGCTTTATATGAAGGTGATAATGAACGACGGTTGGATTGGTGCAATTTCATTCTAGAAAAAAATGATCAACTTTCTTTTCTGCATGACGTCTTGTGGCCTGATGAGGCCTGTTTCTCTCGTGAGGGTGTAACAAACAAACACAATTCTCATTTTTGGGCTCTGGATAATACTCATGAGACAAGAGATGTTCGTCATCAAAGAAAATGGTCTGTTACAGTATGGTGTGGGATATGGAGAAACACAATTCTTGGCCCTTTATTCTTTGAAGGTCTGCTTACTGGAGGACATTATTGTGACCTTCTATAGGAAGTACTTTCTGATTTTTTTTATGTTCTTCCACTTCAAAGTAGTCTTCTTATGTGGTTTCAACACGATGAAGCCCCAGCACATAAAGTATTGCCTGTTCAAAATTTTCTCAAACGAACTTACAAGGAGAAGATTATAGGATATGGCAGGAACATAGGAACATAGAACGGCCACCCAGGTCACCAGACTTAACACCAATGGATTTTTATTTTTGGGGCCATTTGAAATCCCCTATTTATGCAACACCACCCGATGATCGGAATGTTATGAAACAACGAATTATTAATGTCTGTAGGAGTATTCCTTCACGTCAGCTGCGTAAGTTGCCAGAAACTGTACTTCGTAGAATTCAAACATGCGTTGTAGCTGATGGCGGACATTTTGAATTTTGCGAATGATTTACATGTGATCTTTCCCCCACTATTACTGATGGTATTGTTATTAGAATGAGTTACTACATTAAAATGTCAAGTTTATACAGTATAGTTCAGCGTGATTTTCGACTACAAGCTACTGTGACAAGCGAGAATAACTGCTTGGTTGAATTCAGCTATCAAGTTGGTGGTAAAAAAAAAAAAAAATCATCTACTTTGTTTTGTCCTGATAGATCAATCACTACTGCAAGGGTCTCTTACTGTGAGTTGCTTTCCCCCCAAAATATCTGTTGATTTTTGTATTTGTTGAGCTCCTGAAGGAGGGGTTACCATAGGCAATAATTTATTTCGGGGATAGATTAGGACCATAATTTCCAAGATTTCCTTCTAAAGTTCTAGATACATAAACTGAAACTTTAAATTTACTACACAGCGTTTTGCGCAAAGTTTAGGGGACTTTACAGCTTCTTAGCGGAAAGCGAGAGGGGGGTCGAACCCTTAGTTTCGCCAACGAAAAAAATCATCTCAGATGCCTTTTCTCACGAAGCTCAGGAAAAGGCAGAAACATTTCAAGATTTGCGGGGAAAACAACTTTTCCTTGTAGATGTGCAATAGCTCAAGAGGGCACAGCCCGAACTGGAGAGCTATTAGAAATTTTTCTGCGGATTTACACTAAGGTAAAAACGCTGTATAACTTTGTAATTGGAAATTTTTCCCAACTTGATTTGTTTACGAGATAGCCCCCGAGCCCCCTGATCAGTGGGGTCTGGGGGGGCATTCACATATCCCTTAAATAGATCATATATTAATACCCGTTGACCCGGTTTTTCTGTTCCAATTCATTCTAGAGTTATTGAAGTGAGTCGTGACTTTGGGAAACACCCTGTATGTGGGAATGTCCCACAGTATATTGTGTTTCTTTTTTCAGTTTAGTGGTTGTATTTTTCAAAGAATCATTGATATTTTTGTAGATGGAATTTATTAATCTACTTTTATATCCCTTTTTTTTTCCATTTCATTTCATTTTTCTCAGTTATTTTATTGCACAAATGTGTGATGGCTCTTCTTATATATGAATGAAGTGCTGATACCTTGTATTTCCATGGATGGCTTGAGTTCTGTGGGATTATAGCTGGTATGTATATTGGCTTTCTGTATACAGAATATTCCATTTTTAATAATGAGATATGTAGAATATGCAGTTGATTATTTATTTCTTTTTCCATTGTAACCTGAAGTGAAGGATAGTAATTATTAAATTTAAGTATAAATTGATTCAGTTTAGCTTCTGAATGCTGCCAAAAAAAATTAGGATATCATTTACGTATCGTAACAAGAGAGGTTGGTATTCTGTTGTTGGTTTGATTAAGCTATTTTCGATATTCTGTAATGCGATTTCAGCTAGTATGTCAGATATTGGAGAACCCATTGGTGCACCATACTTTTGTTTACACATTTTTTTGTCCTATATGAAATTGTTATTGTTGGTAATAAATATCAATGCATTTATAATACTGGTTCTTTCATCTTCAGGTAATTTTTGTTCTAGTAGCTTTTTACTGATGAGATCAATGGATTGATCTGTGGGTGTATTCAGATATAAAGAGGTAACATCTAGGCTGATCATTATGAAATTTGTTGAATTTGATGTTTTCAGTTTTTTAATCGTATCTAAAGAATTGTATGTAGTGAATTCATGTTGGTTATAGAATTGCTTTAAGTACTGAAAAAGAGCCTTTTCCAAGTAAATAGTTGGTGAAACATTTTTGTTGACAATTGGACGAATCAGTTCTTGTTTCTTGTGTTTTTATTTTGCCAAAAATATGTGGGATACTTGCTCTGTCAGGAGGATAAGTTTTACTTTTTATATAGGATGGCAAATGGCTGTAATTCTTGAATGCTGCTAGTTGTATTATACTGTTGGTTGGATCTTTTTCAATGCATTCAACATTTAATTCTTCATTAGCTGTTTTAATTTTTTGATTATACGTGTATTTTTCAATACTGATGATAATAATTTGCTTTGCCTTCATTTAAGCATTTGATTGTTGGATTATTCTTGAGATTCAAAAATTTCTGTCTTTCATATTTGATGTATGGTTGTTGTTCCTTTTCCTTCTTTATCATTGTGTAAATATCTATTTTATGGGTCTTATAGAGGTAATTATTTAAAATAATTGGTCAAATTTTTGAACTAGAACCTAGTTCATCATCAGGACTATGTCACTGGAGTAGTTGCTGCCACTCAGTCGGAAGTGCTCAACCGCAATTATCATTAATTTTGGTACTTCTTTTCCCTATTTCCATCCCTTCTTTTAGTTTCCTCTTCACTAAGTGTGATTGGTGGGCGATGATTTTAACCGAGTCCCAAATTATGGAGTGTACACTTGCTTATACAAGTCTGTCTAGCCCTGTTTTGCTACTAATGTTCCTCATAGCTTCCTGGTGTTCTTTCAGTCAGCTTTAATCTCCTTCCTGTTTCTCCTATATAGCTTAGTCGACAGTTACAGTCAATGCAATAGACTACTCTTTGTTGCAATTGGATGTCATTTTCTTTCTGTTTTAAAGCTGGTAGGAACTTGCCTGTGTTAGTGGGTTTCCTAAAGGTCTAAGTGAAGATTTTTTCATCTCTAGAGGTCAAGGTTAAATCCAGGAAATTGATGCTGTGGTCTTTTTCCAGTTGCAAGGTATACTGTAAAGAATTTTCTAGTGAGTTAAATTTTGCCAGAATTTGAGAGGGTAGAGATTGGTCATCATTATTTATAATAAGTAAGACATCATCCATGTAACGGTCAAAGAGAGCAAATATTGAGGGTTGGATAAGGATTTTAGCTTCCAGTTTACTTACATAATAATTTGCTAGCAGAGGTGCTAATGGAGATCCCATTGCAAGTCCTAAGTTTACTTGTAATATTTCTTTCCAAATTGGAAGAAATTATTTTTGAAAGAAAACAGGAGCAGTTCATATTTTCCAATTAGCATTTCTCTATTGTGGTCATGGTACACTATTTTTTCTGTTAGGTCATCTGCAATGAATTCAAGCAGGAGGTCTAGGGTAATGTTAGTATACATGGATACTATATATAGGCTTGCCATTACTGGATGAAATAATTCTGAAATGTTAAGTTTTCTTTCAGCTGTATGAACTTTTTTAGAAGGGAAGGAGGAGAAGGGGAAATATCCTTGAGTTGAAAAAGCAAATAATAATTAATGTTGGAGAGTGGGGAATTTTTTGTGCCAATGATAGGTCTTATTGGATGGCCTACTTTATGGATTTGTATTGTGCCATAGATTTGTGGAACTCTCGTCTGGATTTTGGAGAAGTTTTTGAAGAGCTGATTCAGCTAATTTTTACTTTTTAAGGAACTTTTTAATTTCTTAAGATCTTTGACCGTTTGATCAATAGGGTTACCAGTGAGCTCTCATAATATGGCTTGCTCAGTTCAGCATCCATTTTACTGTAATATTTATCTTTCTCTAACAATGCCAAAGCTTTGCTTTTATCTGCTTTCAGCTCTACAATTTTATCGTCAGATTTGAATTTTTTAAGGGCAGCAATGACATTCTTATCAAAATTATAAACAACATTCTTCACTAGCTTTTTTACAAATTTTGAGATGCAGTCTGAGAATTCTTTCCTCAAAGTGGCTGAATTTCCTCTTCTTTTTCTACTTTGCTGAAGATGCATTCCAAATCAATAATCATTAGCTTTTTATCAATTGCAGCAGAGGGAAGATTGTAATTATATCCTTTATTGGGGAGATTAACTAATTCTTCATCTACTCCCTCTTCCGTCAGATCTATGACATGCTTATTAGTGGGAGACATTAATAGCTGTGGGCCAGGAGCTGTAGACATTTGCATTGGATTCAACCATTTCTCTTTAATTTTCAAATTTTCATTAAATTTCTTGTTTTTGTCTGCTACTGCCTTAGTTAACCATTTATCAATATTCTGGTTTTCTGCATCTGGAATAGCACTTAATGAAGAGGTCCAAATGTGAGATTCTAATAGTTTGCATTGTTCGATAGTTTTGAACTTATTTATTAATTGCACTAATCACCGTTTTAAGTTCTATTTTTTTTTAACAAAATTTCTTGACAAGTTTTTCGCGATGTTCTCCGCAAGTTTCAAAGAAGGAGGGACAAAATTAGGTCTCTTGCACTTCCTAAGAAATATTAGTTGTGACTTACTTTTTGTTGCTCTTGCACTTACTCCTTTCAATCTTCCTTATGTTACGCCATGTATCCAGCCTGTGTGTGGTTTTAATCCTAGTTGTAAATGAATGTATGGCCCTTCTATTCATAGTTCACTGTGTAAATATCCATTTTATGGGTCTTATAGGGTTAATTATTTAAAAGAATTAATAGTCAACTCGCAACGGGATCTCCACTAGCACCTCAGCTAGCAAATTATTATGAGAGTAAACTAGAATCTAAAATCCTTATCCAACCCTCAATATTTGCTCTTTGTCAGGTACATGGATGGTGTCTTATTTATTATAGATAATGATGACCGGTCTCTACCCTCTCAAATTCTGGCAGAATTTAACTCACTAGAAAATTCTTTACAGTACACCTTGCAACTGGAAAAAGACCCATATTATCAATTTCCTAGATTTAATCTTGACCTCTAGAGATGGAAAAATCATCACTCAGATCTTTAGAAAACCCACTAACATTGGCAAGTTATTAGACTTCGACTCATTCCACCCAGACTATATTAAATCTAATATGGAGAGACAATTTTTGGAGAAAATTAATGTTCTTGTCTCTACAGATGCCCAAAAATGCATCCACAGAGAAGAATTAAGAAGAATGTTGGCAGAGAACAATTACCCCTCCCTATTCATTAAGAAGTTATTTGAAAAAATGCCAAAAAAAAAAAAAAAAAGAAGCAGCAGGTGAACAACTTCAAATTCACCAGCAAAATTACGTACCACAAAGGACTTTTCAAAAGACTAAAAATCATCGGAGCAAAATATAATATCGGACTAGCCCCAGATATAAATAACAAGTTAAAGAAGTTCCTACCAGCTCTAAAACAGAAAAAAAAAATGACATCCAATTGCAAGAAAGAGTAGTCTATTGCATCGACTGCAACTGTGGACTACGCTATATAGGAGAAACAGGAAGGAATGAATCAAGTTGTTATTCATCTTTTCACTTAAAATCACATCTACACCAGCCTGTGCTCTCACATTATCTAATACTCCAGACCACACACTCACTGTTCCATTCACTTCTATCCCAATTTCCTTTCTTTTGGTTTCATTTACACACAGCACATCTAATCTATACTTATTCATCTCTTCAATCATCTCATTCATCCTGCCATTTATACCTCTAGTATTCCATACACCAATCTTACACTCACTCAGCCGAGATCTCTTTCTCATGTGCCGTTTAGAAGGTCTAGGTCGATTCCATGGTGGACCGTCCTTCTCAAGTGTGGTAGGTCCACCATATCCTACACTAGAGTCCAGATATTGATTTCTTTGTGTCGTTTTAATCAGGTAAGTATACCAGTGTGGGGGATTAGCCCACAGCTGGCAGTTCCAGTTGGTCATTCAACCTAAGGGTTCTGGAACAAAACCCAGTGAGTTGGGGTCTTTCTCTAATGTCACACAGAACTAGCTGGCACCTCTCCAAGATTGACAGAGGCCCTAGTTGCTGTTGTGTGTGCCATTGTTACCACGGAGCTCCCCGAGGAGGCAAACCCATCTCTCACTTAGATCACCCGCAACCTGCCTTATGCATGGAAATATTTAATAAAAGAAGAACAATCTGAAAACAAAAAAAGAAATAAAATATCATAAAAATTCTGTCCAATTGCAACTCGAAAATTGTACAACAGATGGCGTTTACAATCAAGCATGACATTTCAACAGAGAACGACACGTTCAATAGGGTTCAAACATGCACACAGCTGGACGGCTATGTAAAGATGTGCAGTGGAACCAAAGAAGAAATGTGCAGAGACGTAGGCTTGTGTTGAGCTGGAGTTGATGATTTGTATTGCATGAAGTATGGCTGTGTAACAACAGTCACGTTACATGACCCCGCACAGTGATAACTGGTTTTCCAGTTATTTGGGGAGTAGCGTCTCCACGGCCCAAGCCCACCTTGTGACAGAACATCTTGTATTTTCGTCTTGTACGATAACATCACCGAAGGGACAGCTGTTCATCCAGCTAATGGGGAGTAGCGACCCCACAGCCCGAGCTGACATGTATTTTAGGATGTTTTCCCACTTTTTAATTTTTTCATTGTTCTCTTGACACGCACCCGCCTCAGTTATAGGTTGCTGAGGTTGTGATTATGTGCCAGCTCCGGATATTAGTTTCTCGTTTTTTTCCTGTCTTCTCCATTTTATGTTCCCTGCTTTGTTTTTCTGAGCTGGTTAGCTAGATCTACCTGCACATTTGCTGTGTGCGGTGATTCGTAAGGTTGAAAAGACAATGCTGGAGGCTGAGGTTTCTGGGGGCCGGGATGTAGTTGTCTCCAGCTACCAACACTCCTCTTTGCCCTCTGCTTCACCCTAAACAGGCGGCTAGGAACTAACCCACTCCTAGTCAGGAAGTCTGTGGCTGAGTGGAATCCAGACTTCTAACGGCTTGTCGTTGTGTACAGCAGGATGAGTTTGGGGATAGGGTGGGCATGCCAAAGGGGTGTTCCTCAGGCACGGGAAAGTCTGCGTGCACGCCGAGCGCATGTCTGCCCTATCAACTTGCTATATCCGCTTCCTATCCCTAGAGCCGTATCCTGTAATGCTGTTTCTTCTGATTCATTCTGTTGATCCTTCATAGTCTCTGAGTTCGAAGAGCCCATTCTGGATTAATAAGGCTCTTCAGGCGGTTGCTGGCCCTCTGAAAAGTGTTAAGAAGCTCCCTTCAGGGGATCTTCTTGTGGAAACATCTAATCCACGACATAGTGCCACCTTGCTGGAGACTACCATTCTGCTGGATTTTCCAGTACAAATAACACCTCATGGTTATTTGAATTCCTCTCACGGTGTCAACTCCCGGGACTTGCTTGACTGCAGCGATGAGGAACTACTGGGAGAACTTGGCGACCAACATATCACTGGGGTTCAGAGAATTCTGTTTAGGCGAGATGGGAAGTCTATACCCTCCCAGAACATAGTTATCACTTTTGACACCCCAACCCCTGCCAACTTCCATCAAGGCAGGTTACTTATGTCTCGATGTTCGCCCTTATATCCCCAATACTTTGAGATGTTACAAGTGCCAGCATTATGGTCATTCTCGACAATCGTGCCATAATGTAGCAAGGTGTGGGAGCTGTGGCTCCACGGATCATTCTTTGATGGAATGCTTAGCAGAATCAGATCACTGCGTTAACTGTGATGGGTTACACTCTGCATCTTCCAAGCAGTGTCCAAAGTGGATAGAGGAGCAGGCTATCCAACGACAACAGAACAGCTGTCTTATCCCGAGGCCAGACGGCAGATCGCTCCTTTAACACCAGGCCAGCGATCATGTGCATCATTCGTAGTTCAGAAGTGTACTGTTGCTATGCAGACTGAGTTGCACAACTGCACATCCCAGTGCGGTGTCCTTATGATTTTGAGGACATTGTTGCTGCTGGATTGAAGGCACTAAAGTCTCGCCATCTTGTCTAAAGTGACACCCACATCGTCGCCGAAAAGATCCTCAGCCAGCACTGGGACTCAGGCTAAGGGCACTACAATGAAGCAACCCGAGAAGCAGAAGCCAGGCACATCCTCCCTGAAACCCCGCTCTAACACTCAGAGTCGGGCACCATCATCCAAGAACACAGGGAGTAAGCACACCCCTCTATTACCTCCAGACACTGAAGACGTATTGGAGCTCATGGACTGTGAGACGTATTAGTCATCTCAGTCTTTATCAGTCTTTCTCTTTCTTTTTTTCCTTTTCTCATAATGGCTTCAATCATTCAGTGGAATTGCCGAGGTCTGCGGTGGCGACTTGATGATTTGAAAGGCTTACTGTGTATATGCCTGTGTGCGTGTGTCTCCAGGAGACAAAGCTCCGCACGATGGACACTCTTTCGCTGCGCAGATATTCGTTTTTGCAAAGATCATGAGGATGGAGTTATCGTCTGCGGAGGAATGGCCGTTGTTGTTCCTCAGGGTGTTCCTGTCACTGCAATCACTCTTCGGACGACTCTGCAAGCACTGGCAGTGAGAATTTCTGTGAACATCCTGTTCACAGTCTGTTCCATCTATGTACCACCAGATGAAGCTGTAAGCCTTTCAGATTTGGAAGATTTAGTTGACCAGTTGCCGCCTCCTTTCTTCCTTCTAGGAGATTTAAATGCGCACAATCCGTTGTGGGGTGATAACACTCGAGACTCAAGGGGCCGCTTTGTTGATTCCCTACTCTCCAGCACGTCCCTCTGTCTCCATAACACGGGGACAAAGACATATTTTCATGAACCTACCCACTCGTACTCGGCCATTGATCTACTTCTGAGTTCACCATCCTTATATCCTGACTGGTCCTGGAGCGTGTCTGGCGATCCCCTTGGCAGCGATCACTTTCCTATCTTTCTTCATCTAGCATGAGGCGAATACTGTCATCCTATCCGTCCTGCTAGATGGGATATCGATCGTGGGACGCATTCACGGCTTCAGCGACCATTACTCATGCTATGGTGTCCCCAGGCACGATCAGTGAAGCTGTTGCAGCGGTCACGGATTGCATTGTGCAAGCAGCAGAACTCTCCATCCCAAAGACGTCGACTAAACTTCCACATTGCCAGAGACCTTGTAATTCCGATTGCAAGGCAGCATGTCAGGCTCAACATCAGGCTTGGGGTAAGTTTTTGTTAGTATCCTACCGACACAATCCTACTTGCTTTCAAGAAAGCAAAGTCCTATGCGCGTTTGGTTCGTCGTCGTTGTCAACGGGACTTATGGATACAATATGTATCTGAAATTAACACCACTACCAGCCCTAAGATCATTTGGAACAGGATTCGTAAGATTCGGGGAAAGTACCCTTATCAGGAGATCTCCATCCTCGAGAGTGATGGCAGAATGGTTGCTGACGCTCAGGGAATTGCTGACTGTCTTGGCACTGCATTTTCATCAGTGTCTAGCAGTGGCAATTATCTTTCTTCATTCCAACAACATCAGACGCAGCTTGAGAGGAAAGGAGTTTCCTTCAGACCTTTTTCCTAAAAAAATTATAACAGCCCGCTAACTGCGGTGGAACTAAAGATTGCTTTGAATCGGTCTGGCCGGACATCTGTCAGACCGGATAACATCCACTACGACATGCTGAAGCACCTTTCTCCGTCCTCTCTTGAATGTTTGCTAATCCTGTTTAACATGATTTGGCATGAGCAAGACTTTCCCGATTCTTAGCACAATGCTATTGTCATACCTGTTCTCAAACCTGGTAAAGATCCCACCAACCTGTTGAACTACTGGCCAATTGCTATGACGAGCTTCCTTTGCAAAGTGCTAGAGCGCATCATCAATCTTCGTTTGATATTTCATTTGGAAACTCATCACATTTTATCACCTCATCAGAGTGGATTCCATCATTTTCAATCCACCACTGATCATCATCTTCGCCTTGAGGCATCTATCAGGGAGGCATTTGTCTGGCGTCATCACATGGTCTCCGTGTTCTTCGACATAGGAAAAGCTTATGATCGGACGTGGAGATACGGCATCCTCAGTGATCTGCACGACTGCGGATTGCGGGGAAATTTAGCAACATTCATTTCCAGTTTTCTCCAGAACCGGATGTTCCATGTGTGCGTCGGGTCGACCCTCTCTGCGATGTACCCACAAGAGCAGGGTGTCCCTCAAGGCTCCATTCTGTCAGTCACTTTGTTCATCCTTCGTGTGAATCACATATTCAAACTACTCCCTGCGACAGTTCGTGGAACCATGTACGTGGGTGATCAACAGATTTCCTGCACTTCTTTCAACATGCGCACCATTGAAAGACAGCTGCAGTCGGCTATTAACAAGATATCTAACTGGGCTTCTCTAATTTGGCTTCTCATCCCAGAAGACCGTTTGCGTGCATTTTGCCTCAGACGGAGTCTTCACCTATACCCCAATCTCAGTCTGGGGAGTATTACCATTTCTGTGGTGTCAGAAGTAAAGTTCCTTGGAGTAACCTTTGACCGCGCACTCACTTTCCGTCCTCGCATTCAATCTTTAAAGGTGAAGTGCACGAAGTCATTGAGTATCCTGTAGGTCCTGTCTCGAACATCTTGGGGGGCTGACAGGTGCTCAGTGCTTAGTCTCCATCACTCTCTTGTTCGGTCAAAGTTAGACTTCGGCTGCATAACATACGAATCTGCACAGCCTTTAGTTTTGAAATTTCTGGATCCCGTCCATCACCAGGCCTGTGTATTGGTGCTTTCCGTGCTTCTCCCGTGCACAGCCTGTATGCGAGTCTCATGAACTGCCGTTATGCCTCCGCTGCAAGCAGCTGTATCTTCAGTTCTATACCAAGTTGAAATCTTTTCCTGATCATCCACTGCATGATTCCATCTTTAAACCGCAATGTGTTTGCTTGTTTTCAAACCACCCTTCTTGTGTTCCCACTTTCGAGATTCGGATGTCAAACATAGGGCGAGATGCTGGTCTAAACTTTTCCAAGATTGGTGTGACCTATTTTATCAATGAACCCCCATGACAGCCGATTCAAGCAATGGCTGACCTCTCTCTTTGTGTGTGGCCTAAGTCATCAACTCCTGCTGTGGTGTACCAGAAACTGTTTGCCGAACAACAGTCTCTTTATCTGGATTTCGTGCCTGTGTTCACCAATGGTTCGAAGTCCAGGGATGTTGTTGGGTGTGTCGATGACACTCGTGCTGAGAGGCTTCCGCCGGAATCAACAGTCTTTTCGGCAGAGATGCATGCGGTGTACCTCGCTTTGCACCACATTCAGTCTAGATCCCATCGTCGCACTATGCTTTGCATCGATTCCCAGTCAGTCATCCAAGCCTTATCCTCTCCGGAGGATACAGACTTTCACCGGTCAGCAGTGATGTTCATTGTCTTCTTGGAACTTTGGTGGATGCTATATTCTTGGTCCGATTCTGTTGGGTTCCTTGGTCATGTTGGGATCCGGGGTAATGAGCTGGCGGATCTCTCTGCCAAGTCTGTTTCCTCCATGACACCCACAAGGCTGCCACTGTTTTCTGAGATTTTTTTACCTTTGATCCGCAAATTTATCATGGACGAGTGGCAGTCCCTGTGGTCTCAACAGGGCAGCAATAAGCTTCATACCATCAAACCACAGACTGGACTATGGAAGTCTAGCTCGAGAAAGAACCGTTGTGAGGAAGTTGTTCTTGAGCATATCCGCATTGGGCACTGTCGTTTCACTCACCACTTCTTACTGTGTGGCGACACTGTCCCAGTGTGTGAGGCATGCAACTGTCGTCTCACAGTCCATGTTTTGTGCACTTGTGTTTGTTTTTGTGATCATCGGTTTCGTTATTTTCATTCTCATTTGTTGGACGACGGAGCAGCTGCGCTGTAGACTATCCTGGGTGAAGAATGCAACAGGGTTCGCAGTGTTTTCGTTTTTAAAAGAGATTGACTTTTTTAAACTCATCTAGTTTTTAACACGTTCACTCTCATCTTTCACTTTTACCGAATCAGCCTGTTTTTAACCTTTTGCACGTTTTTAAATAATTTTTTTTTTTTTTGAGTGTCTTTTATTTGGCGCTCTTTGGCCAACCATGGCCTTTGCGCCATAAAAATTAAACAACCAACCAACCAACCACGTTACGTGAATATTCCCATTGAAGAGGACTAAACATTAGTCAAAACTTGTCTAGGTGATACTGGTGGAATGGTGTTCTTTTGAATGTTCTTGGCCTTCCATCTGGATATAGAGTTTCGTCATCGTTACACAGATGTAAACAACCTCTACGGTTCAGAATTGCATCAGCCAATGAAGTTCCGGTTTTTAATTCAAGGTCTTTTAATTATTCAAATAAGGTTTTTAACTTCCATTTTTAAGCATTTTTAAATGACTTTTTGCATTTCACTCTGCTTCTACTTTTTAAAGTATAAATATTATGGCTCGTTTTCAAATCTCAGCGGTAATTGTTCCAAACGTGTTAATACTACAGATCAACAGCACCATCAAATACATACAATAATTATGAAAAAATTCTCGACGATATTCTGTACTCAAAGTGGAGATTTACAGATTGGCTAACAACCAGAGACAAATAGGTAAGCTCATGGCTGTTACATACAATGTAAAATATTTGAATATATCAGCTTTGGAACATCATTTTCCCGTATAGCACTAGAATCTCATGTAATGTGTGAAAGGGCAATACTAATTCAATATATAGATTGAATAATAATATAATTAACTAGCCACATAATAGAAGTTCAACATGATGTAAGCGTCATTGGAACTTACACATAATAAAGGCTGATGGTATCTTGAATTTATGAGGTTTAAATTAATGTGAAAACAGTTTAGTGATTTGCTCTGTAGAGTATGTTTAGCAAATACTCATTTATCTAGTGTTGAATATATGAGATGTAATGCCCATATTTTCTGTTGTTTTAGATATGAGTGAATTAACACTAAGAGCCTTAAGTGCATTGTGTTACTCCCTCTTTTTTGTGCTATTTGCTTGCAACATTTTTGTACCTGAAGAAAATATGAAGAAAATAATGTCAAAGGTAGAAGTGGCCTATCAAAATAGAAAAAAGAGAAAGGTATGTTTTTGTGTATTTCACAAGAATAATTTTTAGAGTAATTTACCACTTTGGAGCTTTTTGCACTGATCTAAATCAGAGCTAACTTTGTGTTGTAGTGATATTCAGTTATTCTCAAAAATTATATAGCAGCTTGTTAGTGGAAAGTACATCTATTAATTGAACAAGCTGTTCACTGCTCAAACAATTTTACCTCATGTTTTGATTTGTCAAAAATAATGTAATTATGCAGTAATTCTGCTTGCCTATTTGTCTTTGCGTATACCTGCCTGCGGACACGATACATTCATTGAATAAAGCTCATGTTAAAAATTAGCTTCCTAGTTTCTTAAATGAAATACTTAAACTTCTAATATGGGTTTATTTCTTCTAGGAAATATTTATTTTAAATCGCAAATTTTCGGAGAAAACTTTTCTCCTTCATTAGGCAGTCCCTTGTTGTCACTCCTTCCATCACTATCGTGGTTGTGGTTAATCCTGGTGGTTATGGTTATTTTTCACCAAATCTTGCCAGGTGTTAGACAGGGACAAACCTGTGTAGTCATTGATGGAATTTTGATTCTCCTCAATTTCTATTTCTTCTTTTAATTTTCTTTTTTGAAAGTTACTTTGGAAATTGATGACATTTTAAGGGAATTCCAGTCCATGTTGTGACCAGTTTCTCTAACATGCTGACCTAAACTTGTCTGAGCAATTTTTTATAGCTGCTTTACGTTTTGCTATTTGAGTTTTCTAGTCTGCGACATGTCTTTCCTATGTAAGATAGTCCACAACTACTTTTTACGTAGGAGAAACAGGTCACAGGCTAGAAACTCTAATATCTGAACATTAAGCTGCTATAAAAAATTGCCCTGACAAGACAGATTTAGGTAGGCATGTTAGAGAAACTGATCACAACATGGACTGGAATTCCCTTAAAGTCCCCCATTTCCAAAGCAACTTTAAATAAATAAATAAATAAACAAACAAAAATAAAAGCTAAAAGAAGGAATAGAAATTGAGAAGAATCAGAATTCCATCATCAATGACTGCAGAGGTTTGTTCCTGCCTAACATAACCATAACAGCGATAGTGACGGAGAAAAAGTGCCAACAAAAGACTGCCTAAAGAAGAAGAGTTTTTTCTTCAAAAATTTGTGATTAAAATAAAATATTTCCTAAAAGGAAAATCCCATATTAGAAGTTTGATTAAGTATTTGAACAACTGAAAGAAGCATGGAGAGATGCATGCTTGGTGCAACCAGGAAAGATAAGAAGAGGAACTCGTGGATAAGGAAAATGACAAGAGTGGAAGACTTCATGATCAGAGTAAAATCCCTGAAATGGCAATGGGCTGGATATATTGCAAGAAGGATGGACTGTCGATGGACAATCAAAATTTTAGACTGGATTCCAAGGGACAGGAAAAGACCCAGAAAAAGACCACATGGAAGATGGGTGGATGCAATTCGAAAGCATGCAGGAGTGACATAGAGGAGACTCTCAAGACAGACCGTTCTGGACGAAGCTTGGGGAGACCTTCATCCAACGGTGGATTGATAATGGTTGGCAATGGTGAAATGGTGATATATACATGGTCATGACCACCCCGGAATCACACTGTACCCGCCGAGGCGTGTCACAGAGTTCATGTGACAGGGTCGACCACACAGAGATATAAGAAGCCGGCCAGGTCAGATGAGCCATAGTGTGTATGAGCACAATGGACAGAGGTAGTGATTTGACGGGCATTCAAAAAGGAATTATCATCGGCTACCGCGCCAAGGGTGAAAGCGTCTCAGAAACAGCAGATTTTGTGGGCTGTTCGCAAGGTGCTGTAGTAAGGGTGTACCAAGAATGGACCGCTGACACACTGAGTACCTCCCAACATCATAACTGTGAAGCCCCAAAGGCCATCAACCCCAGAGGAGAACGTCGCCTCTGTCGACTGGTAAAGGGCAATCGACGCGCAACAGTGCAGCAATTGACCATGCAAATGAACACTGGAGCACCCAGGTACATATCCCTGATAACAGTAGAGCAAACCCTGTTACCCATGGGTCTCTGGAGTCAATGCTGTGTCAAGGCACCCATGTTAACCCAGGTCCATCGACAATGACTCCTGCAGTTCGTATGGGACTGCCGTCATTGGACAGTGGAAGAGTGGGAAAAGGTTGCCTTCTCTGAAGAATCGAGGTTTCTACTCCACAGAAATGATGGGCGGTGGTGAATATGGCGTCAGACACATGAGAACCAACACCCGGGCACGCTTGTCAGTCAAGTACAGGCCGGCAGTGCTAGTGTGCATGTCTAGGGGATGTTTTCCTGGTATAACCTGAGACTGCTGGTACCACTGGATAGGTCCCTGAACGCCAATGGCTACCTGTCCATCTTCGCTGATGACATGTATCCCTTCATGTTAGATGTTTACCCTGGTGGTGATGGTGTCTATTAACAGGACAATGCACCATGCCACATTGCTAAGGGGGTCTGTGACTGGTCCCAGGAACATGACAGCGATGTCTCTGTCCTCCCGCGGCCGGCAAAATCGCCCAACCTCAATCCCACAGAGCATTTGCGGGGCTATTTGAATCAACAGGTTCGACGTGCCGGCCCACAACCACGTCATCTCCGGGACCTCCATGCTCTACTGCAGTCTGAATGGGCACATGTGCCATGGGCAACCTTCTAGGGCCTCATTGCGTCCATGCCATGCCCGTCTCGCCACTGTCATCCGGACCAAGGGTGGTTATTCCCATTATTAGGTAGGTGGTCATATTATTCTGATATGACTGTGTATGTATATACTCAAGCCATTATTAAGTAAAAGATCTGACTATTTACCATACAGTATGAATATATACCACATACTGGCAAGTGAAATTAGAGTTTGTTCAGGTGTTTAGCCGTCCCCCATGACTTATTTTAGAAAATCCTATTCTCTGCTTGATATTAACTCAGTTAATATCAAGCAGAGTAACTGAGTTAATATCTGCTTGATATTAACTCAGTTACTTTTTTGCTAGATCATATAAAGAAAAATTCTGTATCATTGTTTATACATTACATATACAGAGTTTAAAAGAAACCTCATACTTTTATTTGTCTTTACATTTCTGTTAATTTCCTGTTGGAGTTATAACTTGTGTTACACAACACACTGATTTATTGTATTTCATATAAATATAGTTTGGAAAGATTATGTATGATTTTGAATGAAAATTTGGTGCATACATTCTTCCTGGAAAAGGTAGGCATACCATAATCACTTTTTATCATTTGAAAATATGTTAAGTTGGCCTACCCTAAGATATGTTTCTATTTAAAATAAACATACATACATATCATTAACCTGTTCTTTGAGGTTCAGTGGTTAGCTCTTCAAAGAAAGATCATCTGCCAAGTAAACATTTAACTGATGGAACTAGAATTTACTTACTGTTGGTGTATCAAATGTCTCCATTTACAATCGTCTTGGCACACGACTCAAGCTTTACTGATATCCCATCACATGTTGCACACAAAACTTTTTGTACTTCATACTCATAATCTATTTCTCAAGCAGACATTCCTGAATCTGGTCCTCCCATGATTTCCCTGACCTTCCTTTACCTTTCTTTCCTGCCACTTGGGCTGAAAAATTCTCTTAGTCAGCACCTTATCACTCATTCTTTCAACAACATGACCAAGCCACCTAAGAATATTAATCTCCACCTTACTAACAACGTTTTGCCTCACATTACACATCTGCAACACAATTTGCCTCACATGATCAGAGCCTGTCTTGCCGCAACCCCTCATAAGTAATGCATGTCCTCAGCACACGATGATTGCTATGTTTCTCTGCAGTACCCAGGTTTCACTGCCATACATCAGAGTAGGAACAATTACAGTTTTATATGCAGCCATTCACAACTTTAATGACCCTTGAACCATAAAAATCTACCAACCAACCATTTGCATATGAAATGAAGTATTCAATTTGTGCTGAGTATCGGTTAAAAAGGAGGTACAATATGTCTTCACATGATTAAAAACATGTCATGGTTGATGTTGTGACAAGTGAAATATTTAATACATTTAAAAATACAAGATTAAAACCATGAGATCTTTAGATTCCCGCACCGGGAATCACCATCAGATGTGGTGTACTTAACAGTGGCAAGAATTTATATTAGTCGAGTCATTCTGCCAGATGATGTAATAGATTTGTACTGCAGATGCTCCAAATATTGAGGGGCACTGAAAAATATCAGTTTATAAGATTCGAGGATATTGGTATCGATGTAGTTAGTGTTCTATCTACACAGTTATCAGTGGTGATGAACTGTTTCCATTGATTTGGAATATTAGAAGGAATTTCATCATTACAACAGTTTTATAGATTATTCAAGAGGTGCAAACTTTCAGACAATAGGGCTGTAAACTTGGATTGTGGGGTTGTGAGGATAGAAGCATCTTCCCACTTAGGGTAATGTGTTCCTTCATTCACAAGTTGTGCAAGGGCAGATTTTTGTGATCCAGTGTTTGCATCTTGTGTTCTGAAATCCACGTTTGTAATGTTCTCAAGGTAGAGCCAATATATAATTGATTGTTACAGTTTTGTTCTACAGCTTAAGCTGTTTTTGAGCGACATAGGTACTGCAAAGAGACATAAAACTGCAACGATCAGTTATATATTGGCTCTACCTTGAGAACATTACAAACGTGGATTTCAGAACACAAGTATGATGTAAAAACTCGATCGCAAAAAACTGCCCTTGCACGACTTGTAAATGAAGGAGCACATTACCCTAAGTAGGAAGGATGCTTCTATCCTCACAACCCCACAATCCAAGTTTACATCCCTATTGTCTGAAAGTTTGCACATCTTGAATAATCTACAAAACTTGTAATTATGAAATTCTTTCTATTATTCTAAATCAATGGAAGCGGTTAATCATCACTAATAACTGTGTAGATAGAACACTAACTACATCGATACCAATATCATCGAATCTTGTAAACTGATATTATTCAGTGCCCTTCAATGTTCGGAGCATGTGCAGTACAAATCTATTACATCATCTGGCAGAATGACTCTACTAATATAAACTCTTACCATTGTTAAGTACCCCACATCTAATGATGATTCCCGGATGTATGTAGCCACTCCGTGTTGTTTGGGGGTTTCTCCAGAAAAAAATAAATTTTTATTTCATTACCCATTTTTCCTTAAACAATGACTGTGGCTAGAAATATACTGCACTAAAAGTACAGATAAAAAAAATTCGAGCGAAGATAGTAAAAGATATAGTCAAAAAATATTGTCTTTTATACCGTAGTATTTTTAGACTTTGTACAACTGTGACTGTTACGCCCACAAGAACAGAGGCAAGGGTGCAGATCACCGCCGTATTTAAGGGAGGTGCGAAGAAACTGTAGGGTGGGAACTGAATTGCATTGACCAATGAAGTGCATAGGATTGTCACCCCATGTTCAGTCGGCCACCAGAAATTCCCCACACAGAAGTCTGGTGTTTCATCAAAGTCTGGTGTTTCATCAATGTATGGGCTCCTGTGCACGCCGCTTTGCGGTTTAATTGTGGAAGTGTACTTTAACAGAGTGTTTTTTCCAATGTCTAAAAGAGGACATTTCCAAGGTTTTAAAAAAGAATATGAAACAGTGTGGCCAGTGCTAAAAAAAAAAAAACATGTGAATCAGTCAGTCATGATTTTTGTTCTATGTGCTGCTCAGATTTGTCCATTGCTCACGGAAGTAAAAATACAAACTATATTTATTTTTAAGATATATTTATCTTAAAAATATTTTAGTGTTAGCTTAATCTGCAATATTGTTCTGTTTAACTGATGCATTTTTTCCCCCCGTCGTTATGAACAGTTTTCGGTAAAACAGTCTCTGGTGAATGCCTTTCAACCACTGGGTCAGGCAGTGCCCATTGAAAGGAACCCCAAAGCATTATGGGAGTATTTTTCTCCCTCTGACAGCCTCACTTCGCATGCACTTTCCAGGGCTAACTTAGAAGTAGGGATGGTACACATCGGTGAGAAACGTCAATGTTGGAAATCGGTGAATACTCATTCCCAAAACATTCATACATCAGTAGTGTTGGTCGAAATTTTCGATGTATTCGTGAAAAGCTCGATGTTTCGCTAAAAAGCCAAAAAATTCGCAGTAACAGGCACATCAATGGGTAAAATCGCTGTTCAATTTATCGTTGATTACCCACCAATTCAACGTCGAGTAACGCATATTTGTTAAAATGCTTGATGTATCGGTGGAAATCACGATGTTTCATCAATGTATGGGCTCCTGTGACATCGAGGATAAAAACTCTATTTTCAGCGACGGAACATCGAACAAAACAGCAAAAAAAAAAATCGCTAATTCATGACATAGGAATATTATATTCCCTTCTTTAAAAGAATGTAACAAAAAGAAATTCATTTACTTTGTGTAGAAAATTTTCTTTTGCAGTGTCAAACATCAGTTATCACTTGTAAAAACAACAATGCTCAAAAACATTGATTTTTCTTTTTTTTTTTTTTTTTTTTTTTTGCCCATCCCTACTCGGATTAATCTTTGCCAAACAGGCTTGGATTCCAGGAAACATTTACAATAATGAGAAGAAGAGCATGATGGGGAAGTGCTGCCTTTGGGACATATTATCGACTTTTTTTATTTTTTTTTTTATTTTAGTGAGTTATTTCTTTTCCTCCTGCACTTAAAATTTTTGACCTTTGATGACTTTCCTGGTTCAGTACAACCTGCAGAATTATTATTTTTATTCCCCTTCCCCCGTGATCTCCAGAAACTTTGTTGCAAACTGGGAAAGTGTGAACCATGATTAGCAATAAAAAATAACAGAAAATATTATAAAACCAGAGATGCCAACCTGTTTCAGATATTTTCAGTAGTACTCGTACAAATTATCAGTAGTTTTGGCCATTTTTCAGTAGTCATACCAAAAAGAATAATTTTAACCGAGGAAGACAACTCATTTAATTTAATTAGCATTTTTTTACTTATTCATTTATATACATGAAAATCTGTTTCAAAATATTCCAAATTTTTCACATGGAAAATAATATACACCATGACTAATACATTTTTTTTGCACAACAAACAATTGATTAGTTAGCTTTCTTTAGTGATTTCACTGTACAGTGTTTTGCAGATTTGAGTTCCTCAGCAGAAAATCGTTTTTCATAACACACTTGCCCAGAAGAAAACATATTCATTTTTGTAATAAGAAGTGCTTCTACAGTTTCTAAACCTAAATTAGGTTGAAAACGGGATTGATTTTTTCACACTAAACTAAAATCTCTCTTACTTACAGCATTTGAGTGTGGAACTACAAGTTTTGCAAACGTTACTTTCGAGAGAATAGTATACTTAACCGCTCCTTTACAGCCTCTTAATTTTGATATTTCTGACCAAGTGTCATCTATTCTATCTGTTACTGCTATGGTCTCTAATTTGTCAGCTTGATAACAAGGAATTCCACTTCCAGTATATCAAGTTCATTTTCAGTTTTTATAAATGGAAGGCGTTTGACTATGTGTAATACAGAAGTAAATGATGCTATGGCTCTAAGTGAAGGATCTACTACTTCTGCATGTTTTAAGAATTCATCACAGATCAGTATCTTTTCTTGAATATAAGAACATTCTTCAATGTGAAATTTTCCGACAGATGTATAGAACTTAGAAAGGCAGATGTATAAAACTTAGAAAGTTCATTTTCGTTTAAAATGATTTCGCTTTAATACATTCTTGTTTTTACTCCAATTACCAGTTGTGCCCTTTCTGATTTTTCTTTTTTGAAAAACTTGTTTGAAAAATTAAGCTCAGCATCACCATCAGCTACGACAGTAGGCTTCACAAACCCCTTGGATGCCATAACAATTTTATCCATCATGCTGAAAGAACTTTCAGTTTGAGGACCATGAATGCACGATAGCTTTCACTATTTTAGATAAAAAGTAGTGTAACTTGGAGAATGTGAATGCTTTTGAATATCATGCATCAATTCTTACAAATTTTTCAGCTTAGTCACCTTTGTTTTCGGACTCTCCACCCTTTATCAAGCTGGAAATGCAAACCTTTTTTGGGGGAATATGTAAGAACACAGGATACATGTTCAGAACATCGTTGGGGAAAACAATTACAGTTACGAGAGAAACCTTTGCTACGTCCGATTTCCGTTTTCGGACAATTCCCTTCCATATTCATGGTGAAATACAAATATTTACAAAATAAAATTAAATTTAACAACAATACTAGGCTGAGGAAACATCGCGTAAAAAATAAAATTATGAATACGGGAGAAATCTTTACTGTTTCCGAAAGTTTTGAAAGGCGAAATTTCTGTTTTCGAAAGTTTCAGGCAGAAAGCATCCTTCTCCACTACCAATTGCCCCAAAATTTGCATAGATCTCGAGGATAACCCAAATTACGATGAAAAAGCAGAAATTCCTCGAGCCGAAGATTACACGGGAATTTTTGCGCCGTCGAATTTCCGTTTTCGGAAATTTACCCCTCCATTTTCGAAGTGAAATACAAAGATTTATGGAATAAAATTATGTATAACAACAATACTGGACAGAGGCAACATCGCAGGAAAACGAAATTGCGATTACGGAAGAAATCTTTATTTCTTTCACTTTCGTTTTTGAAAGGCGAAATGGTGTCCCAATGCGTATTTTTACTTGTTAGTGAAATTCTTCGATGCATGGTTTTACGCGTTTCTCGATGTGTGTTTTTGCGCGTTGATGTGTATTTTACGCGTTTCTCAATGCATAATTTTACGTGTTGATGCGTACTTTACGCGCTACATGACTTGTATTTCTACACGTCACGAAAAATTCCCTGATGCATATTTTTACGCGTTGGTAACATTTAGATGCGTAAACACACTTTTTGATGCGTACTAGACGCGTAATTACGCATTTTGGTGAAATCTGCAACGAAATCCAAGCATACTTTTCTGCAACGCAAGAAAAAAAACCTTTAAAATATTAATTACTGACATGAATAGTTGATGCACGATTTAAAAAAAATAAACTCCGATGCCAGGCAATGACACTCACATTCTGCAGCAAACGATTTTCAACAGCTTGCCGCTGCACTGTGAAAGAGCTTCAGGCCGAACTCCGCCCACGTCCACCACCAAAGAGAGCTACGCTCAACGTCCCCAGAATGTTACATGCTGGGGAGGGAGGGAGGGTTTTCATGTAGAATGACTCAGCGCAAGGCCACACTCATCGAGTGCCGACCGCTCGGGCTAAGATCTGAGCAGCTTTGAGAGGCAGACTTGGAAGTGCAGGCAGTATCGTAAGCAAGACGAATGACGGATCGTCAAGTGGCCGCCTTTGCATTGGGAAGGGGAACAAGCAAAATAAAAATTAATAACTTCCATTATTTTCCGTATTCTGTAGTACAAGAGCTTTTCCGTAGGAACTACGGAGATTCCGTAGTTGTTGGCATCTCTGATAAAACAATAATTACTGTTAGAATAAGGATTATAGAGAATTGAAATTGCTCTGTACTCAAAAATAAGCAAAATTCACAAAAATAGGGTGTAAATTTCACAAAAAAAGGCAGAATTTCACAAAAATGTGTATTACCTTTAAAAATCTGGATCGACCCCTGATATATATAAAAAAAAAAAAAACCTTCGTAATTTAAGATGTTTTCAATGGTTGTTTATTGTAGTAGGCTATGCTGAGAATATTACTTTTTAAATTTGGTGAGACAGATAGTATAGCACCATATCGACTTCGCGAGACGGCACGTGGAAGGTGATCATCATGTGCTCCTGATGAGCTTCATCAAATGTTGGCAGGTATGCTGGTGCGGGAATCCAAAGATCTCATGGTTTTAATCTTGTATTTTTAAATGTGTTAAATATTTCGCTTGACACAGCGTCAACCATGACATGTTTTTAATCGTGTGAAGACGGATTGTGTCTCCTTTTTAACCAACCATTCAAAACTTTCTTGGGAACCCATCATTTGTGTGAAATCCTAAAGCAGCTATGACTTTCAAAGAATTCACTCTCCCACTAATTTTGCCATCTACTTTGTTCTCTCTGTCAAACATACTTCCTAAATATACAAACTCATTCACCTGGTCAATCTCTGTGACATTTAGACTTATCTTGCATTCAGTACTAACATTTTCTTGCTCAAAAACCATAACTAGTTTTTCCCTTATTTATAACTCAGTTCATACAAACTTTGTACATCCGGAACAACATAAAATCTTGCTTGAAAAACGGTTTTCTGTGCTCCGAGTTATTTATTATAGATCATGGGCTTGAAACATCTGTATTTTATAATGAATAACTCAGAGCACAGAAAACCTATTTCTGGTGTGATTATTTATTTATTTATTTTGTGGACAAGGACTGCTTTTACAGTTTAAAAGCAAAGCAAAACAAAACAAAAAAAAAACATTTATTCCATTTCCTCATTGAATGACTATAATGATGTGCAATACTGTAAACTCATTGCTGTGGCCTGTATCTCTCAATTTTTGGACTGCCTAAATATGGCAAAGGTGCAGGTGTAATGTTTTACAGCCTTTATAATTTTGCTTAGGACATCTGTGTTTATAATGAAAGTTTCCTGACAATTTCCATTAAGACTGTTGCAACTTTGACTGCATATAAAATCTTTCCATAAGGTCATTCCACGCCAAATCGTCAGATGCTATCCACCACACCATCTCCGATTCTTACGATTTTTTTTTCATGAATAGATCACCCCAATGTATGAAAATCCCGAAAGTTTCGTTTTTATTTCCCATAGATTAGAAGATATTAATTTTCAAATTCTGGTGCATGGCGGGCCTTAATCGCGTAAAAACACAAATATCTCCGTTGTTTGGATTAAAAAAAAGTACCAAAATCACTGCTCCTTCGTAATTTCCCCCAAGGAATCGATTGGTGCAATGCATGAATTTCTATCTTCTTTAGTTTTTGAGTTACGTGCAAACGGAGAGCCTTTTTTCAAAACGTAAAAAAGCAATGTAGTACAGCACTTAAAAGATCGCGATTGTTTTTCGTTTTTCAAGAAAAGTTTAGTCTAACAAATGAAGAAAAAAAAACCATGGGCTTTTGCGTGCGCGCTGAGAAAATAATTTTTAAATATGGTGCATGGCTCGTATTTTGCCACTGTGAATCCGCGCGGCGAATTGCGTTGGCAACCAGCCAAATGGCAGCGGGAGTGGATGTTGGCCTTCGGACGGGCAGCAGATCAAGATACCATTTCACGCATTGGTCAGATCGCATGATCATTTGACGTGATGCATGAAGGGGAAGGGGTAGTGAATTAATGTTATGTTTAAAGGCATTTCAAATAATATAACTGTAAAATATTACTAAAGGGTCATTTCACGCCAAATCCTCAGATGCTATCCACCACATTCTTAGCCATTCGACGACGAGGAAAACTAATATAAACCATTTTCTTCGTACAGCTTACCAATATGAGCTATACTGTGAAAAAGGTTACACACAAATAACGCATATAAATTATGCAACAGACGTCAAAAATATATTGGTATTCTTAGCCATTCAATGATGAGAAGAACTAATATAAACTTTTTCTCCCTGTATAGCTTACCAATATACAGTACTGACGCTTATAAATTATGCAATTTACATTGAATACAGTTTTTGGAATATTGATTAATGATGTGTACTGCTCACACAATATCCGACAGAATTTTTAGACATGAAATAGTTCTATTTCAGGAATTAATAAATTGTCTAGTTGTCCATGCCTGCCATAAGAGAAAATGATCAAGGAATGACAGCTTGAGAAATAAAGTAATCAGGGATATATATCTCTGTGCCTATTCTTGCGAAGTAGAGGAGATATATAGGCTACTGCATTTTAGTTAACGTCAGATACTTGACTATCACAGATGATGACGTTAGCTAGGCTCAGCCTCGGGTTAGAAAAAATGTTATCGATTATTTTCTGGTAGATCTGGTATTTAAATGAACGAGTATATCTTGCAGTTGTCATCTCGCCTGTTTTTATTTATTTATTTTTTATTTCAGTTGCTTATTTAAAGATTACGCGTCAGGTGGGAGCTCATGAAATTCTCAAGAGCTCATGTAAAACTAAGTGCACCACAGCACCCTAAAATAAAGAAAACACAGTTTAACTGTTCGTGGTGTCGCCCAAAAATAGGAAAATACAGTTTGACAGTTACACTGAACGAAAAATTTTATGCCTCATAATCACATCCCGGTGTCAGAGTGGTAGCAATTGGAGTTATTTCCGTTATTATTATTTTTTATTAATCGTGCCAATAAATTTAGAAATAATGGGAAATATTAACAGACCTCGAACGTATGATTACATATTCGTTAATGTAATACCCAATGTATCGCAATTATTGATTATCAATTTGTGTAAAACAAGTATAGAACTCGTGTTACTATTTAGCAATCATAATTTGTCCGCTCTGTTTTACGTGCTTCTGTTTCTCTTTATCAGTAACAATGCAGTTATCGTCCTCATATTGACAAGTTACTTTAGCTGTCTCTTGAATTAAGAATTAGTTTTTTTTTCAATTTTGTTTGTTTAACGCATTACGCCACAATCACAATGCACAAAGAAGCTGAAAAACTAGGCGGCAACTTTCAAATCGCAAGAGAATAAAAGAGATCTGAGAAAATACACTACAAAGCTTTTCCACTTGCGGTGAGCTAAAACCTCTGTTTGCCATAGGTCGTAAATTAGGATCTGAGGGATTAAAGGTCTGGGGCTATCCTGTCTTTAAAAGAAAAAAAAAACAACTAAAAAAACTAGAAGCAAGCGTGTCGGCCATAGCACGGATAAAAAGAGTAAATCATCTCTAAGAAAAATAAACAGTTCTACATCTGTGGCGAACAGAAAGCATTATACCATCATCATCATCATCATCATTGTCAACCATTATCAATCCACTGCTGGACGAAGGTCTCCCCAAGTTTCCTCCACAACGGTCTGTCTTGTGCCAGTCTCCTCCATGTCACTCCCGCATATTTACGAATTTCATCCACCCATCTCCCATGTGGTCTTTTTCTGGGTCTTTTCCTGTCCCTTGGAATCCAATCTAAAATTTCGGCTGTCCATCTATGGTCTGTCCTTCTGGCAGTATGTCCAGCCCATTGCCATTTCAGGGATTTAACTCTGATCATGATGTCTTCCACTCTCGTCATTTTTCGGATCCACGAGTTCCTCTTCTTATCTCTCCTGGTTATACCAAGCATGCACCTCTCCATGCTACTTTGAGTTGTCTGCAGCCGTTGTATGTCTCTTTTAGTTAAGGTCCACGTCTCTGCACCATACGTAAGCACTGGAAGGATGCATTGATCAAACACTTTTCTTTTAAGACATAATGGCATATTGCTCTTGAAAATTATGCTGTTTCATCCAAAAGCTCTCCAAGCAAGTTTTGTACGCCGATTAATTTCTTCATCAATGTGACCCTCACTTCATATCTGCTGTCCAAGATAAACATACGTATCTGTTATCTCCAGTTGTTCTCCATCAATCGATAAATCTTCATTTCTTGTAAAAGCATTGAACATCACTTTTGTCTTCTGAAAGTTCATTTTTAATCCCACTTCTTTACTCTTGTCAGCAAGTTCCTGGATCATACTCTGCAGCTCTGATGGGGTAGTTGCAAAAATGACTACGTCATCAGCAAAACGAAGGTGGGTTAGATAATCTCCATTAATCTTTATCCCTTTGTTTTCCCAGTTCAGTGATTGAAAGACATTTTCCAATGTGGCATTAAAGAGCTTCGGAGATATGGTGTCACCTTGTCTCACTCCCTTTCCAATTTTTATGTGTGTTGTATTTTCAAACAGCCGAATCTTTGCACTTGCATTTTCATAGATGTTATTAATAATATTAATGTATGCATCTTCAATACCGCAGGATTTCAGAGCCGTGGTAACTGCTGATGGTTTCACCGAATCAAAAGCTTTTTCATAATCGATAAAAGCCATGCACAATGGAAGTTCATATTCCCTCGCTCTTTCAATTAGTTCTCTCAGTACGTGGATATGATCTATTGTGCTGTAGCCACTCCTGAATCCAGCTTGTTCTCTCGGTTGAGCCATGTCCAGTGTTACCTTCAAGCGGTGTGAAAGAACTTTAGTGAAGATTTTATAAACCACTGATAGGAGGCTGATAGGTCTGTAGTTCCTGAGATCCTCAATGTCACCTTTTTTATGTAGCAGGATCATTGTAGCATTGTTCCAATCCTCAGGAATCTTCCCTTCATTAAGGCATCGAGTGAAAATTTGGGCGAGTACTGTTTCAATTTCTCCACTTGCTTCTTGTATGATGTCTATAGTAATTCCATCTTCTCCTGGAGCTTTCCCCCGCTTCATGTTCTTGATTGCATGAGCAACTTCTGCTGGGAGGACTGGAAGAACTCTGGTACCTTTCATGATGTCTGGAGTACATGTATCATCCCTTTCATATAATTTGGAGTAGAAATCTTTCACTCTTGTCAAAATTTCTGCCTCTATTTCTTGTTATAGAACCATCTTCTTTTCTCAGAGCCATAATCTGTTTTCTTCCCTTACTGAGATGTCCCTTTGCTATCTTTAGGCTTTGGTTGTTTTCAATTGCTTTCCTCACTAGCTCACAGTTGAATTTCCTTACGTCTTCAGTGATACTTTTTCGTGCTGTCTTGCATAGCTCTATATATTCCACTTTGGAAGTCACATCTTCTTTAGTTGTCCTCATCTCTCTTCTTTTTTGCATCAAAATTTTGGTTTTTCCTGATAATTTGTTTACATGCAACTTGTTCTTAGACCCAGCTAATTTTGTTGCTGTTTCCATAAGAGCTTTGGTTACTTTTCTGTTAACTTCCGAAATATCCACTTCTTCCGATGTTAGGCCTTCTAAAGCAGAGAATCTGTTTTTCAGTTCCAACTTGAAAGTATTATGGTGTTTTTTAAGGTTGGTTATGTCAATACATTCTGTTTGTCTTATGAGCTTGCCACGTTCCAGTTTAGTGTTGAGGTGCATCTTACATCTCACCAATCTATGGTCACTACCTGTGTTGAACTTGTTCAGCACACTGCAGTCTTCGATGACGAATTTTTTGTTACACATAATAAAATCAATTTCACTTGTCGTCCCAATTGGATGTCTCCATGTCCATTTCCTGTGTGGCTTTTTCTTGAAAAAGGAATTCAAGATGAAAAATCCTTCTGCCTCTGCAAACTCAACGAGAGTATTTCCACGCTGGTTTCTGTTGCCGTGACCGAATTTACCTACTGAAGTTTCATTCTGTTGCCGGTGCCCTATTTTTGCATTGAAATCTCCCATAATTATCTTCAAGTGCTGCTTACCTTTATTATTTAGATGACGAATTTCCTCATAAAATTCTTCAATTTCTTCTTCAGGATGACTTGTGGTGGGTGCATAAGTTTGAATAATCTGAGCCTGGTATCTTCTCGATAGTTGGATAACGAGTCGTGCAGCTCTGTCAGAGGAACTTTCAACTTCTACCACTTTATCCTTCAGTTTCTTGTTTATTATAAATCCAACACCACTAGTTCTGCCAGTATCTGTCCCACGATAATAGAAGAGATGTCCACTTTTCAGTTCAATGAGATCTTCTCCTTTTCTCCTTACCTCACTTAGCCCGACGATGTCCCACTTGATCCTTTGTAGTTCCTCTTCCAATTCAAGAAGCCTTGAATCAGAAGATAGGGAGCGTCCGTTGTAGGTAGCCAAGGTCAGCATCAAATGGCAGCCTAGTCCGGTCCTCCGGGGATTCTTAGCACCCTCTGCCTTCATGTCGCACTGGCCGCTGCCTTGGCCAGGTACATTCCAGCTGCCGGAGACTGAGGGCCAAGATTTAAGTTGTAGAGTCATTTTGGAGGTGTTTGGCCATAACTCACCACGCTGGCCAAGCGGGTTGGTGAGTGTGGGATAGCATTTCCTCTGATCCCGATGGTATAGTTATACCGCTATTTGCGGTCGTCAGAGCCCCTTTAGTGGGAACAGGATGCACCACGAGAAGGCGGGGTTGACATTTGTCAAGGAGAGGCTGTGATGTTACGCATCACCTGACCTTACATCCTATACCATAATAGCAAAATTGTACTATGTGGGCCATTAGGGGGGGGGGGGCTAAACATGATGGGAGAGAAGGCAACACTTTGAAGTGTTTGGCAGAAATTTTGGCAAAAAATTCCGTTTATGTGCACTTTACTCGACGCTGATAATGTCCCTAGTCAAAAAAAGTTTTCAAGTGAATACTGTACTTACTATTTATTCAACGTATGTACTATGGGAACCATGGATACGAATCTCTATGGCAAGTTACTATTTCTTCGGAATTTTAACTTACTTAGGTCTTTTTTATTTTCTCTCTCTCTCTCTCTCTCTCTTTCACAAGGCTATTTATGAAGTACAGTTTGTAACCTCACAAGGAATCTCTCTCTGATTGTTTTAAACTATAATTCCAAAACATGTTTCTGCTGCTCTCTTAGAAATTTGTTCAGAGGAGAAAACCCCCATTTCTCTTCCATAAGTACAAAAACTAACAGCCTTGTGGAATGCCATTTTGCTTTTTTATTTAAGAGGCTAAAATTCATAGGCATAACCACTGGGGTGGTCGGGGGTCAGGACCCCCCAGATTTTCAGAGTCGGGGATCCTCATATACACTGAGTGGCCACTTTATGACCACCTGACAGTTTTAAGCAAATGAGCTATGGCTGCACACTGTTGCCACCAGAGGGTGAGGCTAGTGTAAAAAGGGAAAGTTTAGTACTAGTGACAGTAGTAGAAGTGAATTTTTGGTGACGAGATGGGTAAAAAATGCGATTTAACGGACTTTCAACATGGAATGATTGTAGGAGCTCGGAGCCATGGAGCGAGTATCACCGAAACCGCCGCATTCGTGAAATGTTCCAGAGCAGCTGTTGTTAAAGTGTTTAAAGACTGGACTGTCAGCCAAAAAACTGCGTCTCTACATGCAGCGTGTGGTTGTCATCAACTAGTGACTCCTCGGGCGGAACGGAGAGTGTCTCTGGTAACAGACAACAGAAGGGCAACAGTGCAGCAAATTACAGACCATCTTAATCAAGGATCCCTCAAATGATCTCTGCACGCACTGTTTGCCGTACACTGCATCGGATGGGATATGGCAGCCGAAGGCCTGTTCGAACACCTTTGCTGTCTGCAGTTAACAAAAGAAAACGTCTCCAGTTCGCACAGGAGTGCAAGGATAGGACAGTCAATAATTGGAAACAAATTATGTGGTCCGATGAATCACGTTTTCAGTATGCCGATGGCTGAGTGCTAATTTGGCGGAAACAGCACGGAAGCATGGACCCAAATGCATTGCTACAACCCTTCAAGCTGGTGGAGGCAACATTATGGTTTGGGGACTGTTTTCCTGGCATGCTTTGGGCCCTTTAATTCGTGTTGATCAACGTCTGACTGGCACATCATATCTAAACATCATTGAGGACCTAGTGCATCCTGTCATGTGGATAGTTTATCCCAATGGCGATGGCTACTTTCAACAAGATAATGCGTCCTGCCATAGTGCTCGTATTGTACAGGATTGGTTTCTGGAACATGCCGGTGAGTTTACTTTGCTTAGGTGGCCCCCACAATCCCCAATGAGAATTTGTGGGATGAAGTTGAACGAGCAATCAGACAGCTGGATCCACAACCCTGCAATCTCACACTCATGGAAAGTGCTATTCATCAAGCATGGTCTCAGATCCCACAAACCACCTATCAACATCTTGTGGAGTCCATGCCACGAAGAATTGACGCAGTATTAAAGGCAAAAGGTGGCCCAACAAAGTACTGAGGGGGTGGTCATAATAAAGGGGCCACTTAGTGTATATAGTGTATGTGTGATCGACCCCCCCAGATTTTGAAACATGGTTACGCCACTGCTACAATTCATAAACTTCCCCTTCCTGAAGCACAAAGTTTAGAACTGATTAATTTACATCGGTGACATGAACATTACATTTTCTCACGGGTCATGTTTAGTTTCCACGCTATAGAAAAAGTATCATATTACTTTCACAGAAAATAATGGGAGATTTTGCATGCACATATAAAATCCTCCTAACACTTTTTTGTCAACATCATTTTTCATCCTGCGCGAATAGCAAGTTTATACTTTTTTTTTTGTAAATTAGAGGTTTAACGATCACCGTGAGCAACTCAGTGGGCTATAAGCAGTCACCCATCCCTAATTTGGGGCCGCTGGTTCCAAGGAAGGGAAAGAGCCAGCGCCGTAAGACAAACACAACATCCATGCCTCACCGGGATTCGAATCCGGACCCATCTTGGACGAATGATCATAAGCCATCGCTTAGACCACTGTGTCACCAGGGCGGCAAGTTTATACTTAACGATATTCTTACGAGGAGCAATAAATTTGTGAGATGTTGATCAGACAAAATGCGCAAAAAGTCTGGAGCATCAGGTCATTTGCAGTAACCCTCTACAAACAACATTTAAAAAGGAGAGAGGCTTCATTTCATCGCCGGCATGATAAATCTGAAAACAAAGCATGACAGAACTTTTTATTCATGTATACATATACTGGAGTGCCAGAAAAACTGGTACACCAGTCTAATACTTGGTAGGTCCCCCACGGAAGCGCAGGACTGAAGAAATATGACTGGGTATGGACTCCACTAGCTTCTGGAAATATGCTGTAGGCAATGCACACCATACTTCCTGCAGAGCGTTCCACAATTTGGGTGTATTCTGAGGTCTCTGATTCCTGTGTTTGATAGTGCGTTAAATGGCATCCCAAATGTGTTCTATCACGTTCAGATCTGGGAACTCTGGTGGGATGGCAACACCCCAAACTCAAATGAATGCTCCTCTAACCATAATGTGGCATCCCGACACTTGTGTGGAGGTGCATTGTCCTGTTGGAACAGGCCCAACCCATCAGCATGAATGCAGGACATTAATGGGTGTACCTCGTCAAAAAGGATGCGCACATAGCATTGGCCGGTCACATACGTTTGTAGATGTACGAGGAGTCCCAGTGAAGTCCAGCTAAACACCCCCATACCATTACGGACCCCCCACCAGCCGGTACAGTTCCCTGTTGACAGGCGGGATCCATGGCTTCATGGGGTTTGCGCCACCCACAAATCCTTCCATCTGCCCAATACAGTTGGAAACGCGACTCGTCAGAGCAGGCTACTTGTTTCCGGTCATCAAATGTCCAGTGGCAGTGCTGCCGTGCCCAAGCGAGGCGCATAGCTCTGTGTTGTGCACCCATCAAGGGGATTCGAGTTGGGCGTTGGCTCCCAAAGCCCATATCATGCAGGGTACGTTGCACAGTCTGGACGCTGATGCTTGTTGAGGCTCCAGCATTGAATTCCGATGATAACTGCGAGAGTGTTGCACGCCTATCGCGTGAAATTATTCTTGAAAGCCGACGATGGTAACATTCACCCAATGTCTTTTTACGACCACACTGGCATCATAGATTGGAGGTTTTCCCGGAATTCTTGTAGTCACGGTACGCCCTTGCAATGGTCGTCCATGAAAATTCGAACTTTGTTTCTACATCTGAAATACTAAAGCCCATCTCACGAGCGCCAACTATGACACCGCGTTGAAAATCGCTTAAATCGTTATTACTTGTCGTTCTTGTGCCAAAAGCAGCTTTGACAGCTGGCAAGGATGTCTATAGTGGACACAACCGAGTAAGCGCATAGGTGACATTGCTACGTATTTTGCATAAGCTCGTCTGTACCAGTTTTTCTGGCACTTCAGTGTACATACATACTCGCCAGAATGTAAAAAAAAAAAGCTAATTAAAAAAAAGTACGAGATGATCCCCAAAAAAATAGCCAAAGAAATTTCTCCACACGATTTCTCTTCTAGAGCGAAAGCATTGGCTGCAATCCCCCCCCCCTCCAAATGTTTTAAATATTTTGGTTTTGCATCGATTTCAAGAAATGATTCAGATGATGACACAAAACGCGGGAAAATCTCGCGAACACTATAAAACCTTGTTAAATTTTATGATAATCGTCAAATTTGTTAGGGGGGGATGCTTTCCATGGAAGCTCAACTTCCTCTTGTCTGATTTGATTAAATATAATCAAAAACTGACATGGAAGTTGATCACAGCATTGTGAGACATCAAAATATGAACATCGTTCATGAACTAATTATGCTTTTTAAAAATGTAGAATTCCTTTCCTTCAAAACGTGAGTTCAAGAATACATGCGTCCGCGCTGTGGGGGTTGATGGGTGGGATCGCTTCTTGTGTGCGGGAGGAATGCCGTTCTTCTTCTAATACCATGTTTCGCACAGCTGTGGCCACGATGCAGTGTGCTTCGCCGATTGCGCTTTCACCGTGGCAATGCACTGGCCATGCACCATGTTTAAAAACTTTTCTTGGCGCACAGGCAAATGCCCAAGGTTTTTTTTTTTTTTCTTCAATTGATAGATTAAACCTTTCTTTGCAAAGAATAATAACTGCAGCTTTCTAAGTTTTTGTACTACATTGCCTTTTTTCTAAGCAATGAAGAAAGGCTCTCTCATTGCTCATAACTCAAAAGCTAAAGCAGATAGAAATGCGTGCATTGCACCAATGAATTCCTTGGTAAAAATTAAGAAAGAATGATGATTTATGTTTTTTTTTATTCTAAATAATGGAGATATTTGCGTTTTTTACGCAAAATATGTCCGCCATGCACCAAAATTCAAAAATTTATATCTTTTTATCTATCGGAAATAAGAAATTGAAACTTTCAGGGTTTTTTATAAGTTGGGAGTCTACCCATTTAAAAAAATCTTAAGACTTGAAGATGTGTTGGTGGAAAATTAATTCAAAATCTAACGATTTCGCATGGAATGACCCCATACTTAATGGAGATAGATGTTTGCATAGTTCGTACATGTCCAGGAAATCTTGGAAAAGACTTGGAATTCCATGCTGTCCTGAAAATGTTCTAAAATTCTGTTACATGCCCTGGAATTCTATCCATGCCTGCATTTTTTTCACTGTGTGATGTTTTGTAGTTGAGGATTTTTCTACTGATATAACTTATGTCTGACAAATTTCCCTCCCCATCTCTGACAAAATGTGGAGGCTGTTGGTTTTCTTATCTGTTAGCAGTACTGAAGCTGCATTATTAGCACATCTTTGGTAAAAAAAAAAAAAAAAAGGATTGTGCTTATGTTATCACTTTGTCTGTCCGTCTGTGGAACACCATATCTCTGCAACTGTTAGTCTGATTTGTAAAATTTTCCTTGCATTGGGAAGCTCGAAATGTGAGAATGATGATCCTTGTGTACTGCTTTTTTTTTTTTTTTCTGATGCACAACTTTGCCACTATAAGGCGTAAATACAGATTCTATTGAATTCAAAATACATTTTATTTCATATATTTGATTCTGAACATCCGATCGAAAAAATTCTTTTTTCTTTCGATGCCATTCATATCGAAGACTATTTCAGGTACAGTCTCTTTTTACAAGTAATGCATAGATTTTCCACTAGGGTGCGTAAAAGTAAATTGTTTTTTTCTCCCCACATTTCTGCTTCTGACAGTCCGTATAAAGAGTGGAAGAAATATTCTTCTCATAATACGTGAATCAAATCAGATCTCAAAATCTGATGTGAATTGATTCACGTGTGAAACAGTAATTACAGTCAATTCAGCGATGTCTGATTGCTGTGTTAATTATCATGACTGAAAGTCCGACTTGAAAAATTCTTCCTGCATTGTATACAGCTTCTGATGAAAAATGTTTTGCACATAATTTGTAATTTTTGGTAAAAATTGGTTTTGGCCACCAGGGGGCATAAGTGTTTATTTTTGCTTCTGATGTATTTGCAGCAAAATCTGAGCTTCTGAAAACTCGATTGAAAAAAATTCTTTAGTGGGCTGATACTGCTCACCTTGGAAAACTTTTGAGAATACCTCCTGCTCAAAATAGTGAACAGTTTTTCCGCCAGGGGTGCGTAGACGCATATCTTACTTTTGTCGATATCTCTGCTTCCAACAGTACAATTTGCAAAATTCTTCCTTTGTTGAAGAGCATTTCCGGTGCGAAATGTTTCTCATATAATTTCAAATTTTTCATAACGCACAAGTGTTAGAAAGCATAAGTTCATGTTTCCATTTATAGCAATATCTGCTGGACTACAAACCCGATTAAAAACATTCTTTTTCTCTGTGTGTGTGTGTGTGTGTGTGTGTGTGTGTGTGTGTGTGTGTGTGTGTGTGTGTGTCAGATACTACTAACTATGAAAACTCCTTGTGCATATTTTCTTCCCTAATTAATGCACAATTTCACCACTAGGGGTGCAAATGTGTAATCGTTTTTTTCTCAATATCTCTACTTCTAAATGTGCAATTTAAAAAAATCTTTCAACATCGGATAGCATTTACCTTGTGAAACACTTTAAGTTCGTATGTGAGGAGTTTTGTAGTTCACAGTTCTGTCACTAGGTGGTGTTTGTGTACTTCTGTTTTCAGCTGTATCTCCACTTCTGAAAACTCTATTGAGAAATTTCTTTTTTTACTGTATGTCATTTGCTACAATAAAGATGGGGTATGTTATCCTGTTTAAATAATGCACAGCTTTCATGCTTGGGGTCATACAGGTCAAAACCTTTTTCCTCGCTATCTCTGCTTCCGGGAGACATATTTGAAAAGTCCTTTTTCCTTAGCATAGCTTTCGCCATGACAAATATTTTTCGCCTATTTTCAAATTTTCTGCTATGCAAAATTTTTCCTTTAGAAAGTGTAAAGTTGTATCTTGTTTCCTTCTATATATTTCTCTTTTTAAGTGTTCAATTTGTAAACCTCTTTGTCTCTGATACCTTCCTTCTGTTATGAGAAACTTTTTGTGCGCCATTTGTTCATTTTCACAGGAGCCTGCTGATAGCCCCCACAACCCCCACATTGCGAGGGGGGGGGGTCTCATGGTTAGAAGAGCCTCAGGAAAAATATTCTACAATTTTTTTTTTGCGAAAACTGAAGCTGGTTAAAGCAATAACCACAATTTCTTTTACTGTAGCTTTGAATGAAGTACTAAAAATAAAAAGGATTTTTGGTATTTTTCCAGTAATTAAGTAAAACATTTGAAACTCATTTTTGCGGTTTTAAGTTATAAAAACTGGATGATGGCAAAGCAGCTATTCCACATGACTAGAGTCCCCCTTTTCACAGCCATAGCAATAGTCCCTATGATGTATATTTACAAGATAATATGAAAGAAATATCAGTTCTAAGAATAAAACTTTTATACCAACAAGAATAAGGTGTTATGTATTATAGTTGTTTGCATATAACTACGCATTATTCAGAATATAATGAACTGAGAGGTATTCTTCGGGGGCAAAGAAACACAGATCTGTGTCATTTTTTTTATAACAGTCAAGAGTAAAAAAAGAAATGTGTGCAGAACATTGTGGTATTATGTTAGATGTTTTTATACACTGAAGAGTAAATGATTTAACATTTTTTATATATTCAAGAGAACGTAATTCGTAATTGTCACTTTTTATTACTTATTAACTTGTTTACTTATGTTCTGTTTTTTTGTATAAATCAGAAAAATCACTAGACACTGTCTCATGGTAGTAAAGTGTTATGTGCGTGTGTTCGTGAGACATTTCAAAGAAGCTGGCCTTAGTTCTCTAAAAGAATAAAATTTGCATGATATGGTAAACTTTGGCGTAAGTGTTTTGTAGTACTTTGTAATGGTATAAAACTAGGGCAATAATTTTAATTATAACATGCACATTTGTGTTTTATGAAATAAAGTGTAATAATTTAGATTTTATGAAAAATACCTGTAGGTTCCACAGAATTTGAATTATTAAAATGCCCATAAAACTTGGTTAATAATATGGAATTTAAAATTTTCAGTAATTGAAAGCTAATAGATTTCACAAAAGGGCCTCGAAGATATTTTTTTGGGGGAGCCCCAAGTTTTTCCGGTAAGCCACTGTATTTTTGTAACATACTTTTTAGCCTCTGGTGGCAGTGAGTAGAGATTTCTAGAGGTTTTATTGATTGTAAAAACCCTAATTGATTTTTTTAACTGGTTTCGCTGACTTTGAGTAACTGTGATACATTTCATTCGCTCCGGAAAGGATTAAAAAACTTGCTCATTACAACCAAAAATTCGGTGTCATATTTCTTCAAATAATTCACCTTTCTTATCCTTAAGTTTCCAATGTAAGCAATTTCTCAAGGGGGGGGGGGGGTTCCATGGGTTTCGTTCATTGGGGAAAGCCCCATGTATACATATATCGCTTTAAATTCATACTAAATCTCCCCACAAGGGGGGGGGTCCGGACCCGAGGACCACCCCTTGGCTACGCCTATGAATGTAAGCATTATCTCAAAATAATTCAATATAAATACTATTTAGTTTATATATTGATTGTGTGGTATATGAAAGCATTTCAAGAGTAAAACACATTTATGTTCTAACTATATATTTTATACCTATATATATTTGAGTTTTATGTTGCTGTTTTTTTATCCTATAATTTGCTTCAATAATTGAATTAAAGCCAAAGTAGAAATAAATTTCTCTCAAAATTTGTATAACATAATGTACATAAAAGATTTGTAAAAGTTAAACCTGGTTACATTTTCAGTGACAGTTTTGGTATTTCAGTATTCATCTGTGATATCAGTGTTTTATCTGATTATGAAGTTTGTTATTAGTTGCAGCAGACATCATTTTCAACATTCTGCATTCTGTTTGCTCAAGCCTGTAGGAAGTTGTTTCTTGTAGGTTACAGGTTGAACAAACCTATGGTTTCACTCTGTTTTAAGGAGGAGGGTTTGTATCACATGTCCTGGAAAAAATCTGTTAAGTCCTGGAAATTTCCTCAAAAAATCCTGGAATTTTGTGTTTGAAAAATTGTACAAACCATGTGTTTGTTTCTTGTTGTGTTATTTTACAATCTCACAACAAGAGCTAGCAGCTTGTGAAATTTCCATCTGGGAGGTACATTAAGATATCTTTGCTAAAATACTTTGTGAACTCCTGCAAGATATTTCTTATTGAACATTTACACTGAAGAGCCAAAACATTATGACCACCTGCGTAATATGATGTTGGTCCTTCACATGCCATCAAAACTGCTCTTACCCAAGGAGGCATGGACACAGCAAGATTCCTAAATGTGTCTTGTGGTATCTGATACCAGCACATTACCAGCAGATCCTTTGACTCTTGTAAGTTACGTACGTGGTTGAGCTGCCACAGATCGGATTTGCTGTTCCAATGCAAACCACAGATGCTTAGTTGGATTGATGCCTGGGGAATTTGGAGGCCAGGGCAATACCTGGAAATCTTGCTCGTGTTCTGCAACCCATTCTCGAACAATCTGGGCAGTGTGACATTGCGCATTATTCTGCTGAAAGAAGACAGTACTAGGGGGAATACCGTTGCCATAAAAGGATGTACCTGGTCTGCAATTATATTTAGGTAGGTGGTAGTTGCCACGGTTTCCTGCACATGAATGACTGGACCCAAGGTTTCCCAGAAGAATATTGTCCAAAGCATTACACTTCCTCCACCAACTTGTTTTTGTCCCAAGGTGGCATCCTGGTGCCAACACTTCCTCAGGTAAACAACGCACACGTACCTGGCCATCCACATGGCACTACAGGGAATGAGATTCTATGAACCAGACAACCTTCTTCCAATCATTCAAGGTCCAGTTTTGATGCTTGTGTACCCATTGTAGGTGTTTTTGGCAGTGAACTGAGGTTAGCATGGGTACCCAGAGCAGCCTGTGGCCATTTCCACATGCATGAGATTCTTCCGCTTTTTCCGTTGTCATTTGGGTCATTCTCAAGATCGATGCAAAAATGAAGAGCGATTTTGAGCAGATTAATTGGAGAAGAGGTTTGTTTCCCCGTTAGGGAATGATATTTCACCTTTCGAAACTTTTGAAAACTGAAGTTAAACGCAGTAAAGATTTTTCCTGTAATTGTAATGCCCATTTTTAGCGACGCTCCTTCTGCCCAATATTGTTGTTAAATATCATTTTATTCCACAAATATTTGTATTCAGCTTGAAAACAAAGGAAATTTTTCCAAAAAAGAAAGCTAAATGTCGCACCCTGTAGTCTTCTGGCATGAGATTCTTCCATTTGTGTGGTTCTCAAGATCGATGCATAAATGAAGAGAATTGGGAGAGGGGAATCGCTTTCCATCGGAGGACGGAATAACGACTTTCGAAATCAGAAGTTAGACGGAGTGAGGATTTCTCCCTGTAATCATAATGTTTTTTGTGTAACATCCTTTTGCTCAGTATTGTTGTTAGATATCAATTTATTGCATCAATATTTGTATTTAAGCTTGAAAATGGAGGAAAAACTTCCAAAAATGGAAGTCAGATGGAGCAAAGATTTCACCTATAATTGTTAATTTTTTCTTTCACAATGTATCTTCTATCCTATGTTGTTAAATGTCAGTAGTTTTATATTTTGAATAGAGTGATGTGCTTCAGTTTAATATTTGCATAAATAAATTAATGTGGACTATTCTGTCTGTCTGTCTTGCTTGTGCAGCATTTTGTTCACACTGTTTTGCCACACAATCTGATTTTTTACCTGTTTTTAAAAGTTCAGCTTTTTTGTCTCGTATGTTTTCAGTAGGGTTTGATTCACTGTGTGTTGTGACACATTACTCCTGTTACCAGCATTCAATTACAATATCCCTTCTCTCGTACCACATGAGATAGATAGCCTTTGCTCACCTGTAGCTTTGATGAGCTGTGGTCGGCCCAAACCTTGCAGGCAGTTCATGATTTTCCCTTCCTCAGACCACTTTTTGAAGATATTAACCACTGCTGACCATGGTTAATACGTTATTAGGTATTATAAAAGTATTAACCACAACTGACAAGCCTTGTCACATACTATAAATATTGTAAAGGTATTAACCACGGCTGACAAGCCTTGCTGTCTAAGAAATGCTCTGACCCAATTGTCTGGCCATTACAATTTGGCCTTTCTCAAACTCGCTTAAGTCCACTGCCTTTCCTGCCTGAAGAACAAGAATAACACTGATTAACAGAGCTCAGTATTAGGTGTTATTTATACCGTTTCATGACCTTCACACAGGCTGTCTTTTACCTGCAGTTGCTTCGATTTGCCTAAGACACCCTGATCACAATGTTTTGGCTCTTTGGTGAATTTTCTTAGTGCAGTGAAACAACGTTCAATTAGAAACATAATTTTGCAAGAATGCACAAAGCATTTCAGCAAAAATGTCCTGAAACATCTGTTACTATTGGTGAAATGACATATTTTTTACTCACTTTGTCCATTTGCAAGTATTAACATTGTGTGTTTATCCATTTCTTGACAAATGAACTTTTATTCATGGTATTGCTGTAATGACAAGATCAGTACACAGGTAGTAATTTCTGACTTAGTATTTAATTACCCTGCATACAGGTAATTTTGTAGTTGATGTTCATATTAAATTGAAATTGTTGATATTTATTACTGTGGAAACAAGCAACATTTTAATAGGTGCATTACCTGTCTTTCATAGTTCTTTTTTTTTTTCAGTTCATGTGTATTATTGTACAAACGGTGATGCTTTAATAAGTTCTGTGATAATCTGTACATTTTTTTTAACTTAAAGATCACTCCACAGGGATATTTCAGTATCCACTTCAGAAATAAAAATTCACCAAAGTACATGAAACTTGTTGGTGAATTCTTCACTCTTACAGATCCCTATGTTTTTCATACCATTTTAAAATTTCAGTATTGGAATTCACACTATTCGATTTTCTTGTGCTCTGCCTTGAAGGTATATCATCCATCAAGAAAAGTTTGCATTGGGGAAATGATGCCCACCCATGTTTAGAATCTTATTGTGTCCAACTAAAATGGCTTAGTAAATGAAAAAAATTTGATTTTGGATCCAGTTGTATTAATTGTATAAAATCACCATCTTACACTTGTATACCAGCATGGTGTTTGATGAGCCATGTTATTGGTGGGATGAGAGATGGTCATCTCCCATGCGACACATACTCTCAAACCCCCTCAATTTGTTCTTATTAGTTTTTTCTTGTATCAGTGAAGTACTCAGTGCAGTTACAAATTATTTTCCACCAATGATTCCACCTGTTATTTCTCCATGATATTAACATTGCTTATCTCATGTTATCAGCTGATAATCTTGAAAAAAAAAAAAAAAAAACATTGACACCTAGTTTTCACTTTCACAAAAAGGATAGGTCTGTGTACTGAATTTAGCACGTCCAGTTTTGTTCTCTCGATAACTCTTTCTTTGTGATAATATATGTATCAAATCCATTTATAAATCTGTACTGCTAAAATCTTGACTTCTTCAGACCAAATCTGATATCCTTTTTTTTGCCATTTTGATGCTTAATAATGAAAAATATGTAGCAAGCATTATTGTATAAGACACTAAAAACATTTTGAAATAAAAAAAATGTACTTTTTAAGGCATTTCATTTCATGAAAACTAAATGAATATAATTACCTTCATTTTTAGCACATTTAAAAATCTTAACTTCATATCTTTGCTTCATCAATTTTAGAAAATTGTGAATTCATGTGAAAATCTTGTTAAATATTTTACAGGAAAATTTGAATGATATAAGTCAGGCCAATTTGACCTTTTCCCTCCTCATTCCATGTTACCACATTATATCACTTTGTGTATGTACCATGATTATTACTGTAACAACTAAAATGTAATGCGGGCGGTCGTAGTGAGCAATGGGTTTGCCTCCTCGGGGCGCTCCGTGGTAACAATGGCACACACAACAGCAACTAGGGCCTCTGTGAATCTTGGAGAGGTGCAAGCTAGTTCTGTGTGACATTGGTGAAAAGACCCCAACTCACTGGGTTTTGTTCCAGAATCCTTAGGTTGAATGACCAACCGGAACCCTCAGCTGTGGGCTAATCCCCAACACTGATGTACTTAACCTGATTAAAAAGACAAAAAGAAATATTAAGAATGACTCAAGTGTGGGATATGGTGGACCTACCACACTTGAGAAAGGACGGTCCACCACGGAATCGACCTGGACTTTCTAAACGGCGTATGAGAAAGAGATCTCGGCTGAGTGAATGTAAGATTGGTGTATGGAATACTAGAGGTATAAATGGCAAGATGAGTGAGGTTATTGAGGAGATGAATAAGTATAGACTGGATGTGCTGTGTGTAAGTGAAACCAAAAAGAAGGAAATTGGGGTAGAAGAAGTGAATGGCATGGTGAGTGTGTGGTCTGGAGTATTGGATAATATGAGAGGACAGGCTGGTGTAGGTGTGATTTTAAGTGAAAAGATGAAGAACAACTTGATTCACTATAATTGCATAAGTGAGAGAATTCTGTGGATTCGTCTGAAAGTGAAACTTCAGAGAATTGTAATTGTTGTAGTGTATGCTCCTTGTGACTCGGGACCTTCTGATAAGAAAGAAGATTTCTGGAATGAGCTAAAAGCTGTTTTGAGCCAGTTTGGTGCTAAAGAAAAAGTTATAATAGCAGGGGATTTCAAAGCTAGAGTAGGTGTGCAGAATGCAATTTCTGACAATGTTCTGGGTAAGTTTAATGATCCTTGTGTGAATGATAATGGTGAAAGATTAATTGAACTCTGCATTGAGAATGGTTTGTGTGTATCTAATACATTTTTCAACCACAAGTATATACACACATATACTTGAGAAAATCATACTCTTGGTCAAAAGAGTGTGATAGATTTTGTTGTCTACGATCAGCGTTTGAAACACTTAGTTGTTGACACCCGTGTGATGAGAGGTGCGGATGTTGGTTCTGATCATTACTTGGTAGTGTCACGAGTGAAACTGAATGTTGGTTGGAGGAAAAGGAATAGGAAGAAACCCAGGATAGAAAGAATAAAGGTTGATAGTCTCCTTGAAGATCATCAGCGGTATTCTGACTTACTCAGAGAATGACTGAAGGATCTGAAGTCTGGTGAGAGGGATGTAGAAGAGAAGTAGGAATGTTTTAAGAACTGTGTTGTCACTGCTGCTAAAGAGGTCTGTGGCACCACAATAGTGGGTAACAATAGAGGTGATGCTTGGTGGAATAGTGAGATTGAAGAGGCAGTAAAGAAAAAGAAGGAACCCTATTTGGGGATATTGCAAGGTAGAGTCTCTGTGGATGAATATCGCTGTAAGAAGCGTGAAGCTGCTAAGCTGGTTTGCCACAGTAAGGCAAAAGATAGGGAGGGGAAAGTGGAAAGGCATGAACTGGCTTTTTGGAAAGATAGAAAGTCCTTCTGGAAGTACATGAGACTCAGGGAAAATAGGGGAAACAAAGTTGTAAGTTGTGTGAAGAATGAGATTGGGGAAATGATATGGGAGCCCAATAAGTTAGGTGACAGATGGGGTGAATACTTCTGTGAGTTATTAGATCAGGAAAGCAAAGATGATTCTGAGACAGATGCAGATGATGTCACAACGAGGGATGAAAGCACAGGAGGGATCTCAAGAGAAGAAGTGTGTAAAGCTCTAAAATCTCTTCAGAATGGTAAGGCTCCAGGAGTTGATGGCATAACTGCAGAGATGTTGAAGTATGGTGGTGACTCTATAATTGACTGGTTAACTGAAATTTGCCAGTTGTGCTGGGAGTTAGGAATGGTCCTTCGGGATTGGAAGGATGCTATTATTGTTCCCTTGTATAAGGGAAAAGGTGATCAGACTGAATGCAAGAACTATCATGGTATTAGCCTACTGAGTGTGCCAGGGAAAGTGTTTGGTAAGGTTGTTATTGAAAAAGTACGGGGTCTTACATCATTGAAAGTGTGGGATGTTCAGAGTGGTTTTATGCCTGGTAAAGGCTGCACTAACCGGATTTTAGCATTACGCATGATGATTGAAAAGTATCTGGCTGTTGGGAAGAAAGTTTTTACTGCCTTCATAGATTTAGAGAAAGCTTATGACAGAGTGAATAGGACACTTTTGTGGAAGGTATTGAACGAATATGGTGTTACTGGGAATCTACTTAATAGTGTAAAAGCCATGTATGCTGGTAGTAGAGCTTGTGTACGAGTGAATGGTGTTTTATCAAAATGGTTTTCCATTGGTGCAGGAGTTAGACAAGGTTGTGTAATGTCACCATGGCTGTTTAATATATTTATGGACGCATGCATGCGTGATGCCAAAATAGATAATAGTGGTTTATGTCTTGGTGATATCCGTGTGTGCAGATTGCTGTATGCTGATGACACTGTCCTGTTGGCAGAGAGCAAAAGTGAGTTGCAGAGTATGTTGACTCTGATGCACGAAGTTTGCATGAAATTCAAACTGAGTATAAATAAGGGAAAAATCAAAGTTATGGTGTTTGAGATAGGAACGGGTAGCACTGAATGTAATGTAAGTATAAATGGCACTGTGATTGACCAGGTGAGTGAGTTTGTGTATTTAGGAAGCATGTTTGACAGAGAGAACAAGTTGGATGGTGAAATCAGTAGGCGAGTGAATTCTTCTTTGAAAGTCATAGCTGCTCTGGGAGGTTTTCACAGGAATGATGGGTTCTCTAGAGAGTCCCGCATGGCTGTGTATGAAACAGTAATTGTTCCTACTCTGATGTATGGCAGTGAAACCCGGGTACTGCAGAAGAAACATAGGAGTCGTTTGTGTGCTGGAGAAATGCGTTACTTACGTGGGGTTTGTGAAGACACGATCTGATTGTGTGAGGAATGAAGATGTATTGCAGTTGTGTGATGTAAAGCAAAATGTTGTTAGCAAGGTGGAGACCAATATGCTTCGGTGGTTTGTTTGGCCATGTTGAAAGAATGAGTGATGAAATGCTTACTAAGAAAATATTTTCAGCCCAAGTGGCAGGAAGGAAAGGCAGAATAAGGCCAAGGAAGACATGGGTGGATCAGATTCAGGAGTGTCTGCATGAGAAAAAGATTATGAGTATGAAGTATAAAAGATCTTGTGTACGGCGTGTAATGGATATCAGTGAAGCACAAGTTGTATGTCAAGATCGCTGTAAATGGCGAAGTTTGATACGACAACAATAAGTAAAAATATCTGGAAGTTTGTATTTCTTTTTGGAGCTAACCTCTGAATCTCAGAGAACAGCTTAGTTATATGTATGTATGATGTACTAAAATGTAATAAATGAAATGAAATTGGCAGTTTAGCAAAATTGAAGCAGCAAAGACATTTTGGTGAAATGAAATTTGCCTTAAAACGTATATTTAAATTTTATTTTAAAGCACAGAAGATTATTAAGTGCAGCAGTAGGTATTTTTTGTCAATTAGTAAATAGATAATTTTTATTCTTTTATGTTGTTTAAAATAATATTTTTGCTGTTAAGATGATATTGGAGTTTTCAGATGGTAGTGGAATGATATTTCATAGCACCTTTTAGTTATTTATCTTGTAGTAATCCATAATTTTCAAAAATTTTGAATTATGTTTGTATACTAATTTGAAATTCAGCACAAATTTAAATCCACAAATTTTGTGCTGACAATTTGTAATTAGTCATTGGTGCTTTTGCATGGTGTTGATAATAAATAATTGTATTGTATTTTTGTATTGTGGTATGTGTATTTTTTATTGACTTCTGATCTTTTGTAGCATACAGGACAAAACCTTCTTTGTCTGTGTCCTTCGGATTTAAAGCCATCTTACAAGGATTTGTCTGAACTTGTACTTGCATGCAATTGTTTGGCAGCATATGAAGCTCATGATGCATATACACATTTACAAAGTATCACATATGAGAGATGGGACCATATGATTGATTACATGAAAGGTAAGACTTAGTTTTGGTTGTCAGTTTTTTTTTTTTTTTTTTTGTTAAAAATAATCTGAAAATACACATGCATGCTTACCTATATATACTGCACTACCAAAGATATTCAGACCCCTCTCTTAATACAACATCACATGGTCTATTATTGATATGTTATGTGTAAACAAGTTTTTCTTTTAATAGGGTGTAGTAAATGTCAGAAATATCACTCACAAGTGATCAATAACTTTAGTCGGCAAGACATAGTCTCCAGTCCCCCTCTCCATTGAAACACTTCCGTAAACAAGTTAAATCCTCACCAAAAAATAAGTAAAATTAAAAAGCAAATCGAACAAAACAAACCAGTCCCCCCTTCTTTGCTCGTAGCTGAGGTAGCACCCCCCCCCCCTCAGAACATGGAAGTAAGTCACAGTGGCAGCTAATGCCGTTTAACAGAGTTCAGTAGAAGTTTCCAGGGCAAGAGTACCTGTATTGGGAAGTCATCGTTACAAGACTCACTTAGATCAAATATATAAAGGCTCTCCAGTTAATACTGTGGGCCTCAGGCTCAGAGGCTCGGATCCCTAGCTTAAATATATAAAGGCTCTCCACCATTAATACTGTGGACCCCAGTCTCAGGCTTGGACCCCAGCTGTTAGTGTGAAAAGCGCAAACCAGTGGTGATAACGCCCCCCTTTCCTAAAGCAGATGAAGCCTGCTGAAAACAAGAATACCATAATTTTTGACCTATGAGCCACTCTAAAGAATTGTGATTTCAAAAACGAAATCGGCATTTGGGCAGCACTGAAGATAATAACGGGAACCCCCTCCGCTACTGAAATTCGTTTTTGTTACATCAATTCTGCAAGATAATTAAAATGGCCCGCATGTTGTTTTTTAGGAATAAAATAGCCACCAACTGTTTTTAGTTTCTTTTTCCAGGTTGTGGGCAAGAACAAGAAAACGAATTCACATTATTTCCAAAGACTGAAAGCAATTACCTGACACATCCTGCTGAACAATCACCATTTGAGTGCGACTGTTTACAAATCACGGTTTAATGGGGATGAAAATATCTCCGGAGTCTTCCACCTAAATGCTCCCTCCAGAGTCCAGACGAAGCAGGCGATTTGCGTTCTTCAATGTTGTCAAACTGCACTGACAAATGAATAGTTGACTATACCAACCCACTGATGTGACCTTGTCCTTGAATTTATTTTTCAAACTAACCCCCCCCCCTCCCTCCCCACCCACCCCCATCATCTCGCTCACAGCATTCCACAGAGCTCTCGCAACAAGATGAACAAATTTCCTGCTTGAAGGTCATTTCTCTTCCGCAGAGTAGGAACAGGTGTAAAGCGTTGAGCTTTCTTTAATCGTGTTTCTGCTAGAATATTTTCACAAAATATGGTAACTTTTCGCAATGAAAAAAAGTAAGAAAAAAACTGCACGGATTGAAGATTAAAAAGCAGGCGCACCATATCTTTATTTTTCAGATAAAACAAAAGACATACCAAAGGGAAAAAAACAACAACTTTGTTTTGATAAAAAAAAAAAAAAAAAGTCTCAAATGCGTAAAAGGCGTAGATTTTCAGACATAGAGTGTAATGTGTAGCAACCTTTGCTAAAGCAGAGAAACTAGGCTAAAAGTGTAGTGCTTGGCAGGTCTGCATAACTGAAACCAAGTTTAATGTAACATTTTTCTTTGTTGTGTTCATAGTTCCTTTCAATCTACATTCCCTTGACCGTCCATATGTATGACTTATAAAACATTTCCGTTTAAAAGGCTTTCTTCTTGTGTTATAACCTTTTAGTGGTTCTGTTGGAGTTGGTGTTTTGTTACTTAACAGCACAACACCTTTGTGCTCTTGCAACAACTCGGGTGGTTTCTTCAAAACTAAACATCCCTCTTCTGCTAACAAATGTGCCTTAATTTTCTCAGGCCCACCATCTGTATCCCTTAACAGATATAATTGTTGCACAACATTATCAAATTCAGGGGGTAAGCTTTCAATCATTTAATATGCAACTTCATCTGATGATACAGTCTTAGAAGCATTTTTTTAATACCTTAGCCACTTTAATTACCCTAGATAAATATATTCCCATTGTTTCATCAACTCTTTTTCTTATATTAAAAAGTCCTGACCTATATGTAGTTATTCTAGCCCTAGACCTGGGTTCATAGATTTTTTTCTTTCAATTTCCAAGCTTCTGCAGCCATTATGGCATCTCTAATTCAGTCCTTCTGAGTTTATTTTAAACATAGGTAAATAGTAGCCAGAGCTTTACATTTATGCCTCCTAAATTCATCGGTTTCCCCATGTCCCTTTCCTGACATGGTAGGGTCAGCATCATCTGTAAAAATAAATGACCCTCTATCCACTAGGAGCATTTTCATATCATACTTCCACTGCTTATTGTTAAGGCCATTTCATTTGGGGATGGCTTGCCTCCTCTGGGTGCTCCGTGGTAACAATGGCACACACAGCTGCAACTAGGGCCTCTGTAAATCTTGGAGAGGTGCCAGCTACTTCTGTGTGACATTGGTGAAAAGACCCCAACTCACTGGGTTTTGTTCCAGAATCCTTAGGTTGAATGTCCAACTGGGGCTGTCAACTGTGGGCTAATCCCCCACACTCATGTACTTACCTGATTAAAAAGACAAAAAGGAATATTAAAAATGACTCAAGTGTGGGATATGGTGAACCTACCGCACTTGAGAAGGACGATCCACCACGGTATCGACCTGGACTTTCTAAACGACGTATGAAAAAGAAATCTCGGCTGAGTGAATGTAAGATTGGTGTATGGAATACTAGAGGTATAAATGGCAAGAATGAGGTGATTGAAAAGATGAATAAGTATAGATTCGATGTGCTGTGTGTAAGTGAAACCAAAAAGAAGGAAATCGGTATAGAAGTGAATTGAACGGTGAGTGTGTGGTCTGGAGTATTGGATAATGTGAGAGGACAGGCTGGTGTAGGTGTGATTTTAAGTGAAAAGATGAACAACTTGATTCACTATAGTTGGATGAGTGAGAGAATTATTTGGATTAGTTTAAAAGTAAAACCAGAGAATAGTAATTGTTGTAGTGTATGCTCCTAGTACTCGGAACCTTCTGATATGAAGGAAGATTTCTAGAATGAGCTAAAAGCTGTTTTGAGCCAGTTTAGTGCTAAAGAGAAAGTTATAATAGCAGGGGATTTCAATGCTAGAGTAGGTGTGCAGAATGCAATTTCTGACTATGTTCTGGGTAAGTTTAATGATCCTTGTGTGAATGATAATGGTGAAAGATTTATTGAACTGTGCATTGAGAATGGTTTGTATGTATCTAATACATTTTTCAACCACATGTATCATCATCATTCTCAACCATTATCAATCCACTGCTGGACAAAGGTCTCCCCAAGTTTCCTCCATAACGGTCTGTCTTGTGCCAGTCTCCTCCATGTCACTCCTGCATACTTTCGAATTTCATCCACCCATCTCCCATGTGGTCTTCTTCTGGGTCTTTTCCTGTCCCTTGGAATCCAATCTAAAATTTTGGCTGTCCATCGATGGTCTGTACTTCTGGCAGTATGTCCAGCCCATTGCCATTTCAGGGATTTAACTCTGATCATGATGTCTTCCACTCTTGTCATTTTTCGGATCCACATGTTCCTCTTCTTATCTCTCCTGGTTACCCCAAGCATGCACCTCTCCATGCTGCTTTGAGTTGTCTGCAGCCTTTGTATGTCTCTTTTAGTTAAGGTCCACGTCTCTGCACCATACGTAAGCACTGGAAGGATGCACTAACAAACACTTTTCTTTTAAGACATAATGGCATATTGCTCTTGAAAATTATGCTGTTTCTTCCAAAAGCTCTCCAGGCAAGTTTTGTACGCCAATTAATTTCTTCACCAATGTGACCCTCCCTTGATATCTGCTGTCCAAGATAAGCGTACGTGTCTGTTACCTCTAGCTTTTCTCCATCAATCGATAAATCTTCATTTCTTGAAAAAGCATTTAACATCACTTTTGTCTTCTGAAAGTTCATTTTTAATCCCACTTCTTTACTCTTGTCAGCAAGTTCCTGGATCATACTCTGCAGCTCTGATGGGGTAGTTGCAAAAATGACTACGTCATCACCAAAACAAAGGTGGGTTAGATAATCTCCATTAATCTTTATCCCCTTGTTTTCCCAGCTCAGCGACTGAAGGACACCCTCCAATGTGGCATTAAAGAGCTTCGGAGATATGGTGTCACCTTGTCTCACTCCCTTTCCAACTTTTATGTGTGCTGTATTCTCAAACAGCCGAATCTTTGCACTTGCATTTTCATAGATGTTATTAATAATATTAATGTATGCATCTTCAATACCGCAGGATTTCAGAGCCATTGTAACTACTGATGGTTTCACCGAATCAAATGGAAGTTCATGCTCCCTGAACTTCCATTTGAAAGTTCATGTTCTCTCGCTCTTTCAATTAGTTCTCTAAGTACGTGGATATGATCTATTGTGCTGTAGCCACTCCTGAATCCAGCTTGTTCTCTCGGTTGAGCCATGTCCAGTGTTGCCTTCAAGCGGTGTGAAAGAACTTTAGTGAAGATTTTATAAACCACTGATAGGAGGCTGATAGGTCTGTAGTTCCCGAGATCCTCAATGTCACCTTTTTTATGTAGCAGGATCATTGTAGCGTTGTTCCAATCCTCAGGAATCTTCCCTTCATTAAGGCATCGAGTGAAAATTTGGGCGAGTACTGTTTCGATTTCTCCACTTGCTTCTTGTATGATGTCTACAGTAATTCCATCTTCTCCTGGAGCTTTTGCCCGCTTCATGTTCTTGATTGCATGTGCAACTTCTGCTGGGAGGACTGGAAGAACTCTGGTACCTTTCATGATGTCTGGAGTACATGTATCATCCCTTTCATATAATTTGGAGTAGAAATCTTTCACTCTCGTCAAAATTTCACCTCTATTTCGTCTTACAGAACCATCTTCTTTTCTCAGTGCCATAATCTGTTTTCTTCCCTTACTGAGATGTCCCTTTGCTATCTTTATGCTTTGGTTGTTTTCAATTGCTTTCCTCACTAGTTCACAGTTGATTTCCTTACGTCTTCAGGGATACTTTTTCGTACTGTCTTGCATAGCTCTATATATTCCACTTTGGAAGTCGCATCTTCTTTAGTTATCCTCATCTCTCTTCTTTTTTGCATCAACATTTTGGTTTTTCCTGATAATTTGTTCACATGCAACTTGTTCTTAGACCCAGCTAATTTTGTTGCTGTTTCCATAAGAGCTTTGGTTACTTTTCTGTTAACTTCAGAAATATCCACTTCTTCCGATGTTAGGCCTTCTAAAGCAGAGAATCTGTTCTTCAGTTCCAACTTGAAAGTATTATGGTGTTTTTTAAGGTTGGTTATGTCAATACATTGTTTGTCTTATGAGCTTTGCCACGTTCGAGTTTAGTGTTGAGGTGCATCTTACATCTCACCAATCTATGGTCACTACCTATGTTGAACATGTTTAGCACACTGCAGTCTTCTATGACGAATTTTTTGTTACACATAATAAAATCAATTTCACTTGTCGTCCCATTTGGATGTCTCCATGTCCATTTCCTGTGTGGCTTTTTCTTGAAGAAGGAGTTCAAGATGAAAAACCCTTCTGCCTCTGCAAACTCAACGAGAGTATTTCCACGCTGGTTTCTGTTGCTGTGACCGAATTTACCTACTGAAGTTTCATTCTCTTGCCATTGCCCTATTTTTGCATTGAAATCTCCCATAATTATCTTCAAATGCTGCTTACCTTTATTATTTAGATGACTAATTTCCTCATAAAATTCTTCAATTTCTTCTTCAGGATGACTTGTGGTGGGTGCATAAGTTTGAATAATCTGAGCCTGGTATCTTTTTGAGAGTTGGATAACGAGTCGTGCAGCTCTGTCAGAGGAACTTTCAACTTCTATAACTTTATTCTTCAGTTTCTTGTTTATTATAAATCCAACACCACTAGTTCTGCCAGTATCTGTCCCACGATAGTAGAAGAGATGTCCACTTTTCAGTTCAATGAGATCTTCTCCTTTTCTCCTTGCCTCACTTAGCCCGACGATGTCTCACTTGATCCTTTGTAGTTCCTCTTACAATTCAAGAAGCCTTGAATCAGAAGATAGGGAGCGTCCATTATACGTAGGCAAGGTCAGCATCAGATGGCAGCCTAGCATTGAACTGTGCATTGACAATGGTTTTTATGTATCTAATACATTTTTCAACCACATGTATATCCACACATATACTTGGGAAAATCGTACTTTTGGTCAAAAGAGTGTGATAGATTTTTTTGTCTATAATCAGCGTCTGAAACACTTAGTTGTTGACACTCGTGTGATGAGAGGTGCGGATATTGGTTCTGATCATTACTTGGTAGTGTCACGAGTGAAACTTAATGTTGGTTGGAGGAAAAGGAATAGGAAGAGGTCCAGGATGGAAAGAATAAAGGTTAAAAGGCTCCCTGAAAATCATCAGCGTTATTCTGGCGTACTCAGAGAATGACTGAAAAAGCTGATGTCTTGTGAGAGGGATGTAGAAAAGAAGTGGGAATGTTTTAAGAACTGTGTAGTCACTGCTGCAGAAGAGATCTGTGGCACCACAATAGTGGGTAACAATAGAGGTGATGCTTGGTGGAATAGTGAGATTGAAGAGGCAGTAAAGAGAAAGAAGGAAGCCTGTTTGGGGATGTTGCAAGGTAGAGTTTCTGTAGATGAATATTGCTGTAAGAAGCGTTAAGCTGCTTAGCTGGTTCACCAGAGTAAGGCAAATGATAGGAAGGAGAAGGTAGAAAGGCATGAATTGGGTTTTTGGAAAGATAGGAAGTATTTCTGGAAGTACACAAGACTCGGGAAAAATGGGGGAAACAATGTGTTAAGTTGTGTGAAGAATAGGGTTGCGGAAATGATATGGGAGCCCAATGAGTTAAGTGAAAGATGGGGTTATTATTTCTGTGAGTTATTAGATCAGGAAAGTAAAGGTGACCATGTTGAAAGAATGAATAATGAGAAGCTTACTAAGAAAATCTTTTTAGCCCAAGTGGCAGAAAGGAAAGGTAGATAAAGTCAAGGAAGTCAATGGAGGATCAGATTCAGGAGTGTCTGCATAAGAAAAAGATTATGAGTATGAAGTATAGAAGATCTTGTGTACAGCATTTGATGGATATGAGTGAAGCCCGAGTTGTATGTCAAGATCGCTGTAAATGGAGAAGTTTGATACAGAAACTGTAAGTAAAAATTATTTGGTAGTTTGTATTTCTTTTTGGAGCTACCCTCTGAATCTCAGAGAACAGCTTAGTGATATGTATGTTTGTAAAAACATGGGCATTTTCATTATATTCTGCTATTTTGTTATTTATTCAAATACACTTCAATCTAGCATATAATAAAATATGCCACACTTATTTAACTATAATAATTTCCCACTTTCTTTAGGTATAAACACTTTTGGCTTAGTCTACTATCTTCTTTCGGTTTAACTACTTTAGGCGTGTTATGCACATGAGACTTAGAAATTCTACCTTCTTTTGGCTTATTCACTTTTAGGCCTAATCAAGTAAATGTGCTTCAGTTCATCATGTCGTATTTCCAGTTGTGCAGTGGAAGCATAGTGGGCCCATAACCTAATGTTGCATTTGATGTAAAATTTGCAACTAAATAAATTGAAGGTCATTATGGAAGTTACACTGAGAGATGTGTAGATGACTAGAATTTGGTGGAGCACTGAAGGCAGGCACATGTGTCCAATATGGTAAACACTTTAATAGAAAAACGTAAATTGTACAGACCTTTCTTCTGGCCAATCACATACAAAATACTTCTGCCTAACTTGATAAATAACATAACTACTCTCAAACTAAATTACAGGTATAACAAACTTATAAAAACACTACAAGCAGACAACCTTAGTGTGCATTAAGCAAACAAGCAGACCAACAATTGCTCCAGCTCTTCTGCTCACCTGCACCAGCATGCCACAGAACCTTTCAAAGTATAATGGGTACTGATAGCATCATCAGTGCGTACCTTCTTCGATAGACATTGATAGTGTAATCTCACCTGAACCAATCAGCTGGTGGGGGATTTTCTTATATATAAGTTTTTCTTACATATACGTGAGTTGTACCAAAAATAATGCAAGAGTGGGCATAACCTTTTTATTAACTGACAGAAGTTGTTCAAATTGCACATGTTGGTAGAGTAACTTTTTCTCTATACAAAGGTACCACTCAACATAGTCTCCATCACAAGCGATGCATTTGCGCCATCGTTGAACCCAACTCGAATTTTCTTTGAAAAAAATTCAGGTGTGGATTGTTGTTCCCAGAGACTGTCCTTCATTGGACCAAAGAAGTGGAAGTCGGAGGGCACCAGATCTGAGCTGTACAGTAGATTGAGACACTTAAGAAGCTTAGAGAAGCCATAAGGAGGAAGAGACCGAACAAGAAACAGGAATCTGAAAAGGATCCACATTCACCATGACAACGCAAGACCACATACATCTTTGGCAACAAATCAGGCGATCAGCAAATTAGGCTGGTTGGTGGATCCTTTTCAGATTTTTGTTTCTTGTTCGGTCTCTTCCTCCTTATGGCTTCTCTAAGCTTCTTAAGTGTCTCAATGTACCACTCGCTGGTCGCGGTATGGGCACATTCCAGAAAATCAATGACACCCCTGTCGTCCCAAAAAACAGTCACCATGACTTTTTGTGCTGATTGCTGGCTCTTGAACTTCTTAGGCCTTGGTGAAGAGGTGTGACACTATTCCATGGATTGATTTTTCATTTTCGGATCGTAAAGATATGCCCATGTTTCGTCCCATGTCACCAGATCGAAAAAAAAACGTGTCTTAATTGGCTTCAAACACTTCCAGCAGATCAGAGCAGACTTCCACCCTTCTCTCCTTCAAATCAGATGTTAACTGTCCAGGTACCCACTTTGCATACACTTTCCGATACTCTAAGTCTTCCACCATCTTCTCTGTGGCATTGTGACCACAGTGCAGTTGTGCAACAAGCTCACGGATTGTGACTCGTGTCTCCGCGCGGATCAATTCATCCACTCATTGACGATTCGTGTTAGCAGCCGCAGATGATGGTCTCCCACTGCATGGTTTGTCTTCAATGCTGGTTTCCCCTTCTTTAAACTTCATCCATCTGTACACATTGCTTTTGTCAGTGGTGTCATCTCGGTAAACATTCTGTAGCCTTCTATGGATGTCTCCGTTATTTACCTGCAATGAAGAAGAAGGGTTATTATAGAGGAAGAGTCACTCTACCAACATGTGCAATTTGAACGACTTCTGTCAGTTAATAAAAAAGTTATGCCTACTTTTGCATTACTTTCTGTGCAACCCTCGTATAAGTTTTTGAGTTGCAAACGAAATCCCCCCCCCACACACACACACCAGTTGATTATTTTCATGCAAACCACACTGTAATACACACATTTGTTCTTTTGTGATAAAATTTTGAAATTTTAAGACTTTTAAGCCACCTGGTAGTAACCTATTATCTTGTCTCAGTGAATAAGAAATACGAGCTAGTGTTCATAAAATAATCTGAAATGTTTTTGAAAACATGCTTCAGTGCTGTTGACCATTATTCTGGAGACATGTTTAAGGATGTATATGGGGTGTCCATGCTTTATCCATAAAGGATGTGTTGTTCAGAATGTTATTTGCATGTAGATAAAATGTTTGAGCCATGTGTGGTACTGCATTTTCTAACTTATATCTAGGGTTTGTTTGCATGTCCCCTTGGGTCCTGGATTCTGATTTTCCTTTTCCAGGCCTGGAAAGTTCTTGAATTTTCATACTTTTGTGAGAGGTCATAAAATAGTCTTGGGGAATTTTTCTTGTAATAAAAAAAAATAAAATTGAAATGCTCGGATTAATTGCACGAGCTTTTTTTTCTAGCTCCCTGCAGCATGTGCTTGCGATGATACTTCTTTCTACGGAGTATGGAGATGAGATGTTATCTCTTTTGTCTTATGTGATGTTGCAGTGCAAGATGTTTGAGTGCCATATTTCCATCCATATTATATGGGTTTTCTGAATACCATTTGTGTGCAGTTGGAGGCACAGCCACATGTGGAAACCTTTCTGCAAGTCTAAGATGGCTGTTCATTCTAACACACGCTTTCCTCACTGAAGGATATTATTTTTTGGCCTCCCTGCAGAGCCAATGTGTGTGGGAATAGATGACATGGAGTAGTGGGTCTTCAGTACCGTGGCAGATTTGTTTTGTATTAGTGTTATTGTGTTAAATTCCAGATAGCTTCATATAAGTTTTATACAGCGCAATTCTTATATGAGGAAATTTTACCACTTCATGGGAGATGTAACACACACTGAACAATACTCTGTAACAGTAGAACTAGTAGAATTTCATAAAAGTTCTAAATGTGTGGGACATTTCACACCAATTTGCAAAATAGAAAACAACAGGGCTGCCAGACCTGTGCCGATTGCGCCAGCCTGCGCCAAAACGTTGGTCTTGCGCCATTCTGCTAAAAAAAATCACGATTTGGATGAAATCTGCACCAAAAGATTAAATTTACCGGTCATCGATGTTTTAGCATAATCTTAAGACATTCGAAATCGATTTAGCGGTTATTTCGTACGTGAGATTCTTCCGCTGATTCGCGGAGTTCCCTCCCTTTTTTTTTTTTTTTTTTTTTTTTTTTTTTTTTGATATCGATGCAAAAGTGAAGAAATTTTCAGGATATTAGTTCGGGGGTGGGTGGGTCGTATTCCGTCTGTGGATGTTGTTTTGTTTTTTTAAACGTTCGGAAGCGGAAGTTAAACGGAGTGCAGATTTTCCCCGTAATCATAATTTTTTTCTCTTGCAATGTTGCTTCTGTTCAGTATTGTTGTTAAATTAATTTCAGCTTGAAATTGTAGGCAATAATTTCCGAAAACGGAAGTTAGGCCACCCGAAAATTTCCCCGTAATCTTCGGCCACAAGATTCTTGCCCTGATTCGAGGAATTCAGTCTTTTTTTGTTATCATTTGGACCATTTACGAGATTGATGCATAACTGAACTGAAATTTTAGGAGGATTGGTGGTGGTGGTGTGGCGGATTGTTTTCTTCATCGGAGGACGGAGTTTCGTCCTTCGGAAACAGAAAGTAGACGGAGGTAAGATTTCTCTCGTAATCGTAATTTTTTTTTTTTTTTTTTTGCGATGTTTCCTTTACCCAGTGTTGTTAGATATCATTTTATTCCATAAATATTTGTATTTCAGCTTGAAAATGTTGGATAAATTTTTGAAAACTAAAGTCGGACCGAGCAAAGATTTCTTTCGTAATTGTATCCCCCCTCCCACCTGTGATGTTCCCACTCCTGTGTAGTTGTTAAATATCATCATCCTCATAAATGTGTGTGTAAAAATTGAGATTGATAAGGGTGGGGGAAATTTCTAAAAATGGAAGTGATGAAGTTTGGACATTTGTAAGAATTGATGCATAGTGTTAAAAAAAAAAAAAAAAAAATGTGTTCATTCTCTGAAAATTACACCATTTATCTAAAATAGTGAAAGCTCTGATATCAGAATTCATGGTTCTCAGGCTGAAAGTTCTTTAAGCATGATGGATAAAATTGTCATCTGAGGGAATAAAAAGAAAGAAAAGTAACAAAGAAAAATGGTAAGGGAAAACTATCAGCAGAAAAAAAAAGCAAACAGTGGATGTGCTGTGCAGCGGCAGAGTCAACAAAAGACAAATATGGCCGTGGAACTTGCCGAGAAGAAAGTAGGGTTTGCTCGCAAGAGGAAACCAGAGCTAATTTTCTAGCAAGTACATGAACAAAATGAGGAAAAAAAAAAAAAACTGTTTGAAGCTATGTCTTTTAAAACCACCGTATTTTGTTTGGAATTCAGTAATTTTATAATTGTGAATACAGTGGTGTGATCTAGTTAAATATTTTCATAAATAAATTACAGTGAACGATTCAGTTTTGTTCATGCTGTGTAATATTCGTACTTTCTCACCGTGCAGCCTGATTTTTCACCAAATTAAAAAGTACAGCTTTGTTTTTTTAATTCGTCAGTCTCGTGTATGTTAATTAAAATCGCTCATAAGCGCTATGGATAAATGAAAGGATTGTTTATGTCGCATAACTTGTAATCAATTATCAGGAATACCGATTTTTTGCTTCTTACTTAAAGTCGGAATTTTGCCCCGTACTTTCAGGGAGCAGAATTTTTAGGAGGTTTTCTTTTTCTCATTTTGACCTACCTTGGGTAACATCTTCACCCTCACACTTTTCTTTTTCCAGATGGAAGGTGCATTGAACCACTTACTAACTCGCAATCATCTGCTTAATGTCCATGTCCATACATACAGGATTCTACGTATGCAAGAGCAGTGGCTCTTTCAGACAGCAACAACAAAACAGTCATAAACTGATTCTACTACTACTGAAGAAGGGGGAGGGAGGGGGATTCCACGCCAAAATGTCACTGCACAAGCGTTAAGCGATGGAAGCAGCTTTTATCTAACCAACTTTACTAAATCTCACTGTTATTTTATAGTTTTGGTTCCAGTTGTAATTGTTCACAGCAATAATGAAAGTTTGACATTGGTAATTACTGGATGAAAAGCATTGTATGAAAAGTATCGTGGCGCAACTGCTGAAAGGTGATTTTACAATTTGATTATTAAATGTTACATTAGTTTTTCTTTTATATCGAAGGTACTTTTCCTTCAGAAAACCTTAAGAGTTTGTGATGCACACCCAAACCACATACACGTGGCTTGCCAGTTGGTTGGTTTCAAAAATAATGTATTTTCATCTGAATGCCATGAATCTTGAAAAATATGCTGCTAAAAACCAACCAAAGAACAAACAGTAAGTACATATTATTTATTCTTCCTAAGTGTATATTCGCAAGCATTTAGTAACAATAGCAATAGTTCTTGGACGCGGCAGCATCCTATTCGTGTTACAGCGAAACAAATGCATTCAGAAGAAAATCCCTGATATTAATGTGTTACGCTTAAAATATTGCAAGTCGTGTAGTTTTCAATAAATCGTGGGTAGTATAATTGTTTTCCCATTTATCTCGCGTAGGAATGACAGAAATGCTAATTAACAGTCATAAGAAAAGCAGTAAAATGTCAACAAACCTGAAATATAACATTTTTTCACAGTTAATAAAATAATGGTTATTCAGTATATAAACATAACTTTAAAGCACAGCATGGACTTTAAACAATTAAAAATGCTATCATTAGCTGCTCCAAAACCCAAGTTCTGCTCCAAAATCCAATGTTTCTGCTCCAAATTGCATATTTTCCTGCTCCAAGAATTGCTCCAAAACATGGTAGGGGCAACACCCCTGAAACAAAGGACTATAATTTTAGCAAAAAATTAAGCTCCTGAAATTTTTTGATAAATTCGTGGAGAACCCCTGGAAATGTCCTGGAACTATTTTCTGTAAATGTGTGCGAACCCTGTATATCACAATATCTACGAGGATTGCTTAGCCAGATGTTTAGTAATGCTGTGAAATGTGTAGCCGATATAAACTGTGGTTCCAACTGAAATGGAAATGGGAATTTTATACTCACCAGGAATATTAAGGTCTTGGGCTTGATCTCTGTTTAGGAAGATAAGTTTTTCATGATGGTATGATTGGATTTTATACCAATCAAATAACCATAGGATTTAAAAATTTGATGCAGCTGATAGGCATACTGGTCGAGAAATGTAACACATCCAGTGAATTGAAATTGTCTGTTGACCTCTGTGCCTACAAGTTTTCTGCACTCATTCTCTTATTGCTCCTGCCAACAGTTCAGTATCTCTCACCTTTGAATACTAAAACCGTTACTCCTTATTACCAATTCCCTAGTGGTTTTGGTGGGCATAAAAAAGTTTGAATTCCACTACTTTCTGTTTGTCTGAGGTCAACAGACAATTTCAATTTGCTGGTTTTATTCCATTTCTATACCAGTCTGCCTGCCAGTCGCATCACATTTTCAAATGCTATGGTTATTTGTTTGGTATCAAATCCAGTCCTACCATCATATAAGACGTATCCTCCTGGACAGAGATGAAGTCCCAGACCTTAATGTTCCTGGTGTGTACAAAACTCCCATTTCCACTTCAGTTAGTATCACTGTTTATATCAGCAGCACATTTTGCAGCATTACTAAATTTTTGCCTGATCACAAAAAGGTTGTTACCCGAGGTAGACATAATTTTTCCTTGGCATTACTGACTCTATCAGATACTTGAGCAGTGCCTCCCTTTAAGAATACTAAGAAAATTGCTCCATTCATCAACAAAATGGCTCTACATTTTAAATTGGAGCATTAAAATATATACCTCTTCAAACTGCAATACCGATAGTCCTTATTTTATCCCCATCATTTAGCAACAACCGTAATGAGAAACTTGAAATTCCCAATCTAGCAACCTGTCTTGCTCCGAATGTTTACAAGTGATCAAGACCCAATCTGGTTTGAAAAGCTTCTGTGTTTCTAAAATTTCTTAATGCAACTAACATACTAACATGCTTTTTCTACAACCTTCTCATTTATCTGTTACATGTATATTGCATACTTCCTATTTAAAGAAAGATAGTGGTCACTTGGGCCAAAGTTTGTGGAATACTGAGGATATATGGTAGTATTGCATGTTTTATCTCTTGTATGTGTTCCACCATAAAATAGGAGACGTAAAAAAGTATTGTCATGTTGGAGCTACGTAACTGAAAACAAAAACTAAGCTGTTTTCTTCTAATTGTTTTCATTAAATGATTTGGAAGCACAGGACAATGCTTGGCACTGTCCAGAAACTGTTCCAGATATGATCCTAGAATACAGTGAGTGATGCTTTCCTCGCTGTTGCTTGAGTACAGGCTTTTCTGTATGGTTTCACTTTGGACATGCATATATGCTTCCTGTTGTGTAGTAGTCAACCCAGGGTTTAGGTCCAGTAATGATGCATTCTAAGAAAGCCTGTTCCTTAAGCTGATCTGTCCATAAAAAGAAAAGAAAAAAAGAAGGGGAGGGGCAAGAAACACTCACAGGTTGTTCTTTTTTCATTTCATGTTGAGTAATCTGTCATTCACACACTTTTTTTAAACTTCTTGCACTGAACCAACACTAATCTGTACATCTTCAATCATAATGCAATGATTATCTTGTATGAACTCTGTTCACATTATGCTTTCTGGTGATATCACATTATGTGGTTACAATCATTGTGAAGAATCTTCAATATTTAAATACAGTACTGTTCTTAAACTTAATTCACCCATCTGTTAACTTGCCATTGATTCATGAATACTTCACCCCACCAAGCCAACACTCTGTGATAAATTTGAGCTGGCTGTATTCCATTTGCATTCAAAAATTAGGTTTCATTTCACATCTCCACTATGATACATGACTGTAGAAGTACCACCATCATCAAAACCATCAGTTTCCTCATAATATCAGCAAATGGCTCTAAATGTGCTCTCAATATTGCCAACATAGATCTAATAATAAAAGTTGTGAAAGGCCTCTATGAATCTGAGAAGCTGACACAAAATTAAGCTTTAATATAAATATTGTTGAGGTTCTGTGTGCCATTAGCCAAAAGACTCCAACTCACTGTTTATTTATTATTTTTTTCCCCCTGAACCCTTAAGGGGAATGACCAATTGGAACTGTCACTTGTGTGTGGGTTGACCCGCCACACTGACTGATGTACTTCTATGATTAAGACTTGAAGAATTTAAGGGAATGAAGTGTGGGATATGGTGAACCTACCACACTTGAGAAGGCTGGTCCACAACAGAGTCAACCTGAAACTAATAATGAGCATATGAGAAAGAGATATCTGCTGAGTGAGTTTGAGTTTGGTGTATAGAATACTTGAGAGGTAAATGGAAAAATGAATGAAGTAATTGAAGAAATGAATAAGTATAGTTTCAATGTGCTGTGTGTGAGCGAAACTAAAAAGAAAGCAATTGAGATAGAAGTGAATGAAACACTGGAGTGTTGGATAATGTAAGAGGAGAAGCTGGTGTAGGTGTGATTTTAAATGACAAGATGAAGAACAATTTGACTCTGCGTAAGTGAGAGAATTATTTGGATTCATTTGAAAGTGAAGCTTCAGAGAATAGTAGTTATTGTAGTGTATGCACCTTGTGGCTCAGGACCTTTTGATAGCAAGGATGATTTCTGAAATGAGCTGAAAGCTGTTTTGAGCCAGTTTGGTGACAAAGAGAAAGTTATTACAGCAGGGGATTTCAATGCTTGAGTTTTTTTTTCTTTCCTTCCTTCTGTTAATGTTCTGGGTAAATTTCATGATCCTTGTATGAATGATGATGGTGAAAGATTAATTGAACTATGTATTGAGAATGGATTGTGTGTACTAATACGTTGTTCAAACACAAGTATATTGAGACATATACTTGGGGAATTCTTACCCTGTGGTAAAACAGTGTAATAGATTTTGTTGCTTTATGATCAGTGTCTGAAGTACTTAGTTGTTGACACTCATGTTGTGAGAGGTGCTGATGTTGGCTCTGATCATTTCCTGTTAGTGTCGCATGTGAAACTTAATGTTGGTTGTGGAGAAAGAGGAATAGGAAAATGCTTGTGACGAAAAGAATAAAAGTTGAAAGGCTTCATGAAAAACATCAGCATTACACTAGAATATTCAAAGCAACCAGAATTACATATGTACTGAATTGCCTATGGTTTACTGGTCTTCCATGTAACAGCTTCTCAGAAAACTTGAAAATTACACAGGGTGTCTACTGGTCATGAATGTCATGAAAAAGTATTGAAATTGAGCAGGTGGTCATGACGTAATTAAAAATAATGAAATTGAGTGGGTGTTCATGAAATTGTCTTTTTTGTATCAGCACCTGAATGAAGACAAGTTTGTGCACATAGAAGAAAACACAAGATAAATAGTTTAGCTAAGATACTTAAACATTGAATGTTTCACTGTGAAATTTCAGTCTCCATAAATTTTGTACATTCATAGTTTTTATATTGCCTTAATAAAAAGTTGTAAGTTTTTACAGTGTTACCATGTTAAAAGAATTTGTATATTAATAGATGTAATGATAAATATTTCTGAAAATAGCCATACCCCATCCTAGATGAGAGTTGAATGTATTATTCTTTTAAACACATAAAAATAGAATTTGGTGAATGGCATAGTGCAAGTCATACATAATTACATTATTCATGTTAACAAGCAATTTTAGTGACATAAGAATTACATTCAGCTTTCAGGTAGGGGTTCATTACTTCCCCCTCCCCCCAAACCATATAGCCATTTTAGCAACAATGATATAGACACATCAGTTTTGCCTAACCTATTGTCGCATAGAATTAATTTCAGTGTTTGTAAAAATAAAAAATAACCTGGTATCTGAAGCCAAGGGTACTAGATTATGAGTCTAGAATGGTTGTCATTGTGCCATGCATTGTTGAGAAGTCATGAATTTAACTGAAGATGTCATGGGAAAATCATGAAAAAGTCATGCATTTGGCTCATTGGAAATCAGTAGACACCCTGTTACATCGCCCTGGAATAAGAATCAAACCTGCATCTCCTGATTTCCATTCGCATATGCTAACCATTACACCATCCAGGACAATGAAGTTCCAAGCAACTGAGGCTAAGCAATTGTAGCTTAGGAATCTGAAACCTGAGATTTTTCATTGGTCGAAGCGATCTACCTCATCGTAGTACCAATAACCATCTCACATCCAGGCGTGGGTGTATTACACAGAAATACTGAGTGAATGAGTTGAAGTCGTATGAGAGGGTCTGTGGTACTGCAACAGTGTGTACCTTTGAGTGTGATGTTTAGTGGAACAGTGAGATTAAAGACATAGTAAAGAGAAGGAAAGAAGCATATTTGGGGATGTTGCAAGATAGAGTTTCTGAGGATGAATATTACTGTAAAAAAATATGAAGCAGCAAAGCTGATTCATCAGAATAAGGCAAAAGATGGGAAAGATAAGTTGGAAAGGCATTAATTGTCTTTTTGGAAAACATTCTGGAAGACATAGCAAAAAATAGGAGAAATAGAGTTCTAAGTTGTGTGAAGAATAGGATTAGAGAAATGATATGGTACCCCAAGGAGTTAAGTGGAAGATGGGGTGAGAGAAAGAGAGAATATTTCTGTGAGTTATTAGAACATGAAAGCAAAGGTGATTTTGTGGCAGAAGCAGGTAATGCCACAGTGAGAGAAGGAAGCATAGGAGGGATCTCGAGGAAAGAGGTATGCAGGGCGCACAGTCATCATAAAATTCCTAAAATTTTGTTAATGTCATGAAATTCCTAAAATTTTTCGGAAAAGAGTAGCAAATCCTAAATTTTTTTTGAATTCAGTATGGAAAGTAATAAATCACCCCGGCCCTGTTATGTCTTTACTTAAGGAACCAGTGTTTGTTTTTTCCTTCCATATGAAGTAACCACTCTTTCCCCCATAAGTTGAGTCAGAATTCTGTTGCTGGCGATGACAGGTCCTCAGCTATACTTCCGTATCTGGCCTGCGTCGTCTGCTACAGCGAAGCAGGTGGCGCTTCCGCTGCTTCTCCGCCGAGGCCGTGATGGCTGCAAGCACTGCGTGCGTGAAGTCCGTTTGCTTACTTGTGTTGCCCCTAATGCGAGGCTTCCCCCGTAGCACAGCCGTGACGTTATCCAATTATCCATCCTGCTGCAGCGTCATTTTTATCAGCGGGAATGTACAAGTCAGAGTAATCTTTTTCGTCTTGCAATAGTCTCCTTTGATTTGGATAAAGAGTTCTAAATTTATGGTTTTTTTTTCTAGAAAGGACGTTAAAAGTCAGTTTCTAAGTAGCAGGGCCGGCTTCATGTTTGTGCGACCGGTGCAGTCGCACTGGACCCCCGTGCCTAAATGGGACCCGCGTTTGTGTGATGTTTTTGAATTTTTCATAATTTTTTTTCTTGTATTAAAAATAAATGACACTTAACGATGTAAAAATGGCATTTTTAAAATTTTTATATCATTACACTTTATTGCCTTATTGAACAGAATTCAAGTATCTTGGGTCCATTGGGATGATTCACCGTATCACCGAGAGAAAATTTGCGTTAATGACATCATATATACACTGGTGTGCAAAAATTAAGGACGAAGAGGGGAAATTAGCATAACAGCAGTACGAGCGGGTAGAACGGACCGAAAGACCACTCAGGAGATAGACTAAGGTCCGGTACGGTAGAGCATGCACATATATGCAGCATGAATTAGGAGGGGGGGGGAAGGAAGTGTCGGAAGAGTATAAAGCACACGGGAGGTTACGCTCAGCAATTCGATGAAAGCTATTGCACGGTGTACATCAGTTTGAACGACGTTAAGTTGCTGCCACCATGTGATATGGCTAACAGGCAATCCAGTAGACGAAATCTGGATGACTTTACCCGAGGTCGCGTCATTGGGAAGTTGGAAGAAGGTCGAAGTGTGACTAGTGTGGCCGAGCAGTTCGGGATCGCTCACAGCATCGTTTCACGAGCTTGGAGAGCATTTCAAATGACCGGAACAGCTGTCTGAGAGTTTAGCAGTGGTCGTCCACGAGCAACCGCTGTGGCGGACGACCGGTATATTGTCCTACAGGCGACAAGAGACAGATGGCAGACAGCAGGAGAAATCGCAAAGCACATGCAACAGACAACTAGACGTCCATTATCGTGTTTTACCATGGCCAGGAGGCTGCACAAAGGTGGTCTATTTGCACGACGACCAGTACAGTGTGTGCCATTAACGCCGGCTCATCGGAGACTGCGGTTTCTGTGGTGCCAGGAACACAAGAACTGGACACATCAGCAATGGGGTCGAGTACTCTTTACGGATGAGAGCCGATTTAGTCTGACGAGTGATTCTGGACGTATACACATCTGGAGAGAGCAGGGAACACGCAATCGCACCTCCAACATCATTGAAAGGGACCGGTTTGGAGGTAGCGGAGTTCTCATTTGGGGCGGTATCGTGCTTGGTAGCCGTACTGACCTCCACATCTTCCAAGAAGGTTCAATCACTGGTGTTCGCTATTGTACTGAGGTTCTCCTGCCTCACGTGCATCTGTTTAGAGGTGCTGTGGGTCCTGAGTTCCTCTTCATGGACGACAATGCTACACCTCATCGTACAGTGGCTGTCGCAGAGCTGTTGGAGAGTGAAGATATTCGACGCATGGATTGGCCCGCAAGGTCCCCGGACCTAAATCCAATCGAACACGTGTGGGACCTTCTCGGGAGACGCTTGGCAGCACATCACCAGCAGCCAGCAACGATTCTGCAGCTGCGATTGGCGCTACAAGAGGAATCTGCCGCGATGCCTCAACAGCTCCTTGATAACCTCGTCTTCAGCATGGACAGATATTGTAAATCGTGCAACACAGTCAGGGGTGATCATATCCCCTACTAAAGACTGGATTTTTCTTGGCAGCCGCCTGTCACATGGACGTTTCTGTCTTCTGTCCAGTTGTGCTCGAAGCTACCTTTTCAATAAAGTGCCTTTGTATCCATTGGATTCCTTGTTTGGACGGTTTTGCTCATTTGTCCCATATTCTTACATCTTGGGGATCTTGTGGTATGATTTGAGTCGATGTGGAGCACTTCTGCACGACGTTACATTAGAAAAATCACCTCGTCTTTAATTTTTGCACGCCAGTGTATAATCACCCAGATCTCTCTGGAACGCTGACATCACAGCAACGTCACAGTACGTCGGCATTCTGTGGCAATCGCATGTAGTCAGTTTTTCAGGTGCGTGGGCGGTAAATCTCTGGCAGATGGTTTATCAATAAAAAAAAGTGAAAAAATTATCTTTGTGAATTTTTTATGAAACTGGCTGAAATTTTAATGAATACCGTAAATCGCTCATAGGAACATGACCTCCAGACTTCGCCTGAATCGGTTAAAAACTTTAAAATTAGCCGTCAAAATTTTAATTAACCGTTTCTGCGTATATATTTCAAAATTCACCCTGTCCTGGGATGGGCAGCATCCCCTATATTATAGTATTTATTTAAAGTTTAGAAACAACCATTTTAGGACGGTTGCACTGTTTTTACTGGTCAAATTCGGAAATCTCTACCATTTCTCAAGTTTTCCTCCGTTTCCACGGACCGGCGGAAACCTTGTGACCGACCGGTTGTGTTTGGGAAACACTACACTAGACTGCTATCTCACTCGCCTCATTTGAGCTACAAAGCTGAAAGCTCCCACTACCCATTAAAACAAATTACAATGAACTTTAGAATGTGGCCAGCAAAAGAATCTTTCTTCCTAGAAGTAAAGAGACATAGTGATAAGGTAAGAAGAATTTTTTGAAAATTGCATTACTCATTTAGTATTGTACCGATGGTACGTCTTTAGAAACTGAATATTTCAACCATGAATCATTGAAAATGACATTTCTTATGATCCTATCTTATTTGTTTAAGCAATAGCTTGTTTTTTTTTAAATTTTGGATAAATTACATTACTTTTTACCATCAGCACGCATTTCGACGAGGTGCGGGAATTATATTTTGGCGGTTCAGTTCAATCAACTTCAATTTGATCTGGCAATGTAAATTAATATAGCGTAAGTTTAAAATGTCTTTTTATTTTTTCATGAGTAATAATAACAGCTTATTATAAACTCATGAATAAATAATAATATTCTTTAGTACCACCATGCTTTATTAAGCAACATAAGAAAATGGGAAAAACAAAATGTGGTTTCTCTACCTGACCCCGCCTTTCTTTCAAAAACGTTCCAACGTCCCAGCACATTTAGTAGATGTAGAACTCGCTGAGAAAAGGGCCCCGCATTTTCGTTTTGCACCGGGCCCCACAAATTATGCAGCTGGCCCTGCTAAGTAGATTACAAATGAAAAAACTACCATGATCTTTGTTTTGGCTGACCCATAAAGTGACTGCGCAGCACTACTAACAGGATATCATCGACGAAGCCTCGGATGATGTGACATCCCGCCAAGCTAGAAGCCAGAATGCATCCACGTGCTTGAAGGTGAATTTTAAATATGCCGAGGGAAAAACAAAATTTAACAACTCGTGGTTGTTGAAGGAATTGGATGGCATTGAAGTTAAGGAATGGTGTAGAAAAGGGGGGAAACAATTTTTTGTGCTAGTTGTCTGTTATGTGGGGAGACATTTGAAACTTCAAATAGTGGTTTTGCTCAAGTAAAATCTCACCACCATGGTAAGAAGCATCAAGCTAAATTCCAGGAAAAATTTTTTGGCACTAATTCTATTGTTGCATTTTTAGTGGGAGAAAGCAAAAGCAGTGGTAGTCAGCAATCAGCACAACACCAAGTAGAAGTTGTGCATGATAAATTGAGTCATAATATGCAGATTAGTTAAGCAGAAGCTATTTGGGCTATGAATGTTGCTCAGAATAATTACTCATTTAAATCCTGTAATGAGACACATGTTCTGTTCAGAGAAATGTTTCCTGACTCGAAATAGCTAGTGATATGCAATTAAAAAGAAAAAAAAAAAAAAAAATCCTACATATTATCTCATGGCCTTGCTTCGTATTTTGAAATTAAAATGTGACTTGAAAAATAACACTGGACCAGTAACTGTGGCTTTTGATGAAACAACAAACGTCCAAATGAAATGGCAGTTGGATATACACATTAGGTAATGGTCTGCAGAAAAAAGTGAAATTTGTTGCAGATACTTTGATGAAAAAAGTAATAACACTAAAACTCACATTCATTATAATTAGGCTTTAATCAACAAAGAAATATGGCTGTCATTTAACCATTCATGTTTCATTTCCTAGCTAAATCGAACAGAGATCATACCATTAACATACTCACAGCGGATTTACACAATTAGTACTTCTGATACGTTAAAATTAGAATACAATACAATAATATCACATTTACCCCTCTCTAAAAATTAGTTACATAGTCAGACAGGTATGCAGGTCGGCATCTGGAATGAGTAGGGCGTAGTGCTTCATCAGAGTCCTCAGTAGCAGTCGGTGATAGTTCGTTAGCCTCAACTACATTAGTCCCATATTCAAGATTACTAGCAGGGGCAGAGTCAGCAGTTTGAAAGATTTATTGTCTCTGACAATCATTCACCTCTCTAGGGTGTTTTCCTGTAGGAGCTAGATGCCGAGTTGAAACAGTAGTTTCTCGCCATCAGGGAATCTGACAAAGGCATAATCAGGGTTAGATTCTATTAGTTCTACCTCTTCCACAAGAGGCTCATATTTACTAGAGCGAATGTTCTTTTTCAAAAGAACAGGACTAGATTTAGTTAACCAGGTTGGAATTGAACTACCATTAAAAGATCTTCTAGGGTGGTTAAACATCCTTTCCTGCGGGGTTGCATTTGTTGACGTGCCCAGAAGAGAGCGAATAGCATGCAGAGCATGGTCCAGTACCTCCTCCCACTGCTCAGTTTTCATGTTATTAGACCTAAGGGCACGGTTGGACTGGGTATAAAGGGCCCGGGTGGCGTATTGAAGCGAGGGGGCTCGCGAAAAGTACGAAATGTGTTCCCGGCTCCCTGAACTTGCAAGGTTCCTGAAAGATCATGACATCGACGTTCCTCGTATCTGTGAATCCAAACTCACACCCAAGATCAAGCGAGTTAGTGTTGCGAACTTCCAGGTGTTCCGGCAAGACAGAGATTCGGTTCGCTACTGGCACGAAGCAGGAAGTAATGTCCTTTTAGTCATATATGGTTTAAGTGCATCCATCGCACCCTTCAAGAACCTCATTACATCGCACCCTTCTGACCCTTTTTACATCTTCAACAGAATGAGGTAGGTTTTTTGTGTGAACCCAATGACTCATTCGTGTTATTCCAGGAGTGGCAAAAAGAGCCTCATGTAAAGCGCTAAGATTCGTGGCCTGGTTTATCGCAGCAGTTATTCTTTAGAGGGTATCGGCGGGCACATTCTCATTCCCAGGTCTGTAGATTATATCAAACTTGAAACAAGCTAATTCTAGACGCCATCTCAAGATCTTTTTATTTTACTTGAATGACGCTGATCGAACATAAGGGACAGAGTGTTGATCAGTAATTGCTTCAAAATGCCTACCAATCAAGTAATGCTGCCAATAACGTAATGATTCAACAATGGCATCAGCTTCCTTTTCAATTGAAGAGTGTTGCTGTTCAGGTCTGCTGAGGGTTCTAGAGAAGAAAGCAACTGGTCTTCCTGCTTGCTCAGAGAAGCAGCTATACCAAAATTAGACGCATCAGTTTCTACCCGAAAAGGTACTCCGTCATCTATTGCAGCTAGTGCCACTTTAGCCACGTCATTTTTTAAAGCACAAAATACTGAAGTAGCTTTTTCAGATAGAGGAAAGCATTTTTTTTTTTTTGCACTGAAGGTCTAATATTTTCAGAGAATCTAGGTATCCATTTACTGTAGTGTGAAAACATACCCAGAGCACGTCGTAAGCAAGCTTCATCTTTAGGTATAGGTAGATCAAGAAGAGCTCCCAGTCGATTTGGGTCTGGCTTGATAGTTTTGTTAGAGATAATGTAACCAAGTAAGTTCACAGTCTTAACAGAAAATTGACATTTTTCCTTGTTCAACGTGAGATTATTTTTCTCAACAGCAGCTAGGAACCTTGCCAGATTTCTGTCGTGATCATTTTGATTTTTCCCACAAACAGTAACATCATCCAGGTATGGAAAAACGTTTTCTAGGTTCTCATCCTGGATAATTCTATCGATCGCTCTTTGAAAACAAGCCACTCCATTTGTAACTCCGAAGGGAATGCGTAGAAATCGGTAGAGTTTCCCCACAGGCTTCGAAAGCAGTATATGGCTTTTCAGACTCCAGGATGGGTACTTGGTGATATGCACTTTTCAGATCTATGACACTGTACACCTCATTTGCTGAAACTTTAGCAATTATCTCTTCTATTCTAGGTAAAGGGTAAGCATCCAACATGGTAAATTTATTTATGGTTTGTGAATAATCTACAACCATCCTAGCCTTGTGATTTTTTCCTCTAACCACAAAAGCCTGAGCTTGCCACGGAGAATTACTAGGCTCAATCACTTCTTCATGCAGGAGATTTTCAATGTCTATAGCCAGAAACTGACTATCACCTTTTGAGTGTATTCTAGATTTTGTAGCTATAGGCACACAATCCGAAGTAAGGTTAAACAAGCAGAGAGACGGAAGGCACATTTGCAGCAGTCAAGCCACAAATTCTGAGTGGAGGCTGTAAACCATGGAGGACAGTTTCCACTGAGGTATGACACTGTAGTACGTCTAGTTCGATTATGGCATCAGAGCAAAGATATCTCATAATTAACATCATTATGTTTTTATAAGTGTGTCCCTCCATTTCAATATTGACACTACAACGGCCTATAACTTCGGTGAATAGTGAGGAGTTGGCCATAGCGACTTTGCCCCTATAAGATAGTACTTGTATATGCCATTTATTTACAAGGGTCTGATCAATAAAACTTAGTGAATTTCCTGTGTCTATTAGAGCACTCACATTTACTTCGTTTATTTTAATAGCTACTGTAGACTTCAAAAGGCAGGTAGGTGCAGCAGCCAAAACTGAGGAAGATGAAGCAGAGGTTACTGTAGTAGGTCTAGTAGTTTTTGGTTTACAAACTCTCTGAAAGAGTGCTTTCTTCCCACATGTTCGACATGCAACATTTCTGGCAGGGCAAGAAGTTCTAGGGTGGCGATTTTTTCCACAAAAATTACACCTTTCTGTTCCAGTCAAAGCAGCAGTTGTCGTAATAGATGTACCAGTATCTATCTCAACACAGTCATTTATGTGAGTAGCAGCTGCAGCATCCATCAGCCTCGAGTACGAAGCAGAGTGTTGTTCTGCCATTTCCAAAGCCCTAGCTTGATCAAAAGTGTCTTCTAGAGAGAGAAACGTGTTCTCTAAAAGTCGCTGAAGCACTTCGATCCACTAATAAAGGCATCTCTGATGTATTCATTCTTATTTTGCTCAGCCAAAACACTTTTAAAGTTGCAATCTTTGCTCATTTGTTTTAAGACCTGAAGATATTGATCTGTAGTCTCCTCAGCCAGTTGATGTCGTGTAGCCAAACTATGTCGGGCGTAGATCTCGTTCTTAGGCCTAACATATAAAGATTCCAAAATAGCTGTAGCATCAATATAAGTTTTACATTCACTGATATACTAAAATACATTAGGTGCAACATAATTAGTTAATAGTTGCAATTTACAATTTTCAGATACTCCATCAATACAGCCCAAGAAGTTTTTGAACGTGTGCTTCCAATGTACCCACTGCCTGTTAGCAGATGTGGCAGATGGCTCCACGTCAAATCTCTCAAGTCGCAAATACTTGTCCATGATTATTTATATATTTCTTCTATCTTTGTTGATTAAATTGATGAAAAAAGTAATAACACTAAAATTCACCTTCATTATAATTAGGGTTTAATTAACAAAGAAATATGGCTGTCGTTTAACCATAAATGTTTCATTTCCTAGCTAAATCGAACAGAGATCATACCATTAACATACTCACAGCAGATGTAAACAATGAGTACTGCTGCCAACTTCTGATACATTAAAATTAGAATATGATACAATAATATCACATACTTAACAACCATTTTCATGGGGCATGCCTTCTCTGACCAGATTTTGCAGGAATTGCTGGATGCATTTAGCACTTATAATATTCCTTTGGAAAGAATATTGTGTCTATCAATGGATGGACCAAATGTTAATCAGAGTGTATATAAGAAATCGGGTAAGAGAGTCTTGGAAATTGGATTTTGTAACCTGCATGTTGTAAATAATGGCTTCAAAAAGCTTTTAGAAAATTGTAACTTTGATTTAGATGAATTTGCCTGTGACATGTACTATTTTTGAAAAACAGTGCTGCAAGATGAGAAGACTATAAAAGCATTGAGGGTGTAACAAATGTGATGTCACAGTTTTTGATAAGGCATCTAAGTATAGGTCCAGTTGCTAAGCAAATATATGAGCAGTTCACAAATTTGAAAGAATATTTTTTAAAGTTTCTCCCACAGCAAAAAAAAAATTGACAAACTAATTGGTATTACTAATCGATATCAGTGAATCAGAAATTATCTCAGAAATGTTGTTGTCCCTTGCTATATATAGCATTTATAATTTACATTCATAAAGTGTTTAAGAAATTCTTGCTGATTTTTCAAACTGAGTGCCCAATGATTCATTTACTCTATTCAGAATCCAATGATTTACTTAGAAATGTGATTTCAAAGTTTATTCATGATGATAAAGTTGCTCAAAAAGAGGGTAAGGATTTAAAAAATGTGGATATCAGAGATGAAAGTAACTGGAAACCCCTGAAACTGATAGAAATTGGTACAACTTCAAAAACACTACTGCAAGAGCTGATGGATTCTGAAAAGAAGTTGTTCATGCTTGATATAAGAGCAGCCTTAATTGCTACTGTAGATTATCTCAAATAGCATCTGCCATTTTGTAATAAAAAACTTAAAGATCTTCAGGTGCTTAAGCCAAGAAATATATGCACAGAATTCCAGGGTTATGATGTTACTAAAGGGTTACGTGCAGTTACGTGTATTTGTCAATTTTTATACTTTTTCGGTAATTTAACTGACTACCGCCAATAGCGGTATAACTATACCATCGGGATTAGAGGAAATGCTATCCCACACTCACCAACCCGCTTGGCCAGCGTGATGAGTTATGGCCAAACCCCTCCAAAATGACTCCACAATTTAAATCGTGGCCCTCAGTCTCCGGCAGCTGGAATGTACCTGGCCAAGGCAACGGCCAGTGCGACATGTAGGCAGAGGATGCTAAGAATCCCCGGAGGACCGGACTAGGCTGCCATCTGATGCTGACCTTGGCTACATATAATAGACGCTCCCTATCTTCTGATTCAAGGCTTCTTGAATTGGAAGAGGAACTACAAAGGATCAAGTGGGACATCGTCGGGCTAAGTGAGGTAAGGAGAAAAGGAGATCTCACTGAACTGAAAAGTAGACATCTCTTCTACTATTGTGGGACAGATACTGGCAGAACTAGTGGTGTTGGATTTAAAATAAACAATAAACTGAAGGATCAAGTTGTAGAAGTTGAAAGTTCCTCTGACAGAGCTGCTCAACTCGTTATCCAACTCTCGAGAAGATACCAGGCTCAGGTTATTCAAACTTATGCACCCACCACAAGTCATCCTGAAGAAGAAATTGAAGAATTTTATGAAGAAATTCGTCATCTAAATAATAAAGGTAAACAGCACTTGAAGATAATTATGGGAGATTTCAATGCAAAAATAGGCCAACAGCAAGAGAATGAAACTTCAGTAGTTAAATTCGGTCACAGCAACAGAAACCAGCGTGGAAATACTCTCGTTGAGTTTGCAGAGGCAGAAGGGTTTTTCATCTTGAACTCCTTTTTCAAGAAAAAGCCACACAGGAAATGGACATGGAGACATCCAAATGGGATGACAAGTGAAATTGATTTTATTATGTGTAACAAAAAAATCGTCATAGAAGATTGCAGTGTGTTCAAGTTCAACACAGGTAGTGACCATAGATTGGTGAGATGTAAGATGCACCTCAACACTAAACTCAAACGTGGCAAGCTCATAAGACAAACAAACTGTATTGACATAACCAACCTTAAAAAACACCATAATACCTTCCAGTTGGAACTGAAGAACAGATTCCCTGCTTTAGAAGGCCTGACATAGGAAGAAGTGGATATTTCTGAAGTTAACAGAAAAGTAACCAAAGCTCTTATGGAAACAGCAATAAAATTAGCTGGGTCTAAGAACAAGTTTCATGTGAACAAATTATCAGGAAAAACCAAAATGTTGATGCAAAAAAGAAGAGAGATGAGGACAACTAAAGAAGATGTGACTTCCAAAGTGGAATATATAGAACTATGCAAGACAGTGCGAAAAAGTATCACTGAAGACGTAAGGAAATTCAACTGTGAACTAGTGAGGAAAGCAATTGAAAACAACCAAAGCCTAAAGATAGCAAAGGGACATCTCAGTAAGGGAAGAAAACAGATTATGGCCCTGAGAAAAGATGGTTCTGTAACAAGAAATAGAGGCGAAATTTTGACAAGAGTGAAAGATTTCTACTTCAAATTATATGAAAGGGATGATACATGTACTCCAGACATCATGAAAGGTACCAGAGTTCTTCCAGTCCTCCCAGCAGAAATTGCACTTGCAATCAAGAACATGAAGCAGGGAAAAGCTCCAGGAGAAGATAGAATTACTGTAGACATCATACAAGAAGCAAGTGGAGAAATCGAAACAGTACTCGCCCAAATTTTCACTCTATACCTTAATGAAGGGAAGATTCCTGGGGATTGGAACAACGCTAGAATGATTCTGCTACATAAAAAAGGTGACATTGAGGATCTCAGGAACTACAGACCTATCAGCCTCCTATCAGTGGTTTATAAAATCTTCACTAAAGTTGTTTCACACCGCTTGAAGGTAAAACTGGACATGGCTCAACCGAGAGAACAAGCTGGATTCAGGAGTGGCTACAGCACAATAGATCATATCCATGTACTGAGAGAACTAATTGAAAGAGCGAGGGAATATGAACTTCCATTGTGCATGGCTTTTATCTGAAATCCTGCGGTATTGAAGATGCATACATTAATATTATTAATAATATCTATGAAAATGCAAGTGCAAAGATTCGGCTGTTTGAAAATACAACACACATAAAAATTGGAAAGGGAGTGAGACAAGGTGACACCATATCTCCGAAGCTCCTTAATGCCACATTGGAGGGTGTCCTTCAGTCGCTGAGCTCGGAAAACAAGGGGATAAAGATTAATGGAGATTATCTAACCCACCTTTGTTTTGGTGATGACGTAGTCATTTTTGCAACTACCCCATCAGAGCTGCGGAGTGTGATCCAGGAACTTGCTGACAAGAGTAAAGAAGTGGGATTAAAAATCATACATGAGATTCTTCCGCGAATTCGCGGAATTCCGCTTTTCGGCATCATTTTGGTCATTCTCGAGGTCATTGCAAAAATGAAGAGAAATTTTTTCAGGATTTTTTTAGGGGGAAGGGTCGTCGTTCTATAGAGAAAAAAAAAAGCGGAATTCCGCGATTCCGCTTTTTTGTGGAGTAAAAGAACTAAGCGCTTTCTAGCTTAAAGCGTTGCTTTTGGAGCAGACGCGGGGGGGGCAAGAAGAAATGTTGGAGGGTGGAGTCAGGAGCTCAATTCGTTTAATGCTGTCAACAATGGATGGGTTGTCAGTCACTTGAGCATTGCAGCGCAAAGGGGTGGAAGCTCCGCATACTTCGTGCGTTAGGGAAACTCCCGCAGCCCTTTCCGTGTCTTGCTGGAAATCGCCACTCTGCATTCTATCAGGGCCAAACTATCCGCTTGATTGTATCCGTGACGTCATCGCCAGAAACTCTCTCTTGTAATCTGCAAATGTACCCTAATGCGTTCCCGCTTTTCTGAGATCGTTCGAGAATCGAAGCTCTCGTGAATCCTCTTCCTACGGAGGATGCCAAAAAATACGGATTTCCCCCGGGATTACGGGTGACTAACAAAAAAATTATGGATATTCAGATTTTCGCTGTTATTAAGAAAGTTTTACTGATTTTGTAAATAATCGACGTAAAAGCCTCTGAACAAAGTTCGTAACACAGCCCTTTGTCTTTTTTTTTTTCTCAGGTGGTGGAATTTGTTTTGCTTGTTTCAAAGTGTGAACAAAAAAAAAAAAAAATGCCCGTCGTGCTTCTTTCGCCGTGGCCCGGGATTACGTCGACCTGAAGCGTCTAAATAAAGTTCGTGACGCAGCTTTCTTTTCTTAAATTCGTTCTACCGCCCCCCCCCGAAGAGAAGGAATTTGTTTTGCTTGTTTGAAAGCTAAGTGGAAAGGAAGAATGGCGCCACGCCGCGGGATTATGTAGGCCTGGTGGTCTTCTTTTGCCGTGATCCGGAATTACGTTAGTTCGGATGTGCTTCTTTTGCCGTGATCCGGAATTACGTTAGTTCGGATGTGCTTCTTTTGCCGTGATCCGGAATTACGTTATTTCGGACGTGCTTTCGCTGTTGCCCGGAATTGCTTCTGCCCGATGCCTCTGAACCATGTTCGTGACGAACCTTTTTTTTTTTTTTTTTTTTTCTAAGGAGGAGGAATGTGTTCTGCTTGTTTGAAAACTTAGTGGAAAGAAAGCACGGCGCCCGGCTAGGATAACGTCGGCCCCGAAGCCGCTGAACAAAGTTCGTGACGCAACTCTGTTTCTTTCCTTTTTTTTTTTTTTTTTTTTTTCTAAGGAAGAATGTGTTTTGCATGTTTGAAAGCTAAGTGGGGGCGGGGGGGGGGGGGGCACGGCTTTGGGCCAGTATTACGTCGGGCCGAAGCCTCTAAAAGTTCGTGACGCAGCTTTCCGTTTTTTTTTTTTTTGTTTGTTTTGTTTTTCCCATTCTTTCTCTCTAAGAAGGAATTTCTTTTGCTTGTTTGAAAGCTAAGTGGAAAGAATGTGTCATGAGAGGTTCAAAAACAGGGTTAAAAACAAGAATTCGGCAGAGAAAATCTCCCCACTTGCTTGACGTTGATGGAGATTCATGGCACCATATTCACAATGCAAGCAAAAAATTTTGCAAGCCATTTTATAAGGTTACATTGAGAAATACTTTATTGACTTCTTCAATGACTAAAAACTAAGCTGTGGATATATGTTTCTAATTCTTGCAAGTTTCTAATTGCTTGACTAAATTCACAAACTTTCCTAGACAAATACTTTTCACCTCAGGATTTAGCTAGTAAAGATTCACATTTAAGTTTTAAATCTGATTTTTTTAAATATTTCATTTTATTTTGTTCTTAAATCCCTACTTGTCTATTGTGAATATAATAATGTGCTTCACTTTAATATTTACTTACATAATTTACAGAAAATAATTCCATATGGCTAGCGTACTCTTAAATATTGTATATATGCTGTATTTGAATTTGCTCACCGCGCGTTCACGTGTCCCAATTTTCCACCCAGTTAAAAAGTTCAGCTTTTTTGTCATCGGCCGGTCTCATGTATGAAAAATGAACTTTCAGAAGACAAAAGTGATGTTCAATGCTTTTACAAGAAATGAAGATTTATCGATTGCTGGAGAAAATCTGGAGATAAGACACTTGCATTTATCTTGGACAGCAGATATGAAGTGAGGGTCACATTGATGAAGAAATTAATCAGCGTACAAAACTTGCCTGGAGAGCTTTTGGAAGAAACAGCATAATTTTCAAGAGCAATATGCCATTATGTCTTAAAAGAAAAGTGTTTGATCAATGCATACTTCCAGTGCTTACGTATGGTGCAGAGACGTGGACCTTAACTAAAAGAGACATACAAAGGCTGCAGACTACTCAAAGAAGCATGGAGAGGTGCATGCTTGGGGTAACCAGGAGAGATAAGAAGAGGAACTCGTGGATCCGAAAAATGACAAGAGTGGAAGACATCATGATCAGAGTTAAATCCCTGAAATGGCAATGGGCTGGACATACTGCCAGAAGGACAGACCATCGATGGACAGCCGAAATTTTAGATTGGATTCCAAGGGACAGGAAAAGACCCAGAAGAAGACCACATGGGAGATGGTGGACGAAATTCGAAAGTATGCGGGAGTGACATGGAGGAGACTGGCACAAGACAGACCGTTGTGGAGGAAACTTGGGGAGACCTTGGTCCAGCAGTGGATTGATAATGGTTGACAATGATGATGAATGATGATTAGGGATAAATGGAAGCTTTTGCAAATGGATAAAATTGTTGAAGAAATAAGCAAAAATTCATGTGAGGATGAAGTTATTCCACGCATTGATAATTATTGGAGGGTTAGTTTAGACTTGCGTGATGAAAGTAGCAGTGTGAAATACAGCAATCTTGCTAAACTTATGAAAGCTTCATTAGTTCTTCCTCATGGTAATGCAGATCCAGAGCGGGGATTTTCAAACAATAATGCTATGCTAACAAAGGAAAGGAATTCATTCAATGAATTTACTGTCAAAGCTATAAGAATAGTGAAAAGTGCCATAAAATACCATGGTGGGAAAGTAAGTTGTGTTCCCATCACAAGATTATTATTAAACAGTGTTCTAAATGCTCATAAATGTTACAAAGAACATGTCCAAAAACTGAAAGATGATGAAGAGAAATTAAAAAAAAAAAATTTGCTAATGGAGAAGCAAAAGAAAGAAGCTGATGACATAAAGAAACGTAAATTATAATTGTGGCAGTAGAGTAGCTACATGTAATGCAAAGATAGAGGAACTAAAAATTGAAAAAAAAAAAAAACTTCAATGACAATGATAAAAGAAGGAACAGAAAGATTATCTAAGGCTATCGAGACAAAGAATAACCATGCTGAAATGTGTGTTGCTCAAAAGTTAATTTCTGAAGGTAGTGAGACATTATCACATTTGGAGGAGAAGCTAAAATTTTTAGAACAAGAAAAAGATACTTTGGTAAAAAAAAACCCGACTGAAATTGAGTTAGAAGGGGGGGGGGGATTTTAATATGCATAAAAACTACAGCTAGGTCATTTCATATGAAGCCACATTTTCAATTAGCTAGCAACTCGTCTTGTGCCACTCTAGATTTTAATATTCACATTACTTGTAACACTGGTAGTTAGATAGTAAGAAAAGCTGTAAATTGGTTTCATTATTTTTATGTTTAAACCAGATTTAGGAAGCTTAACATTTGCTCATTCTCTGTGATTCCATAATGGAGGCACAGTACATAAATTTGGGTTCATACTGCAGGTTTTTTTTTAATTATGTAACCTTTCTCGGTTTCTAAGAGACAGTTCCCACTTTACCTGGAATGCCTCCAAAAGTCGGGTAAAACGTGAATTTTCAGAAAAAGTTGGGGAATTTCGGATTTTCATAATCAGTATTTTATTTCCTAAAATTAAAATGTACTGTTATTTTTGGGTTATGGTAAAAAAAAAAAAAGAAAAAAATTCTCCATGTTTGAAATTTCTATAAATCTATTCCAAAGGAGGTGGTGCAGTGGGTTCAAAAGGGTGGGTAAAAACTGGTATACTTTCGATAAACCAAAGTTCAAACAGAGACCTTTGTTAATTATCCACTACATGGAAAGAAATGTTCCTTTTGTTGAAAAAAAAAGTGATATGGGGGATGAAAATCCTCCACCAACCACCGTTTTTAGAAAACGGCAAATTTCTTACAATTCTGCACTTTTGTAGTAACTTTTAAAGGAGAATGTTAACTTGAATTATGTAAAAAGAAATCCACATAAGCCATGATAACTTAGGGCATGGTGTGCTCGTGTGTATGTGCCATTTTGCTATTTAGAATGTTTTGTGTATGACTATATTACAAAAAAACAAAACACACTGCCTTACAAGAGTTAAAAGCAAATTCAGTATTTTGTTATGGGATAGTTCATTCAAGAATATCAGCTCAGATAAATTGAAATAATAATACAGCAGTAATTTAGCTTCCGGCATGTGAATCTTGGGGAATACTTCCAATATAGTCGCAGTTTTCCATTATATATCATAAAGCACATGTAAAAATTTTATTAGTATAACATCTGGAACTTTACCTGGAAAATTTAGAAAAATCCAGGAATTTTATTTTGCCTACTCAGGTACCCATTAGGCCAAATGAGACAATGTTACTTTTTTTCTCCAGTGACCACTCAGGGCACTTTTGCCATTAGCTGCAGGATACTGTAGGGGGTCATTCCATGTCATATCACCCAGCTTAATTTTGAAATGACACCCACCAACTCAGATTTTCATGAAACTTTTTTTACTTGTTACTACCACCAAGTTACTAATCCATGTAAAATTTTTCCTCCCTAGGCCGCATAGTTTCTGAGATATAAAATGTCAAAGTTTTGGAAAATTGTACATTGATGATGTTTCCGAGACACCGCTTTCAGACGCAGTATTTGAGAAAAAAATTCATAGTTCTGTGTCTAATCAACATATCACTACCAAATTTTTACCACATGTCAAGCAAAGTATGAACATTTCAGAAAAAAATATTATATAAATCTTGCATACCTCTGAGAGATAATAAAATTTATTAAAAATTTTTATAAACAAATTTTTAAGTGCAAAGACGTTGCTTCATTAAGTGAGTATTATGGCATAAGGCACAGGAGTTACCAGAGTGCTTTTTTTTTTTTAATTGAACCTAAAAGTATAGTCTAAAAGGCTGTAAAAGAAAAATAGTGGGATTTTGATTGCTAATATAGTTAAAAAATTGGTGTAGAGCACAAAAGTTTCTACTGTAAGTGATAAAAACATAAGTTTAACAATTAGTAGGTATCTATAGCTAATTAGGATAATCAACCAATGGAATATTTTAGTTCAACAAATTAGAAGCTTGAATAATTAATCTTATTTTTCATCTGAGATGTCGTGTCTTATTGTACTGGTGTTGCATTAAATCAGCTTCTTTTTCAGGAAAGTAGTACACTCTTCCAGAGCCCTTGGTGGTGGGAGGACTAACACAAGAAATGATGTTACACAGGGGAACGTAGCAGATGTCTTTCTGTGGAGGCCAGTAAAATGATAGTGCCGGGTCATATGGGTGCATGAACTTTACTTTTACATCACCTTCCTCCACATGTTTAGAAAGTACTAATCCAAAAAACCAGTGACTGTCATAAATACATGCAATGTATAAGTTTGTAGAGATCTGTGACATCTTGACTGCAGGTGCTTGCTCTCCAGAGAAGTGGAAAATAGGGCTGACATTTTCATCAAAGCTAGTTCTCTTTGTTCCAATGGAATCTTCAGATACAGGGATGAAATTGTGAAAGCCACATGTACCAGGAATTGTTTTTGCTTTGGAGAATCGGGCTTCTAGCTGCTGACTTGTTTCTGAAAGTGTTTTTTTTTTTTAACCATCCAGAATTTTATGTTTTTGACTCTTGCCTCACAGAAATTGAGGACTTTTTCAACTGAGTCTATTGCATTGCCAGGGCACATTTGAAGGTTTGCTCGGGTAACCAGCAGCTAAACTGTACCACCAATGCCGTCGCAAGGAGATTTCCCGTGACTGGTTGCAAAAAATAGCCATGATGCCGCTAAAGAGAAGTCCTGGTTGTGGTAGCAAAGATTGAGAAAGTTTTTGCAGTTCTTATACTGTGCAGCACATCCATCACTGAAATAAAATACATTTTTTACAATGGGAAAGTTTTTCTTTATATACTGAGCGATTATTTTTTGTGTTTCGTATACAAAGGCTACATCATGCTCTAAATCATCGGACAAGATGCACACATTTGAAACAGGGTGCGCACGCGTGCTTGAAAACCTGGAAAGTCCTGGAAAATCATGATTACATTTTCAAGGCCTGGAATATCCTGGAAAAACGGTGTTTTTTTAATGCTGTCTTGAAAAGCCTTGAAATTTGAAATTAGTGCTTAAAAAAAATGCCCTTTTAGGAAATCGTGTTACTGTTACCCCTTCATTTTTTAAAGTTCCTTTTCTCTGTTCTCAAAGAAACCACCGGCAGCGGTTTCCGACATGCACCAAATCCTAATTTGGCTGGGGGAAAAAAAAAAAAAAAAAAAAGGCACTACTTCCAGTGCAATAAAATTGGATGATTACTAGTAGGTCGAAGGGGAGCTTGATGTCCGTCCGACAACTGAGAACGGAAGGGGAAAGAAGAGGCATTTAGTATTTGCAGGGGGTCGCGTATGTACCAAGTCAGCTGGCATCCACCAGTGAGGAGTATGCCTGAACAACACATTCATCTTCTTCTTGTTTATGTGCATGCCACCCTCCCTCCCCTCAAGAGACTTCCGCTACTTATGATAAAAAATAAGAAAACTATCTTTGCGAATTTTTCACGAAAGTGGCTGAAATTTTTACATTCACTGTAATTGGATTACAGAAGCTCACTTCCAAAATTCCAATTGACCAGCAGAAAGGGTGTTACCATAGCAACGGTTGATTGACAGCTGGGAGCGCTGATCTGAAGCCCTTGGTTGGGAAGAAAGCAAACACCTGTTTATCACTTCCACAGCTCAAAAGGACTAGGAGAATATTTTCAGAAATCCATTTTTCCGAATTTTGAAAATAACAGTAAAATGTTTACAGTAGTTAAGATACATCACAATAAAGTTCTAGTGCAAATTTCGCCAAATTCCGTTAGGAACTTTAGCAGATGCAAAAAAAAAAAAAAAATCCGTTGCATAATCGGATTGAAAAAAAAGAAACAGTAATTATAAATTACGGGAAAAGCAAGTGAATTATTTTTTTTAGATGCCATGGTTTATTTAAACAGAGTGATCCTTAAATTTTTTTCTGTGATGATATGGACTCTATTTGAATTACAAACATACGTTTTTATTCAGACGTCTGAGTTACTGTTTTAATAAAAAAAATCATCTATAATTAAAAAGTTTTCAATGGATTTAAGCAATATTCAGCAGATAAACAAACGTATTTTAGTAAATTGCAACGTCATGACGTAAATTTGGTAATTTAATTTTGTCGAAAATTGGGGAGCATTTTTTTTTTTTACAATTTCTATTATAGTTAAAGTTAAGGAGGAAGGGTGCAACTTGACAGTTCAGTGAGCTGCAGGTGGTGATTTATGGCGATGTGCCAAATGAAAAGAAGCCATTCCATCAGGTCATTCCAAAGGTTGTGTGTGTGGACGCGTCCTCCTCCTGCTGTTTGATCTTAATCGGAATGTTTTTGTGCATGGGGGTGGGGGGTTGAGAGAAATATCAGTTTCAGCTTTACAGCTTTCACGGCTTTTTTTTTCTTGTTAATAAATAAAAATCATAGTTGCTGCATTCACCATTGATCCATGTTTGCATTTCTTGAATATAAACAGCAGACAATCAGAAATATAGTGTTGGGCGGGTCTTGATGTTCTTCATTTTGCATATGCTGAATTCAGTTCTGTGGGAATAAGGAATGACTTATACTGTGAATATATACAAAACTACATATTTTTGAGCTGAAAAAATAGGTCTACTTGTACACAGTAGCTAACGTGTGAACTCAGATGAAGACAATCAGACATACGGACGTCTGATTCCATAAAAAAATCAACATAGTTTTTTTATTTACACTACAGGTAAAAAGCAAAAACATGTTTTTAAACGTTATAAAGGAAAACGGATTTTTGAAACGCATGACTTGATGATCTTAATTTCTGAAAGTTTCTTTTTCCACATCCTTTTTTTTTTTAATTACAATACACTGTTACAGGATACTGTGAGTTATATCACCTAGTGATATGGTAGATTTTCGGTTGCTGATATCCGCGATCGTAAGCGGTAGTTGCATTGCGATTGTTGATGATGACAAGATAAATACTGGAGTGATGTAAAATGTTGCATAAACTAAAAAAAAAAAAAAGCCCCCCCGAACTTTTATGCGGTCATCATAGCTGATCAACCATTTCATTCCATGAACATCAGCACATTTCAATCATTTGAACATTGGGGGTATCTGAAGGAATTCAGCCGTGCTTAAGCGCCCTAGCGCAACGAAAACATGCTAATTTTGGACAGTTCTATTCCCTTCCCCTCTACCATCCCTAATAATTGAGAGTGCATACTGTAGTTTCAAATATTCTATTTATGAGCTAGTTTTCGCGCTGTTCGTTATGCATTTATTTTCGAAATTCCTAACACTTTTGAACTATGGTTGCAGAAACGTTTATGCTTTGGGTTTGTCTGTAGGATAATTCACATGAAAGCTGTTGAATTTCGGCGAAATTTTAGTATGCTGTTGGGTACAACCTGGAAACCTACCCTCTTGAAAAAGGTCGAAATTAAATTTAAAGGCCAAGACATAAGAGCAGTATTTGTTCTCCAAGCTTAGGAATGTTAACTCACATAAAATCTGTTTGATTGCAACAAAGTTTTGGTATGTTATCAGGGAGGAAAAACCTACCCTTGTAGAAAATGATCCAACTTGAATTCAAAGGTCAGGGCATAAGAACAGAATTTATTCTTTATGGTCTTGTGCTTGATAAACTTGATCAATTTGCATAAAGCACATTCATCCATTTGCATCTTTCATCATTTTTATTACTTAAAACTGAAATTACTTTAAAAAAATAATTTGAACATGATACTGTAAAGCGTAATAATCATCCTGGAATTTTTTTGTATATGTCCTGGAAAAGGCATGGAAAGTCCTTGAATTTTTTTCCCCCAAAAGTGTACGAACCCTGTTGAAAACAAGTAGGTCTTCAGAGTGGTGGACACGTGTGTAGACTACAGCTGTATGTAGTGAACAACTGTCGCTTGTCCAGTGATACCCTTGTGCTGCATCATGAATGATGTATGAGTAATTTTCACTGAAGTCTAGGAGAACAATAGCTGCATCCGATTCAAGGTTTGCTTTCATTTTCTTTAGAAAGTTTACTTCGGATTTAGTTATAAATGCATGGGGCACAAGTTTCTCTAGTTTCTCAATTAAAGTCGCTAAATATTCATCAAATGTCACAGTGAATTTCACCTGTTGTGTTCTGTCTGTCGATACCCATGAACTGTATGACACTTCATCTTCAAGGTCCCACTCTTCAAATTTTTTGAGTAGAAAACTTTTCAAATTTTCACTGGATGGGCATTGAGAGCAGTGTCGCAGCATGCAGTCTTTGTTATCCTTAGAACAGACTAAATAATCAGTCAGGTCCTGGTATGTCTCTTCTATACAAAAAGCGTGAAGTAGAAGACTTACATTTTGATGGATTGGGCAAACACAAATGGAATGTGTTCCAGAAGACCCTGCTAACACACACCATTTTGGACACAGCATGCAGAATTTTGAGATGCCAATTTTAATGTTGGGATACTCAAATTTAAAAGCAGAATGCAATTCATTTAAATTAGCAAGTAATAATCTCTTTTGTACATTAACATTTTTAGAAATACTGACTGTGTCTTTTTCTCCTCGCATGATTCGAGAGTATTCATCACTTTGGTAAAAGTTCTTCACCAATTCAATTATATTTTCACTGAGTGTTTTTCCTTTTCTGGGTTCAGGTAAAGCCATGATTCCTTTGTCTCTGAGAAGGTATCTTGCTCGACGGATGGCATATTCACTCACATGGAACTCTTCCATGATTTTTTTCCTGCTCCGTGAAGTAGGAACAAGCGTCAAAAGTTGTATCTTTTCTCTCCGTGTCATTGAAGCGTCAAGTTTTGCTTTAAGTAAACCTACAAGCACGTTCATATAATCTGCTTTTTGTTTTAAATCTTTTGGCAGTTTTTTGGCATCTTGTTCAGATGGAGAAAATTCTTTTTCTATAACCCTACTAAACTTACTTTTTAAATTATAACATGCTGACTCAACCCTTTTTTTTTTTTTTTTTTGCATAGGCAGATTTGCTGTGTGATGCAATGGCATGGAATTTCAAAGGAGACTCCCCTATCTCTGCCAGTGATGTATTAATTTTCCCTAATGTTTCTTCTTTGGAAATTGATGTTTCTAAATTACAAATACTCTGGTTACTGTCACTATCTGTGTCCACCTCTTTAATGTCATCATTTTCATTTAAAAATTGTGAGTGTTTCTGCACCTTTTCTCTACATGCATCACATATCTTCTGTCCAGGAATTGATTTCACAATCATTGGAATTTTATTAATTTTCTCTGAAAAGTCAAAGGTTACATTCCTCAATGCTTTTTTAATTTTTTTTTCTTGTGGCACTTAAATGGATCAAAACAACTTTGCTGATAAGTTTCATATTTTCTCAGGTAGTATGTTTTATGATGCTCACAAATATTAAACAGAAGTTCACAACTTACCCCACCTCTCAAGGCCAAAAATTCTTTTTCTGAAGCACTTATTGTTTCAAAGTTTATCAGATTCACCTCCTGTGTGTAACTCTTCTTATGGCACTCAGTTCCACTTTCTTTTCCTATACTACATTGTTCAACAAGCTGTTCAGTTTGGGACATTTTTAAAACAAATTTCAAAGGATTACTAAAAGCACTTTCTTTTAAACCTTGGAACAGAAAAATGATCTTTAACTGTAACTAAGAGGAATAACCCACTTCTGAAAACTTGAACATTTGAAGCAGCATAAAGCACCTTCACTCAACAATAGATAGCAGATGACTGAGCTGAGACTGACTAGTAGTGCAATCCAGTTGAATCCTGTACACAGAAGAATGACTCATGTTGAATCAGCTCATGTTTTTAGATTGCTGGGTTCAAATTGCTGATACATGCGGAGTCACCTCATGCTTTCAAATTTGCTGGTGCAGCTAGCTTTATCCCACTTGCCTCAAAGTATTCCACCCAGTTAAAAAAAAAACCTAATTCATTCAAAACAATTTTTAAATTGAATCATGATTAATTCAATTTGATTTTTTCGTCATCAAATTTATACCAAGCCGGTAAAGTTTGGCATTGAACAGTACAATATTTTAAATTATTTGACTATTCTACATTTATTCTATATTAGGCCAAATTATCACATACAGGTAATTATCTATTATGATGCATAAGTCTCTGCATAGAATGTGTGAAATTATGAGTTAAAATAATTATATTAGCAATCAAAATCCCACTATTTTTCTTTCACAGCCTTTTAGACTATACTTTTAGGTTCAATTTTAAAAAAAAGTGATCTGGTAACTCCTGTGCCTTATGCCATAATACTCACTTAATGAAGCAACGTCTTTGCACTTAAAAATTTGTTTATAAAAAAATTTAATAAATTTTAGTGTCTCAGAGGTATGCAATATTTATATAATATTTTTTTCTGAAATGTTCATACTTTGCTTGGCATGTGGTAAAAATTTGGTAGTGATATGTTGATTAGGCACAGAACTATGAATTTTTTTCTCAAATACTGCGTCCAAAAGCAGTCTCGGAAACATCGTCAATGTGCAATTTTCCAAAACTTTGGCATTTTATATCTCAAACTATTTGGCCTAGAGAGGAAAAATTTTACATGTATTAGTAACTTGGTGGTAGTAACAAGTAAAAAAGTTTCACGAAAATCTGAGTCGGTGGGTGTCATACCCTGGGTGAATTGACATGGAATGACCCTAGGGTAAGGGGAAAATGGATATTTTTTGCTTCCATAGATAGCCTTAGGTTGAGTAGCTGACAGTGTATATGCCTTGAGGTGGATAACTAACAATGCAACTAAACTTGCTGTCTTCCGTTAGTGAAGAGTTAACATTAAATATCTTTGTTGGTGATTTTAATAGTGTACAAATTAGTATGTGAAACTGTGCACCAACAATCAGGCCTGACGAGAGAGAGGGGGGGGGCAGTGCTGTAGCACAGGGGCCCAGAGCCGGTTTCTAAAATATTTTTTTCTAATTATTATTTTATGGTGTCCGAATATTTTTCAAGCTGTATCGTCACCATGGTTGGGAAGTTACGCATAAAAAAATATTTTCTATGAGGAAAGAATATGAAAAATTATCGTCTGCAAAAAAAAAAAAAAGATTGAAGAGTTTCAACCGGCCGGGGTTATCGGGAAGTAAGGGAATGGTGGGTGGTAGGTGAGGAAACGGAAATATGGATTATGTGGTTAGTGGAGGAGCCGAGGTGGGGGGCCCCGGAGATTTTATTGCACTGGGGCCTGAGCTCACTCTCCACGGCCCTGCCAACATAGGTTTTATGTGGAATGACCCAGCTGTATTATTTTGTTTTACCAATGTGAATAACCGTGCTAATGGATTTCATTTGTTAAACTTAAAAAAAAAAAAAAAACGTATTTTAGATTGTTTGTTATAAACAATGACAATAATGCTTTTCCAAACAAAGTTCCTCAAAATTCAAGCTGATTTCACCTAGCTTCATGAAAACTCATACCTGTGACAAAAAAAAAAAAAAAAAAAAAAAAAATGTAAACTTCACCTGTGGTATAACATGAGAACAAATAAATCAGTGGCAATTGCAAGTAAACATTGTTATTTGTGGATGCGTCTCTGTCAGCAAGAAAAAATATCAAGGAATACTTGGTATGTATGTATTAAATACATCTAGTATTATGCTTTGCTGTGATCAAATATTTACCATCAAAAATGTGCCATAAATACACCCAATTATTAAATGTAATGGTACTGTTTGCTTGTTGTAGCAATTATTTTGTCTATGGCCCAAATTGTGAATTTCTTATGGGACAAGAAGTTTTTCCTCATGCAACAACAATGTGAATAACCGTAACACTAAGGTGATTCTAGTTAATAGTAGCTTTGTTCACCTGCAAATGAGAAATAAATAAGGTAGTGCTCCAGCAATTAAGATGCAAAGTTTCATTCTAATATTGCCATTGGGTGAATTGTGCAGGAAAATTAACATTTTAGGTTCCTTGTTAGTTAGCTTAGAGGTTCCTTGTTCTGTGTGGTATTATGGTAACGTACTCGAACGTAAATCGGGAGATGCAGGTTCGATTCCCGTTCCAGGACGATGGAATTTTCAAGTTCTCTGAGGCATATGTACTTGCATGATAAATTTGGCAGTGGTCTGCCAGTAACATCTGTTTCAGTTAACATTTTAGTTTTCCATGCCGATCTGTGTGTTTGCTAAGTTCGTATTTGCACTGAAAATTAAATGACAATCAAAATTTTACGGGGGGAAAAATTGCTGTAATTCAGTAAAAGTTTCAACAGATTTAGAATTGGATGCATTGAGCAATAATATGTTTGACCTATGGACTATTGGCCCTGCTCGCCATCTTTCAGGACTTTCTAATTTGTCAAGACACTGGAAAAATTCCTGATTTTAAACATAAGCTTAAAATCAAAGTTACTATAAAAAAGAAAAGTAGGCAGAAGGTTCTTTTTTTTTTTTCTCCAAGTGTTTCATACTAATTTTACTGTTCTTGTTTTTATTGGGGGGGGGGGGGGTCAAGAAAAGCAGTTGTCCTAAAATTTTGGAAAAAAATCCTAAAATTCCTACTTAAAATTTCTCATTGGACTGCTGCATGCCCTGGGTATGTAAAGCTCTAAAATCTCTTCAAAATTATAGAGCTTTGGGAGTAGATGGCATAACTGCTGAGGTGTTAAAAAATGGTGGTGGCTCTGTAATTGACTGGTTAAGTGGAATTTGCCAATTGTGCTTGGAATTAGGAATGGTCCCTCAGGATTGGAGAGATGCCATCATTGTTCCCTTGTATAACGGGAAAGGTGGTCAGACTGAATGCAAGAACTATCATGGTATCAGCCTGCTGAGTGTGACAGGGAAAGAGTTTGGCTTTAGGATGATTTCACAGGGATGACAGGTTCTTTAGAAAATCCTGAATGGCTGTGTATGAAAGTGTAATTGTTCCTTACTTTGATGGCAGTGAAACCTAGATACTGCAGAAGAGTCATTTGTGGGCTGGAGAGATGTTACTTATGAGAGGAGGTTGTAGCAAGAAATTTTCTTATGTGAGGAATGAAGATGTGTTGCAGTTATGTAATATGAAGCAAAATGTTGTTTGTAAGGTGGAGACAAATATTATTTGGTGATGTGGCCATGTTGAAACGAGTGGTAAGATACTTGCTAAGAGAATTTATCCAGCCCAAGTGGCAATAAAGAAAAGTAGAGGAAGGCCAAGGAAATCATGGGAGGATCAGATTCAGGAAAGTCTGCATGAGAAAATAATAATGAGTATGAAATACGAAAGGTCTTCGGTGAGACGTGTGATGGATGTCAGTGAAGCTTGAGTTGTGTGCCAAGACCACTGTAAAATAGAAACGTTTGATTTATCAACAGTAAGTAAAACCTAGTTCCATCAGGTCTGAACTTTAATCTGGCAGATAAGCTGTTTTAGAGAAGCTAACCTGTGAATCTCAGAGAACAGTTTAGTTGATATGTATGTAAGACTGTCTTTCATTTTTGCATGTTATATAACATCTGATGGCTTTGTGATTTTTCCAATGATCCTTGTATACAGTGGGTATAAAATTTAAGATATTTTTTAACTGTTGTATGGGTTGCACTGTTTGACAGTCCGCTCTGGTAATTTAACCTTCTTCATGACACATGAAGGTCTCAGTGACATTGAAAGTTTATTTATTGTACTGTTGTGGCAACCATGTTTTTGGATTGCCATTTGGATTCTTAATTTCATCCATGATGGTGCTTTTCTTGATGCCCCCCCCCCCCAAGGAATTGCTCTCCAAAAAGAAGTTGGCCAAAAAAAAAATTCATGTGCTATACCCATTTTTGAGCAGCTCATCTAAATTCTACCCTACATAATGAAATACTGAGTATGCCACTGAAAAAAGAGATATCTACTTGGTGTATTGTTTCTCATGTTTTGGAGTACACCATGCAAATTAAACATTTTCTGGAGACGTAAAAGATAATTATTTCTGATTTTATATGCTGATTGTTCATAGTTTGTAAAAGATAATTATTTCTGATTTTATATGCTGATTGTTCATAGTTTGTAAAAGAGAATTATTTCTGATTTTATATGTTGATTATTTATAGTTTATATTGCTGATTTCTGTGTAGTGTTGTTTATGATTGATATTGTTAAATTTTCTTTTTTTTTTTTAATTTAGCATTCATATTGTTTGGAGAGAAACAGTATGATGAATCCCATGAAATTTGCTGGACCATGTGGAAAAAAAGCAGTCTGTTGACGGGTGGATGGTATCAAAGTTGAGCAATATTATTGGCTGTTGTTTATTTAAGAAGGTACTTTGAAGTAATTTTATTGGGAATTATTCATGTTTCTAATTTTTATCACATGTTTATATTTTAAATGTCTCCTTGCTTCTAAAGTTTTTTTTACTTTTTGGCCAAATAGGGTGTTTGTTGGTGATTAAGTGTGGGGGGGATATTCATTTTTGGGTAAAAAAAAAAACAAAAAGAAAAACTGTAATAGGTTATACTGTCAGCACCTCAAACCAGTCTCTTTGGTCTGGCCTACTCCCCCTCCCCAGTATAATATTATAATAATGCTCCAGTCAGATAAAGCTGATTGTAGTAAATATTTATTTCCTTATAAAAAAATGAAATATCAAATAATTTTATACTTATACAAGTGTCCCTCATTTCATAGGATCTCATTTTACAATTTTTTGCTATAACATGATTTCAAAAACTAAAATTAAAAATTGTGTAATTGCATGACCAGTGGAACTGAAGCATTTAGTAATTTTACCTGCATAGGGAGCATTGGCTCATTGTTCACATCAAACTTACAACACAAAGCACTGTATGTGCACATCTGTGAGTAGATATATGGTATGAATATTGTATGTTCTATAATTCCATGCATAATTGTTGCAAATTTTAGTTGTTGTTTTTTAATTTTATTTTTTACTTTATTGTAATGTTTTATTTTATAATTGCTTCTTTCTCTGTAAAAAATAGGGTGTGACCATTACATGAATATTAATTGAAAAGTAAGGTAAAAGCAATCACTGTCTGCTTGAAGCTCACAGAATAGTTTTTATATTTACTCACAAGGAGAAAGAAACTTTGCATACAGCATGGTATCACTAGCAGGCTTGGATAGTATGATACACATACTAAATTACGAATCTCTGGTACTGAGTTAGAACAGAGGGCAACTGAAGATAATCATATGCAGACCTGCCCGGTTTTACGGTTTACCCGTAAAATTTACGGAAATGTGACTTGTTTTACGGGCAAAATGTTAATTTTACGGATTTGGCGATTCTCAGAGATTTTTTTCTTTTTCTGATGATTTTGCACCCACTATTGAAAACTTTTTTTTTTTTAACTTAATCCATTCAAAGTAAAGTGTTGATGTAAGTTATGAATAAGTTTTTAGTTACATGTGTTTATTTGGGAACATTTTGCTGCAGTTTTCCCATGTTTCAGTTTATTGTTTTGCCTTTTTTTAAACACTAGAACACCAACCAGCTGGGCTTATTTAACCTTCCGTTTGGTTCTCTTCCTCTCTTGTGCACGCTGTTTCCCCTCGCCTTTCTTTTCAGATCAGGCATTGTTCATCTCCCGAGTCGCAACTTCTCAGAAGACCAGCGTGGGGTGTGTCCGCGTTGGAGCAAGTGTCTTTTATCTTTATTCCTCCCAGTTCGAAATGCTATCTCAGAACGTAGTTATCGTAGAAAAAAAATTCCAACGGATTTTAAATCTGTGGAATTTTTAAGCCCAGATCGATACCCAACATGACGAAATTAAGCAAAAACTGCCAGTTTTGTGAAATTAAAAATGCATGGGGGCATGCATGGTTTCGTAACTTCTTCTCTGGCAATAAATTTGACCTAACGAAGGAATGCTACTATAAGATGAAGTTAAAAAAAAAAAAAGTAAGTCCTATGTTCATTCGAGCCAGTGCTGCTCCAGCAATGATTTATTTTGCTGGTCCGTTAGTCAGTAAGTTTTCTACGCTTTCGCTTTCCAACCGTGCTTTGTTCATCGCTCGGTAACGTTCATAAAAATGTCTTGGCTTATTCAATGAAATTAATATGTTGGGGTACATACTAATTCATCTAATCCTTATTGAAAATGGTCAAAGGTAAGGTCAAGACGTAGGAGCGGGATTCATTCTTCCGCCTTTTTGCGTGATGACTTGCGTAAAATCAAAGCATGATTGTGATGAAGTTTGGGTATGCTGTTCAGCACCCATAGTGGACCTATCCTATTGAAAATGGTTGCTATCAGCATTCACGGGGACAGTGTATGCGCGAGATTTGTTCGCTCGCGTTTCAGAATTTTAGCACAATATCTTCCGTGGAAATTGACCGATTTGGATAGAATTTTTAATTATAAAACGCCGCGTGTGTGGCAGCTTTTTAATGTGGAAATTAACAGGCACAAAAAATGTTCTATAATAAAGCAAAAACACGCAAAATATCAATTAATTCATACTAAGGGATTCGTAAAGAAAACAGTAAAGTATCGGGGAGAACACTGTTGCTTTTGCAAACCCGCACTTTTTTGTAGGTATGAAATTTTGGGCTTTTAGTAAACAACTCTGAATTTTAAAATATCCGGATTTTGACAGCACGAGTTTAATCTAGGGAGGAAGTGGATTTTTTTTTTTTTATCTGTTTGAAAAAAAAAGCGCCATTGGCTTTGCAACTTCTATCAAACTGAATTGAATTGTGTGATATTTAGAGATTTTCATTTTCTAAAACAGAATACGTGTATTCTACAGTTTGTCATTTAGGCCATTTTTTTTTTTTTTTTTTTTTTATTTTTTTTGCAGAGACATAAGATCGGAGCTAAAATCCCGGCTCAAACGTTTTATGCCGTGGTTACGCCTGATGTAAAAGACAGTTGGTTTTGTTCCGGCAAAACACATTGTGTTAGTTTACTGCAGAAGAGGGGTTGGTTCAGACGTTGATGGGCCCAGATTGTTTTTTAAAGGAATGACTAGAGAAGCTCTATTCGGTAAGATGAAGGGAGGGGGAGGACAGGAAGAGAAGACAACTATAAAATCAGTGCCATTTGGAAGTATAACGGATGCCGCTGAAGGGATCGGATTTAGTAAAAGACAAGGCATCGATCCGCCTGTGAGGAATGATGGGGAGGGAGGGGACGAACTCAAGGGAATGACATTCGTAACTAAAACCTAAACCTTTGTTTCTAGATGAAAGAACCTTTCAGTTGCTCTCTGCTTTCCTAGCTGACCAGCTCGAATCGGATAACTCTGTAATCAGTATTTTTTCCTCTACTATAGCAGTTTTTACTTACATTTTTTTCCCCGAGTGGTAATAAATTTAGTATTAGTGATTCGCTATGAGCAGCAACATAAAAGGGGAAAAAAAGTACTGTAAAATATTCCGTGATTCGTATTCTGCGGAATTCCCGTGTATTGCGAAATCTTCAAGAAAGGAAAATATGCGTTTCGCGCTATGTGCCGATGCAATTTCAACATTTCGCATGGTGGAAGGAATGCTTTTATAAATCATATTTCTAGTGACAAGCATAAATATAACGTTGACTGCGGGGAAAAAAATAACGAAATTAACTTCCTTTGTTAAAAGTTATAATGAACTCTATGCGATTCGTACAAAATGTTTAGTTGAATATAATTTACAAGTTAGTGTCTCTCAGTCACTCTTACATATTTAATTTTTTATTTGACTGTCTCATCGTCCGTGTCTCCGTAAGATAAAAACCTAACATGAAAATGGTTCGTTTTTGAAAATATTTTAGTATGTTTCATAACGGCGTGGGACACGATCCCATTGAAAGGGTAGAACATCCTTCCCTTTAGAGGCAAACTTCTGTAAAAGTAAATTTTTATCACTTTATAGATCATAATGACAGCATAGTAATGAGAAATTATGTATAGAATTTATTTTAATCTATATGAATGTGCCGATAAATTTAAACATCTGTAGACACTTCAATTAAAAGTTGATGGTTCATTTGGGTAACATCGTTTTTTAAATTGATATGTTCGGTACATTTAATCAATATGCGCGACAAGTAATTTAATCGAATCTATCGATTAAAATTTTCATCGAATATATCGATTAAATTATTTTTACGGATTTCTGTTTCTGAAAGTTGGCAGGTCTACATATGCTGGCCATGGTGTAGAGCATTGTTAAGGTCATGATGTTCATGCACATCCTCCACATCAGCAAGAAAGATCATGCAGTGCAGCATTATGTGATAACACCATTGTGTGGTGAGAAATATGGTAAATTTTCAGTCTCTTTGAGGTTTTGGAGCTAGAAGCATCACAAATGGCATTTTATCTCTTTAAATTTGTGCAGTGTGTTAATGTTGTGTAGTACAGTGAACAGTACATGTCTTACTTAACATCAAAACTCATGGGAAAGCATAAAAACAGTGGCCAAAGTGCTACCAGTAACAAAAAAAAAAAAAAAAAAAAAATTGTATGACCCTTGAGAAAAACTTAGATGTGATTAAGAGGTGTGAACGTAACAAATGCACTATTGCCATAGTCATGTACACAGGAATCTCTGAATCAAGTTTAAGCAAAAGAAGAAATTAAACTGAGGAAATTAAAGAAAATTGTAAAAGTGTGACAAAAATTACAACT